>CM040426.1:115208026-115808026 GCA_022702705.1 Papilionanthe hookeriana x Papilionanthe teres
AGAATGTCCCATAAGACAATCCAATGAGTTTATTATAGATCTAATTGTTTTTTTGATGCATTGTTTTATTATTATCAGGAAAACTATGGCAGATAAAGACTTTTTTTTTTCTTTTATTCCTTAAGGAGTTGATTCCTTTGCACTGGCTTTATGGAATTTTATTTTAAGGAGAAAAATGACATTAGACCCACCCACATCACGTACAAATGCATTCAAATTCATGCATGATCTTGTCAATAAGTTTATAACCGATCTTTGTCACCGTTCTCCATTTCATTACCTATTTTCTTATTGGTAGAATTGTCGTACAGCACAATCCAATAAGTTTGTTATAGATCTAATTGTTTTTTTGATGCGTTGTTTAATTATTATCAGGAAAACTATGGCAGATAAAGACTTTTTTTAAATTTTTTTATTCTATAAGGAGTTGATTCACTGCTCACTCCATCCCCCAAGCCAGTCCCACCCCTTCTCAGTGATTAGCTTTGGCCATCTTTTATTTTTATTAGATCTTTATTTTATTTTTTTTCAAGATCAGAACGTTTCTTTTTTTTCATTCCCAGATGACATGACATTAATTATAAAGGGATTTAAATTCTTATATTTAGTTACTTCTAGCTGAGTGCTTGTTTAGAAGAGGTTCTTCTAAACTTTTTGAGTTGATCTAATTCTCGCTCCAATATGCCATTACTAATACATTAGTCGCAAGCTCTTGCATTGCAAGGAATGGTAAAACATGTTATAAGAATAAGTTATGTCCATCATTTTTGTTTGTTTCTGTTTTGCATGTAGTTTATGCTATAAAATTATTAACTTGAAGGAAATATGAAAAGCTGGAAATTGGTGAGGCAAAAAAAGAGAAAGAAATCGCTATTAGAACTAAATAATATACAAGTATTGGGCCAAAAATCTGCAACGCTGGGCTCTCTTTGAGGTCCATTATTTATAGAATGCAATTTGGGGTCTCGAGGTTTACATAAATGCTATAGAATGAGTTGACATGTAATAAATGCAAGACATGTGTAGCATTAATATCGGCTCAACTTTGGATTGTTAGTTGTTGTAAAAGAGTTGTTGGATATCCTAAAAGTAGGTACCGTGGCTTTTTCAGGCCTAGGGGATTTCTTAGAGTAGATCAATCCGATGAGTTTAATAATAACCTTGGCTGAGCTCATCTTGAGCTTAGTGGATTTTCTTTCTAGTTAGCTTGTGAGTCTACCTTATCTTGAGTGGGATAGTGCCTCAAACATTGTCAGTGAGTACCATATAACCCT
This sequence comes from Papilionanthe hookeriana x Papilionanthe teres, assembly GCA_022702705.1. Classification (NCBI taxonomy): domain Eukaryota; kingdom Viridiplantae; phylum Streptophyta; class Magnoliopsida; order Asparagales; family Orchidaceae; genus Papilionanthe; species Papilionanthe hookeriana x Papilionanthe teres. The sequence continues at coordinate 115,209,301 of CM040426.1, forward strand.
ACCAGTGAGTTTGTTTAAAGTTTGATTGGTGAATCTAGCCCGAGTTTATCCTTATGTCCTCCTTTTGGGTGAGTTCGCTTTTGGGGTATACAATTTTATAATCCATTCTTCCTTACCAAGGTGTTAATTTTTGCCACCCTACACAGAAGTATCTTAAATTTAGAAATTTTTTTTTTTTGGTAAATTGTAAATATTTTTTTTGATAATTATGAAATTGGTAACATTTTTGGTATGCTAAATGTTTGATACGAAGAGTTTCTAGTAGAAGAAATTTTAATCATAGGGTCTTATGCTACAGATGACTTGCTAGTGTCATTACTTAAACCAGATAGGCATTTCTATTTTTAATTTCTATCTTGTTTATCTTGTGCATGGAACATTGGTGCCCTTAATTAAGATCTTGTTGTAGAAGCATAGATGATTAATTGAGAGGATGCCTTGTGTTATTTTGCATCATTTTAATAAAAAAACAAATTTGATTGGGAAGATTATAAATGTCAAGTTTCCTTATCATTGAGCGTTACTTGAGATATAACTTTTTTTTAAAAATAGTATTATATATATATATATATATATATATATATATATATATATATATATATATATATATTTATTTATTTTTCTAAAAGAAATCGATATTTGACAGAGGCCCAAATACCGTTTTCCTCATGTGCTACAGCTCTATAATGGAGGTCTGACATCATGTGCCTATATATTCTAGAACCCCGCGCCACGGGAGATCAAACCCGTGACCTGAGGGGATTTACAGAGAACTACGCCAACCAACAAACCACGGCTTGCGGCGCGCGCGCGCGCGCGCGCGCACACACACATATATAATATATATATAGTATTGAATGATGAGCCTAATTTGGATTGATCAACTTCAAGTGGATTTCACAATAGTTAGTAAACACAACTTGTTGATTTACTGAAGTAACTGATCATATTCAATAATCGGTGAATATGAGCTAGATTCCTGTAGTAAGGTTGTATCATTGAATTGTTTTTGAATGCATGGTTAAGTTTTTAAGCTAATAAGCAAAACTATTTATATATTCATCTTTTGCACTACCATTCTATGTTCAATTTTTAAGCTTTTCACATGTGGAGCTTAAAAGAATAAAATGTTTGAGATTGCTATACTACTAGAAATGAAGAAATCACACGTTAATAAAATTATATATTTTATCTTAGATGAATTTTCCATCCCATTATTTCATTGTATACAAAAACATTACATTATACTTTGTGATTTGTATATAACTGCGGATTTGATTGTGATATTGTGTGTTAGTTGGCCGCTATCATGAGGAACACCTATTCCAAATGAATGATTAGTCCTAGTCGACCATTTAGCAGGAATGTTGCTATTAGGATTTGCTCAACATGTGAACTCATGATTAATGCAATAATTTTGGATTAGGCTTTGTGCAAATTGTATCTAACTTGGGATTTGATTGTGATAATCTGTGAGAACACATATTTCAAATGAATGATTAGTCCTAGGCTACCATTTAGCAGAAAGGTTGCTATTAGGATTTGCTCAACATATTAACTCATGATTAATGCAAAAATTGTGGGTTAGGCTTTGTGCAACTTTTTACTGGGCCTCCCCTATTGATTGACCTAAGATAGTTGATTCACAATGGGAAGTAGAAATAGTGTGGATTTTTTATCCTCATATAGAGCACTTAGAGTGAGTTCAAGACCTCTATTTCAATCGACCAACGAGGATATATAGATGTCTGTCTATGAACTTAGAATGACACTATATTGAAAGAAAAATGATGCAAATAACAAATTTATAGTTATTCAAAATATAAATTTTTTGTTTCATGATGAATATTTTGAAAGATGAATGTAAGGATGTGCATTTGGTCAAATTGGACGAATCGGTTCTGTAAATTTTCAGACTGAGTCGATCCAAAAAACCTCATATGCTTTTTTTTGTTGGTCAAAAGAAATCGTCCAAACCAAAATGTAATTCGATTTAAATGGTTCAGTTGAAAATAAGCCGAAAATTGAATAACATACATGAAACATTAAATGCATCTAGCAAACATGAAAATCATAATCAAGCAAAGAAAATATCAGCTGAAGAATATTGTTTGATTCTAAACCAACTCTATATTATGGTATGAAAAAGAAAACCCTTAGTCCTTGAGCAAATAAGCATAAACTAATGGTATGTTTGAGGCTGCTACATCTTATTAGTTTATCAGCTGTAGCTTAGCTGCATTAGGAAGCTGCTGCAGGGAATTTGCTTCTGGGAGCTGGCTGACTGTTTGTCTCAATTGTTTGGAAACAGCTGTGTGACAGCTGTTTCTGGACAAATGATCATTCTGCTCTTGTTTAGTAATACTGTTTACAGCAGGACTGTCATAATCATCTATTTGATACTTCAAAAGCAGAAATTCACTTCGTACAAAAATTTAGAAACACATCTCACTTAACGTGTACTAAGAGTGCCAAAAGAAGTTAAAAACTATTAAAATTACAATTAATATAATGATTATATTTTTCTTAACATGCAGAAGATGTATGTCCCCACACTATCCTCTAGTGATGACATCCATTCCCGATCACCATTGGCAGTAGAATCCACTGCAGCGTCTTCCCACTGGAAAAAATCATTCTTCTCTGCAATGATCCGCGGGCAGCTGTAGAACTCTCCCGTAGCTATGGGTCTGATGTGACGTTAGTAGGGAAGCCTGTAGTCCTTAGCGGCAGAGCAATCGTTGGGATGTCCCTAAAATCTTTGAGCTCATCTTTCCTGAATGCTGCAAAATAAAAAGCATTAGTGATGACAAGAATTGAATTTACTAAAAGAAATAATTAAAAAATTACACCTACAAATTGTGTAAAAAATTTAAATTAACAATATAAATTGTAAAGTACAAATGCCTTTGAATAAATGAAATATAGCGTCAAATGTTCACCATCCAATATGAATGTTAATAATGTTCTGACAAATGAAATAAATTACACATAGTACTGAATAAATTACAAATAATCCAATCAGTCTCTTACTAACGCATTAGTAATTTTCTTCCTTAGCTCCGCTATTTCGCTTGCACCCTCCCCTCCTTAGTACAAATAATGGAAGGATCACTCTGAACTCGTTACAGGTAATGCCCGAGGTGTTACTCGAATGCTTCCGGAGGTATATGCTTCTGATCCTTGTTAGCCCTACGAAATTAATGTCGTTGCGGGAAGGATGCCGTCGAGTATAAATGTCCAGAGTCATCGTGACAATCACAATCTAGAACTGCTTGGGAAACGGGTAAGATGGCATATCATGGAGTATAACTCATTTTTCTTCAAAATGCCGAAAGTCCTCTCGATGATACTTCGTAAAAACGAATGTCTTTTATTGAACAACTTCTTTTTACCACATATAACATTGCTGACTCACTCAAAATCTGTTATGTGATATATCGTATCAGGAAATAGCTTGAGATACCCCCACTGCAACGCATATCCAACATCCACCGAAGAATATTTGTCTGAAATTTATTGCATAACTATTATGAAGGTTAAAGTGAATCGGCAGAGTATTTGGGGCTTGAGCATGCCTTGAGGAAGTTGTGGTTATTCCGCATTGCAACATTGAAAATTCTAATATCGTGCCCACTACCCTCTCAACTGAGCATGAAGAAAGTGACAAGTTAAAGTCGCAAACAATCATGACATTCTGCGTAGGTGCACCACAATGTCTAATGAATGCAATCTCATTATTTGAAACACGTGCATCAATGTGAGTTCCATTAATTTCTTTGATGCAATCATTACTCAAATAAGAATGAGTTATTAATATACGACTTCTATATTTAAAATTCACTGCAATGAATTAGAAATGTTACTTCAAAGAACGACATGCAACATTCATTGCGTGAAATCTCTGTAGAAGTCTATTCGAACGTTGGATCCGTTGGTTTGATGACTTGTGTAGAAAGGTGCACAAGTGCATTCAGACCCACCGAGAAGTATCTACGGATCGTCTCAGAAAAGTGTTGAAATCATTCTATTGTTCCTTGTATTGACTCATTATATGATAATATGTAGAGGGTTATCACCAGTACCTCTCATGGAGTCATCCTCAACCTATGAAGCCCGTGAAATATGATAAGTTCTGCTAAAAGATCATTAAATATTTTCTGTCTTATGCGGAACATGTTGCGGAATCTCGTTGGGTGTCCAACAAGCAATTCTCCAACCCATTTGTTCTCAATATATGACGATGTCAATAATGGAGAGTGATCAATGTATGTGCTGTAATATTCGTAGATCAAGTAGATTGCTGTAGCTCTCCTCTGTCTTTCTCTAGTTGAATTCATTTAGGTTTATATCGTACTAGCTGAGACAAAATAATTAATTAATTATAACCAAACCATGTCCCAATCAGTGGTGATATTTGAATAACAAGGATTTCTTAATATTGAGGATTTGTGAATATTATTCAGCAAAGTATCAAGCAGTTCAAAGAACCAAATCATAACATAGTAAAATAAGGAAATAAATGTGTTCGAAGGAGTAGCAAGTAAAAAAAAAGTATCTCAAATTTCCCTCCAATCGTAAAAATGTCGTAGCTACGCCACCTTTTTACCTTGGGGAATCTTCACAAAAAAATCTTTGTGGGTAGGATTTTCAAGCAACTCTACCACAAATAAGTCTAGAGGCAAATCCTCAGAAAATTTCCCTGTCTGCATTCAAAATTTGCATGACCTTCTCGATGGAATGTTCTTGTATTGTATGTGGTTTAGTGTAGGAAGAAGCTACCAGCTGTGATATCTGATTTCTGATGTAAGCAGCTCCACCTTTCTTTTTACTGTCCACTTACGGATGCTTAGAACGGCAGGTGGACTGGTTCATGGAGGTCTAGGCTGGGTACTTCGGTTGAATCACCTGATAGGTCAGCTGTCAAGTTCTCTGGAGTGCCACAAAACCTTGTCTCACCGGGCGCGCATGCATATTTGCCTGCAACATCAACACCCCCAAACATCTGGTCCAACTTCTCCAACTCAGGCTCAAGTTCACAAAGTTTAAATTTCTTCGCAGCGGGCATCACTTACAAAGTCATAATATACTCTTCAATTAGTAAACAAAAATGAAATCAACTGAATTAGATGATATGGAAATTCTTACTGCATGTCTTTCTATCCACCACTCATCCAGAGTAACAATGGTTCGCTTCACCAGATCCTAACTCAAGTGCGTTGATCCTTGTTTTAATTCCTTCCAAATTTTCCAATCCTTCTTAAGTTGATCCATTTGTTTTTCAATTTCATCCTGTCATACTCTCGGTCTGTAGTCTGTCACTCTTCCATGTTGAAATACGCAATGGGTCTTTTGTTCAGATAATTTAAATGAGGCAAAGATCACAAAAGACTATTTTGGTTTCTTTGTTCCACAGTGCGGGCACACCATCCTCTTTGGTTTAGCCATTTTACTACTATGATAACAAAAACAAAAACTCTGAGTATAGAGATGATGAGAAAGATGATTTGTGCCTCTTTTTACAATATTAATTCATACAATGCCTCAAGGGGGTATTAGTACTGAATTACAGTAACAATGCATGATATTCTACATATATCTCTTCACAGTGAGCAGTAACATGATGACAAAGATGTTCTATTGCCCTTTTTGACAATATATATGCCGCAAGAAGTATCAGTAGTTATGCACAATATGGTAACACAGTAACTTTCTGAGGCTAACTATTTCACCGCCTCACTTCAGAGTATGTGTGTGATTAAAAAATATGTTTTCTAGTGATAAGAATTTCTCAATGGGTATTATTACTGAATTTCAGTAATAAAACATGAGATTCTACATTAATTTCCTAGCGACGAGCATATAAAAGATGGAAAAAATGATATGTTGCCTTTTTTATAATAATTTCTAATTATATGCCTCCAGAGGTATTAGTTGTTATTCATGATAAGTTGTCACTGTAATCTCTGAGGATATCTATTTCACTGCCTCACTTCATAGATTGTGTGTAATTAAAATATATGTTTTTCTAATCATAAGAATGCCCCAAGAAGTATTAGAACTGAAATTCAGAAACAAAATATAATATAGTTTAAAAATATTTCTTAGCAGCGAGCATAAAAAATGGCAAAGATGATGTGTTGCTCTTAATCACAAAATTTTCTCATTATACGCCCTAAGTGGTATTGGTAGATATGCATGATGTACGTCACAATAATTTTCTGAGGCTATCTATTTCACTGTCTATCTGTAGAGTGTGTATGATTGAAATGAATGCCCGAAGTGGTATTAGTACTTAATTTCATAAATAAACTATGATATAATTTAAACATTGTTTCCTATTAGTGAACATTAAAAAAGATGACAGATGATATATTGTTCTTTCTCACAATATTCTCTCATTATTTGCCCCAAGAGGTATTAGTTAGCTATGCATGATATGCTGTGATAATAATTCTCTGAGGCTATCTATTTCACTCACTTTGGAGTGTGCGTGTGATTCAAAAATATGCTTTTCTAATAATGAGAATGTCCCAAGGGGTATTATTGCTAAATTTCGGAAACAAAGCATGAAATAGCTTAAAAATGTTTCCTATCAGTGAACATAAAAAAGATGGCAAAGAAGATATGCGACTCTTTCTCACAATATTTTCTAATTATGTCTCAAGAGGTATCATTATATGTTTTCACGGTAATTTTATGAGGTCATCTATTTTACTGTCTCACTTCATCAATTGTGTGTGATTGAAAAATATGTTTTCTATGCATAAGTTTTGAAAAATAAGTTTGGATGAGCATGCACAAACAGACCACAACTTCATATATTTCCTAGTAATGAGCATAAAAAAGCTGACAAAGATGATATGTTGCTTTTTTTATAATACTTTCTCATTATATGCCTTGAGGTATCAGTAGCTATGCATGACATGCTGTCACAGTAATTTTTTGAGGCTATCTATTTCACTGCTTAACTTCATAGATTGTGTGTGATTGAAAAGTATGCTCTTCTAATCATAAGAATGCGCAAGGGTTATTAGTACTGAATTGCAGAAGCAAAACGTGATATAATTTAAAAATGTTTCCTAACAACGAGCATAAAAAGTTGTTAAAGATGATCAATTGTCCTTTCTCACAAAATTTTCTCATTATACGCTCCAAGAGGTATCAGTAACTATGCATGATATGTTTTCACCGTAATTTTTTGAGGCTATCTATTTCATTGCCTCACTGCAGAGTGTGTGTGATTTAAAAATATAATTTTCTAATCATGAGAACGCCCCTAGGTGTATTAGTATTGAATTTCAGAAGCAAAACATGATATTCTGCATATTTTTCTATCAGTCATAAAAAGATGGCAAAGATGATATGTTGCTCTTTCTCACAATATTTTTTCATTATATGCTCCAACAGGTATCATTATATGATTAATTATCTCTCAAGAGGTATCATTATTTACATATTTAAATAATCATTTTTATACATAATTTTTTTTGTGATTATGACATTACAGTGTTGCATATATGATTATCAAACTTTAGGTGCTTGGTACGTAAATATATATGAGTTATGTGGTATGTTTGTAAATTCCCCTAATATTTTCATAACAAAATGATCTGTTGTTGGATTTTGTTAATTGTCAATTTGACTTCAAGTCGTTACGAAACATGTTTAATAAATTAAATTGGACTTAAAAATTTTAATTTATCCATATATGCGTAATTGATTTTATTTTATTAGAACTAAATGAAAATTTGACACTCGATGGGACACAGTGGAGAAAACGTATTCACATAGCCAACCCCATTAGTGGGATAAAGACTTGTTGTTGTTGCATATATGTTTAGTTGAATAACTTATGGTTGTTGAAGCTCTTTATGTTGATTTGTCAAATTAATAGTAACAAGATCGTGAAATGTGGACGGTTGCATTAAGTAGTTGACAACTAGCATAAAATTTGTCAAAAAATCATTACATAAATCATTTAAATCCTTGTGAAAAGACTTAGGTGTCCCCTGGAAGCGACGCGCTGTATGATCTGAATACAGTGACAAATGTGCAAGTGCCGTTACACTGACACCCGGGTGTAGTGTCCAATAAGCAAGGGTTTCCACATTACGGACTAATGCAGGTAAAGAAGTTTGTCCATAAAACTAATATTAGGATAAGATTTTGAAATATATTTAAAAATTGAATTAAATATATAACAATTTGTCACGCTAAAAATTTCAATTGTAGTGATTTTTATAATAAATTAGATAGTAAAAATAGTGAAGTATATATATGTATATAAACTAGCAAAACACACTTCTTTACCTAAAACATATATGTCTAGTAAGCGCATCCATAACTAAAGCAAAAAGATAAAAGGAAAGTTGAAAATAAAAAAAACATTTTTCTTAAAGAAGGTTTTTAACAAAGGTGGTTTAGTTATTTTGATATTCTTTTCAATGAAATTTTTTAAAATATAATGACCTTGATGATATTATTATTTTTAATAATAATAATAAATTTTATTTTTAGCGTCGCATTAGTAAAAAAGAAGTTGAGGTTGCTTTAAAGAGAACCAAGGGTGAAAAATCAATAGGATCTGTTGATATCTCCATTGAAGTGTGAAAATATTTATGAGATTTAAAAGTTTCTTGGCTTACTAAACTCTTTAATATTATTTTAAAAGCTAAAAAGATGTTTGAGTGGAGGAAGAGTATTTTTGTTCTCTTTTTAAGAATAAAGGGGATGCACAAAAGTGTACTACTTATAAAGGAATTAAGTTGATGTGTTATACCTTAAAATTGTGGGAGGGTAATTGAACATAGTTAAGACATGGTACGAAGATTTCTCATAATCAGTTTAGATTTAGGTCGAGCAGGTCCACTATGGAAGCTATACATTTATTGAGAGGTTTAACGAAGAAGTACAAAGAGAATAAGAAGGATCTACATATGATTTTTATTGATTTAGAAAAATGTTACAATACGGTCCGAAGAGAAGTCCTTTGGAGAGTTCTAGAGAAAAAATTGGTTGATATGACTTATATTCAAGTCATTAAGATATGTATACTAGAGCTATACTTGTGTTCAAACAGGAGGATTGAAAAAGTATTTTCCTATTTCAGTTGGATTACATCAGGGATCGGCTTTAAGCCCATATCTTTTTGCTTTATATGGATGCACTTACTGGGCATTTACAGGAGAATGTACCTTGGTATATACGTTTCGCTGATGATATCCTTCTTGTGAATAAGACTATTCTTGAATTATGGGGGTCTACGTTGGAGTCTAAAGGCCTTCGTTTGGGTAGAACTAAAGTTGAATACATGAAATGTAATTCTAGTAGTAGAAGCTCTAGTGGCAGAGTTGTAATTATTGGTGATCAAACCATTAAAAGATAGGAACGTTTTAGATATCTCGGGTCTTGTTCAAAGTGATGGTGATATAGATGGGGATGGTTTTAGTAGAATTCAAGTTGGTTGGTTGACGTGGAGAAATGCTTCGGGCCTATTGTGTGATCGGAAAGTACCGCTTAAACTGGAAGAAAAAATTTATAAGATGGTGGTGAGGCCTGCAATGCTCTATGGCGTAGAATGTTGGCCTTTAAAAGAGAAGCATAAAACAAAGTTAAGTGTTGCTGAGATGAGATTGCTTAGGTGGATGAGTGGCTTGACACTTAAGAGATAAAATCTGAAATAAATATATCCGTGATAGGGTTGGTATAGCTCCAGTGGCAGACAAGATTAGAGGGAGTCATCTTAGATGGTTTGATCACATTAAACATCGACCATCTAATGATCTGGTTAGGAGAGTAGATGTTTTAACTTCGACTGATGTTAAGAAAGGCAGAGGCAAACCTAAAAAGATTTGGGCATATTGTATAAAATATGATTTTAATCCAGTAGAATTAAATGACAATATGACACTCAATAGGACAGAATGTAGAAAGAAGATTCATGTAGCCGACCCTACTTAGTGGAATAAAGCTTGTTGTTGCTGTTTTTCATTCTTAGTTTCCTGACTAACATGGTCATGAAGGACCCTAATTGAGAAAATCAATTTGCGTCAACATACTCATAATAGTATTCATTATAAATTCTTTCAGGATAACATGACTTTCAAAACTCCACCAACTGAATTAGAGTTTCCATAATTAATCATGATTAATGATTCACCATTTGAATTTTTGGTTAAGCGGTTGTTCATATATATGATGCATATATCATATTTGTGTGGTTTGTTTGTTTCTAGGTGAAAACTTGGCATAGTTTAGTAAATAGAAACTTAAAGTTCAATGTAAATTTGATTAGTCTTTTTCCTTTTTTTATTTTTTAGGAATTTAGCATAACACTAGAAACAATAGATACACATTATAACAGTTGCATTCTTATGAGATTTTCTGCATCTTCTATGAGTTATATGTATAATTTGTATAAGAAATTCTTTTGCAACTTACAGTTAGCCTGGGACAATTACAGACCTGCTAATGATATCAAGAAGTGATTTATGAAATTCAAATATTGTTAATAAGATAAAAGTTTGTTTTAACCCTAAAAATTTTCTGCAATAATCCTTACGAAGTTACTGCACGATGACAAAGATTGATAAAATTGCATTAGAAATTGGACGAATGCTTACAAGGTATGATCTCATAAAATTTTGATATTTTAGTTTTTTTTAATTGTGTATGATTTATATTTATATCACGAACCATCAACTAGTGTCTAGATTTTCTCTTTCCACTTTTTTGTTTGGAACTTATGTCCGACACATCAACTCTACTATTCCACAATTTGGAGATAATGACAGACTTCTGCCATAAGCAATAAGGGTATCTTTAAAGTTGGTGAGATACATTTGCCTGTGATGATTGCTCATGGATTTTTTATCATAGTATGACAGTTGTGCCCAAATTTTTTTTAATAATATTACTGTTCGAACAGTACATTGGAGCCAAAATTTTTAAAGTTAGGCATAACTGATCCAAATCTTAAAAAGTCTAGAGTCGCAATAAATATAAATTTTGTGTTGAGGAACAACCAAAAATATGAAGTTTAGTTGTGTTTTATTTTATTTTTTTTTAAAGAGCTGTGAGTTTAGCACAGACATAGGATGTTTCCCAAATTTGATTTGTTTGTGCCTCTTTAATCTCGCACCTTTCTAAAATTTCCCATTTTCTTTTTCACCTAGTTATCTTTGATTCTCTATTTGATAGCTTCTTCATGGCTACGTAGTGGCTTCTCAGTGGTTTTCCTTTATTTTCCTCATGTGGTTCTTGGAGTTACCTTCTCTAATTATTGTTTGGTGGATCCTCCATGGAGATTTTTCTTGTGATTTCTGCAACTAGACTTTTTTTTTTGCAATGTTTTGTGGTTTCTTTTCTATGGCTTTACAGTAACAATATTCTTGTGATATTTGCAGCCTTCTTACATCATTGCGATCTCATGTTTTTTAGCAATAGGAGCACGAACTTTGGGTCAATTGTTGGATAAAGATTCTAATTTCCAAGTAGGATTTTGTAATTTTAAATAAGGTGGAAGCGATGTACAAAATTCATTCAATTGGTATTGAAATTTAATTCGAATTGGATTTGCTATTCAGACTAATTTTCAGTAGTAAACTTATTGTTTCTATGAAAACCTTACCTTGAAGGTTTTCAGGAGTGGTTATTCCTTTTTATAACTTTGAGGCTTGCTTTCTTTCTTTTGATTAATTATTTGTTTCTACTTTTTCCATTTATTCTTGATTTTTTTTACTAAGTTGTGGGACTGATTTTGCTCAAATTTGATTTATCTAATTAGTTTTTAGGATTGTGTATTTGAAGTAGATGTGTAGCTTTCTTTGGTTCTAAATTTCTATTGATTTTTTTCTAGTGCACCATTTGATTATCGTTTGAATGATTTGATTTATATTGTTTGTATTAATTGCAAGTAGAATAATTGTGAATATTGAAGAAAATGTAGCCTGTGATGTCTTTTTCCTTTTATATATTTTTTGCATCCCATAATATATCTCTACTTGAAATCTTTGACCATTAGATGTTCTACATTAAGAAGTTTTGTTGAATGACATTCGAGATTTTTATCAGGGAAGATGCTGCAGTTTTTTTTTTTCCCTCAAGTTATAGAGAAGCTACTTCAAGGGAAAAATAAAGAATGGTTAAGCTTGGTGTGCTTAGATTTCTAGTTCTTCCATGGTTTTTATATTAGTTTCCCTAAACTATCACCAAGTCAGTTTGGTCATTGGGAAATGCTTTGCCTGCTAATTCATGAATACTTTTTTTTTCAAGGTGATGCATGTTAGATAGCACATGTATCTTTTGAATGTTTTCTATTATCGCATAATTTCATTGAAGTATTTCGAAAATGATACCTGCATTTTTGTCCAATAGAACCAGGATCCCCTTTTGAGATAATTTCTTGGCATTTTAGAAGAAGCAGCCAAATTATGGCTGTAACTGCTTGATAGTTTTATTTATTATCTCAAATGATTTTCTAAATTGACATTTAGGTGATGCAACAATTGAATTTTTGTTGATTCTGTTTCAGAACTTCTAAATCATCATTCTGAAGAAATAAATGAGTATATGATTAGATCTAAAAGTATCATTTGGTAGTTCCTGTCAACTGCTGGCATGGTACATGCCTTTAAACTTTTGTGGGCTTGCTGGCATTGTTCCTCTTGAAGCAATATAATGGAATACTGATGATTAACCGTAGCCTTTGATTTTTTCGAAGTATTTTACTTGGCCATATTATTTAGCATATTCAAACCTACTTTCTTGGTGTCCGTACCTAGCAAGGGTGCTAGTATCATTATGAATTGCATGCCACCTAGGGTTTGCATTGTCTATTAAAATAATACATTGACCTTACAAAGGTGTATTTCACCTTGTTTTCCATTTTAATGTCCTTAATGAGTTTCAAGTTAAAACTGAAAAATATAAACCATTATGTTTATATTCCTTCAACCTAAGCTGCAATTTGATAATCTGCCATGGCATTTTCGTAATGATAACTATTTTCTTTGAATTTATACTTGATCTCTGGTGTTACATATTATAAATTAATATCTCTAGGTTCTAATCTTTCTTCTACATTATTTTATTTAAATTGATCACTAGTCTGATGCTTTTATTTGATAAGTAAATTAATGTTCTGATTAATTTTACACTGTTGTTTTGGTGCATATTTATTTCTTAGGGCATTTATGGGTATCCGATTGAGATTCAGGCCCTTTTTTTTATGGCTTTAAGGTGTGCTTTGGCAATGCTCAAACATGATGCAGAAGGAAAAGAATTTATTGAGCGAATAGTGAAACGTCTGCATGCTTTAAGTTATCACATGAGGAACTACTTTTGGCTTGATTTCCAACAGCTAAATGTCATTTATCGCTATAAAACTGAGGAGTATTCTCATACAGCAGTCAACAAATTTAATGTTATCCCTGACTCGATTCCAGAGTGGGTTTTTGATTTTATGCCTACACGTGGTGGTTACTTCATTGGAAATGTCAGTCCTGCAAGGATGGACTTTAGATGGTTTGCTTTGGGTAATTGTTTTGCCATTTTATCATCACTTGCTACTCCTGAACAGTCTATGGCTATAATGGACCTGATTGAAGCACGCTGGGATGAGTTAGTTGGAGAAATGCCTCTAAAGATAGCTTATCCTGCTATTGAGGGCCATGAATGGAGGATTGTGACAGGCTGTGATCCCAAGAATACCAGATGGAGTTACCACAACGGAGGTTCTTGGCCAGGTCAGCACATTATGGCCACTTTTTTTTTGGAATATTATACATACATACATTCATACATATACATACGTACATACATATACATACGTACATACATATACATACGTACGTATACATACATACATACATACATACATACATACATACATACATACATACATACATACGTACATATACATGCATACATACGTACATACATACATATATCTACCTACATACATATACCTACCTACATACATATACGGACATACACATATATACCTACATACACATATATACCTACATAGAGATACATACATACATATAGATACATACATACATACATACATAGAGATACATACATACATACATATATATATACATACATATATATATATATATATATATATATATATATATATATATATATATATATATATATATATATATATCTCGATGCTTAGAGATACGGATATGAATGAAATAGCCTCAAATATCCTTTTAAACTATAGGAAGAAGTTTGTTGTTTAGCACATCTCAGTTCCTCTATTAATTCCATGCGGATGCCTTAATATCATGCAAGCTTGGTGAAATCTTAACCTTATCTCTATATTCTCACTTTTACCCTTATCACTATATTCTCACTCGATGCAATCTGCTGTTCTCAGCAATTATTGCTTAATAGCTTTTTGTAAGACTGTGAACCTTGTTATTCTTCTCCACACTTTACCCATTGACTATCAATTTATGTGACAATTTTAATATTGTATGTGTTGATCTATTCAATATATTTTCTAGGAAAAATTTTAGACGATGGATTTCATAGCCTTTGGATTAAGTTTCAGGTGAGGGAAATATAAATTTTGGTTGCTTATTACTTATTATACTTATATTAATGTTAATTCAAAGATTATGAAATTCATTATGATCAAAAATTATTTAAGAACTATATATTTATGCAGTGTTTTTCTTATCTGTAAGGTGAATGGTATTATCAGTTCTTATTTAGTTGTGTTACTTCATGCTACCTGTCTGTCGGAATAGCAAGTTGTATTAATAATTTGAGCTACCTATTGTTTCGTGAAACCAGGGTATAGACTACACTTACCAGAGCAAAGTGACTAAGACTCTGTATGGCTTAATATATGGTGCCCCTCTCAATTGAAGCAATACTAATTCATTTATGCTTTCTTTTTTTGAACTTCACTGCTTGCTTGAATCCTTATTTTTGCTGTGCCTTGAATATCTTAGGAGTGCATCATTTACTATAAAACATTAGTATATTTAAATGTGTCGATAATTTCGTAATACTCGGGAAGTTTCATTTGTTTCTTTTAAAACATGTGATGACAGGTCTCTGTGCAGTTTTCCATCTATTTTCTTCTCACTGTCATAGTAGGGTTGTAGGAATCCCCAGTCTGATTTGGTTTCAACCAGAATTATTTCCAACAACCATTGAAGTAGAACATAAACACACTGCATAAATGATTTTACTAGATTTGATTATTTGCAGCATGCTGTATATCTAACACCCATGCACTTCCATTCTCGTCTTGGTCTCCTGCAGTGCTGCTCTGGATGCTTACTGCAGCATGCATCAAGACAGGTCGGCCTCAGATTGCTCGGCGAGCGATAGAAGTTGCTGAGACCCGGCTTCTGAAGGATGGGTGGCCTGAATATTATGACGGAACCCTGGGACGGTATGTGGGCAAGCAAGCCAGGAAGTTTCAGACATGGTCTATAGCAGGGTATCTGGTGGCCAAGATGATGTTGGAGGACCCGTCACATTTAGGTATGATTTCTCTCGAGGAGGACAAGGCAATGAAGCCTCTCATGAAGAGATCCAGTTCATGGACTTGCTAAGCTTTTTGGATTGAAGGGAGAAAATTTACAGTTTTAATTTTACACTATTATTTGACTAAAGCTTTTCCACATATTCCCTCTTGGGGGGTTTTCAATGAAAAGTTTTGGTCTGTAAAATATGATATTTAGCACCACTGGTCCGAATGAAAAGGCTAGCTTTTTCATTTATGCCAGAAATTTATTGGTGTTTGATGTATTAAAAAACATGGAACTAAATGAGATTAATTGGTCTCTTCGCTAATTAGATCCTTTGTGTTGAGTAATTAGTTACTTTAAAGGTTAAAAAACGATGGATTTTTATTCTTTGAAAATTAATAATAGTTCAGTATATATAACGAAAAAATCTTATCACAAAGTGATCAATAAAAGAGCTACTTGAAGAAACAGAGTTTTTTCATGTTGCTTAGCAAAAGATAAAAAACAAGACGTGAAAAGTCACCTAGCAACCCATAAAATCTAGCCAATAGTTCACTTGTGGGCAGAGTTTGGTATGAATGAGCTCATATAAGAATGCTTCAAAGATGTACATAAATTAGTTCCCTCTGGTGATTAGGATGTCGAACCCTAAGTTGTCGAGTAATTATTATTACTTTCAATGCGTCGAGAAGACCAAATAGAAAGAAACAATACTCCCACTTGAAGTATCAGGGCAAAAAAATCCTAATCATCCAGCACTTATAAGAAGTGCTATATTGATAAAAAACCGTTAGGTAATCCTAATAATACCAAATATAATTAGATAAGCTAAATATATCGACTAGAATATAGAGTGAACAGAACTAGCATAAAACTAAGAGAAATATCAACAAAATAAACTAGTGACAAAGAAATAAGAATAGGATTAGAGAAGCCACATAGAAAATTTTCTGGATTGTAGTGTTTTCTAATATTATCAAGCCAAGTATTTGTATTTTTTCAATTGCACATTTTGGCCTTGAAGGATAAGGGCTTTAAAAGATAAATTGTATGTTGGGGGAGGCAATAGAAGGTAGGATTGCACTATGTCCTGAGGGACAAATATGATATATGGGTATGCTCCATGATAAAAATCAGTGGAAGGCCAATTAAAGTATGCATACCTTTGCATTTGAACCTATAGAGAGAAAATCATACCATCTTGGAAGGTAGAGACCGACATTCAAAATAGCCTTGAAATACAATAATGTGTAGCCAAAGAATGGGATTTCTCTTAAGCAATGTTGAATATTTGATAGATCTAATTTTATTATGCGTGATTTGATTTTCCAAGAATGCAAGCCCAAATAATTAATTTTATTTCAAGTTAAAAAATACTCTTGATTAAAGATGGTTATTTCTAATTTTGGATTTATCATACACAATCTTGAGGATGAGATAAAATCTAAGAATTGATACCAATGTTGTGATGTGTTTGGTTTAAATTCCATGAAAAGAGAATTGACTGGCAATGCATGAACTTTTAGACAACAAGTTATGGGAAATATTTGATTGAATTGTTCTAGGAGTGTAGAGAATTATGGACCAGACGATTGGATTCATTTTTTTCTCGATCAACTTGGAAAAGAAATGTTTATATCTTGGAGAAAGGATGTAAAGCTAACTATCACCTTCTAATAACATCCATACATAGATGAATGTCAAGATTTACACCCTTCTGATAGAGGATATCTTCTAAACCACCAAAAAAAAAATTGAAATAATGACTTTTTGTCTTAATTAATGGTCGACTAACTGATAGAAAGAGAATCTTCAAGATGGTATGTAATTCAATGTAACAAATAATGCAATGATTCTTTTATGTCCATGATTACAAGTCTTAATTATATGTAACGAGATATGAATCAACTATGTTTTATCAGTTAATTAGATTTGATGTTTATTATTTGAAGATACATGGCTAAATGTTAATGCATCACTCATCTCAAATTATAGATGGACCAATGTTGTTCATATAGTATTTTTTTCTTAAAGATGGCCAAGGAGTACGATAAATGGTTTATTTTATTTTATGATTAAAACATCTTTTAGAACTTAATATATAAATATCAAAAATGAAGTGAAGCACAAAAGCAAATAATAAAATTGCTAAAAAATTATAATTACATTCCTGAACAAAATAAAAAAATAGTACAAAAGATGAGAGAGAAATATGTCATTGCATTCAACAAATTTCACCCAATTAGTCTTTTTATTAAACCCTCACATCCAATCACTAACATTAATAACAAATGCCCATATTATATAACAAATGGTATACTACATTAGATAATTATAAATTAAAATTTATAATAAACAAAAATTAATAGGTTACTACATGATATAAAAATTATATCTAAATTAGAAGGATAAATTATATCTAAATCATAACGATAAATCTATATGGAAGGATTTTATATAAATGGGAACGGGATAGCTATTTTACTTAATCATATATATAATGGCAACAACATGGACTGAGGGGACTCTTCAATTTATAGCAAAATGCTTCACATATTATGTGAAGGTTGGGCCCAATTCGAGAGCAGTTTGCTTGACTTTGGTTATCATTTAGGTGAGGGCCGGTCAACAATTTGTTCGTTAGGCGTCTCCGATCGGACTAAAAAAACTTCATTTGCCACGTTACACGAATCTGATTTAAATTGGCTTGACCTTTGGCGAATTTGTCTGGGTGACCTCGGATGGCGGAATGGATTGTGCAAACACGTCCGAAATGTTGATTTTACCCAGAAAGGGCATCTATATTGATAGGATTCCAAACAGAGTCAGATTGTGCATAAATTGGTGAATTTGAATAAAATAATAATATTAAAATTAGGGGAAAAAGATTTTCTTAATAAAAAACACACACACATAGGGGTGTAAACGAGCCGAACACAAGCGAGCCCAGGCTCAGTTCGTGTTCAGCTCGTGTTCCGCTCGTTTATATTTTGAGCTAAAAAATAGTGTTCGTGTTCGGCTTGTTTGCTTAGCGAGCTGAACACGAGTTGTTTAGGAACAAAGTCGTTTTGACATCCCTAATTATGTTGCCATAAGATATTAAGGGTTGGGGTAAGATTTAAAAATTATTGTTTATACTAAAAAATTATTTGGATATAATTTAATATTTTTATTTTATTTTATTAATTAATACTTTTAATAGATTATAAATCTTTGTGGCCTTGTAGTCAATTAAATTTTTTTTTAATAATATGACTCATCAATCTCTCTCTCTCTCTCTCTCTCTCTCTCTCTCTCTCTCTCTCTCTCTCCATATATATATATATATTGAGAAAAGAGCACTTAAGGCTCCTTACAAGTTAAAACATGGAAGGTATACAAAAGGGAGGTGAATCCCAAACAACAATCATCATGACTCTCCAACAAAGGTTTCACCTCACACATTACAAAAAAACTCACCTAAAAGGGGAATTCAAAATAAAAACTGCTAACAATCAGTAATTACAGAGTCTAATATGTGAGGCATCCAATAGGTCCCCACCCATAAAAAATGAGAGGGGGGGGGTGTGGGCGTGGGGGGGGGGGGGGTGGTGGGGCGGGTGGTAGACACAGCAATAGAGGAGGAGTACACCTAATTTCTTGCAAGCCATTTAGCAGGCATATTACCTTCTCTAAAAATGAACTGAAATTTTGCACTAAGTTGGGTCCTGAAGCTATTGATCTTATGGACCCAAAGGACATGATTCTTGGGAGCTGAGTCCATCTTATCCAAAAACTGCATAGTACCTTGAGAATCCCCTTCAACAGTTATATATGTCCAAATGTTGAGAATAGCTAGTTTAAGAGCCCATAAGACAACCACGAGTTCAGCTTCTCCAGCATCAGAAGCTAAGACAGGGGCTTGGAAATATAGCAGACATCTCCCAAGATGATCTCTAGACACTCCACCCACCCCCAGCTCCAAGATCAGAGAAACTACCATCTGTTTTTACTTTAATTGTATGATGTGTAGGAGGAGTCCAAAACACTTAATGATTTCAGGGGGAGCCTGCCTCTCAAGGAAGGGAAGGGCAAAAATGTTTAGGAGTTTCTTATCTTTGATTAGTTTATTCAGAAAAGTGGTACAGTTTCTTGCAATGGTATCCTAATACACCTAAAATATATAGTATTTTTATGCACATTTTTATATTTATTTTTGATGATATTGCACTTTAATGCAAGGTATTTTTGTGTTTCTCTTGCAGGTATGATTAAAATGACTGATTGTGATAAAAGGACCAAAGAATAATCAAATTTAGAGCAAAAATTAGAAGGTGTGCAAAATTGTCCTTTGGCGCCTGAGTGCCGGATGGCTTGCACATAGGCGCCACAATTAAAGTGACAAATTTTAATTAATTTTGGCACAAATTTGAAGGAGTTTTTGAAGCTTCCTTTGGTTTAAACTTCATTAACTTCCCATCAGCGCCAAAATTCATTTAAAATTTGAACGGATGGATGCATTATTGGTGGATACATTGAATCTGGACATATTTGAAGAGACACCAAAGAAACTTTTATAGAATTATTAAAACTAAAGACTTGAAAAATCAGAAAGTGGCGCCACACCCAAGAGAAGATTTAGGAGAAAATTTTGGTGGGAGAAGTTGGAGAAAAACTTGAAGTTGATCACGAGGAAAGAGGAAGGAGAGTCTTCTTCTCACCAAATTTTCTTTACTCTTCTACTTTACTTTATCATAGTTTGTATTAGAATTTAGGAGAGTCAATCCTCAGAGTTGGGCACCAACCTCTGTGGAGTAAATTAGTAGAAAGCAAAATTTCAGAGTCTTGTGGATAGGATTTTCGGATAAGTGTTTATCTTTGTTTTTACATCTAGTTTTTAAGTAAAACTTGTCGTGTTTTGATGCACCAAAAATATGTACTGTTTTTGCTATATAATTTTACCTATTTTTGGTGATATTGCACTTTAAAGAAAGGGATTTTTCATGATTTGTTGCAAGTATGATGATTTTAGGTGATTTGAGCGAAAAGAAGCAAAAAGGAGCGAATTCAAAGCGAAAAAGAGTAAAATGGAAGAAAACAGCTTCTGGCGCCGCCGGCGCTAGAATGGGCGCCGCCAACGCCAACGCCATTTTCCCGAGAGCCCCAGAATTAATTGACGATAGAGCACCGTCGTCGCCCAATGTCGGTGCAATTCAAATTTGAAGAGTTTTGGCGACTTTTTGAATTGATGCTTAAAGAAACTCTTGGGAATTCGTTTCTAATATATATGTCGCTGTTTTTGGACGAAAAAGAGTAGAGTTTAGGAGGTTTTGGTGAGGGAGAGAAGTGTGTGTGAGTAGAAGAGAGTTAGGGTTTGGAAGAGAAGAGTGTAGAAGTGAAGATTTGAGAGAGATTCTTCTCTAAGAAGTGAAGGAGAAGGAGTAAAGTGAGAGATTGCTTCTTCCTTTCCATTCTAAAGAGGGAATTGAGTGTTGCAAAGAAGAGAGAAGATGATTCAAAGGAACTTTAAGGGATTTGCTTGGGGAAGAGAAAGAGATAAGTTGTATTTGCTATTATGGTTTGTATGATGATACACAAAAAATATATACTGTTTTTGCTATATAATTTTACCCATTTTTGATATTGCACTTTAAAGAAAGGTATTTTTATGATTTGTTGCAAGTATGATGATTTTAGGTGATTGGAACGAAAAGAAGCGAAAAGGAGCAAAAAAAGGAGGAAAACAGATTCTGGTGCTGCCGGCACCAGAATGGGGGCCGCCGACACAATTTTTCAGAGAACTCAGTAATTAATTCGACAATAGAGCGCCGGCGGCACCCTATCGGGTGTCGCCGGTGCCCAATGTCGATGGAATTTAAATTTGAAGATTTTTGGCGACTTGTTGAAGGGATGCCTATGGAAACTCTTGGGATTTCGTTTCTAACTTATAAGCAACTATTTTTTGACAAAAAATGGTGTGTTTTTTAGTGTGTGTTCTGAAGTTCTAGAGAGGGAGAGTGTGTGTTGAGTGTTAGGGCTTAGGAGAAAAACGTGTAGAAGTTAGAATTTGAGAGGAATTCTTCTCTAAGGAGTGAAGGAGAAGAAGTAAAGTGAGAGATTGATTCTTCCTCTCCATTCTAAAGAGGGAATAAAGTGTTGCAAAGAAGAGAGAAAAGGATTCAAAGGAACTTCAAGGGAATTGCATTGGGGAATAGAAAGAGATAAGTTGTATTTTCTTTTGTGGTTTGTATGACTTTTCTTTTATATATAAAATCCATATTTTATTGTATCTTATTCATGAATTCTGAGTAGTCTCTTTTGTCTTTCTTCTTGCATAGAGATGTGATGATTGATTGATGTGGATTTGAAGTGCTTTTAATGTATTGAAGAAATTGTGATGGTTTTTCATTTTGAACTTAATTTACTTTTCAATCTGGCCAATTGAATTGTTAAAATATGTTCTTGAATATTAATTCTGAAAGGATTTAGTGTCCTACAACTATAATGAAGAATCCATTCAATTTCCATGGATGAATTGTGTAGTTCATGGGAATTGAGTGCAAATAAACAGGGAAATGTGTTTTGATGGACTTCAATTTGGAGGTTTCAGGGTGATATGCTGAGATCCCCAATTTGGTCTTAAGATTAGTAACTAAACTCGAAGGTTAGCCTTCAGGTGAAGGGTGAGTGGGAGCTCCGTAGTGAAAGTCGGTATCCTCCCAGCCTAGCCTTAGATTTAGTGACTAAACTTAGGATATGTCAATGATCTTTTCATGCTTGGAAGAGGGGGTACTCTTTTAAGGGTAAAGAAACATTTATGCTCCTATTTGGCACAATAACATAGATAAGCGTTCCATATCATCCACACATCATATTCTCGTTGCAAGAGGAAAGATAATTTTCTTATATATCAAAAACCTTTCAAATATATAGCTTAGTGTGTGTCTGTTAGGTAATTATGTTTTCAAAGTTATTAGAAGTAATTGTAGTTTGATTAATTGTTACTATTTCTGCATAGTAGTAGTAGAAGTAAGCATTAAACTTTAAGTGTAATTTGAGTATCAGATTTCAGTGCTACATTACCTATTGTGAAACACTTTCTTCTACTTTGTAGCTTCCCTATGAGATCGATAACCAGGACTCCAATAGAGCCTTGTATTATTTGGTACGATACGTATACTTGCGTTGAATGCTTGGACTTTACAAAATCGTTATAAACATATATAAATTTGAGTTCATAAATTCTTACAAAATAAAAGTTTGTAAATCGTCCGGTCAAGTTTTGGGCGCCGTTGCCGGGGAAGGTAACGAAGTAACTAAGTAAGTAAGGAATGAAATATAAACGGTATTTACTGATAATATAGTAACTGAAAACCTTTACTTTGTAGTGTGTAATAGTGTGGTTGTTTAATTTTTAAAAGTATTTGTGTGATTGTATATGCGTCGTAGTGGATCTATAGGTTTTGTTCCTTACGATTCGGAGTTAGAGCGTATTGTCAGAAAAATTAGAAAGCAACAAAAACAAACTAAAAATCCTTGTGAAATGGCGAATAATCAAGATAATCAGAGAAATGATATTGGAAATTTGCTAAGACCTCTAAGAGATTATGTTAACCCAACAACAGACGAAATTCACAACACTATTCAAAATCCTGATGTTGCTGCCAATTAATTTAAACTTAAACCTGTTATTATCCAAATTGTACAAAATAATCAATTCGGAGGAACACCTAATGAGGATCTAAATTTACATCTCACTAGTTTTTTAGAAATGTGTGCAACTTTTAAATATGATGGAGTGTCTCGTGACGCTGTCAGACTTAGACTTTTTCCTTTTTCATTAAGGGATAAAGTTAAGGTGTGGTTAAACTCGTTAGCACCTAGATCTATTAGAACTTGAGAGAATTATCTCAGAAGTTTCTATCAAAATATTTCCCTCCATCACAGACTGCTAAACTAAGAAATGATATTACATCTTTTGGTCAGTTTGAAGGAGAGTCAATATATGAAGCTTGAGAGAGATTTAAAGATCTTCTTAGGAAGTGCTCACATCATGCTTTACCAGATTGGTTAATAATTCAAACATTTTATAATGAATTAGTGGGATCATTGAGATCTATTATGGATGCTGCTGTTGGTGGATTGTTAATGTCAAAACCTTTTGATGAAGCATACTCATTAATTGAAGAAATAACTACTAATAATTTTCAATGGCCCTCTGAACAAATAAATTATAAGAGATTTGCTAGTGTTCATGATTCAGATGTGATGACTATGATAGTTTCTCAAATTGCAGCCCTTTCTAAGAAAATAGATCAATATGGAATGAATTATTCTCAACCACCTCAAGTGTTGGAGGAAAATTCATTTGGATGATAATGGAATCTCAAACACCTTATGAGACTTCAAATGCTATTAATAGACCTAACAATCCTTATTTGAATTATTATATTCCTGGTTGGAAGAATCACCCAAATTTTAATTGGAATAATAGCAATGCCAATGTTAACCCACATTGGGGGAACAGTTCTATAAAAGCAATTAGAAATTCGAAAAATCAAGGAAATACCAATTTTAAATTATCTTATCCTCCTGGATTTAATAGTAACCCACAATTTAAGGATAAGAAGTTGTCTACTGAAGAAATGATTCTAAATATGGGAAATTAATTACAAGCTCAAGGTGTTGCTATGAAAAATATTAAAAATCAATTGGGACATATTTTCACTGCACTTAGTAATAGACCTTCTGGAACGCTTCCAAGTAATGTTGAGATCAATCCAAAAGATCAAAATAAGGAACAACTTAAGGCTATTCAATTAAGAAGTGGAAAAGAATCGAAAACTAGAGTGCAAAAAGAAGTTGAAATAGAAAAGGAGAAGGTGGAAATCAAAAACGGTTCAAACAAGATTTATCCAGACCTGGATTATCCTCTTAAGCCAATGAAGATAACTATTGAAAAACCACCACCTCCATTTCCTCAAAGATTGAAGAAACAAAACAGGGATAATAGATTTGAAAAATTTTTGGAGATCCTTAAGAAATTAACGATAAATATTCCTTTTGTTGAAGTATTAGAACAGATGCCTGACTATGCTAAGTTTATGAAGGATATCCTGAAAAAGAAAAGAAAGTTTACAGATCATGAAACTGTTGCACTTAGCGGAGAGTTTAGTGAAATTATTCAGAAGAATGTTCTAGAAAAACTTAAAGATCTTGGTAGTTTCACTATTCCGTGTGCTATAGGTGAAAATTTTTTTGGAAGAGTCTTATGTGATATGGGAGCTAGTATTAATCTTATGCCTTTATCAACTTTCAAAAAGTTCGAAATAGGAGAAACTTCTCCTACATTTGTGACTCTTCAGTTGGTCGATCGTTCCATTACTTACCCTAAAGGAGTGGTGGAAGATGTGTTAGTGAAAGAGGATAAATTTATCTTTCCTGTGGATTTTATTGTACTTGATATGGAGGAAGATAAATAAATTCTAATCATCTTGGGAAGATCATTCCTTGCTACTGAAAGAGCAGTGAATGATGTTCAAAAAGGAGAATTAACTATGATAGTTAATGATCGAGAGGTGACCTTTAATATTTTGAAATCTATGAAGTATCCCTCAATGGAAAAAGATAATGAATGTTTTAGGATGAAGGTCTGTGAATATTTGAGAAATGATAATTTTGAAATTATATTTGAAAAAGAAGTAGAGGATGAAAATATGTTTGAAGAAGAAATTGAAAATGAAGAAAATTCAGATAGTAAGAAGTATGAAGATTTGGAGTATGTTCAGGAGAGATTCGAAGTATTAGACACTATGGAAGGTGGAAATAAAAGCTTAATTCCATCTATAATAAAACCTCCTGAACTTGAGATGAAAATTCTCCCTAATCATTTGAAGTATATGTTTTTAGGAGAATCATCTAGCTTGCCAGTTATTGTATCTTCGGAGTTAAACGATTATCAAGAACAGAAGTTGTTGGAAATTTTAAAAAGATACAAGAAAGCTTTTAGATGGACTTTGGCAGATATTAAAGGATTTTAGTCCTTTGATTTGTATGCAAAGAATTTTAGTAGATGAAGAACATAAACCGAGAGTTGATCCGCAAAGGAGATTGAGTCCAATAATGAAAGAAGTAGTTAAGAAAGATATTTTAAAATGGCTGGATGCTGAAATTATTTATCCTATTTCGGATAGTGCTTAGGTGAGTCCAATACATTGTCTACCGAAAAAGGGAGGAGTTACTGTTAAAGTGAATGAATGTAATGAAATTATACCCACAAGAAAAATTAATGGATAGCAAATTTGTATTGACTATAGGAAATTAAATGATGCCAACAGAAAAGATCACTTTCCTCTTCCTTTTCTCGATCAAGACTAGATAAACTTGCTGGACATAAGTACTACTTCTTTCTGGATGGATATACTGGTTACCATGAAATACCTATTGCTTTTGAGGATCAAGAAAAGACAAAATTTACTAGCCCTTATGGAACCTTTGCTTTCGAAGAATGCCTTTTGGACTGTGTAATGCACCTGTAGCATTTCATAGATGTATGATGTCTATGTTCAGTAGTATGATAGATAATGGAATAGAAGTTTTTATGGATAATTTCTCTGTATTTGGGACTTCAATTGAAATTTTCCTGGAAAACTTAGCAAAAGTTTTGGAGCTTTGCGAGAAAATAAATTTAGTTCTGAAGTGGGAGAAATATCAATTTATGGTTGCAGGAGGAATTGTGCTTGGGCATAAAATTTCTGAATACGGTATGGAGGTAGATCCTACTAAAATTAGAGTGATTGAGAGATTACCGCCACCCACTACGATGAGAGAGGTGAGGAGGCTCCTAGGACATGCTAGATTTTACAGGCGATTGATACACCTAAAATATATAGTATTTTTATGCACACTTTTTACCTATTTTTAATGATATTGCACTTTAATGGAAGGTATTTTGTGCTTTTCTTGCAGGTATGATGAAAATAGATGGTCATGATGAAAGGAGCAAAGTTGGATCAAATTTGGAGCAAAAAAAATGAAAAATGAAAATTTGGGCACTAGCGGCTAAGCGTGACTCTGGGCCGGCGCTTAGCCGCCATAGTTAAAAATCGAAATCTAAAGGAATTTAGCGCCAATTTTAAAGGGGATGGATGTAACTCTTGGTGGTAACTTCCATAACTTCCTTTGGGAGGCAAGTTTGAATGAAGGGGTGCATTCTTTGGTGGATACATTGAATCTGGACACATTTGAAGAGACACCAAGGCACCTTTTGGTTTAATTTTTAAGGAGAGTCTTAGGAATGACTATGTGCTCTTCCACTTGCATTTTGAAGAGAGTTTTTATAGAATTTTACTTTTATTTTGTGAGAGTTTTTATTAAGAGTAGGAGTAGAGAGTAGAAAGTAGAAAAGGGTCGGAGTGAAGTCTTCTTCTTCCCACTTCTTTTCTTTCTTTTATTTTAGTTTCTTTTGAAGTCTGAAGTTTATTCTGAGTCATCGGAGTTGGGAGATCCGCTCTGAGGAGTAGTTTAGTGAAGAGTTAAAGTTTCAGAGGAACTTCCTGAGTCTTGTGGAGAGAATTTTCAGATAAGTGTTTACTTTTGTTCTTACATTTAGTTTTTAATTAATACTTATTTTTGTTTGTTGTTTTTCTTATGGTTTTTAATTTCAAATCAATGTGTTTTTGTATTTTCTCAATGCATTATAAGTAGTTTACTTTATCTTTTTCTTTCTTAAATGGAAAAGTAATCAGTTTAAAGAGAATTGTTGTGGAAAGTATAAGTGTTTAAAGTTGGAAGAAGTTGTGAAGATTGATTCTGAAAACTTTGTTAAGTTCGTAATTTGGCCTGTTAAGTTGTAGAATTTCTTGAGATTATGTAAGATCCAATGCGGTATTGTCTCATAAAAGTTAGTAAGAATCACATGCAATTATATGGGTGAGAATTGTAGTCCATATAATTGAATGTAATATTAGAAGATATTTTTATGGAAGGGAGTAAAATTAGAGGATTTTAGAGTGACAGGCTAAAACCCCCTAATTTGGTTTGAATTTTTGAGTTTTGTTATGAGAAGTTAGCCCCTAGTTGGTGAGAATCGAGAGAACTCTAGAGTGAGAGACTGGTATCTTCCCTGCCTAACCATGTTCAAAATGATAAAAATTTCAAATTAACCTATGTTCTTTATAGAACCAAGTAAGGGTAAAGAACACATTTGCTTCTATCCGTCACAACAAATTTAAATACTTCCACAACAATACTTTAATAATTATTACTACTTCATAAAAGGAAAGAAAAAGATATTCTAGTCAATAGTGTTTTACATACAGTGTTATTAGTTATTATAATTTTAATTTATTGCGTAACATCTTATTAAGGAAATTTCAAAAGACAAATCAACTTTCAAAACTTTTCAAAATAAAGACATACTTTCAAAAGCCATTAAAAACAAAAGTAAAAAAGATAAATTTTTTATTCCTTTAATAATTTTCATATTTTCCCTGTGGGTTCGATATCTCAGGGCTTAATCAGACAGTCCTATATTACTTGATAAACGATATGTATACTTGCATAATATCCCATATTATAAAATCATAATTTTCATATCTAAATTATCAGAACATATATTTATCTGGCGGAGTCAACTTTTTGGCGCCGTTGCCTGGGAAAAATAATTAAATTGCATTTTAAAGAGAATTAAGAAATTTTAAATTTTTACTTTTTTTTGTTTTTGTTAGTGTGTTGTGTTTTGTTTTATTGTTGTATGCGTAGTTCAAGTTCTGAGGGACTTGTGCCTTACGATTCTGAATTAGAAAGAACTATCAGAAAAATCAAAATAATTAAAAATACAGAAAAAGATAAAAATATTCAAGAAATGGCAAATTATCAAAATCAAAATGTAGGCATCCATCAAGAATTAAGACCTTTAAGAGATTATGTTAACCCTATAGTAGATGAACTTCGTGGTAGTATTCAAAACTCTGGTGTAGCTACTAATTCTTTTGAGCTTAAACCTGATATTATCTAAATGGTGTCTAATAATCAGTTTGGGGGAGCAATAACTGAAGATCCTAATTTGCATCTTGCTAATTTTCTAAAGTTGTGTGCTACTTTTAAATATGATGGTGTTTCGGATAATGCTATTAGATTTAGACTTTTTCCTTTCTCACTAAGGGATAAAGCTAAAATATGGTTACATTCGTTACCACCTGGATCAATAAGAACTTGGGGTGAACTGTCACAAAAATTCCTTGCTAAAGATTTTCCACCATCTAAAACTGCTAAGTTGAGTAATGACATAACATCTTTTTGTCAGTTTGAAGGGGAATCAATATATGAAGCATGGGAAAGATTTAAAGATCTCCTCAGGAAATGACCACATCATGCGATACCAGATTGGTTAATAATTCAAACTTTTAATAATGGATTAGTTGGATCTCTTAGATCAATCATCGATGCTGCTGCTGGTGGATTATTAATGTCTAAACCATTTTCTGATGCTTATGCTTTAATTGAAGAAATGGCTATTAATAATTTTCAATGGCCTTCCGAAAGGTTAAATCCTAAAAAGGTAGCCAGTGTTTATGAAAATGATGCTTTTACAATGTTAGCAAATCAAGTCTGTCGTCGTATCGAGGAAGATAGACCAATTTGGGATGAATTTTTCTTAGCCAAATCTCATGATTGAATAAAATTCATTAGTCCAAATGGTTGATTCTTATTCTTCACCAGAAACTGTGAATGCTATAATCAAACCTAACAACCCATATTCCAATTATTATAACCCAGGTTGGAAGAATCATCTAAATTTTATCTGTAATAACAATAATCAGGTTGGTGTTAATCAACAATGGGGAAACCACCAAGTAAACCCATTGGGGAATTGGAACAACCAAGGTAATAATAATAATAAATTAACTTATCCTTCTAATTATAACAAGGCTTTACAATATAAAGAGATGAAGTTGTCTATGGAAGAAGTAGTATCACATATGGAAAATCAATTACAAATTCAAGGAGCAACCATCAGAAATATTGAAAATCAATTGGGACAAATTGCAAATGCCTTAAGTAATAGATCCTGAAGAATGCTTCCAAGTAATACTGAAGTGAATCCAAGAGAAAAGAATAAAGAACAGTAAAAACAATTCAACTGAGAGGTAGAAAAGAATTGGACGGTAGAGTTCAAAAAAAAAACTGAAGTAGAGAAAGAAGAGATTGAAAGACCTAAAGAGGACGCTCCAAAAGGTTTTGAAAGACCTATTTCTCCACCTAAGGTTGATTTAGAAAAACCACCACCTCCATTTCCTCAGAGACTTCGTCAACAAAAGTTGGATAAGCAATTTTCAAAATTCTTGGAGATATTAAAGAAGCTTATCATTAATATTCCATTTGCTGAAGCCCTAGAACAAATGCCAAGCTATGCAAAATTTATGAAGGATATTCTTAATAAAAAGAGGACGTTTGAAGAAAATGAGACTGTTGCACGTAATGAAAAGTGTAGTACGATAATTCAGAAAAAGCTTCCTGAAAAACTTAAAGATCCTGGTAGTTTCACAATTCCATGTGCAATCGGAGAAAGATTCTGTGGAAAAGCTTTATGTGATTTGGGTGCAAGCATTAACCTTATGCCTCTATCAATATTCAAAAGACTGGATCTAGGAGAAATAACCCCAACTATTGTAACTCTGCAATTAGCAGATCGTTCGATCACATTCCTAAAGGAGTTATAGAAGATGTTTTGGTAAAAGTGGATCAATTTATTTTTCTTGTGGATTTCATTATGTTAGATATGGAGGAAGATAAAGAGATACCCATAATTTTGGGGAGACCTTTTCTAGCTATAGGCAGAGCCATGATAGATGTGCAAAAAGGGGAATTAACGATGAGGGTTAATGATCAGACTGTTACATTTAATATTTCAAAATCGATGAAATATCCTGCTAGAGGTAAAGAAGATAAGTGTTATAGGATGGATGTTATTGAATATTTAAGTGAATGTCATTTCAAATCAACTTATGAAGAGAAAGCTGAAAGAGAAGAATGGGAATATAAGCAAGAAGATGAGTTATTTGATTATGAAGATTTTCAAGAGGAAGATTTGAAGTATGTTCATGAAAATTTTGAATTGTTGGATATAACTGAAAAAGATGAATCTTATGGTTCATCAATTGAAAAACCTCCTGAACTTGAGCTAAAAATGCTTCCTGATCATTTGAAGTATGTTTTTCTAGGTGAATCCTCAACCTTGCCTGTTATAATTTCCTCTCAATTAACTGAAAAAGAAGAAGAGAGTTTGCTTGAAATTTTGAAGATGCACAAGAAAGCCTTTGGATGGAAAAATAGCTGATATTAAAGGAATCAGTCTTTTAATTTGTATGCATAAAATTCTTATGGAAGATAATTGCAAACCGCGGGCTGATCCCCAAAGGAGATTAAATCCTATCATGAAAGACGTTGTTAAGAAAGAAATTTTAAAATGGTTGGATGCTAAAATTATCTACCCTATTTCAGATAGTGCATGGGTTAGTCCTATTCACTGTGTTCCTAAGAAAGGAGTAACTGTGACAGTTAATAAAAAGAATAAAATGATACCAACAAGACAAGTTACGGGGTGACGAATATGCATTGATTATAGAAAATTAAACCTTGCCACAAGGAAAGATCATTTTCCACTCCCTTTTCTAGATCAAATGTTGGATAGACTGGCTAGGCATAAATACTTTTGTTTTCTAGATGGATATACTGGTTACCACCAAATTCAAATTGCTCCTGAGTATCAAGATAAAACTACGTTTACCAGTCCTTATGGTATGTTTGCTTTTAGAAGAATGCCCTTTGGTTTATGTAATGCCCCTGCTACATTTCAAAGATGTATGATGGCTATTTTTGTTATTTAATTGAAAAAGGGATTGAAGTTTTTATGGATGACTTTTCAGTGTTTGGAATTTCATTTGAATCATGTTTAGAACATCTATCTAAAGTTTTAAAATGCTGTGAAGAAACTAATTTAGTCCTTAATTGGGAAAAATGCCAGTTTATGGTAGCAGGAGGAATTATTTTGGGACATCGGATTTCAGAAAAAGTTTTGGAGGTAGATCCTGCAAAAATTTAAGTTATATCTAATTTACCTTGCCCAACCAATGTAAGGGAAATTAGAAGTTTTTTAGGACATGTTGGATTCTACAGGCGTTACATCAAAGACTTTTCAAAGATTACAAAACCTTTATGTTGTTTACTGGAAAAGGATGCAATTTTTAATTTTGATGATGACTGCTGTAAAACCTTTGAAAAATTCAAAGAAAAGTTAATCATTTCAACTGTAATAATTTCACCAAATTGGGAAAAAAATTTTTGAATTAATGTGTGATGCTAGTGATTATACTATTGGTGTTGTTTTAGGTCAGAAATATGATAAAATTTTCAAAGTAATTTATTATGCCAGTAAAACTCTTAATGAAGCTCAAATTAATTATACCACTACTGAGAAAGAGTTATTAGCTATAGTATTTGCCTTTGATAAATTATGATCATATTTAATTGGAACTAAATGTGTGGTGCATACTGTTCATTCTGCTATTAAATACTTAATGAAGAAAAATGATGCAAAACCGAGACTGATAAGATAAATTCTTCTTTTGCAAAAATTTGATTTTGAGATAGTAGATAGGAAGGGTTCTGATAATCAAATTGCTGATCATTTTTCCAGGCTTGAAATTGAAAAATCTCTCTGTGATATTGAAGAAATTAATGAACATTTTCCTGATGAAAAATTGTTCACTGTTAAAGAATGGTGTGTTTCGTGGTATGCCGACATAGTAAACTTTATTGTTAGTAATATTATACCCTATGGTTTGACATACCAAGAAAAGAAGAAATTTATGTCTGATGCTAAGACTTATTTTTGGGATGACCCATTTTTATATAAATAAGGAAAAGATCTTATAATTCGAAGATGTGTAACTTTGGAAGAGACTTATGAAATTATTCAAAAATGTCATGATTTTGATTATGGGGTACACTTTGGAAGTGATAAAACTGCATATAGAATATTACAATCAGGATTTTATTGGCCTACAATTTTTAAGGATGTGAATGTTTATATTAAAAATTGTGATAGATGTCAGCGTGTAGGCAATTTTTCTAGAAGAAATGAGGTGCCCCTCAATTATATGTTGGAAGTTGAAATATTTGATGTTTGGGGACTAGATTTTATGGGACCATTTACATTATTTTTCAGAAATATTTATATTTTGATAGCAGTAGACTATGATTCCAAATGGATTGAAGTTATTGCTTTACCTCGATGTGATGCTCAAAGTGTTGCAAAGTTTTTAGAAAAGAATATATTTTGCAGATTTGGAATACCAAGAGTAATCATAACTGATGGGGGAAGTCATAACTGATGCGATTATTGGGAAGTTAGCAAAGAAATATCATATTAATCATCGCATTGTTACTACTTATCATCTGCAGACAAGTGGTTTGGTTGAATTATCCAATCATGAAATTAAAAGAATATTGGAAAAAACTATTAATCCAAATAGAAAGGATTGGTCAATCAAACTAGATTATGCTTTGTGGACCTATAGGACTGCTTACAGAACACCTATAGGAATGTCCCCATATAGGCTGATTTTTGGAAAAGCTTGTCATTTATCTTTTGAACTTGAGCATAAAGCATATTGGGCTATTAAAGAGTTCAATTATAATTTAAAAAAAGCTGCTCGAAAAGAGATTATTACAATTGAATGAGCTTGAAAAAATAAGAAATGAATCTTATGAAAATGCTAAGATTTATAAGGAAAAGATGAAGTTATGGCATGATCGGAAGATTCTTACTAAAAATCTTGTGTCTGGACAAAAATTTTTACCGTATAATGCTAGATTGAGAATATTTTCTGGAAAACTTTAAGTCCGGGTGGATGTGTCCATTTATTGTGATAAAAGTTTATTCTTATGGAGCTGTAGATATTCAAGATCCTAAGATTGGAAAAATATTTAAAGTTAACGGACATAGACTTAAACCATATTTTTCCGTCATTAAATCTAAATCTGATAATAATTTGATGTTGGGTCACTCGAATGAGTTCGGGTATGTCAGGCTGAAGACGTTAAAACAAGCGCTTTGTGGGAGGCAACCTATAATTATCGGTGTGCTTTGCTTTATGTTTGTTTTGTGTGCTTTGTTTGCTTTGTTTGGTTTGTTTTTATGTTTTTAGTGGTAGTAATTTGGAGTTTTTAAACTATCGTAGAGTTTATTTGACCTTAATTGATGATTTAGAGAAGTCGAATGAAAATTTGGACACTTAGCGGACTCGTGCTAAATTGAGCACCGGCGCTAAGCGCTGATCGGTTGGCGCTTAGGCGCCGCTGTTATAAAAAATGTGAAAAATGAGTTTCTAGAAGCCTAGATCGTGGGGGAGTGGTTTTGGAAGTTATTCTGGAGTTTTAAAACGTCTTGGGGTAATTTTAGCACTTCTCAAGTCCATAAAAAAGACCGGATTTAAGAGAAACACTTGCCCCATGTCCTATTTTCATTTTTGTGTCTTAAGTAGAGAGTTTTGAGTGCATCATGTCTTCCTGGGAGAATGAGATTAAGAAGAAGCAAGATTCTGACAAGAGTAAGTTCATTAGTGACAGTGCTAAAGAGTTATTCAATGGATTTCTTGCTGTTAGTATTCAAGGGATTGTTGAAATAATTGCAAAAATTGAAGCTCGAGTGACTTCAATGGAAGCAAAAATCCATGAAAGTAACCTGCATTTGGAGCACATGGGATGGCAACTCAAGATGCAATTCAGTCAATCAAGGTACGTGAAAGAAGCGGATAAGTCGATGTTTCTGAAGAACAAATGAATTGAAGAAGATGATTTAAGGATGAACAATTATCGCCCGTTTTATCAGATTTATATTCCAGAAGGGTCAAATGAGAATCACAATGATTCGGGATATAATCAGCCTAATGGAGAATGGAATTAAAAGTGCTTTGTTCTTATTTGTTTAGTGTTCTTATGTGATATGTTTAGTGTTCATGTGTGTTATGTTTGGTGTGTTTAGTGTTTATATTTAAGTACTAACTAAGCCTGATGATGTGATGGATACATCCTAGAGATGTATACTTATCAGTTTGAGATTAAGGTCTCTTGTATTTAGAGAATTTCATCCTTTATGTGTGGATATAAATTCTAGAATTGTATTAAGTGTTATGTTTGTTTTAATATAAGTTTGTGTTTGTGTGAAATTTGTGTGGAATCAATGGATATTAAATTTTGATTTGGAATATTGGAAGATTTATGTGCGGAGAAATAATTATTCTGGAGTAATTAAGGGTGATTAACCAAGTGATTTAGTGCATATACCTTAATTGTGAAAATCTGGGTACTGGCGGCCAAGCGCCAGAGTGCCGGAACTTAAGCGCCAGATTTCGCGGCTAAGCGCCGAGGGATTTGCGCTTAGGCGCCAGTTCGCAAAAATTGGTTCCCAACAGTTAAAAACCCAAAAATTGCCATTTTTAAACCACCCCATCGTCTTCAACCTTCAGTTTATCGCGAAAGAGGAGCCTAGGGCATCATATTGTGGATCATTTAAGAGCCGATCTCAACAAAAATTGTTAGATTTGGATTCGTTGAGGTAAGAGCACTACTCCTAAGTAATTTTTTTTTATTATTTTCACCATGTATTTTGAGTACATTTTGGAAAATCTTAAAATCACTATTCATGGTGAAAATTTGAGAGAAAACTTGAGAAATTGCTTGGATTTAGTGGGAATATCTTTTGGAAGATAATTTAGCAAGTTTAGTTTGAATTTGGAATTTATGGTGAATTTTTCGTGAATTTTTAGAGATAGCTCCAAAGTCAAAGCGTGCGAGAGAAAAGGCCAGATTTGATTCTGACAAATTTGTTAGCACGAGGACTGGGGAACGATACGTTGACGCAATGCAGTCACGTAAGTTGATTCCTGAGCATGTAGTTAGTAAGCCAGGAGAAGTAATTGAAGATATGATTGCAAGAAGGAACTGGGAAAATTATTGTTGCTTCTCCGCTGTTGCTGTTGTTTTTGTGGTCAGAGAATTTTATGCAAATTTGCCTGCTGCAGAAGAGAATCAAGTGATGGTTAGGTGGCATGAGGTCAACTTTTCTTCTGGGGCAATCAACACTTTTTATGGACTACCTCCTGACATGTTCTGTTTTTATTCTAACTATCATCCTGCGGAAGGAGAATTAGATGAGATCATGGAATTTCTGTCTGATGGAAGAGGATTATGGAAAATAACAAATGATAGAAGAGTGAACTTTCCTGCTTCCAAATTGAATGTCACTTCTAAGGCTTGGCATTATTTTATCTCATCTAAATTGTTACCTTCGAGTCATACTAGTGAAGTAGCAAGAGAAAGAGCTGTGTTGAACCATTGCATTCAGCAAGGGAAGCCTATTGACATTGGAGGTATAATTTATGATTATGTTTTGAACTGTGCTAGATCAACCACTACTGAAGGTATGGGATTTCCTTCTTTGATTCATTCATTATGTGAACGATCTGGAGTGAAGTTTGAAACCTAGGAAGAGGTACTTCAGCCATTGAGACCAATTACCAGTGCCAATGTTGGTGCTTACACTGTACATTCAGAGTTTGGTTGGAGAGGAGAATTTGGTAGGGCTTCTACTGCTTCTACTTCTGCTTCATCTACTTCACGTGCTTCTTCATCTACAGATTCACAGACTAGTTTGTTAAGAAATATCTTGAAGAAAGTGAGTTTTACTCATGAGCATGTTAGAGATATTGATGGTAAAGTGGATAATGTGGAAAGATATAATGTGAAACATGATGAGTATGAGGAGAGTTATCAGCAATATTTGGATATACTGATTAGAAGTGATCAGAGTGCTGAGATGCCCCCTCATCCATTCTACATACCTTATGTGCCATCTAAGGATTGGAACGAGCAGGATGATGATGATGATGAGGATGATGAGTAGATTTGTGTTATTTGTTTTCGTTGTGGTGTTGTTGTTGATGTACTGATGTGTGTTTTGTTTAGTATTTAGTTTGATCATTGCGTTGTGATGTAAACTTTGATAGTATGCAAACTATAGTTTGTATTATTTTTCTGTTATGCATATTCAGATGTATCACTGTTGTTGTATTGATGTTTTATATGTTGTTTTGTGGTAGTGTGTGTAATAGTAAATGTTTTTATGTGTATGTTATGTCAGAGTTTTTAGTAGTGTGTACTTTAATTCAAAAACTGTTAAGAGATTATAAACCACTATTGAGAACTTCTACTTAGGAAACTAAATGTTTAAAATTTTTCAAATTCCACTATCATCTGTTATCTATATCAGTGTGTTATTTTAGTTGGTGTGTATTTGCTTTGAAAACCCCCACTACTATAGAAGTCTTTTTGAAATTTTTACTTTTCTTTGTATAAAAAATTGTTTTGAAAAACTAAATTTAATTTCATTTTACTCCTGTTATTTAAATTGTTATACTTGTATATTAGGATATTAAAAATTCCTGCAAGCATGATATGTCAGTTTTTATTTCTCACCCATGTATCATTTTTTATGCTTAAATGTTTTATCTTAACTAAAAATTAATGTTTTGGGGGGATTTTAAAAACAAAGATTTTCAAAAACCTAAGATTTTATTTGATTCTCAAGAATACTTAAAAAAAATCTTATTTTTGATTGAGAACAACTAAGTACATGAAGTTATATTAGGGGAACAAAAATTTTGAATATAGAAATGAAAAAAAGAATTTAGTTAAAATTTATAATAATCATGAAAAACTTAAAGTTAAAATTTTCTTAATGAAGAGGTGTTAAATAAAGTTAAACTATCTTTAGTAAGAAGTTTTGTATTTTTGGATAAATAGAAGATTTGACTTTTATTCTTCAAAGCTTAAATTTCTTTTATTGAAGAGTAATTTTTAAATATTATTATTATGATTTTTAAGTGAAAGA
Organism: Papilionanthe hookeriana x Papilionanthe teres; assembly: GCA_022702705.1. Lineage (NCBI taxonomy): Eukaryota > Viridiplantae > Streptophyta > Magnoliopsida > Asparagales > Orchidaceae > Papilionanthe > Papilionanthe hookeriana x Papilionanthe teres. The sequence continues at coordinate 115,246,738 of CM040426.1, forward strand.
TGTATATCTGACTTTTATTTTAAATGGAAGGGTGGAATTCAAAGTCATTAAAGACCTATCCAGATATAGTAATCCTTTCCTTATAAAAAAAAATAAAAAAAATAAAAAAAAAGAAAAAGAAAAGAAAAAGTGAAAAATAGTATATGAAAAGGGAGGAGAAGCTTGAGGATTTAAGGGCCTAATCAAAAATTGGTTTCATACCTAAAGTTTAAGATATAAGTTCAGAGAAAGTCTAAAGCTTAAGGTTATAATATAGTAAGTAAAATTATTTTCAAATAAAGATTTTTAAGTGAGAAAAATAAGTTTTTGAGTCCTATATTTTGAAGAATCTACAAATATTTCGAATTCGATAGAAACTTATATTTGACATTTTCCTTTACTTAAGAACTTTCTAAACTTTAAGTTGGTTTTAATTACTGAAATTTTTTCTAAATTGGACTATTCCATTTCTAGAATAAAATTTCGTTATCTTCCTAAGAAACTCATTACATAATTTGCATGCTAAAATTTTCTATGAGATTAACTGTCACTTGAGGATAAGTAACATTTTAAGTTTGGGGGAACTTGATACACCTAAAATATATAGTATTTTTATGCAAATTTTTATACCTATTTTTAATGATATTGCACTTTAATGGAAGGTATTTTGTGTTTTTCTTGCCGGTATGATGAAAATGGATTGTCATGATGAAAGGAGCAAAATTGGATCAAATTTGGAGCAAAAAAAATGAAAAATGAAAATTTGGGCACTGGCGGCTAAGAGCCTCCAGGCCGGCGCTTAGCCACCACAGTTAAAAATCAAAATCTAAAGGAAATTGGCGTCAATTTCAAAGGTAACTTGGTGGTAACTTCCATAACTTCCTTTGGGCGGCAAGTTTGAATGAAGGGTGCATTCTTTGGTGGATACATTGAATATGGACACATTTGAAGAGACACCAAGGCACCTTTTGGTTTAATTTTTAAAGAGATTCATAGGAATGACTAAGTGCTCTTCCACTTGCATTTTGAAGAGAGTTTTTATAGTATTTTACTTTTATTTTGTGAGAGTTTTTATTAAGAGTAGGAGTAGAGAGTAGAAAGTAGAAAAGGGTCAGAGTGAAGTCTTCTTCTTCCCACTTCTTTTCTTTCTTTTAGTTTCTATTGAAGTCTGAAGTTTATTCTGAGTCATCGGAGTTGGGAGATCTACTCTGAGGAGTAGTTTAGTGAAGAATTAAAGTTTCAGAGGAACTTCCTGAGTCTTGTGGAGAGAATTTTTAGATAAGTGTTTACTTTTGTTCTTACATTTAGTTTTTTAATTAATACTTGTTTTTGTTTGTTGTTTTTCTTATGGTTTTTAATTTCAAATCAATGTGTTTTTTGTATTTTCTCAATGCATTATGAGTAGTTTACTTTATCTTTTTCTTTCTTAAATGGAAAAGTAATTAGTTTAAAGAGAATTTTAGTGGAAAGTATAAGTGTTTAAAGTTGGAAGAAGTTGTGAAGATTGATTCTGAAAACTTTGTTTAGTTCGTAATTTGGCCTGTTAAGTTGTAGAATTTCTTGAGATTATGTAAGATCCAATGCGGTATTGTCTCATAAAAGTTAGTAAGTATCGCATGCAATTATATGGGTGAGAATTGTAGTCCATATAATTGAATGTAATATTAGAAGATATTTTTATGGAAGGAGTAAAATTAGAGGATTTTAGAGTGACAGGCTAAAACCCCCTAATTTGGTTTGAAGTTTTGAGTTTTTTTATGAGAAGTTAGCCCCTAGTTGGTGGGAATCGAGAGAACTCTAGAGTGAGAGACAGGTATCTTCCCTGCCTAACCATGTTCAAAATGATAAAAATTTCAAATTAACCTATGTTCTTTATAGAACCAAGTAAGGTTAAAGAACACATTTGCTTCTATATGTCACAAAAAATTTAAATACTTCCACAACAATACTTTAATAATTATTACTACTTCATAAAAGGAAAGAAAAAGATATTCTAGTTAATAGTGTTTTACATACAGTGTTATTAGTTATTATAATTTTAATTTCTTGCTTAACATTTTATTAAGGAAATTTCAAAAGACAAATCAACTTTCAAAACTTTTCAAAATCAAGACATACTTTCAAAAGCCATTAAAAAAAAGTTAAAAGATAATTTTCGGATTCCTTCAAAGATTTTCATATTTTCCCTGTGGGTTCGATACCTCGGGGCTTAATCAAAAAGTCCTATATTACTTGATAAACGAGACGTATACTTACATAGTATCCCATATTATAAAATCATAATTTTCATATCTAAATCATCAGAACATATTTATATCGGTGCGGGACCAAGTTTTTTGGGGCACATATATTTATCGGGGATCAGCGATATATTAAAGATTTTTCTAAAATTACCAAACCTTTGTGTCGACTTTTAGAAAATGATAGAAAATTTGATTTTAATGATGAATTCTTGAGTGCTTTCGATTTATTAAAAGAGAAATTAATCACTGCACCTATAATTTTTTCACCAGATTAGGAGAAACCATTTGAACTTATGTGTGATGCGAGTGATTATGCGATCGGAGTAGCATTGGGCCAAAGGCATGATAAAGTTTTCAAAGGCATTTAATATGATAGTAAAACTCTTAATGAGGCTCAAATTAATTATACAACTACTGAAAGAGAATTATTAGCTATAGTATTTGCTTTTGAAAAGTTTAGACCTTATTTAATTGTAGCTAAAAGTATTGTGCATACAGACAATTCGGCTATCAAATATTTAATGCAAAAGAAGGATGCAAAACCTAGACTAATTAGATGGATACTTCTACAAGAATTTGATTTTATGATAGTTGATAGGAAGGGAGCTGATAACCAAATAACTAATCATCTGTCAAGATTAGAGTATGAAAAATTATCTGAATTTGAGAAGGAAGTTACAGAAATTTTCCTTGATGAACAACTTTATACTATTATGGGAAGCAATTTGGCTTGGTATGCTGATATTGTGAATTATATTGTAAGTGATATTGTATCATCTGATTTAACAAGGCAACAACAAAATAAGTTTAAATATGATGCAAGATTTTATTTTTGGGATGAGCCCTATCTATATAAACAGTGTAAGGATCTGATTATTAGGAAATGTGTGCCACAAGAAGAAACGAATTTGATTTTTCAAAGATGTCATGATTCTGAATTTGGAGGTCATTTTGGTGCTGGTAAAACTGCTTTTAAGATTTTACAATCTAGATTTTATTAGCCTACTCTTTTTAGAGATGTTTATAAATATATTAAATTATGTCATTGATGTCAGAGAGTAGGTAATATCTCTAGAAGAAATGAGATGCCTCTAAATTATAATTTGGAAGTTGAAATTTTTTATGTGTGGGGATTAGATTTTATGAGACCATTTACTCCTTCATTTGGAAATTTATATATATTGGTTGTTGTTGATTATGTCTCAAAATGGATTAAAGCTATTGCTTTACCTAGATGTGATGCTCGGAGTGTTTCAAAATTTTTAAAGAAAAATATATTACAAAATATGGAATGCCGACAGTGATCATAACTGATGGTGGAACCCATTTCAGGAATAATCAAATTAAGAGATTGATTGAGAAATATAATATTATTCATAGAATCTCTACTGCTTATCCCCCCATATTAGTGGTTTAGCAGACGTGTCTAATCGTGAAATTAAAAGAATTTTGGAGAAAACTGTGGATAATCATAAATAAGATTGGTCTGCTCGATTAGATACTCCTTTATGGGCTTATAGGACTGCTTTTAAAACCTTTATTGGAATGTCTCCTTATAGATTAGTGTTTGGTAAGACTTGCCATTTACCGGTTGAATTGGAGCATAAAACATATTGGGCGATAAAAGATTTAAATTTTAATTTAAAAAATGCTGGAGAAAAAGTATTTATGCAATTGAATGTATTAGAAGAGATTAGAAATGCATCTTATCACAATGACAGGATCTATAAAGAGAAAATGAAATTGTGGCATGATCGGAAGATATTGAGAAAGAAATTGGAATTTGGACAAAAAGTTTTGTTATACAACATAAGATTGAATTTATTTCCTGGAAAGCGCAAGTCTAGAAGGTTAGGTCCTTTTACAGTTGTAAAAGTTCATTCTTTTGGAGCTGTTGATATTAATGATCCTGATACTGGAAAGATTTTCAAAGTTAATGGGCATCAATTAAAGCCTTACTTTGACGAGTTTCAACATGGCTTAAAAGAGGTTTTAATGCTGAGTCATCTCGATTATCTATATGGTTTGTCGGGCTGACAACGTTAAACCAAGCTCTTTATGGGAGGCAACCCATAGGTATCTTTGTGGTGTGTTTGCTTGTTTGTTGTAGTTGTGCTTTTTAGATAGTTATTTTCGAATCCTAATTACTCCTAAATACTTTAAAAATTGATAAGTGTTGGATCGAATTGAGATATTGGAATATTTTAGGCCAAACTAAGTTCAGTAATAATTTTTTGCCACTGGCGCCGCCGGCGCCCAATCACAGAGAAGTTGCTAAACTTACAGGTTTGAGCGCCGCCGACGCCCAAAACCTGTTAACGGTTTTTGGAGTTTCAAAATGCAAGTTTGGGCGGTTTTGAGCGGGATCTTCGTCCTTATAACTCCCTAAACTCCATTTTAGACTTCCTAACTCCAGAAAAACAAAAACTACCATTCCAATTTTGCATCCCATGGATTCCTACTCTATAGAAACCCCTCGATCTCGCATTTTTAACCGAAGGAAGTTTATAAGTTTCGAGGTATAGCGATTGTTCAACAAAGTGATGATGAAGAGAAGGATTATCAAGGAAAGAGGTTTCATAAATCGAGGTATGGATAATCCTACTACTAGAATTGAAGAGATAATTAAGGAGAGACGTTGGGAAGTGCTTTGCTACACTACCACTGCCGTAGTTGTTCCGGTCGTGAAAGAATTCTATGCAAATCTTCACGGGATCAACCAAGGGTTCTTATTTGTGCGAGGTAGGTTTGTGCAATTCACTCCTGCAAGAATTAACGATCTCTTTATGATTGAGAGTGTACCTATTTGCCATTATTCTAATTTTAATGCCAGAAGTGATAATATGAATGATGTGTATCGTTATTTGACGGATGAGAATGAGGATTGGGAAATTAGGGAAAATGGATATATTAGTTTCCCATCTGCATCTCTAAATCCAGTGTCAAAGCACTTTATTTCGACAAAGTTATTTCCAACATTGAAGATTAGTAAGGTAAACAAGGAAAGTGTCATTTTGAATTTCTGTATTCAAACTGGGAGGCCGATTGACATTGGTAATATATTGTGAAATCAGTTTTTAGATTAATTGTTCATGGATCTAAATATGGGCTTGGACACCCGTCCACCATGTTTCTGTTATGTTGTCAATCACAAGTTCCCTATGAGAGTTGGGAAAAGGTTCTTCTTCCATGGAGGCCTATTAATCCAACTAATCCTTATGACTACAAAACAGTGGGAGATGAAGATGATATGAATTTGCTTGCCGATCAACCAACACAGACTTCATAATCAATTCAACCCTATTTTCCTGAAAGTTCCATAATGATATTGACAAGGTTCAAACAGTTGGAGAAAGAGGTACAAAACGTTATGAATGCAATCAATAACATTTCTGATTTATTTGATCATATAGATTGGAGGATGAAGGAACAATTTAATCACACTGGTCGAATTGAGATGGGCTTGATTAATCTGATGAAGAAGAACGCAGTGATTGCTGAGGATTCATCTGACGAATTCCCATTTGGTTTATTCTACAATTTGTTCATGCATCAGTAATCAATTGGAGTCATCAGAGGAGAAGTTAGTTCTGAAATCGATGTGGAGTAATTATTGGATTCTATTTATGTTTGTTGTGTGTTTAATTTACTTTGCTTAATTTTGCTTGGTTTGTGTGGTATTTACTTTTCTTTGCTTTGTAATTTGAACTTGGATTTAGATATGCTTACTTTCATTGTGTGCTTAGATTTTAGTATTTGCTTATCGTAGCGTACTTGCAACACTAAACATCTAAGAGTTGTTGGTTTGGTTTGAATGAACATATTTGGTGTTTATATTGTAACTTGGATTTTATATATAAAAGTATGTTATGTATTGTTTGTGTAAAGAATTGCGTTAATTATTGCTTGTGAGATGAAGTAGATGATTATTGAAGTGTTAAACATCATTGTGGAAGTTGAAAAGATCGAAATTACGAAAAAAATTTCGGACTCAGAAAAAATTTTGGACTGGCGCCGCCGGTGCCCAAATCCAGAGAGTTGGCATTTTTATAAAATAGTGCACCGCCGGCGCATTATCAAGTGCCGCCGGCGCCTTATCAAGCGCCGCCGGCGCCCAAGTACAGAAAATCATCGAAAACCCATTATTTCGCGATTTTGAACCTGGGACCTGTGGTTTTTTCCATTGCTTTCGTCTTCTTCCTCCATTTTTGCTATTTTAAAGACCTAGGGCTTGCTAGATCTCAGATTTGAAGTGATTTCAAAGCTTTTCGAGACCTGATCTACACTTCTCTTGGTAAGAGCTTCACTTTAAGTTAAAAAAATTTTATTTTCACCATGAAAATCTCTCGCATTGCTTAGGTTGGAATTTTTGGATTTTTAAAGAGATTTTGAGATTTTCATGATGAAATTTGCTCTTACTTGTTTAGAATAGTATTTAGAGTTTGCTACATTGTGAATTTGGAATTTATTGGAATTTTCTTGTAAATTTTAGAAATTCACAAGGCCTTAAGGATGAGTAAAGGGAAGAGAAAATTGGATTTTGATGAAGAAAAATTCGTTAATATTAAAGCCCAATTTTGCTTTAACTCTTACCTTTACAATAAGAAGTGTATCCAAGATTGAGCTTTTGATAATCCTGGTAGATCTGTAGAACAGTTAATTGCAGAGCGGAACTGGGATCGATTTTGTTATTTTACTGCGAATGTTGTTATGGGAGTTGTTAGAGTGTTCTATGTAAATGTGCCCTGGACTGAGACTGAGTATGTGTTAGTTAGAGGAAAAATGGTTGAGTTTACTCCTCAGCGTATTAATGCCTTCTATCAGACTCGGGAACCATTTGTTTGTGAATATGAAAACTTTGATACTCAAGAGGCAAATATGAGAGAAGTGATTGCTTTTCTGACTGATGGAAGAGGGGAATGGAAAATAAGTAAAAAATAGATGATTAACTTCCCCTCTTCCACATTGAATGTTGCATCAAAAGTTTGACACTATTTCATCTCAACAAGACTATTACCTTCTTGTCACCACAGCGAAGTTACAAGGGATAGAGCAATTTTGAACTATTGTATTTAGAAGATGAGAAAGATTGACATTGGAACTATTGTCTACAAGAACATTCAGACTATTGCTAGAGGCGAGACCACTAGTGTATTAGGGCATCCTGCCTTAGTTCATGCCCTGTGTGTTTAGTCTGGAGCGAAGTTCAACAGTTCTGAAGAAGTGGCTATACCGCTGAGACCAATTACAAAGACTATTATCCGTACTTATGAGTCTCATGTGGGAGCCCGAGTTGAGAGTAGGAGTACTGATATTCCTACTACGAGTTATGACGTTCCATCTACATCTGAGCCGCCTACCTTATCTGATATTATGGAGCAACTGAGATTACAAAGTGCTAGTGTGGATAGACTCCATGGTAGGATGGATGTGTTTGAGGCCAAGAGTGATGTGAATGAAGATTATTTGAAGAGGAGAGTTGAGTTTGATATTGCCTATTATGATGCTCAGGTCAGATTTATGAGGGGGGAGTCTGATGTGATATTTCCTACTTACCCCAGCTATACACCGTATAGACCTGACCCTGCTGATGACCCTGCTGATGATCCTGGTGATGAAGATTGGTAGATTGTTTGTTTCTATTTCTGTTTTTCTTGTTTTGTTGTGTTGTAGTGTTGTGATGTAGTAGTTATTTGTTTTTCATGTGATGTGTAACCCTGTTGGTGTACTGTTATGTTGTATTAAAAAAAAAACAAAATTAAAATTTTTAAATGAACTGTGTAGTGATATAATAGTTTGTTTAGTATTGTGATGTTTTGTTGGATGTTTAAATGTTTAAAATTAATTTCTCTTCACCTTGAAAAAGTTTTAAATATTTATATATCACTGTTACTAATTGTTTCATGCCGGCTAGTTGCAAATTTTGACTAATACCTGATAGTTGTTGATGATTTCAAGATCCCAGCACAAAAATGTTAGTTTTCTTTTAGTCTCTATTGTGTCAAATTTATTTAAAATTTTAAGTTTGGGGGATGGTAGAGAAATATTAACTCTTATTTGTTCTTAATTATTATATTTTTAAAAATTATTAGCGTAACTTCTGGCAGTTGAACCTTACTGTATGTAACTAAAACATTTTAATTCAGTTGAATATTATGGAAGGATTGGATGAAAGTTTTTAGTAATAAAGGTTAATTTTATAAGGGTAAGATATTTGGTATGAAAGGATTTGATTATAGTTAACTATTTAAAGTAAAGAAAACTAGATTTTTGAAATATTAAGGGACTTAAAGTATCGTGTGTTAAGAAAAGATTGTGACTTCATGATGAATAATAAAGCTTGTACCTAATTGTAAAATAAGGAGGTGTCTCAAGTTTGAACTTTAGAAAGAGGAGAGTGAAGTTCAAAATCATTAAAGGCTATCTAGATATAGTAATCCTCATTAAAAAAGAAAAAGAAAAGAAAATAAGGATTGAAAAACAATTCTAAAAAGAAAAGAAAAATAAAAAAAAGAAAGTAAAAGATAATTATGAGGAGAAGCTTAAGGAGATGCCTAATCAAAAATTGGGTTCACTTGAATCACCTTAAAGGGAGAACTTGATTTCATTTCTACCTTTATATTTAGAGTATTAGCCTACATTCTGATAAAGTTTGCGTGAACTCCTTTTTCACATAATCTTTCAACGCACTCTTAATGTAACAAATTATGGTTTATCTTAAAATAAATAGAAGACTAGAACTCTTAGACTTGATTACTGAATATTCTTAAACCTGTAGTATTGACCCGTGTTACTAAATTTATTTCTTAAGATCTAACCAATATATTCTTTTGAATGAAAAATTTAAGTATCTTACAGGTGAAAAGTGCATTGCCTAGAGTTATATTTTTATGTAGTAAAAGGATTACTTGAGGATAAGTAATAGTTAAGTTTGGGAGATTTTGATAAACCAAAAATATATACTATTTTTGCTATATAATTTTACCCATTTTTGGTGATATTACACTTTAAAGAAAGGTATTTTTCATGATTTGTTGCAGGTATGATGATTTTAGGTGATTGGAGTGAAAAGAAGCGAAAATGAACAAATTCGGAGCAAAAAGGAGCAAAAAAAGGAGGAAAATAGATTCTGGCGCCGCCGACATTATTTTCCAGAGAACTCAGCAATTAGTTCGACGATAGAGCGCCGCCGACGCCCAATGTCGGTGGAATTCAAATTTGAAAATTTTTGGAGACTTTTTGAAGGGATGCCTATGGAAACTCTTGGGATTTCATTTCTAACTTATAAGTAATTATTTTTGAACGAAAATGGTGTGGTTTTTAGTGTGTGTTCTGAAGTTCTAGAGAGGGAGAGTGTGTGTTGAGTGTTAGGGCTTAGGATAAAAGTGTGTAGAAGTTAGAATTTGAGAGGAATTCTTCTCTAAGGAGTGAAAGAGAAGAAGTAAAGTGAGAGATTGCTTCTTTCTTTCCATTCTAAAGAGGGAATTAAGTGTTGCAAAGAAGAGAGAAAAGGATTCAAAGGAACTTCAAGGAAATTGCATTGGGGAAGAGAAAGAGATAAGTTGTATTTTCTTTTGTGGTTTGTATGATTTTTCTTTTATATATAAAATCCATGTTTTATTGTATCTTCTTCATGAATTATGAGTAGTCTCCTTTGTCTTTCTTCTTGCATAGAGATGTGATGATGGATTGATGTGGATTTGAAGTGCTTTTAATGTATTGAAGAAATTGTGATGGTTTTTCATTTCTAACTTAATTTACTTTTTGATCTGGCCAAATGAATTATTAAAATATGTTGTTGAACATTAATTCTAAAAGGATTTAGTGTCCTACAACAATAATGAAGAATCCATTCAATTTCCATGGATGAATTGCGTAGTTCATGGGAATTGAGTGTAAATAAATATGGAAATGTGTTTTGATGGACTTCAATTTGGAGGTTTCAGGGTGACAGGCTGAGATCCCCAATTTGGTCTTAAGATTAGTAACTAAACTCGAAGGTTAGCCTTCAAGTGAAGGGTGAGTGGGAGCTTCGTAGTGAAACCGGTATCCTCCCAGCCTAGCCTTAGATTTAGTGACTAAACTTAGGATATGTCAATGTTCTTTTCATGCTAGGAAGAGGGGGTACTCTTTTAAGGGTAAAGAAACATTTATGCTCCTATTAGGCACAATAACATAGATAATCGTTCCATATCATCCACACATCATATTCTCGTTGCAAGAGGAAAGATACTTTTTCTTATATATCAAAAACCTTTCAAATATATAGCTTAGTGTGTGTCTGTTAGTTAATTCAATTTTCAAAGTTATTAGAAGTAATTGTAGTTTGATTAATTGTTACTGTTTTCTGCATAGCGGTAGTAGAAGTAAGCATTAAACTTTAAGTGTAATTTGGGTATTAGATTTCAGTGCTACATTACCTATTGTGAAACACTTTCTTCTACTTCGTAGCTTCCCTGTGGGATAGATAACCAGGACTCCGTTAGAGCCCTGTATTACTTGATACGATACCTATACTTGTGTTGAATGCTTGGACTTTACAAAATCATTATAAACATATATAAATTTAAGTTCATAAATTCTTGCAAAATAAAAGTCTTAAATCGTCCGGTCATATGACTTTTCTTTTATATGTAAAATCCATATTTTATTGTGTCTTCTCTAAGAATTCTAAGTAGTCTCCTTTGTCTTTCTTCTTGCATAGAGATGTGATGATGTGATGATGTGGATTTGAAGTGCTTTTAAAGTATTGAAGAAATTGTGATGGTTTTTCATTTCGAGCTTAATTTACTTTTCGGACTGGCCAATTGAATTGTTAAAATCTATTGTTGTACATTAACTTTGAAAGGATTTAGTGTCCTACAACAATAATGAAGAATCCATTCAATGTCCATGGATGAATTATGTAGTTCATGAAAATTGAGTGCAAATAAATCGGGATATGTATTTTGAAGGGCTTCAAATTGGAGGTTTCAGGGTAACAGACTGAGATCCCCAATTTGGTCCTAAGATTGGTAACTAAACTCGAATGTTAGCCTTCACGTGAAGGTTAAGTGGGAGCTCTGTAGTGACAGCCGGTATCCTCCCAGCCTAGCCTTAGATTTAGTGCCTGGACTTAGGATATGTCAATGTTCTTTTCATGCTTGGAAGAGTGGGTACTCATTTGAGGGTAAAGAAACATTTATGCTCCTATTTGACACAATACAATAAATAATCATTCCATATCATTAACACATCATATACTCATTGGAAGAGGAATGGCACTTTTCATATATATCAAAACCTTTCAAATACATAGCTTAGTGTGTGTCTGTTAGTTAATTCTGTTTTAAAGATATTAGAAGTAATTGTGGTTTACTTAGCTGTTACTGTTTTCTGCATCTTCTTAGTAGAAGTAAACTTAAAATTTTATTGTGATTTGAGTATTGGATTTCAGTATTACATTATCTATCATAAGAAATGTGCCTTCCCTGTGGGATCAATAATCAGGACTCCATTAGAGCCCTATATTACTTGATACGATACATATACTTGCGTTGAAGTTTGGACTTTACAAAAATCATTATAAACATATATATCATAAGTTCTTACATAATATAAAGTCCGTGGTCATGTTTTTACTATGATTTATACTTTCAAATCAAGTTGTGTTTGTGTTTTCTCCATGAGTTATGACTAGTTTTCTTTATCTTTTCCTTTTAAATGATGAAGTAATTAAATTATGGAAGAAAGTTGTGGGAAGTATATAAGTTTAATGTTGGAAGAAGTTGTGATGATTTATTTCCTTGCACTTAATTTACTTCTTGATTTGGCCAATAAGATGTTAAAATTTGTTGGGAGATTATGTAAGATCCAATGCGGCGTTGTCTCAATCAACAATTAGAAAGAATCACATGCAATTGTATGGATGAGAATTGCAGTTCATATAATTGAGTGCAAATAAATAGGGAGATATGTTTTAATGGGGTGTAAAATTAGAGGACTTTAAAGTGACAGGCTAAAGCCCCCTAATTTGGTTTTAGGTGAAAAATTTTGTTATGAGATGTTAGCCCCAAGGTAGGGGTGTAAACGAGCCGAAAATGAGCAAGCCAAGTTCAGCTCGTGTTTGGCTCGTTTATATTTCGAGCTCAAAAAGTGTGTTCGTGTTCGGCTCATTTACTTAGCGAGCCGAACACGAGCCGTTCACGAACAAAGAGTTGTTTTGACAATCCTAATAACGTACTCATAAGATTCCCATAAGATGTTAAAGATTGGGGCAAGATTTAAAAATTACTGTTTATATTAAAACATTTGAATCTAATTTAATAATTTTTATTCTATTTTCTTAATTAATACTTTTAATTAATTATAAATCATTGTAGTCTTGTAGTCAATTAATTTTTTTAAAAATACTACTCATCAGAAATATATATATATAATTGATGAGTAATATTTCGAGCCAAAATGAGCCGAACATGAATGAACAAATCTTTGTTTGTGTTCGGCTCGTTAACTTAGTGAACGAGCCGAACACGAGCTTCTTAACGAGTCGAACATAACCTGCATGCGAACAACAAGCCGTTTTGATAGCCCTAACCCCAGGTGGAGGGAATTGAGGGAACCCTAGAGTCAGAGCTGGTATCTTCCCTGCCTAAACCATCTACAAAATTTCAAAACTTCAAATTAACCAATGTTCTTTATAAAAAAAATTAAGGGTAAATAATATATTTGCTTCTATTTGGGACAACACATTTAAATACTTCCACAACGAAATTCCATAATTATTACTGATTCATTAAAAGATGAAAAAGATATTTTCTTCTCATTGCTTTCATATCGTTTAGTAGTCTTGTTAATTTTAATTGATTGCTTTACTTTTTCTTAAATAGAAAATATCAAAAATAATTTTCAAATTATCTATTTTGAAACATACTTTACAAAATCAATTTAAACAGTAAAAAGTTAATTTTCTTATTTATTTATATTTTTAAACATTTCCCTATGTGTTAGATATCTCGGGGCTTAATTAAAAAGTCCTATATTACTTGATAAATGATACGTATACTTGCGTAGAATCTCATATTATAAAATAATTAAAATATATTTCTTATTTGCTTCAGAGTCAAGTTTTTGGCATCCTTAGCAAAGAAAAAGATAATATCATTGGAAAGAAATATAAAGTGAAAATTTTGATGATAAATATTCGGGGATCAAGTTTTTGGCGTCATTGCCGGGGAAATTAATTAAAATTTCAAAGAAAATTAAGAAAAATAAGATCTTTTACTTTTCCTTGCTTTTGTTAGTGTGTTTTATTTTATCTTATTTTATTTTTGTATGCGTAGTTCAGGTTCTGAAGGACTTGTTCCTTACGATTCTGAATTAGAGAGAACAATCAAAAAAATTAAAAATACTGAAAAAGATAAAAATATTCAAGAAATGGAGAATCAAGAAAATCAAAATGTTAACATCGATCAAGAATTCATACATTTAAGAGATTAAGCTAACATTACAGGGGATGAACTTCATGGTACTATTCAACACTCTGTTGTAGTTGCTAATTCATTTGAACTTAAACCTGCTATTATCCAAATGGTATCTAATAATCAGTTTGGGGGAGCACTAACTGAAGATCCTAATTTACACCTTGCCAATTTTCTAGAGTTGTGTGCTACTTTTAAATATGATGGTGTTTCTGATGATACTATTAGACTTAGACCTTTTCTTTTTTCACTGAGGGATAAGGCTAAGATATGGTTAAATTCATTAGCACCTGGATCTATCAGAACTTGGAGTGATTTAGCACAAAAATTTCTTGATAAATATTTTTCACAATAAAAAACTGCGAAGCTTAGAAATGATATTACATCTTTTTTTCAGTTTGAAAGTGAATCTTTATATGAAGCATGTGAATGATTTAAAAATCTCCTAAGAAAGTGTCCTCATTATTCAATACCAGATTAGTTAATAATTCAGACTTTTTATAATAGATTAGTTGGATCTCTTAGATCAATTATCTATGCTGCTGCTGGTGGTTCATTGATGTCTAAACAGTTTACTGATGCTTATGCTTTAATTGAAGAAATAACTACTAACGATTTTCAATGGGCTTCTAAAAGGTTAAATCTTAAAAAGGTATCAAATATTCATGATATAATGCTTTTGCAATGCTAGCAAATCAAGTTCCTGCAATTTCAAGAATGATAAGAATGAATTTTTCTCAGCCAATTTCCATGATTGAAGAAAATTCATTAGACAAAATGGTTGATTTTCAAACTTCACCACAAACTTTGAATGTCATAAGTAAGCCTAATAACCCATATTATAATTATTATAACCCAGGTTGGAAAAACCATACAAACTTTAACTGTAATAACAATAATCAGGGTGGTAGTAATCAATAATGGGGGAACAACCAAATAAACCCATTGGGGAACGGGAACAACTAAGGGAATAATAATTATAGACCAACCTATCCTCCAGGTTTTAACAATACTTTACAATTTAAGGAGAAGAAGTTGTCTATTGAAGAAGTGGTGTTACACTTGGGAAATCAATTGCAAAGTCAAGGAGCTACAATCAGAAATATTGAGAATCAATTGGGACACATTGCCAATTCATTAAGTAATAGATCCCAAAGAAAGCTTCCTAGTAATACTAAAGTAAATCCAAGTGATAAGAATAAAGAACAAGTAAAAGCAATTCAACTAAGAAGTGGAAGACTGTTGGAAGGTAGAGTTCAAAAAGAGATTGAAGTAGAGAAAGAAGAGATTGAAAAACCAAAAGAGGATGCTCTGAAAGATTTGGAAAGACCTATTTCTCCACCTAAGATTGATTTAGAAAAGCCACCACCTCCATTTCCTTAGAGACATCGTCAACAAAAGTTGGATAAGTAATTTTCTAAGTTCTTGAAAATATTTAAGAAGCTTACAATCAACATTCCATTTGCTAAAGCCTTAGAATAAATACCAAGCTATGTGAAATTTATGAAGGATATTCTCAACAGAAAAAGGAAGTTTGAATATAATGAAACTGTTGCACTTAGTGAAGAGTGCAGTGCAATAATTCAGAAAAAGCTTCTTGAAAAGCTTAAATATCATGGTAGTTTCACAATTCCATGTTCGATCGGATATAGATTTTATGGAAAAGATTTTTGTGATTTGGGTGCAAGCATTAACCTTATGCCATTATCAATATTCAAAAGACTGGGTTTAGGAGAAATAATCCCTACTACTGTAACTCTGCAATTAGCGAATCATTTGATCGCATATCCTAAAGGAGTTATAGAAGATGTTTTGGTTAAAGTGGATCAATTTCTCTTTCTTATTAATTTCATTGTGTTAAATATGGAGGAAGATAAAGAGATACCAACAATTTTAGGGAGACCTTTCTTAGGCACAGGCAGAGCAATGATAGATGTGCAAAAAAGGGAATTAAAAAAGAGAGTCAATGACTAAATTGTTACATTTAACATTTCAAAATCAACCAAATATCCTGAAAGAGGTAAAGATGTTGAATGTTATAGAATGGATGGCATCAGATATTTAAGTGAATGTCATTTCAAATCAGCTTATGAAGAAAAACCTGAAAGTGAAGAATTAGAACACAAGCAAGAAAAGAAATTACAACATTCTGATGATTTTCATGAGGAAGATTTAAATTACGTTCATGAAATTTTGAATTGTTGGACATGACTGAAAAAGATGAATATTTTGGTCCATCAATTGAAAAGCCTCCTGAACATGATTTAAAGTTGCTTCCTAACCATTTGAAGTATGGCTTTTTAGGTGATTCCTTAACTTTGCATGTTATAACTTCCTCTCAATTAACTAAAAAAGAAGAAGAGAGTTTGCTTGAAATTTTAAAGAAATATAAAAAATCCTTTGGATGGACAATAACTGATATTAAAGAAATCAGTCTTTTAATTTGTATGCGTAGAATCCTTATGGAGGATAATTGTAAACCTCATGCTGATCCTCAAAGGAGATTAAACCCTTTTTATGAAAGAAGTTGTTAAAAAATAAATTTTAAAGTGGTTGGATGCTAGAATTATCTACCCTATTTCAGATAATACATGGGTTAGTCCTATTCATTGTGTTGCTAAGAACATAGGAGTTATTGTGATTGTTAATGAAAAGAATGCAATTTTACCAACAAGACAAGTTACAAGATGGAGAATATATTTTGATTATTGAAAATTAAACCTTGCTACAAGGAAAGATCATTTTCCACTTCCCTTTCTAGATCAGATGTTGGATATAGTAGCTGGGATTAAATATTTTTATTTTTTGGATGGATATATTAGTTACCACCAAATACAGATTGCTCCCGAGGATTAAGAGAAAATAATGTTTACCAGTCCTTATGGTACATTTGCTTTTAGAAGAATGCCCTTCGGTTTATGTAATGCCCTTGCTACATTTCAGAGATGTATGATGGAAATTTTCTGTGATTTAATTGAAAAAGGAATTGAAGTTTTTATGGATGACTTTTCAGTATTTGGAATTTTATTTTAATCATGTTTAGAACATCTATCTAAAGTTATAAAACACTGTAAAGAAACTAATTTGGTTCTTAACTGGTAAAATTGGCAATTTATGGTAGCAGGAGGAATAGTTTTAGGACATCGTATATTATAAAATGGTATGGAGGTAGATCCTACAAAAAATTGAAGTGATCTCTAATTTACCTTGCCCGACCAATGTAAGGAGAATTAGAAGTTTTTTAGGACATGCTGGATTCTACATGAGATATATTAAAGACTTTTCAAAAATTTTAAAACATTTATGCAGTTTACTGGAAAAAGATGTAAATTTTTATTTTGATGATGAATGTCTAAAAGCTTTTGAAACATTAAAAGAAACATTAATCACTGCACCTGTTATAGTGTCACCAAACTGGGAAAAACTTTTTGAATTAATGTGTGATGCTAGTGATTATGCTATTAGAGTTGTTTTAGGTCAAAAATATGATAAAATTTTCAAAGTAATTTACTATGCTAGTAGACCTCTTAATGAAGCTCAAATTAATTATACCACTACTGAGAAAGAGTTATTAGCTATAGTATTTGCTTTTGATAAATTAAGATCTTATTTAATTGGAACTAAATGTGTGGTGCATACGGATCATTCTGCTAATAAATATTTAATGAAGAAGAATGATGCTAAACCAAGACTAATAAGATGTGTTCTTCTTTTGAAAGAGTTTGATTTTAAGATAGTAGATAGGAAGGGTGTTGATAATCAAATTGTTGATCATCTGTCCATGCTTGAAATTGAAAAATCTCTCTGTGATGCTGAAGAAATTAATGAAAATTTTCCTAATGAAAAATTGTTCACTGTTAATGAGTGGCATGTTATGTGGTATGACGACATTGTAAACTTTATTGTCAGTGATATTATACCCCTATGGTTTAACATACCAAGAGAGGAAGAAATTTGTATTTGAAGCCAAGACTTATTTTTGGGAATGACACATTTTTATATAACCAAGGAATGGATCTAATCATTCGAAGATGTGTACCTTTAAAAGAAACTTATGAAATTATTCAAAAATATCATAATTCTAATTATGTGGGACATTTTGGAGTTGATAAAACTGCATATAAAATCTTACAATCTGGATTTTATTGGCATACAATTTTTAAGGATGTTAATGTTTATATTAAAAATTGTGATCGATGTCAACGTGTAGACAATATTTCTAAAAGAAATGAGATGCCACTCAATTATATGTTAGAAGTTGAAATATTTGATGATTGGGGGATTAGATTTCATGGGACCATTTATACCATCTTTCATAAATATATACAATTTGAAAGTAGTGACTATGTATCCAAATGGATAGAAGCTGTTGCTTTACCTCGATGTGATATTCAAAGTATTGCAAAGTTTTTAAGAAAGAACATGTCTTGTAGATTTGGAATACTAAGAGTAATCATAACTGATTGGGGAAATCATTTTAGAAATGCGATTATGGAAAAGTTAGCAAAGAAATATCATATTAATCATCGCATTGTTACTTCTTATCATCCGCAGACAAGTGGTTTGGTTGAATTATCCAATCGAGAAATTAAAAGAATATTGGAAAAGACTGTTAATCCAAACATAAAGGATTGGTCAATTAAACTGGATTATGCTTCGTGGGCCTATAGGACTGCTTACAGAACTCCTATAAAAATGTCTTCATATAGGCTAATTTTTGGAAAATCTTGTCATTTACTAGTTAAACTTGAGCAAAATGCATATTAAGCTATTACAGAGTTCAATTATAATTTGAAAGATGCTGGAGAAAAGAGATTATTACAATTAAATGAGCTTGAAGAGATAATGAATGAATCTATGAAAATGCTAAGATTTATAAAGAAAAGATGAAGATGTGTTATGATCGGAAAATTCTTACTAAAAATCTTGAGTTAGGGAAAAAAGTTTTGTTATATAATGCTAAATTGAAAATATTTGCTGGAAAACTTAAGTTCAGGTGGAAGGGCCCATATATTGTGATGAAAGTTTTTTCCTATGGAGCTGTGGATATTCAAGATCCTAAGACCGGAAAAATATTTAAAGTTAACGGTCATATACTTAAACCATAATTTTCAGTTGATCAATTTAAACCTGATGGGAATCTAATGTTGGGTCACTCATAATAAGCTCTAGGTATGTCAGGCTGAAGACGATAAACCAAACGCTTTGTGGGAAGCAACCCATAGTTATTGGTGTGCTTTTCTTTAAGTTTGATTTGTGTGTGCTTTCTTTGGTTTGTTTTTATGAATATATGGTGGTAATTTGAAGTTTATATGCTATAGAGGTGTTATTTGGACCTTATTTGATGACTTAGAGAAGTCAGAATGAAGATTTGGATGTTTAGCAGATGATCCTCGAATATTTCCCATACGTTTTTCAATTTATATTTCTTTCCAATTATATTATCTCTCTCCTCGACAATGACGCCAAAAACTTGATTCTGAAGTAAATAAGAGATATATTTTAATTATTTTATAATATGGGATACTACGTAAGTATTCTTATCTTTTATCAAGTAATGTAGGAATTTTTTATTAAACCTCGAGATATCAAACCCACAAGGAAATGTCTAAAATTTTAAAGAAATAAGAAAAAGAACCTTTTACTTTTTAAAATGATTTTGTAAAGTATGTTTTAAGATATAAAGTTTTTCAAATTATTTTTTGGTATTTTCTAAATAAAAAGTAAAGAAAACAACTAAAGTTAACACAACTATAAAATAGTATGAAAGAAAATGAGAATAAAATATATTTTTCCTCTATCAATGAATCAGTAATAATTATGGAATTTTGTTGTGGAAGTATCTAAGTGTGTTGTGCCAAATAGAAGCAATTATATTCTTTACCCATACTTGGTTGTATAAAGAACATTGGTTAATTTGAAGTTTTGAAATCATGTAGATGGGTTAAGCAGGGATGATACTAGCTCTCACTCTAGAGTTGCTTCTATTCCCTCCACTTGGGGGCTAACATCACATAAAAAAATTTAAAACATCAAACCAAATTAGGAGGCTTTAGCCTGTCACTCAAAAGTCCTCTAATTTTACCCCCATTAAAAACATATCTTCCTATTTATTTGCACCCAACCATATGGACTACAATTTTCACCCATACAATTGCATGTGTTTCTTTCCAATTGATGATTGAGATAATACCTCATTGGTTCTTACATGTTCACACAACAAATTTTAACATCTTAATTGGCTAAATCAAGAGGTAAAAGAAGTGAAAGGTAGCGCATCATCACAACTTCTTACAACATTGAAATCCTATACTTCATACAACTTCCTTCCATAATTTAATTACTTCATCATTTAAAAGGAAAAAGCTAAAGAAAACTACTCAGAATTCATGGAGAAAACACAATCACAACTTGATTTGAAAGTAGAAATCATATTAAAAATGCAACAAGTCTTACTTTAAAACCAAATGTAAAACAAGATAAACACTTATCTGAAAATCCTCTCTACAAGACTCTTGAAGTTCCTTTGAAACTTTGTTTTCCCTTTAAAAGTAGAATAGAGGTTGGTGCCCAACTCCGTTGACTCCGAATCTCTATTCTACTCTTAAAAAAAACTAGATACAATTGATAATAAAAGTGGTGAAGTGGAAATGTGTGCTCTTAATAACTCTCTAACATAAACTTTACTCTTAACAAAAATCACACCCTCCAACAACAACCATTTTTTGTTTATCTTTAAGTCTTTTTTTTTTTAAATTTTCCAAAAGGTGCCTTGGTGTCTCTTCAAATCATGTCCAAATTCAATGTATCCACCAAAGAATGTATCTTTTCATTCAAATATGCCGCCCAAAAGAATTTAAGGAAGTTATCATCAAAAGTTGCTTCAAACACCTCTTGAAAATGGTGCTAAATTTGATTTAATTCGTATTTTTTAACTGTTGCACCTGTAAGCCAAGGGTCAGGTGCTTATACGCCATAGGTCAAATTTTTCATTCTCTAAAATTTGCTCCAAATTTGATCATCTTTTGCTCCATTCATCATAGTCAGTCATTTTAATTATACCTACAAGAAAAACACAAATATACCTTCCATTAAAGTGCAATATCATCAAAAATAGGTATAAAAATGTATTTAAAAACACTAAATATTTTAGGTGTATCAAAATCCCCTAAACTTATAATGTTACTTATCCTCAAGTGACACTTAACCACATAGAAAATCCTAACATGCAAATTATGTAAATGAGTTTCTTTAGGAAGGTTTCAAAATTTTGTTATAGAAATGAAATAGTCCAATTTAAAAAAAAATTTAGTAACTAAGACCAACTTAAAGTTTAGAAGGTTCTTAAGTAAAGGATAATGAAAAATATAAGTTTATATCTAATTCAGAAATATTTGTAGATTTTTCAAAATATAGGATTCAAACATTTCATATTCCTCACTTAAAAATTTTCATTTGGAAATAATTTTACTTACTATATTATAACCTTAAGCTTTAGATTTTCTCAAAACTTATATTTTAAAATTTAGGTATGGAACAAATTTTTGATTAGGCCCTTAAATCCATAAGCTTCTCCTTCCTTTTTATGTATTATTTTCCTCTCTTTCTTTATTTTTCTTTTTTCTTTTTCTTAAGGCAAGGATTACTGTATCTAGATAGGCCTTGAATGATTTTCAATTCCACCCTTTCATTTACAACAAAGGTTTGATATATATTCTTCACTTAAAAATCATAATAATAGTGTTGAAAATTATTTCTCAATAAAAGAAATTTAAGCTTTGAAAAATAAATGTCAAATCTTCTATTTATCTAAAAATACAACATTTCTTACTAAAGAAATTTTTAACTATATTTAACATTTCTTTACTAAGAAATTTTTAACTTTAAATTTTTCATCATTGCTATAAATTTTAACTAAATTCTCTTACTCATTTCTATATTCAAAATTTTGCTTCCCTATTATAACTTCATATTCATAATTATTTTCAAATCAAAAATCAAATTTTATTTAAGTATTTTTTAGAACAAATAAAATTTTAGTTTTTGAAAATTTGTTTTTAAATTTCCTCCAAACTTTAATTTTTAATTAGGATAAAACATTTAAGCATAAAAATGATACATGGGTAAGAATTAAAAAACTAGAATAACATGCTTGCAGGAATCTTAATATTCTAAATATGCAAGTATAACAGTTTAAAAACAGAAGTAAACAGTAGATCAAATTCAGTTTTTCATAAAATAGAGTTTCAAAATTTCAAAGGACTTCTACAATAGTGGAGGTTTACAAAGCAAATACACACCAACTTAACATAACACAAATCACAACATACTATAAAATAAATGGTAGCAAATTTTGAAAAGTTTAAACATGCTATATAAATAGTGATTTCTAATAGTGTTCTAATTTTTTTTAAAATATTTATAGGAATTAAATTAGACACTACTAAAAACTCAAACACTAGAAACACATAAAAACATTTACTACCACATACATATCACAAACATATATCATAAAATATCAATTCATCACAGAAATATCTAAATGTGCATAACATAAATAGTTTAATTAAAGTCTACACCATATTAAGGTTCACATCAAAATACAAAAAATCACATAAGAGAACATTAAATAAAATCATCACAACATATAAGAAAATCATGTCACAACATCATAAACTTAACAACACATAAAAAACAAATCCTACTCATCATCCTCATCATCATCATCTTCGTTCCAGTCTTTGGATGGCACATAAGGTATATAAAAAGGATGAGGGGGCATCTTAGCACTGTGATCTCCTCTAATCACTCTGTCCATGTACTGCTGATAATTCTCCTCATATTCATCATGTTTTACAATATACCTTTCAATATTTTCAATCTTACCATCCATATCTCTAACATGCTCTCTGGTATGACTCACCTTCTTCAAAATCTTCTATAATAATTCAGTTTGTGAATCTCTGAAGGATGATGCATGTGTAGTAGAAGCACGAGAAGTATAAGCAACAGAAGCAGAAGCACTGGAAGCTCTAACAGATCCTCCTTTCAAGCCAAATACTGAATGTACAGTGTAAGTGTTTACATTTACACTGATAATAGGTCTAAGTGGCTGAAGAACCTTTTCCCATGTTTCAGACTTAACACCAAACTGCTCACAAATTGAGTGAATAGTGAAGGACATCTCATACATGCAGTAGTAGTAGCTCTGGCACAGTTCATAATAAAATAAAAAATAATAGCCCCAATGTCTAAAGGCTTTCCCTAATGAATACAATGGTTCAGAACAGCTCTCTCCCTTGTAACTTCACTGACATGGCTTGATGGCAGAAGCTTAGATGAGATGAAGTACTGCCATGCCTTTGAGGTGGTATTCAACTTAAAGGCTTGAAAATTCACTCTTCTTTCATTTGTAATCTTCCATAAACCTCTTCCATCAGTAAGAAAGGCCATAATCTCATCTAACTCTCCCTCAGAAGGATGATAATTTGCATAAAAACAAAACATCTCAGGAGGTAATCGGTAAAAAGTATTAATTACCGCAGGTGAAAAATCCATTTGTTGCCCCCTAACTATCACCAAATTTTCCTCGTCTGCTGGTAAGTTAGCATAGAACTCTCTCACCACAGAAACAACTGCAACAGTGGAGAAG
Organism: Papilionanthe hookeriana x Papilionanthe teres; assembly: GCA_022702705.1. Taxonomy (NCBI): domain Eukaryota; kingdom Viridiplantae; phylum Streptophyta; class Magnoliopsida; order Asparagales; family Orchidaceae; genus Papilionanthe; species Papilionanthe hookeriana x Papilionanthe teres. The sequence continues at coordinate 115,270,071 of CM040426.1, forward strand.
CAACAGTATCATTCCCAATTCCTTCTAACAATCATCTCCTCAATATCTCCTCCTGAATTGCTAAAAACTCATTTTGGAATCAATTCCAACGATGTGAGTACATCGACGTAACGATTCTCTGCTCAAGAACTGACAAATTTGTTGGAATCAAATCTTACTTTTTCTTTCGAGCATTTCGACTTTGGAGCTATTTATAAAAATTCATAAAAAATTAACCATAAATTTCAAATTTAAACTAAACTTGTTAACTCAACTTCCAAAGGCAAACTCCACTAAATCCAAGCAATTTCTCTTGCTTTTCCTCAAATTTTCACCATGAATAGTGATTTTCAGATTTTTCAATAATGTACTCAAAATACATTGTGAAAATAAAAAATTTTTACTTAGGAGTGTGATCATACCTTATGGAATTCAAATCCAACAAATTTTGACGAAATTGGCTCTAAAATGATCCAATTTAATGAGGCCCTAGACTCCGATTTCGTGAAATTGAGAGTTTGAAGGTGATGGGGGTGTTAAAAATGGAAATTTTTTGGTTTTTAACTGTAGAAAATCAATTTTCGCAAACCGGCGCTTAGGCGCGAGGCATGAGACGCTTAGCCGCGAAATCTGGCGCTTAATGCGTCGTTAGTTTGGCGCTTAGCCGCCAGTGCCCAGATTTTGGCAATTAAGTTAATTCCATCACAAATCTGAGTTAATCACCTTTAATCACTTCAAATAATTATTTCTCCCCATAAACTCTTCTAATACTCCAAAAGTACACTTTAATCTCCAATGATTCCACACAAATCACACAAAAATAAAAACTTATATTACTTAAATATCAAAAAACACTTAATACAAAAAACAAATTTCTATTCAAACACTTTGGATGAAATTCCCTAGTACGTAAGTTCAAACACATGTAATTTAAACACAAATTTACATCATTGAGATGTAGCAAACACATGTAAAGTGCAATAAACACAAAAATTAAAAATAAATAAAAACCACACACTTAAAACACTAAACACACATAATTTAATTTCAATCTCCATTAGGTGGATTTATCCAGAACCACCAGTAGTTCCATTTGAAGCATCTGAAATGTAAATTTAATAAAACGGGCGATGATTGAAATCTCTTACATCTTCTTCTTCTATCAATTTGTTCTTCAGAAACATTGCTTTATCCGCTTCTTCCACGTGACTTGTATGACTGAATTGCATTTTGAGTTGTCATCCAATGTGCGCTAAATGTGCATTAATTTCATTTACCTTTGAATCAATAGACTCCACATCGGCCTCAATCTTCGTAATCATTTCTGCTATTCCTTAGACATTCATAGCAAAAAGCCATTATATAACTCTTGCAGACTATCACAAATAAACTTCTTCTTGTTGACATCCTCTTTCTTCTTAACTTCGCTCACTCAAGAAGACATTTTTATATTTAAAATACTCTTTTTAAGACTTAGAAATGAAAATAAGAATTGCGGTAAGTATCTCATAAATTCAAGGCCTTTTATAGACTTAGAAAGCCTTAAAATAGATCCTAGACGTTTTAAAACTCCTTAATAACTCTAAAAACTACTCATCCACGATTTAGGCTTCTAGAACCTCATTTTTCACATTTTTTATAACTATGGCGCCTATGCGCCAACAAGCGGTGCATAGCCACTAGTGCACATTTTTGCACAGTTCTGCCAAATGTCAAAATATTCATTCTGACTCCTCTAAGTCATCAAATAAGATCAAATAAACACCACTAAAACATAAAAAATTCCAAACTACTACTGCATTTCTCAAATCAAACCAAATAAAACCACACAGAGAAAACATAAAGCAAAGCACACCGATAAATATGGGTTGCCTCCCACAAAGCGGTTGGTTTAATGTCATCAGCCTGACATACCCAAAGCTTATTTTGAGTGACCCAACCTCAAATTCTCATCAGGTTTAGATTGATCGACTGAAAAGTAAGGTTTAAGTCTATGACCGTTCACTTTAAATATTTTTCTAATTTTAGGATCTTTAATATCCATACCTCCATATGAATAAACTTTCAACACAATAAATGGGCCCATCCACCTGAACTTAAGTTTCCAGCAAAAATTCTTAATCTAGCATTATATAGTAAACTTTTTGCCCTGGCTTAACATTTTTAGTAAGAATCTTCCGATCATGCCACAACTTTATGTTTTCTTTATAAATCTTAGTATTTTCATAAGATTCATTCCTTATCTCTTCAAGCTTATTTAATTGCAACAATCACTTTTCTCCAGCATCTTTCAAATTATAATTGAACTCTTTAATAGCCCAATATGCTTTATGCTCAAGTTCCACTGGTAAATGAAGAGTTTTTTCAAAAATTAGCCTATATGGGGACATTCTTATAGGAGTTCTGTAGGCAGTCCTATAGGCCCACAAAGCATAATCCAATTTGATTGACCAATCCTTTCTATTTGGATTAACAGTCATTTCCAATATTCTTTTAATTTCACGATTGGATAATTCAACCAAACCACTTGTCTGCAGATGATAAGCAGTAGCAATGCGATGGTTAATATGATATTTCTTTACTAACTTCTCCATAATCACATTCCTAAAATGACTTCCTCCATCAGTTATGATTACTCTTGGTATTCCAAATCTGTAAAATATATTCTTATTTAAAAGTTTGCAACACTTTGAGCATCACATCAAGGTAATACAACAGCTTCTATCCATTTAGATACACAGTCTACTGCTATCAAAATGTATGTATTTCTGAAAGATGGTATAAATGGTCCAATGAAATCTAATCCCAAAAGGTCAAATATTTCAACTTCCAACATATAATTAAGGGGCATCTCATTTCTTCTAGAAATATTGCCTATACGTTGACATTGATCACAATTTTTAATATAAACATTAACATCCTTAAAAATTACAGGCCAATAAAATCTAGATTGTAAGACTTTATATGAAGTTTTATCAACTCCAAAATGTCCCCCATAATCAGAATTATGATATTTTTGAATAATTTCATAAGTTTCTTCTAAAGGCTCACATCTTCGAATAATCAAATCCTTTCTTTGTTTACATAAAAATAGGTCATCCCAAAAATAAGTCTTAATTTTAGATAAAAATTTCTTCTTCTCCTGGTATGTTAAACCATAGGGTAAATTATCACTGACAATAAAGTTTACAATGTCGGCATACCACGGAACACACCAATCATTAACAGCGAACAATTTTTCATCAAGAAAATGTTCATTAATTTCTTCAGCATCATAGAGAGATTTTTCAGTTTCAAGCCTAAACAGAAGATCAGCATTTTGATGAGCCTGCTTACTTTTATATATACTTCGTTATTTCAGTAATATTCATAAAAAGCATGTGTAGAAGTAATTTTTCTTTTTAGACTGTTTTCACATACTTATAAAAATTCCTTTTAAAATTATACCTTTCTTCTCTCATACTTTAAATTTTTTCATGATATACCAAAACTTAAGTTTGGGGGAAGGGAAAATACATGCAAATTTAAATTTTATTTGTCCTTAATGAACTAATATTTTCTAAAAAAAATAATAACATAACATAAGGATTGAAGAATCTATTTAAGATTATTTAAATTTTTGAAATTATAAATAATTTTGTAGACTTAACCAAAATTTTAATAACTTTGATTGATTTTAAGAATATAATTATTGAAATTAAAGAAGAGTAAGATTAAGAAATTTTTCTATTCATAGTAAAAATAATTAAATTTTAGAAGTATTAAGAAATCAAAAATTATAACTTGAAAAAGAAAAGATTGAAATTCTTTTTGAAAACTATTCATGTTATAGTAATTTAGTGAAAATGTATAAGTTTGAAAATATAAGTTAAGGATAGTGAAGTTCAAAACCATTAACAGGCTATCTAGATATAGTAATCCTCTCTGTAAAAAATAAATAAATAATAATAAAAATAAATAAATAAAATAAAAAAAGAAGAAGAGAGAGGAGAAGCTTGAGGAGATGCCTAATAAAAAATTGGCTTCACTTGAATTAACTTATAAGAAAAAAAACTGATTACATATTTTACTTAATTTTTATGCATGTATCTTTATTAGAAAAAATTTTCATGAAGATCTTTTTCTTGTAAATAATTTATGTGATTTTAATATAATAAACTACAATTATTTTCGAAGTAAATGAAAAATTATTGAAATCTTATGATTTGGTAGTTAAATATTCTTTAAATTCTTAAAATTAAATTTAGTTAGTTAAATTTGGTTAATGATTTTCTAAAGCCTTTATAAAATCAAAAATTATAAGAAATCTTAAATATTTACCTTTTATTCCAATTGTTATACATTTTATATAATAAAAAGGGTTACTTGAGGACAAGTAACAGTTAATTTTGGGGAATTTTGATCCATGAAAAAATAGCTATTTTTATGCCTTGATTTTTATCAAATTTTTAAGGATATTATGCTCTAATGAAAGGTATTTTTGTGTTTTGGATGTAGGTGATGCAAAAATGTTCAAGAAGGAAAAAAAGATGAAAAAGGAGTAAAAAGAAACAAAAATGGAGCCAAAATGCAAAATTGTCAAAATAATTGGCCTGGCGCCTAGGCGCTAGAATCCGGTGCCTAAGCGCCAGTTTGATACAGAATTTTGTAAGATTTTTGATGACTTTTGGACGGTTATTTTGATGGTGTTAGCGGTTATTGGACCATCTAGAAGATTGACAGTTATTCCTGGATTATAGGACATGTGATACATTGTATTTGGACGCTTGGAAAAGGTTAGGATCGCGAAGAGGTGCGATCCAAAGTGAAGAGGTGCGAAGAATTGGACGCAGAGTCCGGCGCCTAGGCTCCAGATTCCGGCACCTAGGCGCCAGACACACCTTCTGGAAGATTCATTGACCATGGACACATTTTGAAGAGGTGCCTCAAGGCAACCCTTGAAGCCTATAAATAGGAGGCTACTCCTTCAGAGAAAAACACCCACAAAACCCCCAATGCCCAACCTAGTCCCCTAGCTCCATAGTCCATTTAGAGAGAGAAATTAGAGAAAAATTTTACTGGCCATATTTATGGTTTATTTTATTAATTAGTGAGTTTATTTAGAGTTTGTATTGAGAGTATTTGAAGAGTCGGTGCTTTTGAAGTCTATTTACTTTGGAGTCAGAAGGATTCAGAGGTTCAGTTGGAGAAACACTTGAGATAAGTATTTGTATTTTGATTGAAAGTTTTATTTATATGTTTTTTTTGTTTAAATTCAATGCGTTATGAGTAGTTACTTTACTTTTTTCTTTCAATTATGAAAAGATAAATAAGACAATATAAAATTCGTTGGAGAATTAAAAACTAAATATTTTTTTAAACATTGTGATGATATTAATATCAGATCTTAATTTACTATTTAAATTGGTCATTTAATTTTTTAAAATCTGTTGAAGAGTTTTGAGACCTAGAAGGAGATGAATTCTTAACTAGTAGATATCACATGAATCCTTGGGTAGTCAAAGGCCTTGCGCGGGTTATTCAAGGTGAAGTGCAAATAAGAAGATATTATTTAATGGGCATAGAATTGATAAGTTTTTAGAGTAACAGGCTAAATTGTTGTAATTTGGTTTATAGAGAAGGAAAGGGTCACTAGTAGGGCCGACCATAGCCACCCTTGGACATCTAGTAGTGTGAGCCTAGATTAACACATTCTACTAACAATACATTCAGACCTGATCTATAGATTAGCCAATGTTCTTTATACTATTGAGCGAAGGTAAAGAATAGGAATGCTTCTATTTGGTACAATACCATAAATTTATATCCTCCACGAATATTACATTATCTAAAAAGTCTTGGATTAATTGAAAGGAAGAAAGTTGTTTGCTTATTTTTATTTACATCAATCATTACTTTATTATTGCTTTATTTCTGCATCTAGTAAACTAAATATCAACTTTTTTACTTTAAAAGAAATACATAAAAATAAAATCAAAGTATTTTAAAAAAAATCTATAATCTTCCTCGTGGGATCGATACTGGGGTCTTTATTTAAAGCCCTATATTACTTGAAACGATACGTATACTTGCGTATTACCCCTAATGCGTAAAATATTTTCCATAAAAATATATTTATATACACTAGCCGCTATTATTATTTGAGTCAAAGTATTGGCTATAAAATATTTTTGATAGCATAAATTACTGCATTATTTGGCGATTGCAAACCAAGTTTTTGGTGCATTGCTGCGGATCGAGGGTCAATGTCCTACAACAATAATGAAAGATCCATTCAATTTCTATGGATGAATTGCGTAGTTCATGGGAATTGAGTGTAAATAAATAGAGAAATATGTTTTGATGGACTTCAATGTGGAGATTTCAGGGTGATAAGCTGAAATCCCCAAATTGGTTCTAAGATTATTAACTAATATCAAAGGTTAGCCTTCGGGTGAAGGGTGATTGGGAGCTCCGAAGTGAGAGCCGGTATCCTCCCAGCGTAGCCTTAGATTTATTGACTAAACTTAGAATATATCAATGTTTTTTTCTTACATAGAAGAGGGAGTACTCTTTTAAGGGTAAAGAATCATATATGCTCCTATTTGGCCCAATAATATAGATAATTATTCCATATCAATCCACACATCATATTCTTATTGCAAGAGGAAAGATACTTTTCTCATATATCAAAAACATTTCAAATACTTAGTACAGTGTGTCTATTAGTTAATTATGTTCTTAAAGTTATTAGAAGTAATTGTAGTTAGTTAATTGTTATTGTTTTGTTGTTCTTACTGTTTCCTGCATAGTAGTAGTAAGTAGTAAACCTTAACTTTAGTGCTTATTACACATTGTGTAACGTTTTCTTAAAACTTCAATATTTCCCTACGGGATCGATTTCCAGAACTCCATTAGAGCCTTGTATTACTTGATACGATACGTATACTTGCGTTGAATGCTTGGACTTAACAAAATTATTATAAATCTATAAATCTGAGTTCATAAATTCTTGCAAAATATAAAGTCGAGCATCAAGTTTTTAGCGCCGTTGCCGGGAAAATAATTAACGAAGTTAAATAATTAACGAAGTTAAGAAATTAACGAAGTTAAATAAGTAACGGAGTTAAGAAAGCAAAAGTTAAGTAATGAAGTAAGTTTATTTTGTAGTGTGTAATTGTGTTTGTTTACCTTTTTAAAAGTATTTGTGTTTGTAAATGCGTAGCAGCGGATCTATAGGTTTAGTGCCTTATGATTCGGAGTTAGAGCTTACTGTCAGAAAAATTAGAAAACAACAAAAACAAATTGAAAATCCTTGCAAAATGATGAATATTCAAGATAATCAAAGAAATGAAATTGGAAATTTGACAAGACCTTTAAGAGATTATGCTAACCCAACAGCAGATGAAATTCATATAACTATTCAAAATCCTGATGTTGCTGCTAATTCAATTGAACTTAAACCTGCTATTATCCAAATGGTACAAAATAATCAATTTACTGGAACACCTAATGAGGATCCAAATTTACATCTCACAAGTTTTTTAGAACTGTGTGCTACTTTTAAATATGATAGAGTGTCTAGTGACACTGTCAGACTTAGATTTTTTCCTTTTTCATCAAGGGATAAGGCTAAGGCATGGTTAAATTCGTTAGCACCTGGATCTATTAGAACTTAGGGAGAATTATCTCAAAAGTTTCTATCAAAATATTTCCCTCCATCAAAGACTGCTAAACTAAGAAATGATATTACATCTTTTTGTCAGTTTGAAGAAAAGTCAATATATGAAGCTTGGGAGAGATTTAAAGATCTTCTTAGGAAGTGCCCACATCATGCTTTACCAGATTGGTTAATAATTCAAACATTTTATAATGAATTAGTGGGATCATTGAGATCTATTATAGATGCTACTACTGGTGGATCATTAATGTCAAAACTTTTGATGAAGCATACACATTAATTGAAGAAATGGCTACTAATAATTTTCAATGGCCCTCTGAACGGGTAAATCCTAAGAGAGTAGCTAGTGTTCATGATTCAAATATGATGATTATGGTAGTTTCTCAAATTGCAGCCCTTTCAAAGAAAATAGATCAATATGGAATGAATTATTCTCAACCACCTCCAGTGTTAGAGGAAAATTTGACAGATAATATAATCTCAAACACCTTACGAGACCTTAAATACTATTAATAGACCTAACAATCCTTATTCGAATTATTATAATCCTGGTTGGAAGAATCACCCAAACTTCAATTGGAATAATAATAAGGCTAATGTTAACATGCATTGGGCTAACAATTCTATGAATCTAATTAGAAATTCGAACAATCAAGGAAATTCTAATTTTAGACCATCTTATCCCCCTGGATTTAATAGTAACCCAATATTAAAGGATAAGAAGTTGTCTATTGAAGAAATGATTCTGAATATGGGAAATCAATTACAAGCTTAAGGTGTTGCTATGAAGAATATTGAAAATCCATTAGGACATATTTTCACTGCACCTAATAATAGACCTTCGAGAACACTTCCAAGTAATGTGGAGATCAATCCAAAAGATCAAAACAAGGAACAACTTAAGGCTATTCAATTAAGGAGTGGAAAAGAATCGGAAATTAGAGTGCAAAAAAAAGTTGAAATAGAAAAGGAGAAGGTGGAAATTTAAAAAGGTTCAAACAAGATTTATCCAGACTCGGATTATCCTCTTGAACCAATGAATATAACTGTTGAAAAGCCACCACCTCCATTTCCTCAAAGATTAAAGAAACAATACAGGGATAACAGATTTGGAAAATTTTTGGAGATCCTTAAGAAATTAATGATTAACATTCCTTTTGTTGAAGCATTAGAACATATGCCTGACTATGCTAAGTTTATGAAGGATATTCTGAGAAAGAAAAGAAAGTTTACAGATCATGAAACTGTTGCACTTAGCGGAGCATGTAGTACAATTATTCAGAAGAAGCTTCCAGAGAAACTTAAAGATCCTTTTAGTTTCACTATTTCGTGTGCTATAAGTGAAAATTTTTTCGGAAAAGCTTTATGTGATATGGGAGAGAGTATTAATCTTACGCCTTTATCAACTTTCAAAAGGTTGGGAATAGAAGAAATATCTCCTACATCTGTGACTCTTCAATTAGCCGATCGCTCCATTACTTATCCTAAAGGAGTGGTGGAAGATGTGTTAGTGAAAGTGGATAAATTTATCTTTCCTGTGGATTTTATTGCACTTAATATGGAGGAAGATAAAGAAATTTCAATCATTTTGGAAAGACCATTCATTGCTACTGGAAGAGTGGTAATTGATGTTCAAAAAGGAGAATTAACTATGAGAGTTAATGATCAAGAGGTGACTGATGCGATGCGACTTTAAATATGCTTTAAAATACAAAAATTTGATACCACTTTTTAGAATATTTAATTTCCAGCAAATGGCTTCAAAAACTTGATGTGCGAGGTTTACTTTTATAATTTTATATTTAGATTTTATTATTGTAAAATTCACAATTTTAAATGTAAGTATATGTATCGTTCAAGTAATACAGGGCTCTAGTGGAGTCCTGGTTATCGATCCCACAAGGATAGTGAAATAAAAAGTAAGAGATATAAGTAATATTTTGAAATTTTCGAAAGCAATTTATATGTACTCTTATATATATATATATATATATATATATATATATATATATTAATTTAATTAACTAATAATTTTTACTAAAATAAAGTAAGTAATAAACAGGAAAGTAAAGTAAGCAGTAATTAAAATTCAATGTAATTATAAAAACGACTTTCTCCTTTTTCAACTAATCCAAGAATTATAGATTAATTATCTTTTGTAGGGAATTAGGATTACGGTATTGTGCCAAATAGAAGTATTCATATTCTTTACTCTTTGGTCAAAGTGCAAAGAACATTGACAAATCTATAGTTAAGCTCAGGCTGTTTTATTAGTAGAATGGGTTAATCTAGGCTCACACTACTAGATGTCCAAGGGTGGTTATGGTCGGCCCTACCAGTGACCTGTTACCTTTCTATAAACTAAATTATTAGAATTTAGTCTGTCACTCAAAAAAGTAATTAATTTTATGCCCAATAAATAATATCTTCCTATTTATTTGCACTTCACCTTAAACAATCTGCATATAGCATGCGATTACTTAAGGATTCATGTGATATCTAATAGTTAAGAATTTATCTCCGGATAGGTCTCAAAATTCTTCAATAGGTTTTAACAAATTAAATGGCCAATTTAAAAAGTAAACTAAGATCAGATATTAATATCATCAGAATGTTTTAAAATATTTTATATTTAATTCTCCTACAAAATTTATTTAATTTATAATATTTTCATAGTTGAAAGAGAAAGATAACTAACTACTCAGAACTCATTGAAATAACACAACAAAACATATTTATAAAACTTTGAACCAAAGTACAAATACTTATCTGAAGTGTTCCTTCAAGAGATCCGCTGACTTCTATTGACTCCAAAGCAATGATGAAAGACTCCAGCACAATAACACACAATAACACTCAAAATAAACTCACTAGATACAAAATAAAGTGGCACCCTAAGTATGGAAGAGACTAAATAAAACTAGAGATGAGAGAGAAGATGCTAAAATGGGTATGTGTACTAAGAGGGGGGCTTTGGTGCGATTTTCTCTGTAGAATGGGCTCCTATTTATAGAGCTCTGAATTTGACCAGGGTTTGCTTATGGCACCTCTTCAAAATTCATCCAAATTCAATGTATCTTCTAGAAGGTAACCATCGCGCCTAGGCGCAGGACTCTTTGACCAGGTCTTTCGCACCTCTTCACTTTGGGTCGCACCTCTTTGCGATCCAGACTATTTCCTTGTGTCCAAATAAATTGTATCACATGTCCTATATATTAGGAGTAATTTCCAGTCTTCTAGAAGCTCCAATAACCGCTTAATACCGTTAAAATAACTGCCCAAAGTTATCAAAAAAACTTAACAGCGTCTGTATCGAACTGGCGCTTAGGCGCCGGACTCTAGCGCCTTGCGCCAGGCCAATAATTCCAAAATTTTGCTCCATAAGCTCCATTTTTGCTCCTTTTTGCTCATTTTTCCTTCTTTTTCTTTCTTGGACTCTTTTTTAATCATCTACATCCAAAAACATGAAAATACCTTTCATTAAAGTATAACATCCTTAAGAATTGAATCATAAATAAGGCATAAAAATGGGTATTTTTTAGGTAGATCAAATTCCCCCAAACTTAAACGTTACTTATCCTCAAGTAACCCTTTTAATTACATAAAATAGATAACATGTGGAATGAAGTTAAAATATTTTAGATTCCTTATAATTTTTGGTTTTATAAATGCTTTAGCAAATCATTAACAAAATTTCACTAATTAAGTTCAATTTTAAGAATTTAAGAACATTTAACTACCAAATCATAAGACTTCCAATTTTTCTATTTATTTCAAGAATAATTGTAGTTTATCATATCAAGGTTACATAGAATATTTACAATAAGAATATTTTCATGAAATATTTTTCTAGTAAAAATATATGTACATAGAAATTAAGTTAAAAATGTAATCAATTTTCTTACTATAAGATAATTCAAGTGAAGCCAATTTTTTTTATTAGACATTTCCTCAAGCTTCTTCTCACTTTTTTTCTTCTTCTTTTTTTCTTCTTTTCTTCTTTTTTTTCTGGATTGTTTTTCAATTCCCTTTTTTTTTAAGTGAGGATTACTATTTTTGGATAGCCTGTTAATGATTTTGAACTTCACTATCCTTAACTTATTTTCAAAAACTTATACATTCTTACATAATAAATATGACATTAATAATTTATTATTTTTCAAAAATTATTTCAATCTTTTCTTTTTCAAGCAATAATCTTGATTCCTTAGTATTTCAAAAATACAATTCTCTTTATAATAAATAGAAAAATTTTCATCTTATTATTCTTTAAGCTAAATAATTCTATTCTTAAAATCAACCAAAATTTTTGAAATTCTAGTTATGTTTACTAAATTATTTATAAATTCAAAAATTTAGGTAATCTTAAATAATTTTCAAAACATAAATTTTTTTTGTTGAAAAATAATTTTCAACACTATTATTATGACTTTTAAGTGAAAGATATATATTAGACCTTTATTTTAAATGGAAGGATGGAATTCAAAATCATTAAAGTTCTATTCAGATATAGTAATCCTTGCATTATATAAAAAAAAGAAAAAAAGGAAGAAAAAAAAATAAAAAGAAAAGTAAAGGAAGGAGAAGCTTGAGGATTTAAGGGCCTAATCAAAAATTGGTTCCATTCCTAAAGTTTAAAATATAAGTTTTGAGAAAATCTAAAGCTTAAGATTATAATGTAGTGAGTGAAATTATTTTCAAATAAAATTTTTAAGTGAATAAAATAAAATGTTTAAATCTTATATTTTGAAAAATCTACAAGTATTTTTGAATTAGATAGAAACTTATATTTTCATTCTCCTTTACTTAAGAACTTTCTAAACTTTAAGTTGGTCTCATTTACTAATATTTTTTCTAAATTAGACTATTTCATTTCTAGAACAAAATTTTGAAACCTTCCTAAATAAACTCATTTACATAATTTGCATGAGTGTCACTTGAGGACAAGTAACATTTTAAGTTTGGGGGATTTTGATACACCTAAAATATATAGTATTTTTATGCACTTTTTTATACCTATTTTGATGATATTGCACTTTAATGGAATGTATTTTTGTGCTTTTCTTGCACGTACGATTAAAATAACTGATTGTGATGAAAAAAGCAAAAAAAGAATCAAATTTGGATCAAAATTGGAAGGTGTGCAAAATTGGCCTCTGGCGCCTAAGCGCCGGAATGACTGGTGCATAGGCGCCACAGTTAAAGTGAAAAATTTTAATTAATTTTGGCGCAAATTTGAAGGGTTTTTTAAGCATCCTTTGGTTTAAACTTCATTAACTTCCCATCAACACCAAAATTCATTTAAAATTTTCTTGGTGGATACATTGAATCTGGACATATTTTGAAGAGACACCAAAGCTTGAAAATCAGAAAGTGGCACCACACCCAAGAGACGAGTTTAGGAGAAAATTTTGGTGGGAGAAGTTGGAGAAAAGCTTGAAGTTGATTCCAAGGAAAGAGGAAGAAGGAGAGCCTTCTTCTCACAAAATTTTCTTTACTCTTATACTTACTTTATCATAATTTATATTAGAATTTAAGAGAGAAAATTCTCAGAGTTGGGCACCAACCTCTGTGGAATATTTTAGTGGAAAGCAAATTTTCAGAGGAACTTTCAGAGTCTTATGAAGCAGATTTTCAGATAAGTGTTTATCTTTGTTTTTACATTTGGTTTTAAGTAAAACTTGTTATGTTTTTACTATGATTTCTACTTTCAAATCAAGATGTGTTAGTATTTTCTCTATGAATTTTGAGTAGTTTTCTTTATCTTTTTCTTTTAAATGATGAAGTAATTAAATTATGGAAGGAAGTTGTGGGAAGTATATATGTTTAATGTTGGAAGAAGTTGTGATGATTTATTTCCTTGCACTTAATTTACTTCTTGATTTGGCCAATTAAGATGTTAAAATTTGTTGAGAGATTATGTAAGATCCAATGCGGCGTTGTCTCAATCAACAATTGGAAAGAATCACATGCAATTGTATGGATGAGAATCACAGTTCATAAAATTGAGTGCAAATAAATAGAGAGATATGTTTTAATGGGGAGTAAAATTAAAAGACTTTAGAGTGACATGCTAAAGTCCCCTAATTTAGTTTGAGGTGAAAAATTTTGTTATGAGATGTTAGCCCCTAGGTGGAGGGAACCAAGGGAACTCTAGAGTGAGAGATGATATCTTCCCTGCCTAACCCATCTACAAAATTTCAAAGCTTCAAATTAATCAATGTTCTTTATAGAACCAAGTAAGGGTAAAGAATATATTTGCTCCTATTTGGCACAACACATTTAAATACTTCCACAATAAAATTCCATAATTATTACTGATTCATTAAAAGAGGAAAAAGATATTTTATTCTCATTGCTTTCATATCGTTTAGTAGTCTTGTTAATTTTAATTGTTTGCTTTACTTTTTCTTAAATAGAAAATATCAAAAAAAAAATTCAAATTATCTATCTTGAAACATACTTTACAATATCAATTTAAAAAGTAAAAAATCAATCTTCTTATTTATTTATATTTTTAGACATTTCACTGGGGGTTCAATATCTCGGGGCTTAATCAGAAAGTCCAATATTACTTGATAAACGATACGTATACTTGCGTAGAATCTCATATTACAAAATAATTAAAAAAAATATTTCTTATTTACTTCAGAGTCAATTTTTTAGCATCCATTGCAAAGAAAGACATAATATCATTGGAAAGAAATATAAAGTAAAAAATGTGAGGATAAATATTTGGGGATCATATCTAATAATGAAGCTTTGTCTTCAAAGATAGCCTGGTTTCTCCCCATCCAGATAAACCAGGCAGTAACAAGAGGGGTGGCACCCACCCTGGCATTCTTCCAGCTTTTCCAGCATTCTAGGAGGTTATCCCATTGTAGATGCATGAGATCCAAACTGAGCAGTCTAATAATATGTCTCCAAACCTGCTGAGAGAATTTACATTCAAAGAACAAGTGGGGAATAGATTCCTTTTCTTCCAAACACATCTTGTAGCAAGAAAGGCCCCTCATCCCTTTAAGTTTAAGAATCTCATCAGTAGGAATAGCTTTATGAAACAATCTCAAGCAGAAAAAGGACATTGAGGGTGAGAGCTGGCTTTTCCAGATGAATTCTCCCCATGGTATTAGCTCCCGTTGGTACATCTTAGCATAAATGGCTTTAGATAGACTCTGATTTTGGTAAGCTTGCCATATAACTTTGTCCTTTTTATTTCTGTTAAAAGGTAAGGTGGAGATTAAGCTGGCAGAAGACTCCTGGAGGATAGATTTGAGAATAGGAAGGGACCAGCTATCCCCTTCCCAGCAGTCAGCCACCAACAAATGCTGGTTCAAGTTATCAGTATTAAGGATAAGCCAGTCTTTTGGACACCAATTATCCAACCAGAAATTGACTTCCCCTCCTCCCAGCTCCCATAGAAACATTTTTTCAGCCTGCTGTTTAACTTCTAGCATGCTCGCCCACATTTTAGAGTCACCCAATTTTCTGTGTACTTGGGAGAGAAGTGTCTCTTTGCAATATTTCCCCTTCATGTATTTGGCCCACAATGAGTTTTGAGATCTAAATTTAATCCAGATTTTGCACATGTTAATATGTAGAACTTGTTGTAGCCCTTTGAAGCCTAATCCTCCAGCCCAGTTAGATTTAGCCACTCTCTGCCAAGAAGCCCAATGAAGCTGCTTCCTTTGGCCAACCCAAAGGAAACTGTTGAAAATCCTTTCTAACTGGATATGTGTACTTTTTTTCATGTTTGTCATTTGTAAAATGTAAGAAGGGAAAGTGGTGAGGATGCTCTTTAATAAAGTTATTCTACCTCCATTGGAAAGGAAGGAATAAGTCCAGCTTGAGAGTTGGGTAGAGATTTTCTTGATAATCTCGTCAAATTAGATTTGATTCACTCTACATGATAAGAGGAGAACTCCTAAATAGTTAAAGGGAGTTGGGAGTAGGAGAAGCATGTATATTCCAGTATCCACTATTTGCTGTTGGGATTAATTCTTCTGTTGAACAAGATATTACATTTCCCAGGGTTGAACAACATCCCAGAGTTAGACTCAAACAACTGAAGGCATTAAATAACACTTTTGACAACCATTACTTGCATTTGAAAAAATCTTAATGTCATTTGCATAGATTAAGTGAGAAATTGCCACATTTGATTTATGGTGATATCTTGAATAACTCCTGTTGAGAATTTTGGTAATAAGTAATCTTGATAAATAACCCATAGCTAGCATAAAGATTGTAGGGGAGAGAGGGTCTCCTTGTTTTAATCCCCCAGAGGTAGAAAAGGAGCGCCAACTTTGTCAATTGATCAGTATAGAATGACAGTTAGTGGATAACCATCTATGGATGAGATTATAGAATGCTTCAAAAAATCCCTTAGCAGCAAGAAACTCCAAAATGAAGCACCAACTTATTATATCATAAGTATTCCTGAGATCCAGCTTGTAGATAATATTACCCCCCTACAAGGCTTGGCCAGGTCCAGGATGAGTTACTGAGAAAGCAAAACATTATCTGTAATAGATCTGTTATGGACAAAGGTAGACTGGTTGTGACTTATAATTTATCCAGACGAGGTTTCAATCTTTGTACAATAATCTTGCTTATAATTTTGCTGATGACAGAAGTTAGGCATATAGGTCTGAATTGATCCCAATTTTTCTGCTCAGTAGTTTTTGGTATAAGAACAAAGGTAAAACTATAGAAGCAGCTATGAAGATTGGACCCTTATACTCCATGCTTTCTTATAGAAGTCTGCAGTTACGTCATCATGACTTGCTGCTGTAGAACTATCTATATAATTCAACGCCTGCCATACTTCCATCTCAGTAGGGGGTCAGTTAACTCAATTGTGCTTGTATATTGGAATTCTCCAAGAAACAGTGAGTTGTCAATAGGATTTCTATCAGCTGACTGAGTAAGAAGATTTTAAAGTATAACGCAGCACTCCTAGCAATATCAGTGTTTTCTTGGAGCCAAACTCCATCCTCATTTTGGATAGAATGGATGGTATTGCATTTCCTTCCATATTTGATATAGGCATAACAAAATTTAGTATTCCTGTCTCCATAAGTGAAAATAGTGGCAGCAGCTTTCTATTGTAGAAATTGCTCCATTCTTTCTATTGCAATGAGGAGATTTTCTTGGGCCATAATTTGTACATTCTCTTGTGTTGCTCCCTTCTGCACCTCACCTTCTGAAACCTGCAACTCTTTCTCAGCATTAACCATTGCAGAAAAGACATTGCCAAAAGTGTCCTAGCCCCACTTTCTGAGTCCCTTGCTCACCTTTAGATGAAGTAAATATAACTTATTCTAGGGGTTAGAATGGTTAGATTCCCAAAGATTAACAACAGTTTGAAGGAAGGAGTTGTGTCTAGACCACATGTTTATGTATCTAAAGGGGGCTGGGATACCATTTCCAGGAGGAGTAGTGATAGATATCAAAAGTGGTCTGTGATCTGACCCAGCAAGTGGCAAGTGAGTAACAAAAGTGTATAGAAATCGGAGAACCAGTTCCCATTGACTAGGAACATGTCCAGTCTTTCCCACATTCTTTCCCTCTTCCAAGTGAAATCAGGTCCTTGATACCCCAAATTAAACAATCCAGCTAAGAGGATGTTGTCACAAAATCTGGTCATCTTTATCAGGTTTGGAGTTCTGCCCCCAATTTTTTCTACTGAATTTGCTATACAGTTGAAATTTCCCCCTACCAGCCATGGAGAAGTTATATTACTACTGATGTGTGCAAATTAGACCACATTTCCTCTCTATCTGACTTGTTACACCCATCACAAATAAAGGTTGCATATCCAACATGACCACTCATTTAGAAATTTATATGGACAAATTACTTGTGATATACTAAAATTGACCAATTGATCTCTTTCCTACACAGAATCCAAATTTTGTTATTGTTGTTTGCAAAATGAGAAAATCCAGTAAACTTATTGAGAAGTTTCTCTGGATATTTATGAACCATAGGTACAAGGATAGCAATACACCATAATTGGTGTTTTTTATTTAGATATAGAAGTCTTCTAATGGATAGGGGATGTGCGATGCCCGTAATGTTCCAACAAAGGAACTTAATCATATTGTGGAGGAAGTTTAATTGTGGGCTGAGATCTTGATCTGGTCCTTCCTTTAAAAGGATGAAAAGATGGACCAGCCAAAGATACCCTAACCCCTATGATAGATTGAGCTGCAATCAGTTTCTGCAATTCAGATTTGTTTTTCTTCTTCTTCTTAGATGTTTGAATGTGTCAATCCTCATCCATGACCTTCTTCATAATAGTAATAGCTTTCTGTGATAGACTTTTAACTTTCAATCTTTCCTCCACTTCTTCTGCCTGAGGAGAGGAAGTGGACTGAGTAGGGGTGATTATAGTGATTCCATCAGTTTCTTTTTTTCCCTCCATCTCTGGAGCAACAAATGTGGAAAATGAAGGGGAAATAGTAGCCTCAATTCCTAGGTTCCCAGCAGGAGGGGCAGACTCTTCCACAGTAATTCCATCAGATCCCCTAGGGGGAATATTGGAGATTCTTTTAGCTAAAGGGTTTAGTCTATAACATCATTCCTTAGTATGCCCAAACATTTTATAGTGGTGGCAGTAGTAGGGTCTTTGTTCCATCACCACTTCCTGCCAGGCTCCCTCTTTATCTGAACCAATCCAGATTCTGTGAATTTCAGGGAAGGTCATATCCCTCTCTATAAGAGCTCTAACTGCAGTAGGCCTAGCCTTGTTATAGGTAGGGGCATCAATTTTCAAAGGAATACCCAATGCTTTTGCTATGTTGAATAAAGCATTTCTGTTGAAGAACCTGAAAAGTAAACTAGGGAATTTAAACCAAATGGGAACTACAGGAGGTTCCTTACTAGGGTCAAAGTATGGTGTCCACTTTAATAGCTTCATATCAGTTCCTGCAATGGTGATGGTCTGTTTTGCAAATAGTCTAGCATAATCCTCCTCATTATTGAGTTAAAAGAGTGGGTGTCTGCCATCAAAGAGTCCCAATTTCCAAGCTCCAGTGAAGTGCAGTGAGTTAAAGCAATTTATGACCATATCCATCTTAGGATGTCCCAAAGAAAACTTACCAATGAGAGTGAACTTCAACTCATCATTCAAGATATTCAACTCTTGTTCAGTGAAAAAAATAGTAGGCAATCCTTCTTTATTACCTACTAGATGTATGCAAAGGCAGGAGCCTTTTCTAGCTGCAATATCATGGAATTCTTGTGGAAAAACCAACAAATCAGGATCTTGAAGAACATCTTTACTGTTTCCCACCACCCCTGCATAAGTGACTTTAGCCCAAGATGCATTAGTTCCTACATCTATAGGTTGAGCCATCAAAGCAGAAAATGGTAATCCACAACAACAGAAACCACAGAAACCCAAGAAACAAAGCACAAGAAAACTTCAAAACCAGTGAGCCTGAGAAGGGAAAAAACATCCCACAGTCACCCAGCCACTAGCAGGAGTTCAAAGAACAGTTCCCAAGTCACAAATAAAAGTTCAATGCAACAATCCAAAAATCCATACATCCACTACAACCTCCCCTCCACTCAATCACCATAGGTTGAGAACCAATGGAACATTGAAGTACCCAAAATTCAAAAAGTATCGAGTGGAAGACCCAAAGGGGAGAAACAAACACTTTGAAGCTCCACCACCTACCTCCACTTCCCAGAACAGCCCACCTCTGCTAGTGAACGCCGCCAGAGCTAGCACCGTCGCCAAAAGCTCAATGGAAACCCTAACAGAGCCTCTCCCTCCTCAGCCGCCATATAGTATTTCCAACCAAAATGAGTTGAACACGAACGAACAAATCTTTGTTCGTGTTCATCTCATTAACCTAGCGAACAAGCCGAACATGAGCTTCTTAATGAAGAACACGAGCTGTCCGCAAACAACGAGCCGTTTTGACAGCACTACACACACATACCTCTCTTACCTTAGACATGCTCGACCAAAAAAAAAAAAAAAAACCTCCTCGCCTCGTTCAGCGATTTCCCTGCTCAAGAAACCCTTATTCTCCGAAGGTTCTTCCCGATTCTGCGGTCACTCTCCTTCCTTTCGAACCCTTGCCGCCGGTTGTAACTTCCGGCCAGTCCTTTGGTAACTGATTTTCCCTCCCAAATGTGTCGAATACCCTTTCTATTCTTGAATATGGGTGTTTTCTTTCTACCTTGGGTATTTCTCCTCACCGTCGGTAGCCTATCCGGTACGCACCACTTCCCCTCACTCGGCTATAAATACCCCCTTTGAGGGAAGTATTGGGCGCTCGAATTTTGGTGGAACTTACTTCCTTTCAGGAATTTCCGTCTCGTAGTTTCTTACTTCTATCATTTCTGATTTAGTGGATAATTGAGGTAAGATTCTTTTTAATTCCCCTCTCTTTTGGAAGCTTAGTTATGGTAAGTTTCATGCCATGGAATTCTTCTTCTTATTCTTTACAGAATTATGAATTTCCTTGTGAAATCTAGCTGAAATAAATTTAGGTTCAGTTTTTTTAAAAATGCTGAAATTTGAAGATGCATAAATTCTGTTTTCTGACAGTTTAGGGGATGCCTTTTTGATATGGAATGCTTGAAATAGTTAAATTTCCATTATAATTGGATTTATAAGGAATTCATTTTGGTTATATGAATCATGCTTTATCTGTTATCACTTTTATAAAAGTGTTACAAATTTCTCATAAAAAAAGGTGAAGGGAACGAAATTTATTAAGGTGATACAGTGAAGTGTCACTCATATCGATTTACAAAATATGTTAAGAATGTGACGTTCGGGCCTGAGTTATTTAAATTCTGGGATTGATGAACCTTGTGATACATACTTAATTTTCCCGTTGCTTTTCTATATGTTCCTTTGAGATCAAACATGAGGTTATCATAAGGAATACACTAGTTAGTCTATAAGTGTTGCAGTTAAGGTTAATGTAATTTTGATTATTTTGTGGAAGACTCTGCTATGCTTAAAAATTCTGGATTCTGATTTGTTTTTTCTTTTTTTTTCTGATGGAAAATTCACAAATATCAAAGAATTTTCATATACTTATACATTCAATTCCTAAGTTCTATTCCATATTTTGATTCTTATGTTCTTCCATGTTTATCACTTGGAAGTTTTTAATCTTGGGACAATTAAATACAAATCACCTGAAACTTATTAGTTGTAAATATAGTACTTACTTTCATCTATCCTTCAAGATATTTACATGCATACCATTCAACCCTTATGTATTTACTTGCGTTGCAACTATATATTTCAAAGTATTGATTTGATCTGTACATATATATACAGAATAAGTTTTAGGTGTTATATATGTAAATAAAAAGAAATTAAGTGATATGTATGAAAATCTTCTTTCATATCAAAATATTACTGATGTTATTTTTGCCAAAATGATCATTAGGAGTATCATTTGTTGAACTTTGTTGGAATAACTTCAATCGTCACTATATTTCAAATCTCGGTTGGAGCAATTAACTATTTGCTAGAATTTTATTTTCATAACTGACCCATGAGAAATTAGTTTATTTGTAGTTCGATCAGATTAGTTTTTATGTAGCCCATCTATGTGATGTTAATTTTCGATGAGCCTTATACATGCATGCGGGTATACTTAACTTACAGAAGGATTATTTTATTATACGTCTTTCACTTTAGGGGCAGTTATATGGATACTATTCTTTTTTTATTTTTTATTTTTTATATTTATGTTAATACCTTAATACTGAAAACATGTGATATTTTTTTTTCATCTATGGGTAAGATGGCAGAGAAGCATAAATTGAAGCTTGGATGCTGAACAGGTGAACACATAATAATTGGAGATTTATTTACATACCACTCAATTCTTGTGTATTTACATATTTAACACCTAAACTTAAACTTTACATTCAAACCAATAAATTTCTGGGCGATTACATATGAAATATTTGATTCCTATGAATTTACATTTCTAACACCTGAATTTCAGCTTTCTTCCTCTAATATAGCTGAAACCCAAACTAATATTCGATTAGTAAGTTGCTCTCTTCTCCTGCAGGTTGCTGGTGGCTTTAACCTTAATTCTGAAAGACTTGTGAACTACTTATTTATAATATCAGTCACTGAAAATTTGGAAATTACAACAGTACAGTAAACATCACACATATAGAAACATCATATACAGAAACATCACACGTAGACATATGACATTAGTGTTTGAGGACCTTTTTCTGTTCGCTTGTCAATTAGTTGTTAGCGATTAGTAAATGCTCAACTTTAAGAGGCGCTTTGCTGGTGGGTTTTGATCGATATTGGTAGATAGACTTTGACATCTTGGTTGCCTTCGAGATTCTGACAAATGATAAGTCTATAACTGAGTCTATCCCCAAATTGAATTCTTATTTTCCTATTTTGATTTTCATAAGCTTACTGTTTAGTTTTTCATACTTAAATTTATTTGATTAATATCTATAAACTTGTGATATTTCAACTGCTATTTATTTTTAAGCATCAACAGAATTAGTCAAGTACGCCTTGACCTTTTCTACTTTACTGTATTTTATTGCATAGTTATTTTTCATTCCTTACTGTACTTTACTAGATAGCTTTTTTTTTTTTGTTTTCTCCTATTGCACTGCGTTATATATTTTCACTTGTACTCCTGCTTTTAATTACTACACTTCTGGCGTGTTTATATAGTGATTGGATCCTGTGACACTACATATATCTGTTAACTTACATACTTTTCAAAATTTTATAAGACACATCAATAATTATCAACAATAATTTTAAACTTCATTAAACTAATACCGACCATAATAATACACATTTTTTGGATTTACGAGCATCTCTCGGATGAGGTAACCTACGGTTGCTAACAAAAATTCTACAGTCTAAATGAGTTTAACAGCTCGTTTAAACTAAGTAAATCTAAAATTAACAGTGATGTCAGGATGATGGAACTGTGGGATCTTAACCAGTGTTATTTAATATAAAATAAAATGCCTCATTTTTCTTCAACAATAATAAACACCAATCCAAAAATACATTGTAAAAAAACATTAAATATCTGGGATAAGTTACATAAGATATATTTGCTCTCTATTCTCTCTTACCTTTTCTCGGAACGAGACAACGACGCAGTCAAGTGACGATTCATCTCCAGACGTCGGCGAGACGACAACAGAAAGCAGGAGCTTCAACTGAACTTCCATAGACTTAAATAACATATACACATAGAAGTTCGAGATTGTTCTTCTGGTACGCTGTAAATCCTCGCACTATCTTTTAGGACTTCGTGCGATTGTATATCGTACAATATAAGTCCTAAACTCTCTTTAGGGTTTCGAGGTCGTCGTTCGATACGACATAAATTCTTTTATTTTCTTGGGTCACTTGCATATGACATACATATATAAGTCCGTAATGTCTAAATAATTTATAGAATCGAAATATTAAATATAATGTCCCTCTCAAAGATATAAAAGTCTAAATCATATGTTAGTTTGAAATGTCACTGAAGACTTTTTCGATCTTTCAACATCTCCTACTCTTCTCTCCTTTGAGTTTCGAAAATAATCGTTCCGCATCGAGTGCTTTCCCATTGATTTTTCTATAAGCGATCGTGTAAACCTAAATGTTGAATTCTCGAAGATGAAATCTCGATCTTAATCGAGTGTTTTCTTAGGTGACTTTGGTTGCTTCAAGATGATTAACTTATAAGGGTTTGTCTTCATGAGAATTAAGAACCCGTATTAATTTATACCATATCTAATCTATGTATTAGATATGAGAATTTGTCTGCTGTAAAATTCGCGATCAAAAATAAAGTCATAAACTTTTAAGTTTAAATAGATTAGCTTCTTAACAAGTCGATACGTTCATCTTTCAGATGATATATCACTTACGGTATCATGTTCAGTATATCTAAACTATTAGTAGATATGAAATATATTCGATCTCGATGTTTTCCAAAATAAAGATAACAATTTACAAAATAAAAAATTTACATTATATATATTTAATTAAAATTAAAAATTTTATTTTTCAAAGAAAAATGACCGACAATTTCTGGGGACTTCGCTGGAGAAAAATTCTTCTCTTCATTTTGATTAGGAGGTTTTGGCTTCATACATCGCTATTGTGTCTGTCTCTCGTGGGCCAAACTATCATTCTTCTATCGACATGCATCGTTCATTTCTTTCTTGAGCGAGTATTATCAACTCCCTTTATTATGAATCCACTGTTTAATCATCATTAAACAGTGAGGTTCTAGAATCTTCAAAATCTAAGTGGGATGGACTCTCAATAGGACGGTTAGCTAGTAGTGATAGGTGATTATGATCGAAGTAGGCTTGTTGCAAGTCTTTCTTTTGACATTTTGGATTGGATCTTACATTTCATATCCACTTCACTTGTTTTATAAACTTCAGTTCAATGATATCAAATTTTGCCCTTGAATTTTCTTAATAACTTGAAATTGAAATTTAAAATAAGGATTTAAAAATTAAAATCAAATAAAGTTTGTTTTAAAGTCAAAATAAATGAAAGACATTTGACAACTAAACAAGAAGAACATTCCAATTAAAATATGTATATGTGTGATGAATTAAATTTTATTCGAATAAATTTAAAAAGAAACTCCCAGATATTAGACAATTTTGTTAATTCTGATATTTGTCCTGGATGGAGCATAGAATGAAGCTAATACTTTGAAAAATCTTCAAATGCCAGAAATGTCTTCACCAAAGCTAATCTTTTCTTTCGCTATCGGGATATACCTGACTGCCAGCAAGAGTCAACTGCCCGACGAGTCAGTGATTAAGTTGGGCAAGGATTTGAGAATACTGAAGTTAAATTCGGAGATGTCACGGTTGTCGTCCTGAAGTTAAATTGGGAAGTATTGGAATTTTGGTGGAACTTACTTCCTTTCAGGAATTTCCCTCTCGTGGTCTCTTACTTCTATCATTTCTGATTTAATGGATACTTGAGGTTGATTCTTTTTAATTCCCCTCTCTTTTGGCAGCTTAGTTATGGTAAGTTTCATGCCATGGAATTCTTCTTCTTATTCTTTACAGAATTATGAATTTCCTTGTGAAATCTAGCTGAAATAAATTTAGGTTCAGTTTTTTTTTAAAATGCTGAAATTTGAAGATGCATAAATTCTGTTTTCTGACAGTTTAGGGGATGCCTTTTTGATATGGAATGCTTGAAATAGTTAAATTTCCATTATAATTGGATTTATAAGGAATTCATTTTGGTTATATGAATCATGCTTTATCTGCTATCACTTTTATAAAAGTGTTACAAATTTCTCATAAAAAAGAGGTGAAGGGAACGAAATTTATTAAGGTGATACAGTGAAGTGTCACTCAAATCGATTTACAAAATATGTTAAGAATGTGACGTTCGGGCCTGAGTTATTTAAATTCTGGGATTGATGAACCTTGTGATACATACTTAATTTTTCCGTTGCTTTTCTATATGTTCCTTTGAGATCAAACATGAGGTTATCATAAGGAATACACTAGTTAGTCTATAAGTGTTGCAGTTAAGGTTAATGTAATTTTGATTATTTTGTGGAAGACTCTGCTATGCTTAAAAATCCTGGATTCTGATTTGTTTTTTCTTTTCTTTTCTGATGGCAATTTCACACATATCACAGAATTTTCATATACTTATACATTCAATTCCTAAGTTCTATTCCATATTTTGATTCTTATGTTCTTCCATGTTTATCACTTTTACAAATCACCTGAAACTTATTAGTTGTAAATATAGTACTTACTTTCATCTATCCTTCAAGATATTTACATGCATACCATTCAACCCTTATATTTACTTGCGTTGCAACTATATATTCCAAAGTATAGATTTGAGCTGTACACATATATACAGGATAAGTTTTAGGTGTTATATATGTAAATAAAAAGAAATTAAGTGATATGTATGAAAATCTTCTTTCATATTAAAATATTACTGTTGTTATTTTTTCCAAAATGATCATTAGGAGTATCATTTGTTGAACTTTGTTGGAATAACTTCAATCGTCACTATATTTCAATTATCGGTTGGAGCAATTAACTATTTGCTAGAATTTTATTTTCATAACTGACCCATGAGAAATTAGTTTATTTGTAGTTCGATCAGATTAGTTTTTATGTAGCCCATCTATGTGATGGTAATTTTGGATGAGCCTTATACATACATGCGGGTATACTAAACTTACAGAAGGAGATTTTTACTATACGTCCTTCACTTTAGGGGCAGTTATATGGATACTAAATTTCTGGGCGATTACATATGAAACATTTGATTCCTATTAATTTACATTTCTAACACCTGAATTTCAGCTTTCTTCCTCTAAATCTTTATGAATTTGGTGGTGTATATGTAAATACATTCACTGAAATTATATAAGTCCTCATACTGATGTCAAAATTGGAAGTTATAGTTATGGAAAATTTGAAATTTTACGGTTTGGTTTTATGCAAAATTTGAAACTATCTGGGTTGGCTTTATGCAAAATCTGAAGTTTTACGGTTTGGGCTTATGCGAAATTTGAGATTATATGGGTTGGTTTTATGCAATTGTGAAATTCATATGGAATATCAAAGTGACCTATAAGTTGGATTTACGGGGTGAGGGCAATGATGTAAAATTGCATTCATGCTTATATAGCTGTAACCCAAACCACTATTCGATAAGTAAGTTACCCTTTTCAATCCTGTAAGTTGCTGGTGGCTTTAAACTCGACTCTGAAAAACTTGTGAACTACTTATTTATAATATTAGTCACTGAAAATTTGGAAATTACAAAATTACAGTAAACATCACACATATAGAAGCATCACATACACAAAAATCACACGTAGACATATGATATTAGTGGTTGAGGACCCTTTCCTATTCACTTGTCAATTAGTTGTTAGGGATTAGTAGTTGCTCAACTTTAAGTGGCACTGTGCTGGTGGGTTTTGATCGATATTGGTAGATAGACTTTGACAACTTTGTTGCCTTCGAGATTCTGACGAATGATAAGTACATAACTGAGTCTATCCCCAAATTGAATTCTTATTTTCCTGTTTTGATTTTCATATGTTTACTGTTTATTCTTTCATACTTAAATGTATTTGTTTAATATCTATACACTTATGATATTTCAGCTGCTATTTATCTTTAAGCATCAACATAATTAGTAAAGTACCCCTTGACCTTTTCTACTTTATTGTGTTTTATTGCATAGTTAGTTTTCATTCCTTACTGTACTAGACAGCTTTCTTTTGTTTTCTCCTATTGCACTGCGTTATACATATTCACTTGTACTCCTGCTTTTAGTTATTACATTTCTGGCATGTTTATATACTGATTGGAGCCTGTGACACATAATTGACATATATCTGTTAACTTGCGTACTTTTCAAAATTTCATAATACACAACAATAAAACTATAAATAAAAATTTTAAACTTCATTACACTAATACCAACACCATAATATTATAAATCTTTTGGATTTACGAGAATCTCTGGGATGAGATAATCTACGGTTGCTAACAAGAATTCTCCAGTCTAAATGAGTTTAACAGCTGACTAAGTAAATCTAAAATTAACAATGATGTCAAGATTATGGAACCGTGGGATCTTAACCGGTGTTGTTTAATATAAAATAAAATTTCTCATTTTTCTTCAACAAGAATAAACACCAATCCAGAATACATTGTAAAGAAAACATTAAATATCTAGGATAAGTTACATAAGATATATCTGCTCTCTCTTCTCTCTCTCCTTTTCTCGGAACGAGACAATGACACAGTTAAGTGACGATTCATCTCCGGACGTCGGTAGAGAAGACAACAAAAAGTAAGAGGAGCTTCAACTGAATTTCCATAGACTTAAATAATATATACACATTGAAGTTTAAGGTGTTCGGCTGGTACGACGTAAATTCTCACACAATCTTTTAGGACTTTGTGCGATTCTATATCGTATGATATAAGTCATAAACTCTTTTCAGGGTTTCGAGGTTATCGTTCGGTACGACATAAATTCTTCTATTTTCTCGGGTCATTTGCATATGAAATGCATATATAAGTCCAGAATGTCTAAATAATTTATAGGACTGAAACATTAAATATAATTTCTCTGTCAAAGATGTAAAGCTAAATCATAGGTTAGTTTGAGATGTCACAGAAGCTTTTTCAGTACTTTCAACATTTCCTATTCTTCTCTCTTTCGAGTTTCGAAAATAACTGTTCCACATTGAGCATTTCCCATTTGATTTTTCTATAAGCAATCGTGAAAATGTAAACGTTGAATTCTTGAAGATAAAACCTCGATCTTAATCGAGTGTTTTCTTGTTGCCTAAGATGTAATTAACTATAGGGTTTTGTCTCGATGGGAATTAAGAACTCATATTAATTTATACCATATCTAACATATGTATTAGACATGAAAATTTGTCGGCTATAAAATTCACAAACCAAAATAGAGTCATAGACTCTTGAGGTTAAATAGTTAAGCCTACTAACAAGCGATACGTTCATCTTTCGAGATGATATATCACTTGTGGTATCATGTTCAACTATCTAAACTATTAGAATATGAAATCTATTCAATCCCAATGATTTTCAAAATAAAGAATATCATTTTCAAAATAAAAAATTACATCATATATATATTTTATTAAAATTAAAAATTTCATTTTTCGAAGAAAATGACCGACAATTCTCAGCGACTTCATTTGGAGAAAAATTCTTCTCTTCATTTTGATTAGGAGGATTTGTCTTCATATATCGCGAGTGTTTGTCTTCATACATCGCTAGTGTCTACGTCCCTCGTGAGCCGGACTATCATTCTTCAATTGACATGCATCGTTCATTTCTTTCTTGAGCTGGTATTGTCAACTCTCTTGTTTATGAAGCCACTGTTTAATCATCTTTAAACAGAGAGGTTCTAGAATCTTCAAAATCTAAGTGGGCTGGACCCCCAATAGGGCGGTTAGCTAGGAGTGATAGGTGATTATGATCGCAGTAGGCTTGTTGGGAGTCTTTCTTTTGACATTTTGGATTGGATCCTACATTTCATATCCATTTCACTTGTTTTATAAATTTCAGTTCAATAATATCTAATTTTGCCCTTGAATTTTTCTTAATTACTTGAAATTGAAATTTAAAATAAGGATTTCAAAATCAAAATCAAATAAACTTTGTTTTGAAATCAAAATAAACGAAAGACATTTGAAAACTAAACAGGAATAACATTCCAATTAAAATATATATGTGTGATGAATTAAATTTTATTCGAATAAGTTTCAAAAGAAACACCCAGATATTAGACAATTTTGTTAATTCTGAAATCTGTCCTGGACGGAGCATAGAACGAAGTTAATACTCTAAAAAATCATCAAATTCCAGAAATGTCTTCACCGAAGCTAATATTTTCTTTCGCTACCGGGATATACCTGATTTTCAGTAAGAGTCAACTGCCCGACGAGTCAATGATCAAGTTTGGGCAAGGATTTGAGAATACTTGAGCTAAATTCAGAGATATCACCGTTGTCATCCTAAAGTTAGAAATAGCCTATTCTGCTAAACCTGTTGTAGAATTCAACTTGAAGTCTGCTCAGGTGTTTCCCCCTCTCAAGAGAATTTTGGTTAATAATAAGTTTGTTGTTCCTGCTAAGTCTATTAATTGGACCGTTAACTCTACATCGGGCAATGTCACTGCTAATGTTGTTGGTCTGGTTGTTGCTTCACTAACTGATACTCATGTATCTGTTTAGAGAAAAGATGTTCAAGTGTATGAAGCACCTGTCACTGAGAAGATTCCAACTTTCGCTTTAATTCCTTCTGTTCAGTTCAATAACTACAGTGGAGTCTATGATAATAGGGGAGCTAATTACACCTCTGACCCAAACGTAGAGGAGATATAGGAATAAAAAAATAGCAAAATTTAAGAGGGCGAATGTTGTCGAAATGGTTGTCACTATAGTTACTTCAGATGAGAAAGAGGAGTCTAGATTGTCTGAGACCTCACCACTTTTGGGAGGGAGTAGGCTTCCTCCTTTGTCTGCCACCCTCGATGAGGAATATGTTTTTGAAGCTGCCATGCCGCCCCGATCTTGCTGTTACAACCAACAAGTGAAAGAGAAAACAAGATCTACTTCCAGTCTGAGCCACCCAGTAGTCTGCAAACAAAACAGCCTGCAACACCCAGCTCGTCGTCTCCCTCTCAGGCAACCCATGTCAACCCACATCTCCTCTTTTCCTTCAGCCAACCAAGTCTCATGTGGAATTCCCCTATCCTCTCTGCTCTCAAAAGCAGCACCTGAAACCCGGTCTGGCAGACACTCCCACTCTACTCATAGATCCACCTCCCGCCAATGAACCGCCCATAACCCAACCCGAGCCACCCACCTCACTCGTCTACCCATCTCAGCCTCCCGTCTCCTTCTCTATTTCATCTCATCTCTCTCCCTTATCTCCACTGTAGCTGCACTCAACATCATGCACTTAGCTCACCTATTCTCATAGACTCTCCTCTCCATCTCCTAACTCAACAACATAGCTCTACAGTCCCCTCCAAACCACAATGCAAACCTCTCCAATTTCTCTCCCAAGCCACACCTCCATCAATCAAGACCCCTAACTGCAACCTCTATCGATCTGGTCCGGGTGCCAAACTCCTTTGCATCCCAATAATGCTAAAATTTTCCTCGTACAGTTTTCCCCTTCTAATGCATAGTTCCAAACACGATAACATCAACCCCAGCCAGCATCTGATTCTTTGTTTTCCTCACAGTTGCTACAACTTGAAGTTTTGTAGCTTCACTTGTACTGTTAGAGATCTCAATCCCTTGTATCTTTCACAGTTATCTCACATGTCAAGCTCCAAAAATGGTATTAACTTTAGCCGGTATTCTCAACTACTGCTCTCTTCCCCGAGCTTAATCACCCCCAAGCTTAATCTAGTAAAAATTTTTTGTCCAAACCTCGAATATAACTTTACGTGGACTTCAATAATATGTCGCCACATGTACTACATCACAGAGGTTATTTCTACGTTATTAAAGTGGAACCGAGAATGTTATTGCAGGGTTACTTCGGGGTTATTTCATGTTATTGAAAAGAAACACATATATTTCACTTCAATAATCCTGGAATAACTAAGAAATAACCCCGAAATAACCTTCGTGGTTCCACTTTAATAGCCCCGAAATAACACCACTGAGGTTATTTCGAGGTTATTTCTTAATTATTTCGGGGTTATTGAAGAGGAACTTATATATTCAACTTCCCGAAATAACATTCACGGTGTTATTTCGAGGTTATTGAAGAGAAACACATATATTTCTCTTCAATAATCCCAAAGCCGCACGTAGAGATACGTCCCGAATCCGGACAAAAAATTTTTCCCCGACTTTAACACAACACTGCCTTCTTTCCATTTTCTCCACCAAAATAGCGTCTAATAATCTCTCTCTAATTTATCTCTCCAAAAAAATTAAAAAAAGATAAACATACAGTTATAAATATATGATACATTTGCCTTTTAAGTTTTTTGTCTCCCAACCTCAAACCTCAGATTCTTCTTCGTCAAACGAAAAAATATATAGGGCAATTAAGTAGCCGTTCAGCTTATGCCAACTGAGGGGAAAATGTTTTTTTTTGGGTTATTTTTGTGACTCGGAGGCCTGGACACATCTTATTTAGATGAGAATGCAAAAAATATAGCCGTGTTCAACGGAAAAATTTTGACGTAGCTCTACATGCGGACTCCCAGTAATATACCGTCATGTATGCTATATCGGGCCCACCTAAAAAAAATATTAAAATGGAACCGCGGACTCGCAATTACCCCGAGATAATCCTAAAGTAAACCCGAAATAACTTTCGCGATGTTATTTCGGGGTTATTGAGGTGGAATATACAAGTTTCTCTTCAGTAACCACGAAATAACACTGCAAATGTTATTTCGGGGTTATTTCTGGGTTATTGGAGTAGAATATATGAGTTTATTTTCAATAATCTCGAAATAGCCCATAAATAACCCCAAAATAATCTCCATTTTGTTATTTTGGAGTTACTGAAGTGGAACCGAGGATGTTATTTCAGAGTTATTGAAGCGGAATATTTGGGTCTCTTCAATAATCCCGAAATAATCCTGAAATAACCTCCGCGGCATGTATAGTTACGTCCGAAGTCCAAACAAAAAATTTCTCCATGTCGAACACCACCTATTAGTGTCCTTTTAGACTAGTGGGGTTTTTTTGGAGCTAACTACCGCCCTCCATGGGGAAAATTTTTTCTGTCTGGATTCTGGATGCGTCCGGAGGCAAATTCTGCCATTTATCTCCGAACGCGAACTGCCTCCAAAGTCCGAATAATTTCTCTTTTATGAGAGGTGGGGCCGAGTATTGCTAAAATTTTGACTGATAAAATATCTTAATTAAATAAAAAAGTCGTACGAATTAAATTAATGAAAGACTAAGTGACGATAAATTGGAAAGTACAAATAAAATTTCAACACTTAAAACAAAACCTAACGGGGAGCTTGATAGCTCACACATGAGCATCAACGTGACTTGTACCTTACATGCACGAGCAAGATTTCATAATGAAAATTCAAACTATTTGGTTGGCCTTGAAAGCCATAAATCTGAAAGTGATGAAACATAAATGGGGCCTATAGGAAACTTAGTTGCTTCCCCATGAACTTAAATGAAATCTCTTTAATCTTAATTCAGCAAATTATAAATGATGTTCACAATCATGAAATATAATAAGTGAACAAAATGTGATATGAAACATTCGTGCGTAATTTAACCATAAAAAATGCACACATACACCTAAAATTCAAATACAATCGGGACTAAACAAAATTTGGAACTTATATTTTATGTTATTTTGTGGAAATGCACCGATTAGTGCCCATCTATATCAAAATGCACATTTTTATAAATAATTCGCTTGTACTCCAACCATTGTATTAATTGCTCAATTTCATGTACTTCAAAAATATTGCACAGGTTTAAATTGAATTGAATGTTTAAATATATTATTTTAGAGAGTATACTAAATTCTTGAAACACTTGTTCTGCCTATGCTCTAAAAGTGTGCAAATACACAAATTTTATAAGTACTTTTCTGAGTCAGATTAAATTATCAAATTATGCACACTCTCAAGTGGGCCTCCATGTATATAGGTGAAGATTGTAAGTCCAATGCACATGATCAATTTGATCCCCCATTGATTAGGAGTCAACAAGACTGAGCTTATATTTAGGCAATCTGATCCTCTTCTAGATTAGAATTGGAGTTGACGAAGTTGACTACATATAAAGAAGAGAGAGTATTTCATTCAAAAGAAGTAAACAAAATTTATTATAGAATCTATCAAAAATTGATATCTTTAAAAAAAAAATGAAAATAGCCATCAAGTCATACATATGATCTTCTGTAAGCAGGTAAAGTTGATAAGGTTCAAATCAAATGATCAAATCCTTATTGATGGCCGAGTTGATAGAAATTTTCGGAAGAAGAGTCGATTTTCAAAGTTAAGCTTCAAAATCAAATTAAAATTTAATTTTATTAATCTATGATCCAAATCTTATGTGAACAGGAAAGTGTTGACAAAGTTCAAATTAAATAATCAAAATCTCATAAGATGACCAAGTTAATAGTTGATTTAAACCGGAAGAGTTAATTTTTAAAATTAAATTTTAAAATATATTTGATATACAATTTATTCAATCTATGAACTCAA
Source organism: Papilionanthe hookeriana x Papilionanthe teres (assembly GCA_022702705.1). Classification (NCBI taxonomy): domain Eukaryota; kingdom Viridiplantae; phylum Streptophyta; class Magnoliopsida; order Asparagales; family Orchidaceae; genus Papilionanthe; species Papilionanthe hookeriana x Papilionanthe teres. The sequence goes on from CM040426.1 coordinate 115,303,481, forward strand.
TACGCGTTTGAGCAGGACAGAGTCGATAAGGTTTAAATTAGTCAAATCATTAAAGCTAGCCTGAGTAAATAGAAAATTTCAATTAAAAGAGTTTATTTCTTAAAATCAAGTTTCAGCAAATCTTATTTTAAGAAACTCAATTCATACAGTTCTTGAATCTGATCCTCTAGAAACATGAAAGAGTTAATAATGTTTAAATTTAATCAAGTGTTAATCATAAATCTAATCATTGCAAGTGAGATGTAAAATTAAAATGATTTAATTCTATAAAATGTAATAAAATTCTAAGTGTCATAAAAATTATAAAATATTTATAAACAAAAAGTTAAAATCTAAAAGATCATCCATGGTCCACATCTGTTTATCGAGGATAGAAATTTTATGACTAACTCTACGCTCACATAAAGCAGTGTCATGTCAAAGATTCTAATAAATTCACTCCCAAATCAATCTACGCAAATAAGGATGTGGCTCATGTCCTCAGTTCATGTGGCTTTGGCCACCCAATTTCATAAAAGGTAGCAACGACCTAAGCCCACTAAATGACTGGTATGCTTCTTAATGGCACTATTCAATTAATGTCCCAATTATAGACCTTATGTACCTCAATGACTGTGCTCTTTGAGACAAGAATAATTGGTGATATTTAAAAGGGTACAAATCCCTCTATTAGTAAATTTCGACTTAAATTGGTTCCCTTAGATAAAAATTTTCCAGGTCTATAAGATGCACTTGGACGAATAAAGTATGGTTGCTGACAAGGATTCTATTGTTGGGTTGGTTTGACTAATTTCTTTCACCAAGTAAACTAAGATCCATGACAACTTGAGATGATGGAACTATAGGATCATTATCAGGTTCTTTATCAATTCCCACAATAATATGCCTTTACTCCCATAATGTTCGATTCCTAACTTATGAATTTAATCAAATTTCATAATTCTAGAAACCTAAATTGTTGCTACTATATGCTGAGTAATTAGCGTCTTAATAACTAGCCTTAGAGCTCATTTGGGGTAGCTTATTTGGGTGCGGTGGCGGTATGCAAATGCCGACTGTGTGTTTCGAAAACACGTTCGTCCCAATTTATTGTTGCTGCCTGTTTTTAGTTGAGAAATTTTGTTAATAGAGCGCGAAGCTGGAAAGAGGCTGCGTCCTGCGTCAGTTTCTCGCGTTAGGGAGAATAATTCCATCCGTGCCCTTCTCCCTCGCCCTCACCCTCGCCTTCGCCAGATCTCTCCCCTTTCCTTCGCTCCTTCGGTTGTCCGGGAGCAAAGAGCAATCACCGACAGCCATGACGACGTCAAAGCGACTCACACTGATGGATCCCCCCCCCGGGGTGGCCATGTTCAGAGCTCCAAATCTTCCTTCACGCTCCCAATTTTTGGTTTCCACTCGTTGATTCTCAATGCTCTCCTGCACAACTTTGTCTTCCTTCAGTTCTTCGAACCCATCCTCTACCTCCCTTATCAGACGCATCTCCTCCAAAACCCTGCACAACCCATTTTCATTAATCTCTCCCTGTTTCCCCTTTTCCGGCCGAGCACCTTTGATGGAAAGCAATCCAATGACTCAAGGCAAAGGTGGTTGAGTTGTTGAGAGCAAAATATTGTTGTTTTCTTTCGAAAGTTGTCGCCTTGTTGTGTTTTGTGATAAACTCTTATTCGGTATTTCCTGTTGGTTGCTTGATATAAATGAGGAAAAAGTTTTTTTTTTCCCTTCGTTAGGGTTCGTATTTGGTATTTTTGTTCGTCAGAAACAATATTCATTTTTGTTAGAGTTTGCAGACTGATCTTCGTGCGCCCAATATCGTGTTCATCAATTGAGCCATGCTGCTCTTGTGATGACATCTTTAGTCGAAAGTTAGAAGTAGTTACTAGTTGCAAAATTTAAAATATATTGATTGAGGATAAATATGTAATTTCACCATGTTGTTTAAAATCATGCTGAACTATCTTGATGCAATGCAAGCATGATGGTGCCATATTGATAGAGTTTATTTGCTCATCATATCTATCTCTTTTTTTTTCGTAAATCTTGAATTTCTATAATATATTTAGAGGATTTATTTGCTAAGGTTGAAAGATATGGGAATTCTCTTTATGGTGGGATGAAGTGCACTTAGATTTGGAGAATACCATTTTCTTGTGTGATATATTTGTATATATGTATGACATTTGCTAGTGAATTAGTTCTTATTTTTTTAAACTATTTTGTTTTGGTTTTATGCTTCTGTTTTATCAATTATTTTGTCCAGAAAGTTTAACTTCAAATAACATTACTAAACAGTGGCAGAATAGTCATTTATCTAGAAACAACTGCAAAATAAGTTGTTTTGAATAAGCTGTCTCAAACAACAGACCAGGTTATCCTGATAATCTGCAGATTATCAGGATAATCTGCTTATAAGCAGATTATAAATAATCTGTAGCTGCCTTAAATAGACCCTTAATCAAAAGTGTTCTCTCTTTATTGAGATGGTTAATTAACTACAAGGGTTTGCGCCTATAGGAATCCTTGAACCCTATATCAAAAAGTCCTCATAAAAAGAATGTGAAATCTTTGGATAATGATTTATCTACAATTTTATCCGTCTTCTAAGACTTTCACCCCGAGACCTCAAGTAAAAGTCTTTCGACATTCATTTTTTAGAGAAAGCAATTTTATTAATCTCAAGCAAAAGTACAAAAAATAGGTGATTAGGTCCCCCTAAACACAAAAAATATATTACTCACCTCAAGGATCCCAATCACCTAGTATACAACTCACGCAAAGTATCCTCAAAAAATTGACATGTGTAACCAAAAATTTCTCCAAAAAAGTATCTATATAGAAATTAAACTCTAAATAGTGTATTAATAAATAAATAAGATCAAGAAAAGATTAGATTGTTTGATTGAATCTAACTGGTTCGCTTTGTATCCATCTTCCATCTTTCAGTCATATTTCCTTAGTGCATTCCTTAACTCTGCAATAAAATAGAGCAATCCATGTGGAGGAAGAAATTTGTCAAAATGGCTTGATCCATACAACATAAACCTGAAGAAGTGTGAAGCAAAAATACACGGCCAATAGATAACAATTCAACTGATAAATTCAATATAGATTAGGATATGTAAATACCAACAACAGAAAAACAGAGAAAAAGAATACTTCCCTGACACACTAAATTATCTTAGCCTTAAGTTTATAATTTAGACACTTGGCATTTAATCCGGTCTCCACCTTACAGGAGATGGCCTGTACCTTGTAGCAGCAAATTTCAGCAATACAATCTCCCAACAAAGCACCTACATGAATAAAAGCCTATAGCAAGCATACAATTCAACAAACAAATATTGCTCCTGTGCACTGTCGGCGATGGAAACTCATCGGGATTTCAATCTTCGCCAATTCCTGGGTGTCGTGTCAAATGTCAAGGAGTCGCCAATCTATTTATATTGCCCCAATCTTTAATTCCCTTTTTGAAAAGGGTAAAAGAAAAGGAAAAGAAGCAAAATAGACAACCAAATGAAAGGTAATGTGATATCTTTATAGGGAGAACTCTAGAATGTTCTTATCCTATTAGGAAAATCACAAGTCTAATAACTAGAGATTTTTAGGTATCGAACCTATTCTAATTTTTTTTACTTCTCCTATAGAATCAAATCTCTATAGTTAATTATATCCTAGGTAATTTTTGTTTTGCTTAAGAAAACTTTTGATTAATGTTAAAAACTTATTTTCTGAATGCTTTTTAGGAAAATAAACATATAAATGTTTTATTTCTAATGTTTATGTGTCAATTATTTATGCCATGAGGTATATTCTATAATGTCAAAAAGATAATTGTTTTGTTTGTCATGTCAGTGTTTCAAGTCTTATTTTTTTATTTATTTTATCATGTCTTGTTTTTTTTTGTTTATTATTATTTTGATATCGTTTGGTTTCTTTTGTTTAATTTTGATGTTTTTTAGTATTATTTTGTTGTCGACATCCTGCAAAACAGAGTTAGCACACCCTATAACATGCAATGAAAATTTAAGCGATGCTTTTGGGTTAAATTGTTTTTATTTATTTTATGTCATTTCATTTTATTTATTTTGTTTTAATGTCGTCATCTCGCCGTCATCGTCCTCTGAAACAGAGTTAATACATCCTATAACATGCAAATAAAATCTAAACGAGGTTTTGTTTTCAACCCTACAAAGCAAATAGTGTCAGAAAATAATAGCCGGTCATCATTGACGGATGTCCAAATTTAATTAAGTTTCATTTACTGATTTAAGTTTTAATGTCGATTTTAAATGTCGATCTGTGTTTGATTATTTATTTTTGAGATTCGTTGTTAAAATTTTTTTATGTTTGTTAAAGATTTTATTGTTGTTTGATTTTGTTCAAAATTTATGACGAGTTGGATTTTATTAAGATTTTTGCTGTGTTGATTGAATTTTCATGTTATGTTAAGTTTGTTTTTGGTTAAACTTCATATCAATATATCTTGTTTGAATATTGGTTGAGTTTTATGTTAAGTTTGATTTAACTTTAGTTCAATTAAATTCAATTTGGTTTGAACCTAAAATTTTTGTCGCTTTATGTTAAATTCAGTCTTTAAGATTTATATTAATTTAGACTTAACTTAGGTTGAATCTAAGTTAACCTTATATTATGTTTAAGTTGGAGTTAAGTTTAGTTTTAGGTCAACTTTGGGTTCAAGTTAGGTTAAACCTAAGTTATATGTTTTCACTTAAGTTCAATATGGGTTGAACTTAAGTTTGGGTTGAAGTTAAGTTCAAGTTAGGTTAAACCTAAGTTATGAGTTTTGTTTGATAAGGGTTTTTTATTAGGGTTAAAACTTATTGATTTAATAATTATTTAAACTAATGACCTCACTTTTGGTTGAGGTCTAGTTTGTCTTTAGAATAGCCTAGGGTCTAGCCATAAGACTCTTCTGGTGACTTTCTTAGAAGACTAGTCATGGAACCCATTTCCCTTTAGAAATTCAAACTTTCTCACTTCACTGAGAGTTTTCATATGCTTAAGGCCTAAACTCCAGTTTTGGGAGGAAGAGACCAAGCATAAGAAAGCCTAGGGGAAGTCTCCTATAAGTGGTCAGACCTTAGGATATACCCTGGGAGGTCTAGAGCTTACAACACACTTGCACTACACACTCACAACCTTAAATAAGGCACATCACCTTTAATCCCCTAACTCTTTGGAAACTCATGTAAGTGGTTTTCCCAAGCCATTAGCCTCATGCTAGGATTTGGCTAGTACCAACACATAGATGACTAAATGAGGGTGACCCTTCGTCTATGGCTCAACATAAACAATGCCATATCACCCACTTTCAATCAATCCCAATCTTCCCAAAGATTTTAAATTTCTAACCCCAAAATACCCAAAATACCTAAAATACCCCTAAAACCCTAAAATCCCCCAAATTTTCCAAAAATCACCCAAATTACCCATAATGCTCCAAAAATCATTCCAAAATACTCCCTGCCACTCAGATCACCCAAATTTACCAAAATTTTCAAAATAGCCTCAAAATTTCCAAAATGACCAAAATACCCCTCATAGCCCAAAAATTCCAAAAATTCTCATAAATTCCCAAAACCTCCTAAATATTCTCAATTTCATTTCTCTCAACTACGACATGACCCAATTTGGCCATTTTAGCCCAATTTAACCAAAAGCCCAATTTGACTCATTTAACTCAAAAAGTGCCCAAATTAAACCCAATGTCTACTCAATTGAACCCAATATTGCCCAATTTCAAATTCAAACTTTAATTCAACATCCCCAATACCAATCTAAACCAAATACAATCTCAAATTGACCCACATTTGAGTCCAATTTCAATCTTAATCGAAAACCTCCAATTTTGGCCCTCTGACCCAATTCACTCCAAATTGACCTAATGACAACCAATTCCCCCAAATTTCAATCCTAAACTGTTCATGATACTCCCCTGAACTGAATTGAACCATCAATTTCCCCCAATTTGAGCCTAGGCTCCACCCAAATTAACTTGAATCAAGCTTACCCAAGTTTAACCTAAATTGAATACATGACCAAAATTCCCCAAATTGATTGCCCTAGACCCCAAATTTCCACCCAATTTATGTTACAAACGCTTCATGATATCCCTTTTGACTAGTTAGTTGGACCCATCAATTGAGCCTTGGACCCAATCAAACCCAACATAGACCCAAACTAGCCTAAATTGACCAAAATCCAAAATCAAGCCAAATTAAACCCCGAAACCTCTCCAAAATCACTCCAATCATTTTCTAAACCATTAAAGACAATCATGCGGACCATTTTGAACAAACAATTTGGTCCAACTCAAGCTTAAACCCAAGCTAGCCTAACCTAAACCAAATGTGGCCCAAATTGAACCTATGACTTAATGTCACCCAAATTAAACCAAATTAACTCCATGGTAGCCAACCTTAGGACCCTTAGGACTAGTCTGATCTGACCTAACCCAGGTCCATTGAGTCATGGACCAAAGGTCCCTCACCTAGGGACTAATGGATCCTCCTCTTTATGGCTAGCCCATGTCTCCCCTTAACCCTTGAATAAGAAACCATTATGCCTAATTAAATGCATTATGACACTCCTTACACTCCCTTGCAACTGCCAGCCACCTTCACTGTCCTTGCCGGCCGCCCCAGCCGTTAGAATGGATCAGCCCGAGCGCCCCCATGCCGCATTAAACTGAAGATTGAGCCTTATCTGTGAGGGTTCACCTCAATGATCAATGGTCCTGCTCTGACCTCACCCTAAGCGGACTAAAGCACCCAAACCCAGGGCTTGAGCTCCACCTATTGGCCATGGCTATAAGAGCCACCTCTCCACGGCCAAAACCAAGTGCTGAAAATTTCCTAACCAAACTCTTCCAAAACTTCACCAGAGCTCCTCCATACCTCCCTTAGATCATTCCAGCAATTTTTCCCCTCTGATTCCCACTACTGGAGCTCAATTTCTGAGCTCAAATTTGGCGAAAACCAGGACACATTTCACCATGTTGACCTCACTTTTGGTTGAGGTCTAGTCGCTCTTTAGAATAGCCTAGGGTTTAGCCATATGACTCTCCTAGTGACTTTATAAGAAGACTAGTCATGACACCCCTCCCCATAGAAATTCAAACTTCTCTTACTTCACTGGGAGTTTTCATATGCTTAAGGCCTAACCTCTAGTTTTGGGATGAAGAGACCAAGCATAAGGAAGCCCAGGAGAAGTTACCTATAGGTGGTCAGACCATAAAATCTGCCCTGGGAGGTCTGGAGCTTACACCACACTCACACTACACACTCACAACCCTAAGCAAAACACATCACCTTTTGATCCCCTAACTCTTTGGAAACTCATATAAGTGGTTTTCCCAAGCTTTTAGCCTCAGGCTAGGGTTTGGCTAGTACCAACACATAGAGGACCAAATGAGGGTGACCCTTAGTCCCTGACTCAATTTAAACAATTCTATACTACTCACCTTCAACCAATCCCAATTTGCCCAAACATTCCAAATTCCTAACTTTAAAATACCCAAAATACCTAAAAAACCCCCAAAGCACTAAAATTCCTCAAATTTCTAAAATCACCCAAATTACCCATAATTCTCTAAAAATCATTCCAAATACCCCCACCACTTAAATTAACCAAAATTACCCAAAATTAGCAAATTTCCAAAAAAAAAAAAAAACCCAAAATACCTAAAATGCCCCGCTTAGCCAAAAACTCAAAAAATTTCTAAAATTCCCATAAGTTCTCAAAGCCTCCCAAATATTCCCAATTTCATTTCTCTCAACTACCACATGACCCAACTTGGCCAATTTAGTCCAATTTTACCAAAAGCCCCAATTTGGCTCATTTAACCCAAAAGTGCCAAAATTAAATCCAATGTCTACTCAATTGATCCTAATCTTGCCCAATTTCAATTACAAACTTTAATTAAACATCTCCAATACCAATCTAAACCAAGTTTAAGCCCAATTTGACCCACATTTGAGTTCAATTTCACTTAAAACCCAAAATCTCTAATTTTGCCTAAGTGACCCAAAACCCCAAATTGACCTAATGCCAATCAATTTCTCCCCAATTTCAATTCTAAACCCTTCATAAAACTCCCCTAAACTGAATTGAAGCATCTATTGACCACAATTTGAGCCCAAGTCGCACCCAAATCCACTTAAAGTTCAAAACTCCTAATTTTGACCCAAACATGCCATATGCCCAAATTCTCCCAAATTGATTGCCCTACTCCCAAAATTTTCACCCAATTGATGTTGGGGACTCTTCACCACATTCTTCTAGACCATTTGGAGGCCTCAATTAGCCTTAGACCCAACCCTAGCTCAACCTAGAACCAAGTCTAGCCCAACATGACCAAATTGACCAAAATCCGAAAATCCACCAAATTGAAACCCCAAATGAACTCAAAACCACTCCAAGTCTTCATAAGAAATCTTTATTACAATCATCTACACAATGTTTCTCAAGGTACTTGGGCTCCATTTAAGCCTAAACTCAAGCTAGCCTAACCTAAACCCAATGTGACCTAAATTGAACCTATAACCAAATGACTTAAATTGAACCTAATTGAACCAAATTAACCAAACCAACTCCATGGAAGCCAACCTTGGGACCCCAAAGACCAGCCAAAACCCACTAGACCCAAGTCCATTGAGCCATTAACCAAAGGTCCTTCACCAAGGACAACTCCCCCTAACCTTTTAGCTTAACCCATCTCTCCAAGAAAGCCACTCATCATGGCAGGCAATTAACATCATTAACTCCTCCCTTGCCTCCCATCAGCCTGCTTGCCACCTTCCCTGCCCTAGCCGCCGGAATAGCTCAGCTCGTGCGCCCCCATACCCCTTGAAATTCAAAACTGAGCCTTGTCAGTGAGGGATCACCTCAGTGATCAATGGCACTGCTCTGCCCTCACCCTAAGCGGCCTAAAGCACCCAAAGCCAGGCTCTGAGCTAAGCCAATTGGCCATGGCTATAAAATCACCCCCTTACGGCCAAAATCTAAGTGCTGAAAATTTCTTAACCAAACTCTGCCAAAATCTCACCAGAGCTCCTCCAGACCTTCCTAAGACCATTCCAGCCATTTTCCCCCTCTGGTTCCCACTTCCTGAGCTCAATTTCAGAGCTTAAACTTGGCCAGAAACCAGGACACTTTCCAATACACCTCCACACAACACCAAATCTCAATTAATTGTACCCACACATTCACAATAGTGAGAGAAGAAGATCCCTCATCAAAGCCCCATAATAGAAGGCCTCTGCACCATACTTCCATCAACACCTGAAATCGAGTCTACTCGAGTTTGGGTTTAGACAATTCAGTAGAACAAAAGGCTCCATCTGGAGGTTCGTTGGGACCAATAGAAGCTACCACAACCATCTGGTTGAGGCCTTCCCTCTCAGAAAAAGGTATTGAACTGACTCTTCCTCCCGAGCTTTTCTTCGTCCTCTATAATTGTACACTGTATTCATTCCGTATAAACCTTATGGATATGTTCTTCTAGGCTAGATGAAGCTCTAGGAACAAACCCCATGTGATTTGGTTGAGTCTCAGCTTCGAGATCTTGGGTTCGAAGGTGGACGGCTCTCGGGATTAACCAGTCGAAGACGATGAAGGAGCGTCGTTGGATCGCGCGTGTAACGCTTGGATGGTCTGGATTGCGCCGGACGAGCTCTAGATACATAAAGCGCGGCCCCGTGGCAGCTGAGTCAGAAGGCGGCGTCAAATGGCAGAGCGACACGTGGAGTCTTTGGAGCTGCCAAGAATGACATGACACCACGTTTAAGTAGAAAATTAGGGGTATTTTTGAATTATTTAAATCAGTGAACTTAGAAAATCCATATCTTAGCCTAGAAAAATAAAAAAAATAAAAGAAAAATATCCTGTTGCTCAGTGAACAGAGGAGAACAATGTGGAAATGGTTTGAAATATTTTTTATGTATATTTTATTTTTTAATAATCTAAATAATGATTTCAGTCTTTTAATTCTCCACTGACCCAAACATTTCACCATGGCTTGAGCTTTGGAGGTTTTATTCTATCTGTTCTAAGGGACCTTCCATAATTTTTCCAATGTTAGGGGAGATCTCTGTGAGGAGATCTCTATTTTTCAAGTTATTGTATCTATTTTGGTATGAAAATTCTAATAATTAAAATAATAATCAGAAAAATACAAAGTAAATTTTGGTAGGTCTCTTATGATCAGAGGACCCTAAGATTATAATTTTATGGGCTAAATCACTAAGATACGCACTAATCATCAACTTGACCTAAAACAAATTTTTAATTAATTAAGATAAAATAAAAATTAAAATAACCAAAAATTATTCTCCACTGTGCTTCAGGGACAGAGGACTTCCCCTAAAAATGTTGAAGTCATTTGGAATTAATTTAAAAAGTTAAATGATTTTCTTAAGCCCAATGACATTTTTGGTACTTAAATGAATTTTAATAATTAAAATACCACTCAAAAATTTATAAAATTAATTTTAGGAGTTCTTTGTGATTAGAGGGATTTTCTAAAAATAATATTGGAATTTTTATTAAATTTTTATTTTTGAACATATTTTAATATTTTAATAATTAAAAAATATTAAAAATTACAAAAATATTTAAAATCATCAAATTATTACATTTGGTCTCTTAATCATTTAAGAGCTATCCCCATAATTTTCCTATGTCTCTAAGTTAAAATTTCAATTTTAAAGGCTTAAATGAATTTTTAAATGGCTAAAAAATGAATTTCCTTAATTTTGCACTAAAATAATTTTGAAAATTAAAAAAAAAATATGAAATTTGGTCCAAGTGGTCCTCTGGTCTAGGTTTACCTCCAGTAAAAATTTCAAAGTAAAATATTTTTTTTTGATCAAGTTATTGAATTTTCACTAAAATCTCTATTTTTGCATTAAAATAAATGTATAAATTAAATTAAAATTTGAAAAATCACATTTTCTCCTCTGATGTTTTAATCAGCTCATTAGTAAGGTATCATGAAAATTTCACAGTCATTTGAATTGAATTTAAGAAATTATGAGGTGATAAAACCCCAAGAGCAAAGTTGTAATTTTAAGGGTTTTAGCCTTAATTAATATTTAGGCTTGACCAAAGGGTAAAATGGGCAATTAATTATCCTAAATAATACGATTGGATGTTTGAGACATTAAATGGACAAATGGTAGAAACCAACTTCAATTTTATTGTATCAAAACTAAATGTTTGGATTTTCCTAATTAGTTGTAATTTGGAAGATAATTAAACAAAACGATCCTTAGGGTTAGTGGTTGGTCTTGGAGGTCAATAATCTACTAACTTACACCCCTCTTTGTTATATTAAATGATAACCCAATAATTTGATAATTATTAATTAAACTCATTTTAATTTTTCCAAAAAAATACAAATATATCCATCAAAATTTTAAGGGCTTAGTGGTGAGCTAGGCTTAATTAATCTTGCTAAAAGAAGTTTAGAAAAGCAAACATCGTCAAATTCAAAATATTTGAAAACACTATAAGCCCAATTATGAAATTAATTGGCTAATTTTCCCAAACAAGTTGACTTTGCCTAAAGGAGTTTTCACCCACATAATCTCTAAATGAAATAACAAATGATAGTTACCTTGTCTTTTGGGTTAATTCAAACACCAACTCACTAAGCATAAGGGTATAAAATAGATAGATTATTTAATAATTATGATGGGTTCAAAATGATCTCAAGGAAGCTCAAAAGAATTGTGAAACATCTAAGTATCTCCTTGAGGCTCTTCACAAGTCTTTTGGACACCTTGCAATACTATTGCACTGATTATACTTATTAAATGAAAATGTCTCTCAAATGAACAAATAGGACCCGCCGGGCTATGACCTAGGACTTGGTAGGCCTATGATGAACATATCCATAAGTTTTACTTCCTGCAAATATAAATGTTTATTACAAGAATACTAATGTTTCAGGTGGAGGAATGAGAAGACTCACCAGGTATACTTTTATAAGTTTACAACGGTTTCCTTTCCCGTGTTTTCTTTCTGCACTTTACTTTTCTTGTAATCTGCAAGATAAACAACAATGTCACCCTGCATGAAAACATAAACCTTTAGGATAGCCACAAAAATGAGACCAAAACTAAATTAAAAATCACAACAAGATAAAATCCACTGCCACAATATTCAAAATATAAAACAACTCAAAACTTAATCACAAACAAAACAAAAAAAATCACAATTGCAACTAAATTAAAACATCTCCTTGGATGATCGGGAATTCCTTGGAGGATGTAACCCACATGTTGCTAACAGAGTTTTCCTACGGTCTGAATGAAAGTATAGAACTCATTAAGTTGAGTTTAGTAAATTCATTTGGACTATGAGAATCTGATGAAAATAGCGGTGCCGGGATGATAGAACCGTGGGATCTTAACCGGTGTTGCTATAATGAACCTTAATGTTCCCCTAATAATGTATTAATACACATCAATTTAAATATTTCTAAAACATGACACTTCTCTTTTCTCCTCAATTGATACTTCTTTAAACTAAACATGTTATGATGAGGAGCTTGGAGCATGCATCGTGGGCAGCACGACCATCTTCAACAGCTAAAACTCGTCCACACCAGCAAAACCTTTCTTTAGTTTAAACAACAAAACATAGAACTTCGAGGTAGCTTGCCTAGTGTAGTATACATCCTCAACTTCTTCTTAGGCCTTTACAAAGCCCTGCTGTGCAATATAAGCCCAAATTCACTTTAGGATTATAAGATTGTCGTCCGGTACGACATAAATCCTCCCATCTTCCAGGTTGTTTGTATAATCATATATTATGTGAATGTAATCCTTATAATTAATTAGCAGGATTGAAAATTAAATAACTTCATTTTTAAGATTTAAAGCCAAACTATAGGATAGTTCGGGAGGACATCAAGGTTTCATTTGAATCTGTGTTCTTCCCCTACCCTTCTCTTCTTTGGATTCTGATAAAATGAAATGTTCCGAAATTTGAGCCAATCACCTATTGAACTTTTGACCATCACATTTTCCTCGGAAACCTTACCTTTGGAAGTCATGAATATAAATATTTTTTGATATATATCAAGAGTTTTCTTAGGTAACTTCTGTTATCTAGGATTTAATTAACTATAGGGGCTTGCCCTTATAGGAAACTTAAAGACCCCAAATTAATATAAACCTTATCTAATTCCTTCATATTATATAGGAGAAATTGTCGGTCAAAATGGTTCGCAGATCAAACAGATGTCATAAATTCTTTAGTTTGTTTGATCAAGCTTCACCTCAAGCTATGTACTTATTCTTCGGGATAAATACATGTCTTGCGGCAAAATACTTAATTGTTTATGTTATTATTTATATGAGATCAGTTTGATTTCATATTCTTTAAAGTAAAAATAATAATTTTAAAAATCCATTATGTCGGCATATTTTTAGGTTATGTGTTGTATTTTGAAAAGGGGTCGCCAAACAGAAATTGTCGGTGAATTTTAAATTTTAAATTTAATTTAAATATATATATAACTTGGAAAGTAGCATTTGATTTTGAAAATAATTTTAATTTTGAAAATTTTAAGATATGAAATCAAACCGATCCCACATCCCAGAATAGTTTATATAAACGAATACCGCATATAAACGATGTATCTACTCTGCTAAGGAATAGACACACTTCTTGATGATGGGACTCGATTAAATAAACTAGAAGATTTATGACATCTGTTTGGTCCGCGAGCCAATTTTATAAGCTAAATCAAGTTCCCTGGTTAATATAAATGAATTAAACGAGTTTATATTACTCAGGTTCTTAAAATTCCTATAAGGGCAAGCCCATAGTTAATTACATCCTAAATGACGAAATCATTTAAGAAAACTCTCGATAATGATCCAAGTGGTTTTGCTCTCAAGAATTTGAAAGTTTAAGGTTTTCAAACAATTGGATTTTGGAAATTTCAATAGGGAATGGATCAAATTTGGAACAGTTATTTTGAGAGTCCAAAGAAAGAGAAGTAGGAGAAGCTGAGGGTCCAAGAGGAATCTTGGCAACTTCCCAAACTCTCCTATGGTTTGGCTTCAATTTAAAAGAATTATTTAATGTTTCAATCCTGCCAATTTTAGTTAATTAGGGCTTATACTTGTATGGCATAATCATACAAATAGCCTCGAAGATGTGAGGGTTTATGTCGTACCAAACAACTACCTCGGAGTCCTAAAACCGGTTAGGGCTTAATTTGCATAATATAATTATGCAAATGGCTAACAAAAAAAGTTGAGGATTTATGTTGCACTAAGCTAGCTACCTCGAAATCCTATGGCTTGGTTATTTAATTCTAAGAAAGGTTTTGCTGAAGTAGACACAAGTTTTGCTGACGAAGATGGCTGTGCTGCCCACCGTGCTCCAAGCTCCTTGTTGTTGGAGAGATTTAGTTTTAGAAAGTGGAAATCAAGAGATGAGAGAATTGTTTTGGTTTAGAAAGGTTGAAAATTGAGATGACTTAGTTTTTTAATTAAAATAAATCTTAAAGTTGATTAAGCAGAACCGATTAAGATCCCACGGTTCCGTCATCCCGACACCACTATTTTCATCGGATTCACTTAGTCCAAATGAATTTGCTAAACTCAACTGATTGAGTTTCACACTTTCATTTAGACTGTGGGAAGTCTCGTTAGCAACACGTGGGTTACATCACCCGAGGGATTCCCGATCATCCAATGAGACGTTTTAATTTTAGTTGTAATTGCAGTTTTGTTTTTGTTGGTGATTAATTTTTGAGTTGTTTAAACATGCTAGGTTCGATCATTTTCATGCATTTATAAGTACAGGAAAGTAGGGCATTTAATAAATTGCAGAAAGTAAATCGCAATAAACTTAAATATGTACCTGGTGGGCATTCCCGTCATTTTCACCTGCACTTGAACAACATGTCAAGACATTTAAATATTTGCAAGAAGAAAATACCTAGGTAAAGCTAAGGGAAGGTTCTGGTTGTCTACCAAAATCCTAATCCTATTGCTAGTCAATTCCTATGACGTTTAGGTTCTCGTGTTTTGTTAAGGATGATTTTCTTCACCAAAGAACAATTAAGTTCAATTGTTCTTCTAAAACATCCCATCATATTGAGAAAGTGTTTAGGACGGGTCCTAAACATCTTTTCAATGCTTCTGGGATTATTTCAAGTCCAAATGAGTTTTATTGTACAGGTGAGTTAACCATCCAAGAATTTAGTTGAATTTTGTTTTTTGCTCAGTGAACTTCGACATTTGATTATCCGATGAGTGGAGTGACATTTCACTTGATTTTTTATTCAAGAATTATAAGAGTGATGGCCTTTAGGGGCAAATCGGTTCATTAGAGGATTTAACCGTTCTTAATTGAAGTTGAGTTGATGATTTAAAGGTGATTCAATTATAAATTTTCCAAATTGATTTTTTTTAAATGTTTTAGATCATTTAAATTGATAAGGTGTTTTTGGGTTTCTTTAATTTAGTTGAGTTTTAATAATTTAAGTTTGTTTTAACTTAATCATGATATATAATTTAGTTGAGTTTGCTTTGAATTGGGCGGTCGACTGGTGTTATTTCATAATTTTTCAAAGCATTGTGATTGACCTTTCGTCCATTGTTTAGGCAAGACACCACGTTGTATCAAATTTTTAACATAGGGAGAATACCACTCAAAAGGAAATTCCATTAATTCTGATGAAGTAACATCTTCAAATTTTACATCATTTTCAATTTTGGGAGAGGAAGCACCACGGTAGAACTTGATTGGCTTAGCATCGCCACCATGTACTTCCTTGACCACCATACCCTCGATCTTGTTAGAATAGATTGGGGTCAGGGTCATAGTATGTACACAGCGGTTAATCTTCTCGTACATTGATTTGTATTCTTCATTCTTTTCATCTTCGAGAGAGATCTTAAACTGGGGTTTCCTTTGATTTTTTTTCATTGTTTCTTTTTTGACTTCTTCTTCGGAACTATTCTCCCAATCAACATCGATGACCGGTTTCTTTTGTTCAACTGTTCCACCCTTTCCTCCTCGACCTCGTCCCCGGCCTCGACCTCTGGTGCGAGTTCTGGAGAAACCTTCACCATCTCGCCGTAAGGGAGTGGTGAGTAACTGTTGAACTAGTATTTCAGGTTCTTCGTCATCTCAGACTTCTTTTGCTTCATTTGGTATCAAATTTCTGAAAAAGATAGTTTTCTTCGGAGGCGCGTAGTAGGCTGCATCTTCGTGGATTCCGATTTCATGCACGGAGAATGGTTGCAAGTCACCTTTGATGCACTGTTCTCCCCCTCCTTCATAATACTTTATGCACTGGTGCAGAGACGACGGTACCATCCGATTTTCATGGATCCATGGCCGACCCAGTAGAGCATTGAATGATGTCTCAGAATCAATTATGTGGAATTTTGCGGTTGTTCTTGCCAAATCACCGATCTTCATTAATAGTGTTATCGATCCAAGAGCTCTTTCTCCTTTCTGGTTGAAGCCTCTCAGTAACATCCTGTCTGCTTCGAGATCACGGGCATCAAACTCTAAGTATGCTAACGTCTGAAGGTTCATTATGTTGATTGATGCTCTCAGATCAACTAACACCTTGGAGAGCGTGAATTTTCTGATAGAGACTGAAATGTACAACAGTCGATTGTGATCAGCTATTCCAAGTTGTAGATCATTGTCCGTGAAGGTAACACCACGCTGTTCTTTCAACGAGCAAACATAGTCTAAGGAATTACCGGCCATTTGAGCTAAACAAATTTCTGGGTCAAGTAAGACCTTGACCAGAGTTTCTCTCATCTCCTTTGATAAGATCAGAGCGTCATAGATGCTCAGTTTGGCTGGTAGCTTCCTAAGATGGGCTAGCACGTTATAGTCCACTTTGTTACTAGGTTCTTCAACCTCCTCCCGAATGGACATTTCCTCTGCTGGGGTTGACTCTTCCTGAGCAACCACCTGCTTTCCTTTATCCTTCGGTCCCACTCTCAGGGGTAGAAATTTTCCACTTCTTAGATTAACTTCTGTTATTTCTTCCAAATCTACCGGTTTCTCCTCTTGAATCGGAACGACTGGCTCTTCTGAAGTTGCTTCGTTGTCTGATAGCTCTAATTCTATCGTGATCGGAGCTCATTGGAATTAACAAACGGACTCGTCGCTTCTTGAGCTTTTGTAGACATTCTTGTGAGTGGCTTCTCCGTCTTGGCCGTCAAGATTTTGTATGATTTTAGAATCATTAATTGTTTCGAAATCGTGATCCGGATTAGGTTGGTTTTCGTTAGTTACGTAATGGTTAGAGACAGTTAAAACGTAGCCAACACCATAACTCTTATCATTATAAGATCCCACCGGGGCGAGCAAATAATCATACAGAGTCAGAGGTCCGAGGAATTTCTCCCCCGAATTAGAAACAACCATCATAGGAAAAGCAGCCCCTACTCTACCCTTCGGAGCCTCGGTCTTCTCTTCTTCCACGATCTTCTCCTCCTTCTGGGGCGGTTCTTTAATCGCAAGAGATAGTGCCGATTTACCAGGTTTTGAACTCTAAGTTGAAGCGCGCACCGAAGCGGTCTGGATGCGATCCAAAATTTTCTTCGAAGACTTCGCCCAGACAGTACTCCATCCATCGACAGTAGTGTACGAGTCTATCGGAATAATAGGATCCGTTGAAATAACATTGACAGAACCTCCTTTTTGGGGCTCCTTTATGTATTCCTTCGGGATCGTTATGTTCCTTTTCCGGAGGTTATTCTCGAGCCAATTCTTGAAGGTGAAGCAATCCTTTATCTTGTGTCCGAGCATCCTATGGTAGGGACAGTAATTCAGATGATCTTTCTTGTCGACTTCTTCTGGCCTCTTGGGCTCTGGTAGCTGAAAGTCAGGTGTCTTTGTCAAACTGCGAAACATCTTGACCACTGCTTCAGTCTTGAAGGGGGATTCCTTATTCAAAAGTTCCTTCAGGGCATGCGGTGGACGAGGCGGCGGCTGATCATGCTGCCATGATTGATAGCTTGGTCGAGGCTGTTGATAGCTCTGCTGAGGTTGTTGGTAAGTCCGTTGCGGTGGTTGATAACTTGGTTGTGGCCGCTCTGGCTGTATCTGCACTGGCTGTTTACCTTTATCCACTGCCGCGACAACTCCTGATTTCTTCTCAAATGCTTTTACGGGCTTCTGCTTATCAGTCTTGTTGATGAAACTCAGTTGTTTTGCCTCTTCCTACAAGTTCCTAGCCTTGCTAAGCAACTTCTCAAAAGTCTTAATTGTGAATCCTTTGAGGAGAAGTGCTATCGGGCCATGGATGCTCTTAAGCAGGATGCCGACTGCATGCTGTTCTTGAAGCTGTGGTTCACACTTCATGCTTAAATTCCTCCACCGAAGTATATAATCCACCAGGGTTTCGTTCAGTTTCTTTTGCTCAACCACTAGATCACCGATAGAGATGTGGTGCCGGGCTCCAGCAAACCGCTTAACGAAAAGGTTCTCCAATTCTGAAAAGGTCTTAACTGAATCGTTCGACAATTCTGCGTACTAATCGAAGGCAATCCCTGACAAACTGCTGACGAACTGACGAAATAGCAAAGCGTTGCTCGCACCGGCGTTGCAGCAACTAGCACGGAAGTGTACAACATGCTGTCAGGGGTTTCCTGTACCCGTCAAAAGTCTTAAACAGAGGTGGTACGAAGCCTTTCAGTTATTGGAATGCATCAAATTCCTCAGGGTAAGGTCTACCCGTCTGAATAAATGCTCCACTCTTAGACTGGGCTAAGGCTTCTCGCACCTGCTGTTCCACTTTATTCTTAATGTCCTTTTCAGGGATCATGCTCTGCACTGAATCCTTCTTCGACTGTTCATCTTCGTTGACGGATGTAACTTCTTTCCCTCCATCTGCAATGTGAATGATCTCTGAAGGTGTTTCCTTCTGAGGTTGAGGTTGACTCTGGAGTGTGGCTAAGGCGGCCGCGATCTCCTCCATCTTCTTTTCCATCTGAGAGATCATGTCATCCTTTTCCCGCAGACGTGCTCTCATTGCTTCCAGTTCGTCTCCTTCTGAAGTTGACGGAGCTCTTTGCAAAGCTGACGATGCTCGTGTCTCAACCACATTGATCTCGGTAAATTGTTCATCCATGAATTCTGACGAATCCACTTCATTTCCCAATTCTTTTTTTCTTTCTCTTGCCAACAGTTGGATGTCAGTTCTTAGCTTTCCTATAGCATCCTCAAGTGGTCTTTTCCAAACGGTCTCGCGGTTGTCCGGTGACGCTCGTTGAACTTCATCTTCAGGAGTTTCCTTTAAAGCTGCAGCACTTTCTTCAGATTCGGGCTCTCTGGCGAGACTTCTCTTTCCAGAGCGTTAAGTCTGTATCGGTTCAGTAATAATAGGTTGACACACCATCTTTCTTGTAGTAGAAGGCATAGGACCAGATGGTCTGTCGGCTGTATGTCGGCAGGTGGTGTGTTCCCTAATATGGTGACCTGATACAACAACAGGCGAACTCCTTTCCCTAGCTCATACTTTCTTCAATGGTCTTTCCATAGCAGTGACGGGGTCTACTCGTGGTCCGAGGCGGGACCTAACTGGTACTCGTCCCATCCTCCTCAGGATTTCTGACAGGGGCAACCCTCCTTTCTGGCTAACTTCTCCACTACTACTTGCAAGCGGGTAAGCGACGTAGCCTTACTCTTCTTCTTCTTATAATTACTGTAGTATGCAGGTAAGGGTAATGCAGCGGCGATCCTTCGAGCATGCTCCTCATCAGATGCAGCATAGAGGGGATAGAACCTACTCCCTTCTAACAGTGGTGAGATCTCTGGCATCTCTTCCTCTTCAGGAATCTCTTCAAGAAAGGCAGCTTCGGCAGCTCTAGTCTTTCCGATCCTAGCGATCTTTCTATTCTTATTCCTTCTTTGCGTCCGGGTTAAGGGTACAAACCTCGAACTATATCCTATTTCGAAAATAGACGGTATTGCAGCAAAGTCTGAACCCTCCACAGTAACAGGCTCATCAATGACTTGGACTTCTTTCCCTGTCTGTTTGGCGGGAGACCGGGTAGGTGCAGTGTTGACCAGACCGGTGGGGGTAGAGATGACCGTCCTAGGGTTAGCAGCTAACCTCCTGTGAACAGTGGTCCTTCTTTTAACTGCGACCCTCTACAGGAGAGAAAACTCTTGGGTCGACTTCAGATTGAACTCAATTATGGGTTCAATAGCCTCCGATACTTTTTCCATCAGTGCGAAAAGGGTAACATCGGTGAACTTAATATCCGTACTATCGAATCCTTGTCTGAAATGAATGATTGCATCGTCAGACAGCTCGTCCTGGTAGACAGCCAAGTCCAGTACATTGGTGAAGGAGAAAATCAACCTCGACGCAGACATCTTCTGCAGGGTAGATTCTGAACGTCAGATCCAAATTATGCCTCCTTTCGTCACAAAACTTTTTAGGACGAAAAAAGAATTCCTCCGGAAAAAGAGTCCGGACACATTTTTATTTATCTTTTTGTTTTCTTAGTTTTATTATACAGTATTTTTTGGATTCTGTCTTATTCGTGTATTTGCGATTTTAAAAGGTTTGTTTATTAAAGGGTTGTTTATTAGAAGGTTTGCTCGTTAAGAATTAAACAACTAAAGGAGGAAGGTTATAGAGAAGGTAAGGGACCCAATCCAGAATTGGAAAGGAAGAGAAAGTCTCGTAAGACTTCTTAACTCGAAGGACCGCTCCTAAGCTAACACCTATTGGGGGTCCACCCTGCCTTTTTGGAGAGGTAACAAAAGGAGGATTTCAGAACCTCTCTGTTTAGGGGTGTTTAAACAGTGGCTCCAAAATCCAAGAAGAGTTGGTCATACCTGTTCAAGACAGAAATGAACAAGATATGTCAACGGGAGAATGGTAGTTTGATCCATTAGGGGCATGGACTTACTACCGATTTATGAAAGCAAAGCCATCTAATCAAAATAGAGAGATGAACTAATCCCCAGCGGAGTCACCAGAAGCTGTTGGCATATTTTTAGGTTATGTGTTGTATTTTGAAAAGGGGTCGCCAAACAGAAATTGTCGGTGAATTTTAAATTTTAAATTTAATTTAAATATATATATAATTTGGAAAGTAGCATTTGATTTTGAAAATAATTTTAAGTTTGAAAATTTTAAGATATGAAATCAAACCGATCTCACATCCCAAATAGTTTATATAAACGAGCACCGCACCACAAACCGTGTATCTAACCTAAGGAATAGACACACTGCTTGATGATGGAGCTCGATTAAATAAACTAGAATATTTGTGAAATCCGTTTGGTTTGCGAACCAATTTTATAAGCTGACAAGTTCTCATAGCTTAATATAAATGAATTAAGCGGGGTTTATATTACACAGGTTCTTAAAGTTCCATATAAGAATGACCGCTTATAGTAATTACATCTCTAAATGATGGGAATCATTTAAGAAAACTCTCGATAATGATCAATGGTTTTATTCTCAAGAATTTCAAAGTTTAAGGTTTTCAAATAATTGGATTTTGGAAATTTCAATAGGGAATAGATCAAATTTGGAACAGTTATTTTGAGAGTCTAAAGGAAAAGAAGTACGAGAAGCTGAGGGTCCAAGAGGAATCTTGGCAAATTCCCAAACTGTGCTATGGTTTGACTTCAATTTGAAAGAATTATTTACTGTTTCAATCCTGCCAATTTTAGTGAATTAGGACTTATACTTGTATGACATAATCACACAAATAGCCTCGAAGATGTGAGGGTTTATGTCGTACCAAACAACTACCTCGTAGTCCTAAGACCGGTTAGGGCTTAATTTGCATAATATAATTATGCAAATGCCTAACAAAAAAGTTGAGGATTTATGTTGCACTAAGCAAACTACCTCGGAATCCTATGGCTTGATTATTTAATTCTAAGAAAGGTTTTGCTGAAGTAGACACAAGTTTTGCTGACGAAGATGGCCGTGCTGCCCACCGTGCTCGAAGCTCCTTATGTTGCAGAGGTTTACTTTTAGAAAGTGGCAATCAAGAGATGAGAGAAGTGTTTTGGTTTAGAAAGGTTGAAAATTGAGATGGCTTAGTATTTTTATTAAAACAAATCTTAAAGTTGATTAAGCAGAACCGATTAAGATCCCACGGTTCCGTCATCCCGCACCACTTATTTTCATCCGATTCACTTAGTCCGAATGAATTTGCTAAACTCAACTCAATGAGTTCGACACTTTCATCTAGACCGTGGGAAGTCTCGTTAGCAACACGTGGGTTACATCATCCGAGGGATTCCTGATCATCCAATGAGACGTTTTAATTTTAGTTGTAATTGCAGTTTTGTTTTTGTTGGTGATTAAATTTTGAGTTGTTTAAACATGTTAGGTTCGATCTTTTTCATGCATTTATAAGTACAGAAAAGTAGGACATTTAATAAATTGCAGAAAGTAAATCGCAATAAACTTAAATGCATACCTGGTGGGCATTCCCGTCATTTTCACCTGCACTTGAAACACATGTCAAGGCATTTAAATATTTGCAAGAAGAAAACATCTTGGTAAAGCTAAGGGAAGGTTCTGGTTGTCTACCAAAATCTTAATCCTATTGCTAGTCAATTCCTATGACGCCTAGGTTCTCGTGTTTTGTTAAGAATGATTTTCTTCACCAAAGAAAAATTAAGTTCAATTGTTCTTCTAAAACATCCCATCATATTGAGAAAGTGTTTAGGACGGGTCCTAAACATCTTTTCAATGCTTCTGGGATTATTTCGAGTCCAAATGAGTTTTATTGTACAGGTGAGTTAATCATCCAAGAATTTAGTTGAATTTTGTTTCTTGCTCAGTGAACTTGGACATTTAATTATCCGATGAGTGGAGTGACATTTTACTTGATGTTTTATTCATGAATTATAAGAGTGATAGCCATTAGGGGCAAATTGGTTCATTAGAGGATTTAACCGTTCTTAATTGAAGTTGAGTTGATGATTTAAAGGTGATTTAATTATAAATTTTCCAAATTGATTTTTTTTTAAATGTTTTAGATCATTTAAATTGATAAGGTGTTTTTGGGTTTTCTTAATTTAGTTGAGTTTTAATAATTTAAGTTTGTTGTAACTTAATCATGATATATATATATATATATATATATATATATATATATATATATATATATATATATATATATATATATACATATATATATTAATTGGTTTAAAACTATAATGTCTTGATTGTGAATTGTTTTGAGTTAGTCTTAATATTTTCAGTTTTGTTTTGATCTTAGTTTTGGGTGATTTCAAATTGATTGATTTTAATATCTTAAGTTACCTTTATTTGAATTTAAATCATCTTTCATTAACTTAAATATTTTTAAGCTTTTAATTTAATTATAAAATTTTCAAGATCATTCTTTTTAGTTTCAAAACATTATTTATTATGACTTTATTAGTGGTGATTAAGTGATATTTGATCAATTCATTGAATTAGGGATTGAACTTCAAAGTATTTGAATCTTCTTGGGTCAAAATCCCTTAACCTTAATAATTCACTTATTTAATTAACTTCCAAAGTTTAATGATTTAATTAATTAAGGTTTTTTTTAAATGTTCAAGGTGATTAATGGGTTTCTACCCTTTAGCTCCCTTAGTTTCAATCATCCAAAAGGAAATTAAGATCAAATATTTTATCCTCCCTTTGTTTAAGCCTAAAGATTAATTAAGGTTAAAGCCTTTGAATTACCTTAATGCACTGTTAAGCTTATTCATCCCATAATTCATTAAATCAAGCTCAAATGACCTTGAAAATTTGGTGTCACCTCACTCACATGTCAATTAAGACATTAGAGGAGAAAGTGTGATTTTCAATTTTTAATTTAGTTTATATAATAATTATAGTGGAAAATAAGGATTTTTGATGATAATTCAACAGCATGACCAAGACAAAGTTTCTGTCCTTAGGAAAATTATGGGAGGTTTCCACTGACTGGCAGGACCCCTAGACAAATTTTAGTGATTTTTTGAATTATTTTTTATTTATTATAATTGTTTTAAGTTTTGGAGTATTAATTAATTCTAAAATAAAATTAGAGTTGAAAATTAAGTTTTATATTTTTATTAAATCTCTCTGACCCCAAGGAACTCAGAGAAACAAATTTTATAATTTTCTGATTTTTCTTTGTATTTTTAGAATTATTTTAGTAGGAAAGGTTGAAAAATCCATTTTTAATATAAAAAAAATGCATTAAGCCTTTAAAATTCAATATCTTTGTTTTGGGACTTAGGAAAAATATTTGGTTGGTTCTTAAGTGATTAGGGAGCAAAATGTAACAGTTTAGTGAATTTTATTATTTTTGTGATTTTTATTATTTTTTAATTATTAAAATATCCAAAAATAGGTTAAAAATGAAAATTTTAGAAAAAAATAAATTTTAATTTTCTTAGACCTCTCTGATGCCAGAGAGCCCATAAAATGAATTTGGTGAATTTTTGAAATACATTTTGGGTTTTATGAATTTTTAAAGTTTAAAAAGGCCATGTTACCAATTGATTTCAAAATTCATTTAGTGGGTTAAAATATTTCCAATTGATTTCAAAATTTTTATGGGGCTTCCTCTAACTCTAAAGATCAGTGGAGAAAAGATTTCAAGTCATTTTTATTTTTAATTTGCCCTAATTGATTCAAGGTTGATTTTAGGTTAAGTGAACCATTAAGATTATTTATAATGTTTTAAGCCATGAAATAATTATCCTAAGTCCCTCTGGTCATAGGGAACCTATCCTAATTTTTTTAGAATTTTCCAAACAGTATGCTAATTATTATAATTAAAGTACCAAAAGAGGCATAAAAATTTGGAAAATAAATAACTTGTCATAGGGGTGGCCTCTGGCCTTGGAAAATTCAGGGAATGTTCCCACGAACAGTGGCTACAAAAGCCCTATGGTCTCATGTCATGGTGAATCGTATGTGTGAATGGAGAATTAAAATGCTCAGATCAGTGTTAAATTAATTAAAAATAAAATACTCAAGAAAATAGATCAATCCTTTTTTCACATTATTCTCCTCTGTTCACTGAGCAAGAGGGTATTTTTAGTTTATTTTTGTAATTTTTCTACACAAAGATATGCATTTTTGAAATTCTGGGTATTTAAATAAATAAGAAATACCCTATTTATCTACTTAAACCAACCTTAACCTACGGTGGGTCGAAGCTCCACGCGTCTCCTTCTGATTAGGCGCAGCCATCTGACTCGGCAGCCACGTGGCCCGTGGTTCATGTTTCATCCTTCTATCCGGCTTGATCCTGACCATCCATCTGATACACGCGTGATCTGACGGCATCCGTTCATCATCCCAACTGGTGCGAGCCGAGAACCGTCCACCTTCTAGGCCTAAGATCTCACTCATTTCTTAACCAAATCGCACGAGGTTTCTTTCTACATGCTTGTCTAAACAAGGGCTACAAATCCATGCGGCTAATGCACATTGAAATCATGTGTGACAAAATGAAGAATCATTGGAAGCTCGGGAGCAAGAGGAGTTTCCATACCTTGGTTCAAGAGGTTTAGACTCGATTGAATGTGTTCAACACGTTCGTTGGAGCTAGAGGAGCCTACGGATGAAGTCTCTGGTCCCGGTGAATCGCCTAGGTATGACTTCGTCCAAACACGATTTCAAACCTTGGCCGATAGAACAAATGGCTAGTCTGGTGAGGGGGCTTTCACTGGGGAACTTCTTCTCTACCTCTGATGAAGGTGTGGGAAGAGTTAATTGGGTTTATGTGGAGTTTCAAGGGTTGTCCTGTTTCTGGCTTGAGATTGAGCTCTGAAATTGAGCTCAACCAGTGGGGATGAAGGCTGGAAAGCAGTGGGGTTCTTCTCTAGACTAGGAGAAGCTCTGGAGATGATTGGGGGGGTTCTATTGAGAAAAATTTCAACACCTTTCTCATGGCCGAGAAGAGGTGTTTAAATGGCCAGGGCCATTGGGCTGATCTTGGGTTCAATTGAAGGGTGGATTCAGTTGCTTAGGTGGAGGGCAGTGGAGCTCCAAAGTTTAATTTAGCTGAGGTGGCCAATTGGATAAGTTTTGGTGTGTATAGGCTTGTGGTGGCTCTTGGTTTTGACCCCCTCCGACGAGTAGGCCGGCCAGCAAGGATAGGGGAGCTGGCCCCTGAGGTGAGGTGAGTTAGGGATAAGTTTAATGGTGATTAATCAGTTAGGGGATGGTTTTGGGGTGAGGCAAAAGAAGATTTATCCACTTAAGGGAAGAGATCCCTTAAAATGGGGAACCCTTGGTCCGTGGCTCACTTAGCTTGGGCTAGGTGGATCTAGGGTGGTTCCTAGGGTTCAAATGGTGGCTGTGGAAGATTTGGTTTAGCCACATTTGGTTCAATTTGGTTTGTTAGGCCATAGGTTCAATTTGGCTCACTTGGGTTTAGTTTGGGCTAACTTGAGTTTGGATTTGATTTAGGTCCAAGTGTCTTGAGCGACATTGTAGAAATGATTGCCATGAAGAACTTTCATGAAGACATGGAAAGGTTTTGAGTTCAATTGAAAGGTCAATTAGGTGGGTTTTGGGATTTTGGTTAATTTGGGCAAGGTTGGATCAAGTTGGGCCTAAGTTGGTTTAAGGTGGGGTTTAGACCCAATTGAAAGTTTCAAATGGTCTAGGGAAGTGTATTGAAGAGTTCCCAACATCAATTGGGAAGAAATTTTGGGATTAGGCCAATCAATTGGGTAGGTTTAGGGCATGAATTCACTTTAGGTTAAAATGGGATATTTTTGGTTTTTAAATGGATTTAGGTTAACCTTAGGCTTAAATTGAGACAATTGAAGGTTGTATGGGTTTCATGGGAGTGCCATGGAAGGTTTAAGATTGAAATTTGGCAAAATTGGGGAAAAGTTGACATTAGGTTAATTGGGGAATTTTGGATTAAATTGGCAAAATTGGGGATTTAGATTTCAAATGGAATTGAACTCAAATGTGAATCAATTTGAACTTGGATTTCATTTAGATTGGTAGTGGGGATGTTGAATTATAATTTAGAATTGAAATTGGGCAAGATTGAGGTCAAATGGGTTGATAATTCTCCAAAAATTATTCGAAAATACCCCCCACCACTTAAATTGACTAAAATTACCCAAAATTACCAAATTTCTCAAAAAAAATACCTAAATGCCCCTCTTAGCCCAAAATTCCAAAAATTCTAAAAATTCCTAAAAATTTCCAAAACCTCCCAAATATTCCTAATTTCATTTCTCTAAACTACCATATGAACCAATTTGGCTAATTTAGCCCAATTTTACCAAAAGCCCCAATTTGGCCCATTTAACCCAAAAGTGGCCAAATTAAATCCAATGTCTACCTAACTGATCTCAATCTTACCCAATTTCAATTCCTAACTTTAATTTAACATCTCCAATACTAATCTAAACCAAATCCAAGCCTAATTTTGACCCACATTTGATTTTAATTTCACTTAAAAGCCAAAATCCCTAATTTGGCCTAATTGACCCAAATCCCCCAAATTGACCTAATGCTAATCAATTTCTCCCCAATTTCAATTCTAAACCCTTAATAACCCTCCCCTAAATTGATTTGAATCATCAATTATCCCTAATTTGAGGCCAAGTCTTACCCAAATCCACTTAATGTCCAAAACTCCTAATTTTGACCCAAACATGCCATATGCCAAAAATCTCCCAAATTGATTGCCCTACTCCCAAAATTTCCACCAAATTGATGTTGGGGACTCTTCAACACATTCCCCTAGACCTTTCGGAGCCCTCAATTAGCCTTGGATCCAACCTTATCTCAAACTAGACCCAACTTTAGCCCAACATGCCCAAATTGATCAAAATGCCAAAATCCATCAAATTGAATCTCCAAATGAACTCAAAACCACTCCATGTCTTCATGAGAAATCTTTATTACAATCATCTACATAATGTTTCTGAAGATACTTGGGCTCCATTCAAGCTCAAACTCAAGTTAGCCTAACCTAAACCCAATATGACCTAAATTGAACCTATGACCTAATGACACTTAAATTGAACCCAATTGAACCAAATTGACCAAACCAACTGCATGGCAGCGAACCTTGGGACCCCAATGACAAGCTAAAATCCACTAGACCCAAGTCCATTGAGCCATGGACCAAAGGTCCTTCACCAATGACAACTCCCCCTCACCAAGAAAGCCACTCATCATGGCAGGAAATTAACTTAATTAACTCGTCTCTTGCCTCCCATCAGCCTGCCAGCCACCTTCCCTATCCTTGCCGCCAGCCCTAGCCGCTGGAACAGCTCAGCCCGAGCGCACCCATACCCCTTAAATTCAAAATTGAGCCTTGTCAGTGAGGGATCACCTCAGTGATCAATGACACTGCTCTGACCTCAACCTAAGTGGCCTAAAGCACCCAAAGCCACGCCCTGAGCTAGGCTACTTGGCCATGGCTATAAAATCACCCTCTCACGACCAAAATCCAAGTGCTGAAAATTTCTTAATCGAACTCTGCCAAAATCTCATCAGAGCTCCTTCAGACCTCCCTAAAACCATTCCAGCTATTTTCCCCTCTGGTTCCCACTGCCAGAGCTCAATGTTAGAGCTTAAACTTGGCTGGAAACCAGGACATTTTCCAACACACCTCCACAGA
This sequence comes from Papilionanthe hookeriana x Papilionanthe teres, assembly GCA_022702705.1. Lineage (NCBI taxonomy): Eukaryota > Viridiplantae > Streptophyta > Magnoliopsida > Asparagales > Orchidaceae > Papilionanthe > Papilionanthe hookeriana x Papilionanthe teres. The sequence continues at coordinate 115,332,127 of CM040426.1, forward strand.
GCACCAAAACTCAATTAACTGCACCCACACCTTCACAGCAGTGAGAGAAGAAGATCCCCCATCAAGGCCCCATCATAGAAGGCCTCTGCACCAGACTTCCATCAACACCTGAAATCGGGTCTGGTGGAGTTTGGGTCTAGACAATTCATCAGGGCAAAAGGCTCCATCTTGAGTTTCGTTGGGACCAATCGAAGCTGCCACAACCATCTGATTGAAGCCTCCCTCTCAGACAAAGGTATTAAACTCACTCTTCCTCCCGAGCTTTTCTTCGTCCGCTATAATTGTACATTATATTTCATACCGTATAAACTATATGGATAGGTTCGTCTAGGCTAGATGAAGCTCTAGGAACAACCCCCATGTGATTTGGTTGAGTCTAGCTCTGGACGGCTCTCAGGATGAACCAGTCAAAGACGATGAAGGAGCACCGTTGGATCGCGCGTGTAACGCTTGGATGGTCAAGATTGTGTCGGATGAGCTCTCAATACATAAAGCACGGCCCCATGGTAGCTGAGTCAGAAGGCGGCGTCAAATGGCGGAGCGACGCGTGGAGGCTGCTGACCCTCGATCCGCAGCAATGCACCAAAAACTTGGTTTGCAATTGCCAAACAATGCAGTAATTTATGCTATCAAAAATATGTTATAGCCAATACTTTGACTCAAATAATAATAGATGGCTAGTGAATATAAATATAATTTTATGGAAAATATTTTACACACTAAGAGTACTTACGCAAGTATACGTAACGTTTCAAGTAATATAGTGCTTTAAATAAAAACCCAAGTATCAATCCCACGAGGAGGATTATAGATTTTTTTAAATATTTTAATTTTATTTTTATGTATTTCTTTTAAAGTTAAAAAGTTGATATTTAATTTACTAGATGCGTAAATAAAGCAAGTAATAAAGTAATGATCGATGTAAATAAAAATAAACAAACAACTTTCTTCCTTTCAATTAATCCAAGACTTTTAGATAACGTAGTATTCGTGGAGAATATAAATTTATAGTATTGTGTCAAATGAAGCATTCCTATTCTTTACCTTCGCTCGATAAGTATAAAGAACATTAGGTAATCTATAGATCGGGTTTGGATGTATTGTTAGAAGAATGGGTTAATCTAGGCTCATACTACTAGATGTCCAAGGGTGGTATAGTCGGCCTCTACTAGTGACCATTTCCTTCTCTATAAACCAAATTACAAGAATTTAGCTTCGTCACTCTAAAAACTTATCAATTCTACTGCCATTAAATAATATCTTCCTATTTATTTGCAATTCACCTTGAATAACCCACGCAAGGCCTTCGACTACCCAAGGATTCATGTGATATCTACTAGTTAAGAATTCATCTCCATCTAGGTCTCAAAATTCTTCAACAGATTTTAACAATTTAAATGGCCAATTTAAATAGTAAATTAAGATCCGGTATTAATATCAACACAATGTTTAAAATATATATATAGTTTTTAATTCTCCAACGAATTTTATATTATCTTATTTATCTTTTCATAATTGAAAGAAGAAAGTAAAGAACTACTCGAACACATTGAATTTAAACAACAAAACATATAAATAAAACTCGAATCAAAATACAAATACTTATCTCAAGTGTTTTTCCAATCGAACCTCCGAATCCTTCTGACTCCAAAGTAAATAGACTTCAAAAGCACCGACTCTTCAAATACTCTCAATACAAACTCTAAATAAACTCACTAATTAATAAAAGAAACTATAAATATGGCCCTTAAAATATTTCTCTAATTTCTCTCTCTAAATGGAACTATGGGACTAGAGGACTAGGTTGGGCGTTGGTGGTTTTTTTGAGCTTTTTTCTCTGAAGGAGTAGCCTTCTATTTATAGCCTTCAAGGGTTGTCTTGAGGCACCTCTTCAAAATGTGTCCATGTTCAATGATTCTTCTAGAAGGTGTGTCTGGCGCCTCGGCGCGGACTCTACGTCCAGTTCTTCGCACCTCTTCACTTTAGATCGCACCTCTTCGCGATCCTAACCGTTTCCAAGTGTCCAAATACAATGTATCACATGTCCTATAATTCAGGAATAACTGCCAATCTTCTAGATGGTTCAATAACCGCTAACACCGTCAAAATAACCGTCCAAAAGTCGTCAAAAATCTTACAGAATTCTATATCGAACTGGCGCTTAGGCGCCGGATTCTGGCGCCTAGGCGCCAGGCTAATTATTTTGACAATTTTGCATTTTGACTTCATTTTTGCTCCTTTTTGCTCCTTTTTCATCCTTTTTTCCTTCTTGAACTTTTTTGCATCACCTACATCCAAAATACAAAAAATACCTTTCATTAAAGCATAATATCCTTAAAATTTTGATAAAAATCAAGGCATAAAAATATGTATTATTTTCATGGATCAAAATCCCCCAAACTTAAACGTACTTGTCCTCAAGTAACCCTTTTTACTATATAAAATGTATAACAATTGGAATAAAAGGTAAATATTTAAGATTTCTTATAATTTTTGATTTTGTAAAGGCTTTAGTAAATCATTAACCAAATTTAACTAACTAAGTTTAATTTTAAGAATTTAAAGAATATTTAACTACCAAATCATAAGATTTCAAAAAATTTTCATTCACTTCGAAAATAAAATATTAAGATCACATAAATTATTTACAAGAAAAATATCTTCATGAAAATCTTTTCTAATAAAGATACATGCATAAAAATTAAGTAAAATATGTAATCATTTTTTTTATAAGCTAATTCAAGTGAAGCCAATTTTTAATTAGGCATCTCCTCAAGCTTCTCTTCGCCTTTTTTTATTTTTTTTTAAGAGAAGATTACTATATCTGGATAGCCTGTTAATGGTTTTGAACTTCGCTATCCTTAACTTATATGTTCAAACTTATACATTTTCACTTAATTACTATAACATGAATAGATTTCAAAAAGAATTTCTATCTTTTCTTTTTCAAGTTATAATTTTTTATTTCTCAATACTTCTAAAATTCAATTATTTCTACTATGAATAGAAAAATTTCTTAATCTTACTCTTCTTTAAGTTCAATAATTCTATTGTTAAAATCAATCAAAGTTATTAAAATTTTGGTTAAGTCTACTAAATTATTTATAATTTCAAAAATTTAAATGATCTCAAACAGATTCTTCATTCCTTATGTTATGTTAATATTTTTTTTTGAAAATATTAGTTCATTAAGGACAAATAAAATTTAAATTTGCATGTATTTTCCCTTCCCCAAACTTAAGTTTTGGTATATCATGAAAAAAAATTAAAGTATGAGAGAAAGAAATGTATACTTTAAAAATGAATTTTTATAAGTATGTAAAAACTGTCTAAAAAGAAAAATTTACTTCTACTCATGCTTTTTATGAATATTACTGAAATAACGAAGCATATATAAAAGTAAGCAAGCTTATCATTTTTTTTTGTATCAGTAGCTGAATTAAATGACTATACTACTAATAGTAACAGAAACAGAACAACATTACTAACCGTTTAAGAATACTAAACGAAGTAAGTTGAAACGAAATAAACATTAATTCATCCAAATTTCGACTTTCAACACAATACACTAAATTTTTAAAACAGTCTCAACATCAAACAATCCACACAAAGTTTCATAAACAAATCTACACTAACAAACAACACTAGCAAACAAGAAATAAACTAACAACAGAATCAGCACATCTCAAAGGTAAATCAAGCTACTAATCACTATCCGTAGCCTCATCATCGTCATCACCAAAAGAAAACTCCACATCCTTTGGATCAACATACGGTGAAAATCTAGGACGTGTAGGAACCGAACATCATGCTCACCCTTCAAGAATCTCACTAAAGACTGCGAATACTCGGCATCATACTCACTTTTCGATTGGGTAAACTCGGATAAATGATCAATCTTCTTATCTATAGTATCTACTCGCAGAGTGAGTTAGAAATAACTCATTCTCGTCGCTCCAGAAATTGATCATGCATCGATTCCCGTAAAATAGATGGTGGCTTAGCAGTAGAAGTAGAAGGTCTAGAAGTAGAAGCTCTACCCTGAGTAGGTACGTAAGTAGAAGGACCGGCAGATCTCTTCCTCGAAGACGATCATAAATGCTAACACTCTCCTATCCAATTGGCTTTGTAGTCTTCAACTTCTCCTCTGATATATCAGCAAAAACTTCATTGCTCATGCATAAAAAATGAATCAAGGATGGGAATCCTAATCCCACAGAAGTGCTAGATCTAGCAATCGATTCCATCGAATCATAAATAATATCGCCAACATCTATCGGCTTCCTCTCCCGAATGCAGTAGTTCGGATAGCTCGATCTCCGGTAACTTCACTCGTGTGGTTGGAAGGTAGAAGTCTAGCGTGAAATAAAATAATGCCATGCTTTTGAAATACCATTTAGCTTAGAAGATTTGAAGTTTACCCGTTTGTCATTCCGGATCTTCCAAGCTCGAGTGCCATCAGTCAGATATGCAATAATCATCTCATGATCTCCCTCAAATGGAGATAAATCAGAATAGTAGCTCTTGATGGTAGGTGGCAGGCCGTAGAAAATATTGATCCGTTCCGGAGTAAATCCTACTCCGACACCTCTAATGAAGACTTTGTAGTCTTCCGCATCCAAAAAGTTGGCATAAAACTCTCGTACAATAGGAATAACGACAACAACAGTGAAATAACAGAATCTTTGCCAGTTGTGTGCAACGATCGTGTTCTCGATCATTTCACCAGGATTGTAAAAACTGCGCTCCGAGATAAACTTTCTTGACGTCGCAAATTCGCGATAACAAAAATGCGCTGCCGCGGTCGAAAACTTGCTGCTGTCGAAATTTTCTCGTGCCTTTCCATGCTTAGATTTTGGTGCCATCTAAACGTGAAAGAAAACACAAATAAATTTAGGAATCAAATATTTAAATTCTTTTTAAGCTTGAGAAACTTAAAATAAGTTTAAAAATCCATGGAGAAACTCTAAAAATCAAAATTTTTCTCAAAATTTCAGTTTTTAGCAAAAAATCGGAAAAACTATGGTAAGAATAAAAAATAAATGGATTAGAAGGTAGATCTGACCCCGAGATGAGGAAATCAAGTGATTTCGAGCTCAAAACTTCTTGTATTGACCTCAATATGGATCTAGGGGGTGTATTTTCACGAAAAAGAGGAAATGGATGAAGCTTAGGCGTCAACCATGGCTAATGGGATTTAAATGCTAATTTTCAGTAAGCAGGCTGAACCGGTGCCTAGGCGTCGAATTGGCGCCTAGGCGCCAGACTCGTCTTTCACAGAAATCACTTTAAAAATTTTATTTTCCACCGAAACTCTTAAATTCAACTTCCAATTACTCATATTAGAGTAATGCTTCAGTTTCCAACTTCCAAAATATTTCCCAAAAATTTTAAAAATTAAAAGATAAATCTACCTATTAAACACAAGGTTTAAATCAAACTCTTCTAATTCCATTCATAATCTTCAATTTTGGCTCAATACAATACAGATAAGTATAGTAATATGATTCAAGTCCTAACAAACAATCAAACTACATAATTTCAAAGCAAATACAACACACATTGAACAATAAAACAAACACACCAACAACACATTCGATTTACTAAATCGATACAACGACACACTAATAAAAGTCTAGATCACACCACAATAACTATCTAATCTTCAAATTAGAAATTTTCATTCTCTTCGCAAGGAAGATTACTAGGCCTACTTGGGAAGAATACTAACGCTATCGAAAAATCCGTAGCCGTTTTCTCGTCGATCGATTTATTCTTCGGATACATCTCCACTTGAGCATCTTGATAAGCCGCTAGATGATCAAATTGAAGCTTCGGCTGCCATTCCAGATGTTCAATTTGATGATACATCTCATGGAGGAGATCTCTAATACTTTTGAATTCTGCTTCAAATTTATTTAGACGACTTAAAATTTTCTCCAAACTTACAACAATAAAACCATTGAAGTAGGGTTGAGGATCCTTTGAACTTTTATCTCTAGCCTCTTCTCCAAGATTTTTTCTCTCCATTTCTTAAAAAATCCTCTCTAATCTCTCAAGAATGAAGTGTCTAGGTCGTAATTTTGGTTGCTTAGGGATTGGGGACGAAGATGGGGTAATTTAAAGGAGAAAATCATGTGAAAAGCCGAAAATTTTCGGTTTTACACGATCCAATGAATCGTGGCGCTTAGGCTCCAATCGGCGCCAGCGCCGGACCCATCGATACACAGTTTTATTCTGGTGCTTATGCGCCAAATTTTGGCGCCTAGGCGCCGGAACCATGTTCTACTCCATTTCGCCTATCGTTCAAATTTTCGTTCTCCAAAATAGGTAAATTAGAATGGTAAGATCAATATAGACTTAGTAACACAAATTATAAACAATTATAATGAATGTTAACTTGATCTCATTTTTACTCACATATGAAATGGAGTGATCCAAAGTCCAAACTTTATATACTTTGAGATAATCTTTAACTAAAGTCAATGAAGACTTGTTAGCGTCCAATTTTCTAAAGTTATATAAAATTAGTCAAGACCGAGGCATAACCTTACATTAAAAATGTAAAAACACACAAAAATAATTATGGGTTGCCTCCCATAAAGCGCTTGGTTTAACGTCGTCAGCCCGACCTAAATAAGTCTTTAATCAGGTAGACTCAACTCGTAAGCTTCTTTATAAATATCATTTTAATGTCTCCCAAATAAGACTTCAGTCTTAATCCATTAACTTTAAATATTTTTCCTGTTTTGGGGTCTTTAATATCCACAGCTCTGTTGACCTCATTTTTGATGAGGCCTTTTCTCTTCTCTCTCCTTAGTACTAAGGATCTAGCCTTAGGCTTTCCCTTTGACTATCTTAGAGGACTAGAAATGGGACCCACCACTTAGAAATTTAAACACCTCTTAAACTCCCCGCAAACCCCATAAGTTTGATTGTAAACCCCCAAGTCACTGGAGGGTTAAGATCAAATGTGGAGGTTTAAGAGATGAGTTCCTATGGGACTCTTTGGCTTTAGACTACCTCGGGTGGCCCTGGTCCAGTAAGGCCGACCCGCACACATTACACTTTCACACACATTCCAAATCCTAAAACCATTCATACCTAGCTTGACTTCCGACTCATGTAGGTAATCCGTATGGATGCTCCTCAACCCCTAAGCCCTCGGCTAAGAGGTTAGGAACAACATAGTGAATGCCTCAAATGAGTCCTCTCATGGATCTTATGGGCTTGATATGGCTTCATGGCTCAACCAAGGTGATTCCATTCTACTCAAACTCGATCAATCTTCTTTTTCCAAAATTTCAATTTTGACTCCTGAGCCCTACACCATGGCACTCCTACCAAATGTCCTTGAAACTACCCAAAATTTGCAAAATTATCTAAATTACCCAAAATTCCTAAAAACCAATCCTAAACATTTCTCTCCATTCAAATTGATCATCATTAGCCAAATATACTAAAATTTCTAAAAATACCCCCCAATACCCTCCAAATACCCAAAATGCCATTCTTAACAAAAAATTCCATAAATTCCAAAAATTCCCAGAAAATTTCAGAAAATCCCAAATATTCCCAATTTCATTTTGTTTAACTACACCATAGGCCAATTTTGTCAATATAATATACTTTTACCAAAACCCCCAATTTGACCCATTTTTAACCAAAGTAAACCCAATGTCAAACCAAATCAACCCAATTGACCTCAATTTTGGTCCAATTCAATTCTAAACTTCAATTCAATATCCCCAATATCAATTTAGACCAAATCCAAGCCTAATTTGATTGACATTTGGATCCAATTCCAATTTAAAGCCTAAAGCACAATTTTGGCCCATGACCTAAACTTAGCCCAAACCAACCCAACTCAACTCCAATTAACCCCAAATCTTTTCCTAAACCTTCCTAATATCCCCACAAACAAAACGCAAACAAGATTTGCCCCAAATTTGAACCTAAACTCCACCCAAACCTAACCGAAAGTCAAAATCCCCATTTTTGGCCTAAACCCAAACCTAACCCAAATGGGCCCAAATCCCAAAATCAAAGCCCAACCAAAGTTGAAAACTGTTTGTGACACTCCCATAAACATTTCTCAACATTAATTTTATATCAAATCCAACCTTAGCCCAACCTTAGCCCAAGTTAGCCCAATTTGACCCACTTTGGCCCCTTTACCAAAAAATCCCAAATCAAACCCAATTCAACTCCAAATCATTTCAAACCTATTCTAGATCACTCATGATACATCCCTAAACTAAACCCAACATTTGTTTGGCCCAATCTTTTACAAAAATTCAATTTACCAATTTGTTTTCAAACCTAAAAGCCCACCTCCTTAAACCTTTCTAAAGGCTCATCCAAATTAAATCCAAAAAAGCCCAAAATCTATCCAAAAGCCCACATGAAATTTCCCCTCATCATTCCCTTTGATTTAAATCACTCCCTAAGTTTCAAATTCATCATTAAACTTTTCTAAACCAAGCCATGTGCCAAATTACCCCTAAATATCCTAAATCCTTAAAACCCACTTTCATGAAACCAAGCCAAGCCATCCCTAAGCCATATGGAGCCATGGAGCCATGCATAAGCCATATGCAAGCCTTGGGAGCTCCTTTCCACCTCACCAACCCATTAATGACAAAGGAGGGGATTACTTTCTTAAGCCTTCCTTAAGCACTTTTAACCCCATTCATGCTACACACTAAACCAAGTTTAGCTCCTCACCATGGATGGAGACCACACTATTTTCTCTTGGCTGACCCAAGTGATTCTTTTCAGCCCAAAACTAGGCCTTGGGTGGTGAACCTAGCCCAAAACCATGGGTTGACTCATTTGAATCCAAAATGGCCTTTCCTCCATTCCATTTCAATTCAACTCATTTACACATGTCCATGGCCAATTGACTGCACTAAATCCCAGCCCTGACCTCCCTGACCTTGAGGGTGACTCGACCACGGCGGCCGGCCACCACGGCCCGCCGGAAACCACCGAGCCAAGAGCACCCATGTGAGCCGATTTTTGAATTCCGCCTGTCTGACTTGTCCCATGCCTAATGGCCACTATGGTTGTTCTTCTCCTCACCAGAGCAATTGATCCAAGCCACTAAACCCCCCTGGGAAGCCCTCCAGCCAGCTCTATTTAAACCATACCACCTCTCGACCAAAGAAGGTGATGAACCAGACCTAAACAAAACTCTGCCAAAATTGCTCCAGGGCCTTCTCCTCACCTAGAGCATTTGATCCCCACTACTCTCCTGCTCTAAATCCCATTGATTGAGCCCAATTTTGGAGCTCAATTCTCAGCTCAGAACCAGGACATCTCCGAAACCTCCACCAAACCCAAATTAAACTCACTCACACCTGCACAGGACCAAGAGAAGGAGTTCCCCAGTGAAAGCCCCCTCTCCAGGCCACCCAGTTGCTCTAGCCTCCAAGCATTGAAATCGGCTGTGGACACTTTCATACCTAGACAATTCCCCGAGCCGGAGACTTCATCCGGAGCTTCCTTGGGTGCGATCGAAGGTGACACAACTCTCTCGATCGAAGCTACACTTCTCAGAGCAAAGGTATGGATCATTCCTTCCTCCCGAGCTTCCAGCAATTCTTCATTTCATTTCAGTTAATTTCATGGCATGTAAACCATATGGATGTGTTTGTCTCTTCAAGACGAATCCATAGAGCATAAGAACACGAAGATCAATTGAGAAATTAGAGAGTTCTTAGGGTTTTAGTGTGGACGGTCACGGGTGCACACCAGTCGTAGACGATGACCAGGCGCCGTCCGATCGCGCGTGTATTGGTTGAACGGCTCAGATTGCGTCGGATCAGAGGAAGGAGCGAGACAGCGGGACGCGTGGCGGCTGGCTCCGATGGCAATGTCGAATGGGAGCGCGCCGCGTGGTCTTTCGATCCGCCGTAGGTTGACGCGGCGCTGAGTCGGATAAGTAGATAAATAGGATTTTTTCTATTTATTTAAATACCCAGAACTTAGAAAATCCATATCTTTGTGTAGAAAAATCATAAAAATAAATTAAAAATACCTCTTGCTCGAGTGAACGAGAGGAGAACAATGTGGAAAAGAAATCAAGTTATTTTGATGAGTATTTTATTTTTAATTAATTATTTACTCATTTCGGTATTTTGATTCTCTATTCGCATAGCACAATTCACCATGTCATGAGACCATAGGGCTTTTGAAGCCTCGATCTTGGAACATTCCCCGAAATTTTCAAGGTCGGAGGCCATCTCTATGGAAAGTTATGTATTTTTCAAGTTTATGTCACTATTTTTGGTATTTTAATTTCAATAATTAGCATGTTGCTTAGAAAATTCTAGGAAAATTTGGTGAAGTTTCTTAGGACCAGAGGACCCTAGGATAATTATGGTTAGGCTTAACTCATTAAGAATAACCCTAATTAGCCTAAATACCTAAAATTAAATTTTAATTAATTAGGGTTAACCACACATTAAAATAATTTGAAATCAATTCTCCATTGATCTTTAGGATATAGAGAGCCTTGCATAAAAATTTGAGGTCAATTGAAAATGATTAGCCCCACTAAATGAATTAATTAAGTCACATGATCAAAATTAAACTTTAAAAATTCATAACTCCAAAAATACATTTCAAAAAATCACCAAATTGGATTTGCGGGCTCTCTGATATCAAAGGAGTCTATAAAAATTAAAATTGGAATTTTTAAAAATTTTTCATTTTTAATGATATTTTTGATATTTAAATAATTTAAAAATAATAAAAATCATAAAAATAATAAAAATCATAAAAATGTCACATTTTGACTCCTAATCACTTAGGAACAAACCAAATATTTTTCCCAAGTCTCAAAGTAAAGATATTGAATTTTAAATGCTTAAAACAATTTTTAATATTAAACAATGTATTTTCCAACCTTCTCACTAAATTAATTCCAATAAATCAAAGAAAAATCAGAAAATTATAAAATTTGTTTCTCTGAACTCCTTGAGGTCAGAGAGATTTAAGAAAAATATAAAATCTATTTTTCAAATTTAATTTTATTTTATAATTAATTAACACTCTAAAACTCAAAATAATTATAATAAATAAAATATAATTCAAAAAATCATCAAAATTAGTCCAAGTGGTCCTCTGGTCATTAGGAACATCCCATAATTTTCTTAAGGACAGAAACCTTACTTTAGTCATGTTGAATTTTCCTTGAAATCCCTTATTTTTCTCTAAAAATAATTATATAAATAAATTAAATTCATAAAAATTACATTTTCTCCTCTAATCTCTCAATTGACATATGAGTGAGGTGACATAAAAATTTTAAGTTCATTTAAACTCAATTTAGTGAGTTATGAAATAAATAAGCCTAAAAGGGCATAAAGGAAATTAAAGAATTTTAAACTCCCTTATTAAAATTTTAGGTTTAATTAAAATGGAGGGTAAAATATTTGATTTTATCTTTCTTGGATGATTGAAATTTTGGGAAATTAAAGGGATAGGAACCCATTAATCACTTTTAATAAACCAAAATGAAACTTTAATTATTTAAACAATTTAAATTTTTGAAGATTAATGAAAATTTGAATTATTAAAAAAAATAGGGATATAACTTGAGAGGATATTAATTCTTTAATAAAAAATCCCTAAATAAATCACTTCAATAATATTTAACTCTTAATTAAGATTAAAATGATAATCCAAACTAAGTAAATTAAAAATTAAAAATAACCCTTAAATTAAAGGAAAGCTCAAAATATTAAGTGGTTTAACAATTAAATTAAATTAAATTAAAATTAAATTAAATTAAATTAAGTAAAAATTAAATTAAAATTTAAATTAAATTAAATTAACTTTTTAACAATTAAGTTAAATTAAATTTAAAATATTGAAATTAAATTAAATTAAATTAAGTTAAATTCAATTAAATTAAATTTAAATTATATTAAATTAACATCATTCAACAATAAAAGTAAAACAAATTTAAAATATTAATATCACTTAAAGTACAAAGATTTAAACCAAAAATAATTTGAACACTATTCCAAACTTAAAATTATTAATTAAAACCTCATAATTAAACTAAATCACTTTAAACCATTAACTCAAACTTCAAATTAAGAATGATTAAAATTCTCAACAAACCAACTTGCCCCTAAAGGCTTTAATTATTATAACTCTTAAATAGAGTATTAAGTGAGATGTCACTTCATTCATCAAGTAATCAAATACCCAAGTTCACTGAGCAAGAGACAAAGCTTAACTAAACTCCTAGATGATTAATTCACCTGCGCAACTAAATTTACTTGGACTCAAAATAATCTCGGAAATATTGAAAAGATGTTTAGGACTCGTCCTAAGCACTTCCTCAATATGACGAGATGTTTTAGAAGAACAATTGAATTTAATTGTTCTTTGATGAAGAAAATCATCCATAAACAAAACACAAGAACCTAGACGTCATAGGAAATGACTAGCAATAGGATTAGGACTTTGGTAAACAACCAAAACCTTTCTCTTAGCTTTACCTAGTTACTTGTTATAAACATTTAAATGCCTTAACATGTGTTTTAAGTGCAGGTTGGAATGATGAGAAAATCTCCAGGTACGCTTTTATTTTATTGCAATTTACTTTATTGCAATTTACTTACATGCACTGCACTTTACTTTTTCTTGCATGTTAAACAAGATTGTTGCATGAAAATTGGAACCTTCTATGATAGCCACAAACCGAAAACCAAAACTAAATTAAAAGTCACCACAAGATAAAATTCACCGCCACAACATTCCAAAATATAAAACAACTCAAAATTTAATCACAAACGAACAACAAAACTACAATTGCAATTAAATTAAAACATCTCGTTGAATGATCGGGAATATCTCGGATGATGTAACCCACGTGTTGCTAACGGGATTTCCCATGGTCTAAATGAAAGTGCGAAACTCACTCAGTTGAGTTTAGCAAATTCATCTGGACTAAGTGAATTTGATTTAAATAACGGTGCCGGGATGACGGAACCGTGGGATCTTAATCGATTCTGTTTAAAAAACTTTAAGATTTTTTTTATTAAAACACTAAATACATTTGGACTTTAAGATTTCTAAACCAAAACACTTCTCTCATCTCCTGATTTTCACCTTCTAAAACTAAACCTCTGCAACAAGGAGCTCGGAGCATGGTGGGCAGCACGACCATCGTCATCAGCAAAACTCGGGTCTTCTTCAGCAAAACTTTCCTTAGAATTAAACAACCAAGCCATAGGACTTCGAGGTAGTTTGTCTGGTGCAACATAAATCCTCAACTCTTTGTTGGGCATTTGCATAATCATGTTATGTAAATTAAGCCCTAACCTGTCTTAGGACTCCGAGGTAGTCATTTGGTACAATATAAACCCTCACATCTTCGAGGCTATTTGTGTGATTATATCATACAAACATAAGTCCTAATTAATTAAAATTAGCGAGGTTGCAATATTAAATAAATTCTCAAATTGAAACCAAACCATAGGATAGTTTGGGAAGTTGCCAAGATTCTTCTTGGATCCTCAGCTTCTCCTACTTCTCTTGATTTGGACTCTTAAAATAAATTGTTCCGAATTTGAGCTAATCCCTTTTGAAATTTCCAAAATCCAATTCATTTGAAACCCTAAACTTTGAAATTCTTGAGAGCAAAACCACTGATCATTATTGAGAGTTTTCTTAAGTGATTCCCGTCACTTAGGATGTAATTAACTATAGGGGCTTGGCCTTATAGGGAACTTTAAGAATCCGAGTAATATAAACCTCGCTTAATTCCTTTATATTAAGTAGGGAACTTGTCGACTTACAAAGATGGTTTGCGGACCAAACGGATGTCACAAATCTTCTAGTTTATTTAATCGAGCCCCATCATCAAGTAAGCGGTGTCTATTCTTCGGGATAGATATACGGTTTGTGGTGCGATGCTTCCGTTTATATAAACTATTTGGGATGTGAGATCGATTTGACTTCATATCTTAAAATTTTCAAACTCAAAATTATTTTCAAAATCAAATACTACTTTCTAAATTATATATATATATATTTATTTAAATTAAATTTAAAATCTAAAAAATTCGTCGACAACTTCTGTAGGCGACCCTTTTTCAAAACACATAACCTAAAAATATGCCGATAAGCTCCATAATGATATATTTTCTCAATTATATATGGTCCCATCCATTTAGATCTTAATTTTCCAGGAAAAAGTCTTAAACGAGTATTAAATAATAATACTTCTTGTCCAGTCTCGAATATTTTTCCTGAAATCTTTTTATCATGTAACATCTTCATTTTCTCTTTATAAATCTTTGCATTTTCATATGATTCATTTCTTATTTCATCCATCTCATTTAATTGTAATAATCATTTTTCTCCTACAGATATTCAAATCAAAATTAAACTCCTTTCTCGCCCAATAAGCTTTATGTTCAAGTTCAACGGGTAAGTGACAATGTTTACCATAAATTAACCTAGTAAGGTGACATTCCGATTGGTGTCTTATAAGTCGTTCTATAAGCTCATAATGCGAATCAAGTCTATCAACCCAATCGCTTCTTTTAGGATTAACAGTCTTTCTAAAATTCTTTTAATTTCTCTCGTTTGATACTTCACTCATTCCACTTGTTTGAGGTGATACGCAGTTGAAATTCTATGTTTGATTCCAAATTTGTCCAGTAATAATTGAATTCTTATATTTCTAAAATAACTTCCACCATCTGTGATAATTACCTTAGGCATTCCAAATCTTGAAAAAATCATTTTTTAAAAAAATTTTGAAACACTTTTGGAATCACAGTTAGGTAAAGCTACAGACTTCAATCCACTTTGAAACATAATCAACTCGCTAATAAAATATAAATCTTTCCAAGATGATGGTACAAATGGTCTCATAAAGTCTAAACCCCAAATGTCAAAAATTTCAACTTCCAATATATAGTTTAAAGGCATTTCATCTTTTCTAGATATATTTCTCATCCTTTGACATCGATCACATGTTTTCACATAATGTCTCACATCTTTGAACAATGCCGGCCAATAAAATCCTGAATTTAAAATTTTAAATGCAGTTTTATCTACTCTAAAGTGTCCTCCAAAATCAGAATCATGACATTTTTGAATAATAGCAAAAGTTTCTTCATAAGGTACACATCTTCGAATTATAGAATCTCTTCCTAATTTAAATAAATGAGGATCTTCCCAAATATAAGATTTAGCATCATTTTTAAATTTCTTAATATATTTGTTATTCAATCCATAAGGTAGAATATTGCTAACTAAATAGTTAACTATATCCGTATACCAAGGTATTTGACATCTCGAATAACATATAAATGTTCATCGTGAAATTTCTCATTTATATTTTCCTCGATAATAACATCATTCTTAATTTTAGATAAATGATCGACAATTTGGTTATCGGTCCTTTTCTATCCACTATTTGAAAATCAAATTCTTGTAGAAGTAAAACCCATCTTATCGACCTCAGGCTTAAGCATCTTTTTTTGTCATTAAATATTTAATAGCGGAATGATCAGTATGAACTATGTATTTGGTAGCAAGAATATAAGGTCTAAATTTATCAAAGCATAGTTATAGCTAAAAGCTCTTTCTCGGTAGTAGTGTAATTTCTTTGAGTTTCGGTAAGAGTTTTACTAGCATAATATATAACTTTGAAAATTTTCTCATATTTTTGTCCCAATACAGCTCCAATTGCAAAATCACTTGCATCACACATTAATTTAAAGGGTTTATTCCAATTAGGTGCAATAATTATAGATGCAGTTATTAATTTTTCTTTTAAAATATTGAAAGCATTAATATAGTCTTCATTAAATTCAAATTTAGCTTCTTTTTCCAATAAATGACTAAGAGGTTTAGCAATTTTAGAAAAATCCTTTATATATCTTCTATAAAATCTAGCATGTAATCTTAAAACTTCTCACATCAAGTAATGAGTAGTAGGTGGTTGTAGTTCGGTAATAATTTTCACTTTTGCTTGATCAACTTCCATCCCTTTTTGTGAAATATTGTAACCAAGTACAATGCCTCTCGTGACTATAAATCGACATTTTTCCCAGTTCGTAACTAAATTTGTTTCTTCACATCTTTTCAGAACTTTGGAAATATTTTCCAAACAAGATTCAAAAGAAGTTCCAAAGACTAAAAAATTGTTCATAAATATTTCAATTCCTTTGTCAATCAAATCACGAAATATTGACATCATACATCTTTGAAAAGTTGCAGGTGCATTAAATAAACCGAAAGACATTTTTCTAAACGCAAATGTTCCATAAGGACTTGTAAATGTTGTTTTCTCTTGGTCCTCAGGAGCGACATGTAATTGATGATAACTGCGAATATCCATCCGTAAAACGAAATATGAGTGTCCGAATAATTTATCAAGCATTTGATCCAAGAAAGGTAAAGGAAAATGATCCTTTCTAGTGGCGTCATTTAATTTCCGATAATCAATGCAAATTCGCCATCCAAGTAACTTGTCTTATAGGAATTAGTTCATTTTTATCATCGATAATGATAGATTACTCCTCCTTTCTTCGGAACACAATGAATAGGACTTATCCATTGGTTATCCGAAATAGGATAAATAATTCAAAGCATCTAACCATTTTAAAATTTCTTTTTTAATAACCTCTTTCATGATAGGATTTAATCTTCTTTGAGTTTCAATAAGTAGGTTTAAAATCTTCTTCCATTAAAATTCTATGCATACGGATGGAAGGGCTTATTCCTCTTATATCAGTAATAGTCCGACCAAAAGCTTTCTTATAATTCTTTAAGCACTCCTATCAGCTTTTCTTCTTGATCTAAACTTAGTTTAGAAGAAATAATAACAGGTAAAGTTAATGACTTTCCAAGAAAAGCATAATTTAAATGTGCAGGTATCATTTTTAATTCCAATTAAGGGGCTTTTTTAATTGAGGGTAAAAGTATATCTTTTTGTGTTATGTCCAAAATTTCTCAGTTATCTTTAATATAATGAGTTTCTTCATTTTCATTAGTTAATAATTCAATTTTTTATTCAGAAATGATTTTACATCTTTCTTGATAATGTTTTTAAATTATATAATCAATAATATCCATTCGATAATATTTTTCTTTATCAGGGTACTTCATTGATTTAAGAACATTGAATTTAATCTCTTGATCATTAACTCTCAAGATTAATTCTCCTTTTTGCACATCAATCATAGCTCGTCCGGTAGCTAGAAAAGGTCTCCCTAAAATAATTGGTATTTCTTTATCTTCTTCCATATCAAGTACAATGAAATCCATGTGAAAAATAAATTTATCCACTTTAACAAGAACATCCTCTATAACTCCTTTAGGGTAGGTGATAGATCTATCGAAGTAATCGAAGGGTTACGATAGGTGGGAGTAATCTCTCCTAAATTCAACCTTCGAAAAATAGAAAATGGCATGAGATTAATACTTGCTCCTAAATCACATAAATCTTTTCCACAAAATTTTTCTCCAATAGCACGAGGTATAGTGAAACTTCCAGGATCTTTAAGTTTCGAGGTAATTTCTTTTGAATTATTGCACTACATTCTTCACTTAATGCAATGATTTCAAAAGCTTCAAATTTTTGTTTCTTACTTAAAATATCCTTCATAAATTTTGCATAAGTTGGCATCTGTTCCAAAGCTTCAGCAAAATGTATGTTAATGGTAAGTTTCTTAAAAAATTCAAAGAACTTAGAAAATTGATGATCAAGCTTCTGCTGTTTTAGTTTTTGAGGAAAAGGTGGTGGTGGTTTTTCAACTTCCACATTAATAGGAATAACAGTCTCATCTTGACTAGGAGAAGGAGTTTCTTGAGGTTTTTCAATCTCTTCAACCTCAATCTCATTTTCAATTTCATTCTGCATTCTTTCTTTTAATTCCTTTCCAGTTCTAAGTTGCACAGCTTTAACATGTTCATGTTCTTTTCTAGTTTCTTTTGGATTGACTTCAACAATACTAGGAAGTGTTCCTAGAGGTCTGTAATTAATTAAATTAGCGATTTGTCCCATTTGATTCTCAATATTATGAATAACAGTGTTTTGATTTTGTAATTGATTACTTAGTTGTAAAATTAATTCTTCTATAGATAACTTTTTTTGTTGATTATTAATCCAGGTGGTTTATAGTTTGAATTTACTTGATTGTTCCAATTTTCTGTTGGATGGGATTGATTATTACCCCATTGTTGTTGTGAATTATTCTAGTTAAAATTAGGGTGATTTTTCCATCCAGGATTATAATAATTGGAATAAGGGTTATTTTTACTAGCAATAGCTTGTAAAGTTTCAATAGTTTGAGAATCTTCAATATTAGCAGAGTTGTTATGTGATATATTGAGAGCAAAATTATCTAATTTCTTAGATATTGCATCTACTTGTGAAGCTAAGATAGAAAAGGCTTCGTTATAATGAATACTTGTCATTCTTTTAGGATTAATCATTTCAGAAGGACATTGAAAATTATTGTTAGCCATTTCTTCAATTAAAGTATAAGCTTCTTCAAATGATTTAGCCATTAAAGAACCTCCAACAGCAGCATCAATAATTGATTTAAGTGATCCAATAAGTCCGTTATAAAATGTTTGAATATTTAACCAACATGTAAAGCATGATGAGGACAATTTCTTATAAGTTATTTAAATCTTTGCCAAGTTTCATAAATTATCTCCTCGTCAAATTGACTAAATGAAGTAATATAATTTCTTAATTTAACAGCTTTAGAATGAGGAAAATATTTAGCAAGCAATTTTTGTGTCATTTCGACTCATGTTTTAATAGAACCCGTTGCTTAATGAGTTCAACCACATCTTTGCTTTATCTCTTAAAGAAAAAGGAAA
This sequence comes from Papilionanthe hookeriana x Papilionanthe teres, assembly GCA_022702705.1. Classification (NCBI taxonomy): domain Eukaryota; kingdom Viridiplantae; phylum Streptophyta; class Magnoliopsida; order Asparagales; family Orchidaceae; genus Papilionanthe; species Papilionanthe hookeriana x Papilionanthe teres. The sequence goes on from CM040426.1 coordinate 115,351,000, forward strand.
GAGTCTAAGTCTAATAGCATCATTAGAAACATTGTTATATTTAAAGGTAGCACAAAATTCTAAAAAACTAGCAAGGTGTAAATTTGGATCCTCATTTGATGTTCCCCCAAATTGATTATTTTGAACTATTTGAATAATAGACGGTTTAAGCTCGAAAAATTAGCATCTACGGTAGGTATTTGAATACTACTATGAAGTTCATCAACTGTAGGGTTAGCATAATGCCTTAATGGTTTGTAAACATTTTGTTCATTAATTTCAATTGGATTTTGTAAATTGTTATGTAAATTAGCCATCTCTTAATATTTTTGAATTTGTTTTCCTTTTTTAATTCTTCTAACAGTTCTTTCTAATTCAGAATCTAAAGGTAATAACCTTCAGATCCAGAGCTACCCATAAAAAGTAAATAAAAAGTAAAATAGCAAGAAATAAAATTATTATTATTTTTTTTAATTTTATTTTTTTAAATGTTTTTGTATTTTATATTTTTGACAATAAAAGAAATAAATAAAATAAAATATTTAAAATCTATAAATTTTGCCTCCCCATGAATGGCGCTAAAAACTTGACCTCGATCCGCAACGAATGCACCAAAAACTTGGTTTGCAATCGCCAAACAATGCAGTAATTTATGCTTATCAAAAATATGTTATAGCCAATACTTTGACTCAAATAATAATTAGCGGCTACTGTATATAAATATAATTTTATAGAAAATATTTTACACACTAGGGATACTACGCAAGTATATGTATCGTTTCAAGTAATATAGGGCTTTAAATAAAGACCCCAATATCGATCCCACGAGGAGGATTATAGATTTTTTTTAAATATTTTGATTTTATTTTTATGTATTTCTTTTAAAGTTAAAAAGTTGATGTTTAATTTACTAGATGCGAAATAAAGCGAGTAATAAAGTAATGATTGATGTAAATAAAAATAAGCAAACAACTTTCTTCCTTTCAATTAATCCAAGACTTTTTAGATAATGTAATATTCGTGGAGAATATAAATTTATGGTATTGTGCCGAATAGAAGCATTCCTATTCTTTAACTTCGCTCGATAGTATAAAGAGCATTGACTAATCTATAGATCAGGTCTGGATGTATTGTTAGTAGAATGGGTTAATCTGAGCTCAAACTACTAGATGTCCAAGGTGGTATGGTCGACCCTACTAGTGACCCTTTCCTTCTTTATAAACCAAATTACAAGAATTTAGCCTGTCACTCTAAAAACTTATCAATTCTACGCCCATTAAATAATATCTTCCTATTTATTTGCACTTCACCTCGAATAACCGCGCAAGCGCCTTCGACTACCCAGGATTCATGTGATATCAACTAGTTAAGAATTCATCTCCTTCTAGGTCTCAAAATTCTTCACTGATTTTAACAATTTAAATGGCCAATTTAAATAGTAAATTAAGATCCGGTATTAATATCATCACAATGTTTAAAATATATATATAGTTTTTAATTCTCCAACGAATTTTATATTATCATATTGATCTTTTCATAATTGAAAGAAGAAAGTAAAGTAACTACTCAGAACACATTGAATTTAAACAACAAAATATATAAATAAAACTTTGAATCAAAATACAAATACTTATCTCAAGTGTTTTTCCAACTGAACCTCTGAATCCTTCTGACTCCAAAGTAAATAGACTTCAAAAACACCGACTCTTCATATACACTCAATACAAACTCTAAATAAACTCACTAATTAATAAAAGAAACTATAAATATGGCCCTTAAAATATTTCTCTAATTTCTCTCTCTAAATAGAACTATGGGGCTAGGGGACTAGGTTGGGCGTTGGTAGTTTTTTGGGCTTTTTTCTCTGAAGGAGTAGCCTCCTATTTATTGGCTTCAAGGGTTCCCTTGAGGCACCTCTTCAAAATGTGTCCATGTTCAATGAATCTTCTAAAAGGTGTGTCTAGCGCCTAGGCGCCGGAATCTGGCACCTAGGCACCGGATTCTACGTCCAGTTCTTCGCACCTCTTCACTTTGGATTGCACCTCTTCGCGATCCTAACGGTTTCCAAGCGTCCAAATACAATGTATCACATGTCCTATAATCCAGGAATAACTGCCAATCTTCTAGATTGTCCAATAACCACTAACACCGTCAAAATAACCGTCCAAAAGCGTCTAAAATCTTACAGAATTCTGTATCGAACTTGCGCTTAGGCGCCGGATTCAGGCGCCTAAACGCCAGGCTAATTATTTTGACAATTTTGCATTTTGGCTCCATTTTTGCTCCTTTTTCTCCTTTTTTCCTTCTTGAACATTTTTGCATCACCTACATCCAAAACACAAAAAATACCTTTCATTAAAGCATAATATCCTTAAAAATTTGATAAAAATCAAGGCATAAAAATAGGTATTTTTTTCATGGAACAGCTGCAGAGCTGCTAAGGATGACACGACGCCCCGTGTTTAAGTAGGAAATTAGGGGTATTTTTGAATTAATCAAATCAGTGAACTTAGAAAATCCATATCTTGGCCTAGAAAAATAAAAAAAAAAAAGAAAAATACCCTGTTACACAGTGAATAGAGGAGACCATTGTGGAAATGGTTTGAAATATTTTTTATGTATATTTTATTTTTAATAATTTAAATACTGATTTCAGTCTTTTAATTCTCCACTGACCCAAACATTTCACCTTGGCTTGAGCTTAGGGTGTCTTATTTTATCTATCATAAGGGATCTTCCCTAATTTTTCCAGAGTGAGGGGGGATCTCTGTGAGATCTTTATTTTTCAAATTATTGTGTCTATTTTGGTATAAAAATTGTAATAATTAAAACAATAATAAAAAATATACAAAGTAAATTTTGGTAGTTCTCTTATGATCAGAGGACCCTGGGATAAATATTTCATGTGCTAAATCACTAAGATATGCACCAATCATCAACTTGATCTAAAACAAACTCTTAATTAATTAAGATAAAATAAATATCAAAAGAACCAAAAATGATTCTCCACTGTGCTTCAGGGACAGAGGAACTCCCCTAAAAATTTTGAAGTCATTTGTAATTAATTTAATAAGTTAAACAATTTTCTTAAGCCCAATGGTATTTTTGGAACTTAAATGAATTTTAATAATTAAAATACCACTAAAAAATTTATAAAATTAATTTTGGGAGTTCTCTACAATCAGAGATATTTTCTAAAAATAAAATTGGAATTTTTATAAAATTTTCATTTTTGAACATATTTTAATATTTAAATAATTTAAAAAATATTAAAAATAACAAAAATATTAAAAATCATCAAATTATTACATTTGGTGTCCTAATCACTTAGGAGCCATCCTAATAATTTTCCTAAGTCTCTAAGTTAAAATATCAATTTTTAAAGGCTTAAATGAATTTTTGAAAGGCTAAAAAATGAATTTCCTTAATTTTGCACTAAGATAATTCTAAAAATTAAAACAAAATTCAGAAAAATATGAAATTTGTTTTTCTGGGTTCCCTGACCTCAGAGAGATTTTTGAAAAATATAAAATTGGATTTTCAACTCTTAAAATATCTTATAATTAATTAAATCTTTAGAAATTAAAACAATTATAATCATTAAATTAAAACTCGAAAAATCATGAAATTTGGTCTAAGTGGTCCTCTAGTCTAGGTTTACCTCCAGTAAAAATTTCAAAGTAAAATATTTTGTTTTTATCAAGTTATTGAACTTTCACTAAAATCTCTATTTTTACGTTAAAATAAATGTATAAATTAAATTAAAATTTTAAAAATCACATTTTCTCCACTGATGTTTTAATCAGCTCATTAGTAAGGTAGCATGAAGATTCCAAAGTCATCTGAATTGAATTTAAGAAATTATGAGGTGATAAGGCCCCAAGAGCAAAGTTCTAATTTTAGGGGTTTTTAGCCTTAATTAATATTTAGGCTTAACTAAAGCGTAAAATGGGCAATTAAGGATCCTAAATAATATGATTGGATGATTGAGACATTAAAGGGACAAATGGTAGAAACTAACTTCAATTTTGTCGTATCAAAACTAAATGTTTTGATTTTCCTAATTAGTTATAATTTGGAAGATAATTAAACAAAACGATCCTTAGGGTTAGGGGTTGATCTTGGAGGTCAATAATCCACTAACTTACACCCCTCTTTGGTATATTAAACGATAGCCTAATATTTTGATAAATATTAACTAAACGCATGTTACTTTTTCCAAAAAAAAATTACAAATATATCCATCAAAATTTTAAGGGCTTAGTGGTGAGGTAGACTTAATTAAACTTGCTAAAAGAAGTTCAGAAAAGCAAACATTGTCAAATTCTAAATATTTGAAAACACCACAAGCCCAATTATGAAATTAATTGGCTAATTTTCCCAAACAAGTTGACTTTGCCTAAAGGAGTTTTCACCCACATAATCTCTAAAAGAAATAACAAGTCTTTTGGACACCTTGCAAGACTATTGCACCGATTATACTTATTAAATGAAAATATCTCTCAAATGAACAAATAGGACCCGCCGGGTTATGACCTAGGACTTGGTAGGCCAGTGACGAACATATCCATAAGGTTATACTTCCTACAAAGATAAATGTTTATTAAAAGAATACTAAAGTTTCAGGTGGAGGAACGAGAAGACTCGTCAGATACACTTTTATAAGTTTACAGCGTTTTCCTTTCCCGTGTTTTCTTTACTGTACTTTACTTTTCTTGTAATATGCATGATGAACAACAATGTCACCCTGCATGAAAACTAAAACCTTTAGGATAACCACAAAACTAAGATCAAAACTAAACTAAAAATCACAACAAGATAAAATCCACCGCCACAATATTCAAAATATAAAACAACTCAAAACTTAATCACAAACAAAACAACGAAAACCACAATTGTAACTAAATTAAAATGTCTCATTCGATAATCGGGAATTCCTTGGAGGAGGTAACCCACGTGTTGTTAACAAGGTTTTCCCACGCTCTGAATGAAAGTATGGAACTCATTAAGTTGAGTTTAGTAAATTTATTTGGACTAAGTGAATTCGATGAAAATAGCGGTGTCGGGATGATGGAACCGTGGGATCTTAACCAGTGTTGCTATAATCAACCTTAATGTTCCCTCAATAAAGTATTAAGACACCTCAATTTAAATATTTCTAAAACATGACACTTCTCTTTTCTCCTCAATTAACACTTTTTTAAACTAAACCTGCTATGATGAGGAGCGTGGAGCATGCATCGTGGGCAGTACGACCATGTTCAACAGTAAAAACTCGTCGACACCAGCAAAACCATTCCTTAGCTTAAATAACAAACCATAGAACTTCGAGGTAGCTTACCTAGTGCAGTATAAATCCTCAACTTCTCCTTAGGCCTTTGCATAGCCTTGTTGTGCAATATAAGCCCTAATTCACTTTAAGAATAGAGTTTGTCGTCCGGTATGACATAAATCCTCCCATCTTCCAGGTTGTTTGTATAACCGGATATTATGCAAATGTAATATCTATAATTAATTAGCAGGATTGAAATTTAAATAACTTTATTTCTAAGATTTAAAGCCAAACTATAGGATAGTTCGGGAGACATCAAGGTTTCCTTTGAATCTGTGTTCTTCCCCTACCCTTCTCTCCTTTGGATTCTGATAAATGAAATGTTCCAAAATTTGAGCCAATCACCTATTGAACTTCCGACCATCACATTTTTCTCGTAAAACCTTACCTTTGGAAGTCATGAATATAATATTTTCTGATCTATATCAAGAGTTTTCTTAGGTAACTTCGGTTATTTAGGATGTAATTAATTATAGGGGCTTACCCTTATAGGAAACATAAAGACCCCATATTAATATAAACCCTATCAAATTCCTTCATATTAGATAAGGGAAATTGTCAATCAAAATTGTTTGCAGATCAAACGGATGTCATAAATTCTTTATTTTATTTGATCAAGCTTCACCTCAAGCTATGTACTTTTTCTTCGGGATAAATACATGTCTTGCATCGAAATGCTTGATTATTTAGGCTATTATTTATATGAGATCGGTTTGATTTCATATTCTTTAAAATAAAAATATTATTTTAAATATATATATATATATATATATATATATATATATATATATATATATATTAAATTAAATCAAATTTCTATTTTTTAAATTAAAACCCTTTTCAAAACAAAACACCTAAGAAACATTTTTTTTAACAAAACGAAGATTTAAAACGACTGACAGTTTTCTGGAGACTCTGCTAGGGATCGGTTTCTCTCTTCATTGAGATCAGGAGATATTATATTCATATATCGGTAATGTGTTCGTGTCCCGCATGAGCCAGATTACCATTCTTCCGTTGACATACTTCACCCATTTCTTTCTTGGGAAAGTGTGATCAACTCCTTTGGATTTCAGGACCGTTTGTTTAATCACTCCTAAACAGAAGGGTTCAGGAATCTCTAGGTTTTCCTTTTGATCTTGTGGGGTCGGACCCCCAATAGGTGTGTCGGCGAGCAAATTTCTCTAGGGCAATCTGCACTGTGAAGGGGACCTCCGATAGGACCCCATACTTAACCTCTTTTCTGTAACTCTCGGATTTAATCCTGTTTTCAGCATATTGAACCACTCTTCTTTAAATCTTAAAGCTCCTTTTAAACAACACGTGAAAATATAAAAAATGAGATAAAAAGATAATAAAATGAAATTTTTCCCAGTCCACAGAACAACTTTTTTCATAGTGTTTGCACTATTATGACAAGTTTTTGGCCCTCACTAACTTTCGGAATGCTTTACCAGACAAAGTTAAAGATGTCAGCCCCTACACTAACTTTCTCCTGCAACATGCCTTCCTCCCACGAAGCCCGTCTTGCAGCACTGATGATTCAATTCAGGACCGTCTTCAGTGAGTTTGAAGTCGTACTTGAAAAAGCCCCGTTCGTGGTCGTGAAAGTTGCCACTCCTAAAATTCAAGAGCCGTCTGTTGAGTTTGACTTGAACTCCCTTAAAAATTTCCCTTCTGCTAAGAAGGTGAAAATAACCGCTACCCCCGACAAGTCAGTCGTCTCCGTGCCAAGGAAAGTTGTTACCTCTACTGCCACCGGCTCCATCGTCACCGCACCTACTTTCCCATCTGCCAAAGGGAAAGGGATTCTGCATGAAATTGATTCTGAAGATACCTTTCTTGGCTCGCCGACAGTCTTCGAGTTGGCTCAAGTTCTAGACCTCCCCTGCTAACCAAATCTCAAAGGAGAAATCAAAACCACAGGATTCGCAGGGCTGCCAGAACACAGGTCTTAGATCTGCCAGTAATTGATAATATTTCTCAGCAGGAGGAACTCGATTTACCGGACACCTCTCCACTTCTTCAAGGTAGTAGGTTCCACCCATTAGCTAGCACTACTGGAGACAAAAGCCTCCATAGGATTGTCGCTACGCTTCAAGCACCACACAGTTGTGATGAGGTGAGGGAAAGACCCACACCTATCACCCGTGCTCACACCCATCTATGAAGGTTGTCTGGAATAGAGGGTTGTTCCGTTGCCAAACTTCTCAAGAGGATGGAATGTGAAATATCCCCCGAAATCAAGGATAAAATTCTAGAAATGTAAAGACCCGTCCAAGTTTCTGTCAAAGATCATTTGGTGAAGCGTGTTGATACAGCTGCTACAGATGATACTACTATAAGCAAGTCAGTCAAGTCCCGACTGGGTCCAAGAGTACCAACTATCGATGATCATGAGAAATCACGAAAGAGAAAGAGTAAATTCACCTCTGTACATGGTTTACACACTAGTGAGCACAGTTCCCCTCGTCTCCATGATGTCCCCGCCGAGACACCTTGTTATAGGACGTCGAATTTTAAGAGGAAAGTGTAGTTACTGAGAGGTTTTGTACTTGTACATTTTGGAAGGTCTGCTGACCGCAAAATGGAACATGAGTCCGATGTTCCCTTTTCCACTGTCGCCATCGCTTCTGAACCAGTTGCAGAAAAGAGTGATAGCACAGGAGAACCTACAGATTTAAAGCTGACTAAGAAATAAAAAGTTGATGATATAGTTCGAAAGCTCCAGGCATAAATTTCTGAGTTAGCCAAACAGCAAGGGTTGGATATCGATGACGAGGATTACTTCCTGTCGGATTACATGGATGAAGAATTAATGGAAATCAATATGGTTGAAACTCGGTCCACGTCATCTGTGTACGATGCTCCTAGTGAGGAGAACACCACGGATAAGCTGTGGAGGACATTCCTGACAAGAGATGAACAAATTAACTGTCTGGAGAAAAGAATAGAGGAGATGACCGCTGCCATGACCGCCATGGCTACACTCCACGGACAGTCACAGCCACAACCAACAGCGTCTCCGGAGGTTAACCACTTTGAAATCATACACATCACCGATGAAAGAAGAGACATTGCTTCAACCAATGAATACGAACCACCAAGAATAAATCCGACTCTGAATCTGCCTGAAATGGACATTAAACAGATGGTCGAACAGTAAGTTCAGGAGGCCTTGGCTCAGTCCAAAGGATATGCGTCAGTTTCAAAGGGTAGACCCTACCCGGAGGAGTTCGACGTCGTTCCTTATCCTAAAGGCTTCGTGCCCCTGACTTTCAAAACGTTCGATGGGACAGGGAATCCTCGTCAACACATAACACATTTCTGAGCTAGTTGTTGCAACACAGGAGGAAGTAAAGCTTTGTTGTTTCGTCAGTTTGTCAGCAACCTGTCAGGAATAGCTTTCGATTGGTATGTCGAGCTTCCCAATGGATCAATAAGGACTTTTGCAGAAATAAAAAACTTGTTCGTGAAAAGATTTGCTGGTTCCCGACATCATGTTACCATAGGAGATTTCGTAGTGGAGCAGCAAAAGCCTGACGATTCCTTGGTTGACTACATTCTTAGATGGAGAAACTTAAGCATGAAATGTGAACCTCAGCTACAAGAACAGCACGCGATCGAGAAACTACTCAAGAGTATCCACGGTCCGGTGGCCTTCATGCTTAAGGGTCTCACAATCAAATCCTTTGAGAAGCTACTCAGTAAAGCCAGCAGCCTACAAGAAGAAGTCAAGCATATGGAGCCTACATAAAAGGCAAAGATAAAAAAATTGGCTAAAACGTACGAGAAGAGGTCGGGCGTAGTGGAAACAGTTGACAAAGGAAAGCAGACACTGAGGATTCAGCCTGAGCAGTAGTACACACCCCAGTACAGTCAGCCTCAGCAAGATGGTCAGCCTCGTGTACAGTAGAGCAGTCAGCCTGGTCAGCAGCAGAGGTCATACAGGACAGATGGACGACAGGGTCCAACAATGTCTGAGTGGCTGCACATAAACTACTCCTTCAAAGACGACGCCATAGCAAAGTTGATCAAGAATTGAATGAAGAAGCCTGAGTTCAGATTGCCCGAGCTAAAGAAGCCGGAAGAAGTGGACAAGAAGGATCAACCCAAATTTTGCCCCTACCACAGGATGATCGGACACACTATAGAAAACTGCTTTATTTTTAAGGATTGGCTCGAGCTGAATTACAAGGAAGGAAACATAATGATACCAATAGAATACATAAAAGAACCTGAAATAGGTTATATAAATGTGATTTCAGCAGAGCTGATCTCTCCGATTGATCCATATGCTGGCAAAGTTGGATGGAGCACAATTTGGAATGAGCTCAAGAAAGTCCTAGATCAGATCCAGTCTACTCCAAAGAAATTTGTTGTTCGAAGTTTGCTGCCAGCACAGTCAGAGGCGGAGGCTTCACCAAGAAAACCATCGCGACAAGAATGGAGGAAGAAGCGGATCGTGAACGAAATTAAGGACGATAGCGTGGAGGGTAAGATATAGGCTGCTCCTGTTAGATTGGTTGTTTCGGATTCACCCCTGACTTTGTACCATTATCTTTATACCCCTCTAGGGTCTCATAATGATAATATAAATGATGTTGGCTACATTCTTACTGTCTGTAGTGATAACGTAACTAATCACAACCTCTCTAACCCCGATTTCGATTCCCAAAATGATCCTCAAATCGTGATTGTTCCCAACGAGAATATTGACGAAAGCAAAGAAGATATCGACAACACCATCTATGATAACACCGGAAGTGAGGAGCCAGTCCTCAAATGCAAAGGAACTCCACTTGCCATCAATGTAGACTTTTCAGATACAGAAGAGCCAGATACAGTAATAGAAGGATCTCTGGGTCTAGAAGAAGAAGAAATAACAGAAGTACATTTAAGAAGTGGCAAGATGCTACCGCCAAGAATAGCTCCAATCGATAAAGGAAAACATGCAATTACTTAAGAAGAAGTGTCCGCAACAATGGAAGAATTACATGTGCGAAACCAAATTTAAAATTCAAACAAAGTGGATTACAATGTGCTAGCTCATCTCAGGAAGTTGCCAGCCAAACTAAGAATTTACGATGCTTTGATCATATCAAAGGAGATGAGAGAAAATTTGATCAATGCCCTACTTGATCCGAATATTTCCTTAGCACAGTTGGCTAGCACATCCTCAGATGGAGTTTTCACGTTAAAAGAACATCCTGGCATAACCTTTACCGATGAAGATTTGCTACTCGGTACAACCGATCACAACCGTCCGCTGTATATTTTCGTCATCATCGGCAGGTTCGTACTTTCCAGAGTGTTGGTGGATCTTGGAGCGTCGCTCAACATAATGAGTCTACGGACACCAGCCTGCTTGGACATCGACGCTCGAGAACTTTCCATGGATAAAATAATGCTAAGAGGTTTCAACCAGAAAGGAGAAAGAGCCCCTGGGTCTATAATGCTACAAATGAAAGTTTGAAATCTAGTAACAACCGCAAAATTTCATGTCATCGATTAGGATACATCGTTCAATACCCTGCTTGGTCGGTCGTGGCTTCACGAGTACAATATGGTCCCGTTGTCACTTCACCAATGCATCAAGTACTACAAGGATGGACAAGAACATTGCATTAAAGGAGATTTACAACCTTTCTCAATACACGAAGTAGGCATTCACGAAGACGCCTCCTACTACGCTCCCCCTAAGAAAATAATACTTTCAAGAGAAATTGTGACAAGTAAAGTAGAAGATTTAGAAGAGCTACGAGAATGGGACCATACAGCTCCAGTTCAACGATCTCCCGCCATTCCTTCGCAACGAGTTGGTGGAAGTTCTTTTAGCCTTCGCAACCGAGGTCAAGGCCGGGGACATGGTCGAGGAAGAACTCACCATATTGTTGAACAGACGAAGCCACCGATCAACATTGAAGTAGAAGGAAGCTTCAAAGAGGATAGAGAAACAATGATGATAAGTCAGAAGAAGCCTCAGATCGAGATTTCTATGGATGACACATAAAGAGATGAATATGGATTAATGTATGATCAGATTAATCATTATGTGCAAGCCATGACTCTAACTCCGATCCATACTCAAAAGATCGAGAGTATAGAAGTCAAGGAAGTCCATAATGATTGTTTTTAACTGATCAAGTTTTATAAAGCTTCTCCTTATACTTTTGAAACTTGTGTAATTCTCGAAGAAAACAATTCTAATGATTTAATGGATTTACCTTTTGGTTATTTTTCGCCTTATGTACAAAAGTTAATTCAACAAGAATATGTGTCGAAGCAAATGCCAAAAGATAAGTTACAATTGTTTGAAAAATTATGGAATACAAAAGGAAAGAAACTCAACTCGAAAGAAGGTCTTGGGTTGGGTACTATTGGACCCAGCGATGACTCGGAATTTTGCATGGTTGTTACTAGTCAGCCCGTGGAAGATTGCTTGGACATTCAAGAAGAATACAAAGATCAACCAATAGAAGAGGCTCCGCTAGAATTTGAAGAAGAAATCAAATCAACTGTGGATGAATTAAAAGAGATCAATCTCGGGACTGTGGAGCAACCATGACCAACTTTCATAAGTTCGTTACTCAACGAAGAAGAGGTTACGGACTTGGTCAGGTTACTGTCAGAATTCAAAGAATGCTTCGCTTGGAACTATGAAGAAATGCCTGAACAATCTCCAGAGGTAGCAGTTCACCGACTCGGAGTGGATCAAAGTATAACACCAGTAAAGCAAGCTCCTCGAAGAATGCGCCTTGAAATAGAAAAGTAAGTTACGACAGAAATAAAGAAATTAATAGACTCTAACTTTGTCTGAGAGGAACAATATCCCACACGGTTAGCCAATTTCATGCCAGTAAAGAAGAACAATGGACAAATTCGAGTGTGTGTCAACTTCAGGGACTTAAATAAAGCATGCCCGAAGGATGAGTTTCCATTGCGATACCAGACTTAATGGTAGACATCGCTTCGTCACATGAAATTCTCTCTTTCATGGATGGATCGTCAGGTTATAATTAAATCAAGATGGCTCCAGAAGATGCAATGCTTATAACATTCAAAACTCCGATCGAAATTTACTACTACACTGTGATGCCATTTAGATTGAAGAACGCAGGAGCAACATACCAAAGAGCAATGACGAAGATCTTCGATGACCACATTCACAACCAAGTGGAATGCCACATGGATGACTTGGTCATTAAGAGCAAAGTAAAGGAAAATCACCCAAATGAATTGAGGATCATATTTGAACGATTACGACAATACAATCTAAAGATGAATCCCTTAAAATGCACTTTCGGCGTTACCTCTGGGAAATTTCTAGGATTTGTTGTCTGTCATCGGGGAATTGAAATAGACCTGGAAAAGATTAAAGCGATATTAGAATGCCTCCTCCCAGAACCTTGAAACAATTATGTTCTTTTCAAGAAAAAATTGGCATATCTAAGAAGCTTTATATCTAATTTGTCAGGAAGGTGTCTCCCCTTTTTGAACTTACTTTGAAAGGATGTCACATTAGTTTGCGGAGAGCCGTGTCAACGAGCTTTCGAAGATATTAAACAATATCGACACCTCCTGTTTTGGTATCCCCTATCCCGGGTAGACTGTTGATACTTTATACTGCGGCTTTAAATGAGTCCCTCAGAGCCTTACTTACCTAAGTCAATGATGAGGGTAAAGAAAATGCACTCTACTACCTGAGTCGACATCTAATACCGGCAGAAGTAAAGTACTCTCCTATTGAGAAACATTGTCTGGCTTTGGTTTTCGCCGTTCAAAAGCTTAGACACTACATGTTGTCTCGTAAGGTCAACCCGATCTCGAAAGTTAATCCATTGCAATATTTGATGACCTGACCAACACTTTCATGACGTTTAGCAAGGTGATCGATGATCTTATTGCAATTTGACATAACTTTTGTGCCCTTTCACGCTATCAAAGGACAGATTATTGCAGACTTTCTCACAGCGCACCCACTACCAGCTGGGTCCCCTCTTAACGATGATCTACTAGACGAACAGATAATGCAAGTGGAAAATTCCAACGCTCAACATTGGGAAATGTACTCTGACGACACGTCATCAGGCCGAAGAGATAAAGGACAACAGACAGTGATACCCAGCAAAGCAGGAATTGGTTTAATCTTCGTGACTCCAAATCAAGCCATGCTAAGATTCTCATACCACTTGTCAGAGTCGTGTACGAATAATGAAGCAGAATATGAAGCTCTAATCATTGATTTAAAATTAGCAATACTAATGCAAATTACAAACATTGTCATTTACGATGACATACAACTCATCATTCAATAAGTGGTAGGACAATACACAATTCTAAAATTAAGATTAGAAGAATACCACCGGTACACGATGAAACTGCTCGACCAGATCCCAAGTGTTATATTCTATAGAATTCCTCAAGCAGACAATGCCCACGTGGATGCTTTAGCTAAACTCACTAAAGAATTTTCTTGTCCACCCGAAGATTCTATAGATATTACAGTACAGTGATGTCAGGTTTTGTCACAAATTGACTTGACAGTCTGTACAAGCTTGAAAAAGAAGAGATAACAGCCACAGTGGTTAAAGATACAGAAGATTGGCATCAACAATTAATAGTATATTTGCAAATCGAAAGGTTGCGAGAATATAAATTAGCATCGCATCAGATTCAAAAGAGAGCTCTCTCATATGCCTTAATTGACAAGTGTTCTGTACAGATGATCCTTCGATCAGATGTGGCTCAGATGCCTCAGCAGAGCAGAAGCACAAATAATCGTCAAAGAAGTACATGCCGGATTGTGTGGAGCTCACAAGTCAGGACCGAAAATGAAAATGAAAATCAAGAGACTTGGATACTACTGGCCGGCAATGATGTCCGACTGCATGGATACAACAAAGAAGTGTCATCAATGCCAGGTGCACTGAGTGATCTTGCACCAACCTCTGAATGTTCTACACTCATGATCGCCTCGTGGCCATTCGAGTGTTAGGGCATAGATATAGCGGGTCTAATAGACCCTCAGTCTTCAAAAGGACACAGATGCATACTCGCAGATACAGACTACTTCTCCAAGTGGGCAGAGGTAGTTCCTCTATGGGAGGTTACAACACAACAAGTTCTACAGTTCTTCAAGAATCAGGTTCTCTACTGCTTCAGCGTGCCTCGCAGGATCATTTCTGACAATGGGTCCACCTTCAAGAGCACAAAAATCAACAACTTCGTTAGAAGACACGAGATAGATTGGAGATACTTGACAATCTACTACCCCAAAGCAAATGGCTTGGCAGAAACCTTCAACAAGATGCTCGTTCAAATTCTAAAGAAGACGCTCGACGATAACAAAAGAGGATGGGACAAGAAATTGCTAGAAGCTTTGTAGGCCTACACGATGAAAGTCAGAATGCCGACACAATCTACGCCGTATGCACTTGTGTACGGGTCTGAGGCAGTCCTTTCGCTAGAAGTTTAGCTAACATCGCTCCGGATTGTCGTCGCTAATCAGATTACAACAGAAGAAAACGCCAAATTACGACTGGCAGAACTGGAAAATCCCGAAGAAAAAAGATTGCTTGCACAAAAGAATTTGGAACTCTACAAAGCAAAGATGATTCAAGCCGATGATAAATTGGTACGCTGTGGTCATTCAAAAACGGTGACCCCGTGCTCATTCTCAGAAGGCCTATTCTTGCACATCGCAAGGTAGACAGAAAATTTGAACCAACTTGGGAGGGATCATTTGTGGTAGAGAAGTTTTATTCTGGAGGATCGTACCAGTTGGTAGATTCTCAAGGAGAAAGACCCATGTTGCCGATAAGTGGACAATATCTCAAGAAATATTACCCGACATGAGGAAACTGAAGAAAGATTTTTATTCTGACATAGAATAGGGCCAGTGTCTGTTACTGAGTCCAAATCTTGTAAAAAATAAAGTTGAATAAAATAAAGTAAATTTTCTCACAATAATGAAATACACTTGTTGAAATTTCTAAATCTAAATCTCATAAAATTATATTAAATAAGATAATGGCATCAAAACAATTATAAAACTTATTAAAACTTGAAAGATAATTATTTTTATCCTTGTTCTTGTTCTGGCATAACACCACCCACTGACATTTCCCCTGTTTACTTATGCAGTCGGTGTAGGGTTGGGAGTTGGTGTTTTCTTCTATAAACGACATGAACTTCTCGTCTTAAAAAAGGAAACAAATGAAAAGAAGGTTACAAACATTAAGTCGATGAGGAAGAGTGGTCGCAGAGAGACCGGACAAACGTTAGGATACGGAGGGACTGGGGGATTCATCGACCTACACCTCCTCGACACAAGACATACTCAAATTCCATCCATGGTCACTACCTCAGAAGGCGATCTTGTTACTGCTTCAGCCGAGAGAGCTCAAGATGCGCCATTGGCACGTACAAAGAGAAGAAATGTAAATAGCTGCAAGCGTCGCCTCTTGGACCGAATGGAGAGAAGAAAGGCTCGGGAGCTAGTCGCCGCGCTATCTCCAATTCCAAAAGATTCTTACAATCCTAAAATGAGAGAATTTGACGACAATGCACCGCGCACCGATACCGAGTCAGAGATTGCAGAGGATCCCGTGCCGACATTTAATCCAATGGAAGAAATTTTGACTAGGTGTCCGACTTGCAACTCGAGTTTACTCAGACTGCCTATAGTGTCAGGGGCATTTTCAGAATGACCGGAATGTCATGTATTACAACTTGAAGAATATGTCACATTTAAGGCATATGTAGCTGCCTCAATGCTACTCAGGAGCTGGGAATATCCTGAACTAGAGCCATACATGCCACAGTTCATCCTACCGCCGCTGCCGCCGTGAGGAGTTCTGGACTACGTCATGGAAAAGATTAGAAGAATTAGAAAGCAAGAATTTCAACACTACAAAGACATACAAGGAAAGTTCGTCAATATCCTGGAAGGACTCAAGCTATACACTAATGTATTCTCGAGGAAGGATGAAGAAGAAAATTTTGTACTGCATCGACACTCTACATGCAATAGGTAGAGTAGGTCGTCTGAGGCCGAGGACATACACAGAGCCGTCAAAAAGGAAACGAGGAAAGGGCAGAGTCACTGTTCAATTTGGTTGTTATAACTTCACTGTAGATCGATAAGGTAATCCTCCGGGGATTTTATAGAATAATGAGGTGGATCCGATGCCACCGCAAATCAAGAAAATGATAAAGAGGATGGTCGAGTGGCACGTGTTGCCGGTAGACTGTATTCCTAACAACTGCATCATAAATATTTATGAGGATGGGGACTACATTCCGCCTCATATCGACCACCATGACTTCGTGAGGCCCTTCTGCATGGTCTCCTTCATAAGTGAAAGCAACATCTTTTTTGGACGAGAGATCCAGATCGTTAGACCAGGATAATTTCAAGGTTCTGTTGGAATTCTCCTACCAGTCGGATCAGTGCTAGTATTAGAAGGAAATGGAGCAGACTTAGCAAAACACTGCATCCCATGTGTTACAAGAAAAAGGGTGTCAATCACTTTCAGAAGAATGGATGAAGATAAAGCGCCATTTTACTATGAGCCAGATCCAGAACTGGAGAACCTTCGTCCTTTGCCACTGTGACGGCTGTACCTCTAGGTGTTCGCGAGGGGACTTTTGTTTCGGAGCGTAACCTTGGCAGGTTGGCTCGTCCCCACAGCTGTCTCAATAGCAAAAATCTACCCCCTTACAGCGGGTCATGATTGTCGATGTCGCCACTTTTTGTAGCAGTCGGATGATATGACATGTCAGCTCTGTTCAGTTTTGTACGCATGATCTACTTTTGGATGCTTGTCAGCTTATGAACAGAGATACTACTTTCAGCGTAATTAATAAAAATTTATGTTTTCAGAAACACTTTCTTTTTCAGCGCGATAGTCGACAGCCGTTGAACCACGTGTTTGGTTCCAAAATGAAAAGGACAAAAAGAATATTGCAGAAGAAAGGATAAAAATAAAATATAATGAAATTAAAACTGAAATGAACCCGAAACTTAAGTCAAATGAAAATGACATTGAAATGAAATTAAAATTGAATTTTAAAATAAAAAATGAAATGAAATGAAATGAAATGAAACAAAACAAATTGAAAGAAAATAGTGAATTTAAAAGCAAACAATGATAATGTTCTCTTTTTTTTCTCTCTCTCGAGATTCTGAGTCTTTGTACACATCTTCAAATCTCTCACTTTCGTGGGTACTTCGCGAAATTTGACAATTTTCATAAAGCGTCACTCTCACAAATTTGAAATATCATGAAATCCTGCAAATCTTACAATGGCTACCGATATTGCCCGAATTGCACCAAATCGCTTCCTTTGAAAGTCAGATACCAAGTCTTACCAAATTCTCCTCAAATGAAATTCTGGGATTAGTACCTAAATTCTAATTCCTTTCTGTAACCTTTTAAGTTGGATGTGAGTCCTTGAGCTTTCCTTCCTAATATGACACCTAGGGCCGGATGTGACTCCTTGAGCATTCTTCCCCAAGATCTCCTTAAAATTCCCTAATTTTCCATCTCCCTTCCGAGAAATTCTTCTGCCTTCCATGAAATTATGGGAATGGAGCTTAGTCGTCCGATTTCCCCCAAAATTCTCTAAGTTTCCATCTCCCTTCTGAGAATTTTTTCCGCCTTCCATGAAATTCCGGGAAAGGAGCTTAGTCGTCTGATTCCCTCAAAATTTCCTAATTTTTCATCTCCTTTCAGAGAAGTTTTCCGCCTTCCATGAAATTCCGGGAACGGAGCTTAGTCATCTGATTTCCCCTAAAATTCCTAAATTTACCATCTCCCTTTCAAGAAATTTTTCCGCTTGAAATTCCGGGAACGGAGCTTAATCGTCTGATTCCCCCAAAATTCCCTAACTTTTCATCACCCCTTCGAGAAATTTTTCTGCCTTCCATGAAATTCCGAGAACAGAGATTAGTAGTCCGATTTATTTCCAAAATTCCCTAATTTTCCATCTCCCTTTCGAGAAATTTTTCCACCTTCCATGAAATTCCGGGAACGGAGCTTAGTCGTTTGATTTCCCCCAAAATTCATTAATTTTCCATCTCCCTTCCGAGAAATTTTTCTGCCTTCTATGAAATTTCAGGAACGGAGCTTAGTCATCTGATTCCCTCAAAATTCCCTAATTTTCCATTTCCCTTTCGAGAAATTTTTCCACATCCACAAAAAACTCTGAGGTCGGTACTGAAATCCCGATTCTCATTTCTGAGGCTGGAACCTAAATTCCAGCTCTCATCCTTCCGAGATCAGTACTGAAATTCTGATTTCCCCTTTACACTCAAATTTTTTCCCACAAAATTAAAATCTTCAAATTTAAAATTTCATAAATTTTGAAATTTTCGTAAATTCCATAAAACTTAAAATTAAAATTAAAACTCAAAAATTGAATTAAAATTTGAAATTTAAAATTCAAACTGAAATCAAATCCAAATTCTAAATCCTAATTTTAAATCCAAATTCCAACTTCATATTGATTCGAATCGGACCACTTCGGAGTTTGAAAGCTTGAAATCCATAGCTTCTCTGATGAAGGCATTCTATTTTCCTCCCCAGCGAGAGTTCCCGGGACTTGAAGTTCTATCTTCTAATCCCCAGCGGAAACTTCCTCGCTAAATTCTATGTTTGTCTTGAGTTTTGACTCAAATAGTTGTGTTGGTTTTGTTGATCTTGTCGGTCAACACCAATACGTGCAGTGTGCTTGCCCAGCACACCACACCTATTGGGGGTCCATTTGTTGACCTCACTTTTGGTTGAGGTCTAGTCTCTCTTTAGAAGAGCATATGGTCTAGCCACAGGACTCTCCTGTTGACTTTCTTAGAAAACTAGTCATGGCACTCATCCCCATAGAAATTCAAACTTCTCTTACTTCACTGGGAGTTTTCATATGCTTAAGGCCTAACCTCCAGTTTTAGGAGGAAGAGACCAAGCATAAGGAAGCCCAAGGGAAGTCACCTATAGGTGGTCAGACCATAGGATCTACCCTGGAAGGTTTTGAGCTTACACCACACTCACACTACACACTCACAACCCTAAGCAAAACCACATCACTTTTTGATCTCCTAACTCTTTGGAAACTCATGTAAGTGGTTTTCCAAATCATTTAGCCTCTGGCTTGGGATTGGCTAATACCAACACATAGAGGACCAAATGAGGGTTACCCTTAGCTCATGGCTCAATTTAAACAATTTCATACTACTTACCTTCAACCAATCTTAATTTGCCCAAACATTCCAAATTCCTAACCCCGAAATACACAAAATACCTAAAATACCCCCAAAGTCCAAAAATTTTCCAAATTTCCAAAGTCACCCAAATTACCCATAATTCTTCAAAAATCATTCCAAATACCTCCCACCACTTAAATTGAACAAAATTAGCCAAAATTACCAAATTTCCCTAAAAAAATACCCAAAATACCTAAAATGCCCCACTTAGCCCAAAATTCTAAAAATTCCAAAATTCCCTTAAATTTCCAAAACCTCCCAAATATTCCCAATTTCATTTTACTCAACTAACACATGACCCAATTTGGCCAATTTAACCTAATTTTACCAAAAGCCTCAATTTAGCCCATTTAACCCAAAAGTGCCTAAATTAAATCCAATGTCTACCCAATTGATCCCAATCTTGCCTAATTTCAATTCCAAGCTTTAATTCAACATCTCCAATACCAATCTAAACCAAATACAAGCCCAATTTGACCCACATATGAGTTCAATTTCACCTAAAAACTCAAAATCCCCAATTTTGACTAAGTGACCCAAATCCCCAAATTGACCTAATGCCAGTCAATTTCTCCCCAATTTCAATTCTAAACCATTCATAACAATCCTCTAATTTGAATTGAATCATTAATTGCCCCCAATTTGAGCCCAAGTCTCACCTAAATCCACTTAAAGTCCAAACTCCTAATTTTGACCCAAACTTGTCATATGCCCAAAATCTCCTAAATTGATGCCCCTACTCCCAAAATTTCCACCCAGTTCATGTTGGGGACTCTTCAACACATTCCTCTAGACCATTTGGAGCCCTCAATTAGCCTCAGATCCAACCCTAGCTCAACCTAGACCCAAGTCTAGCCCAACATGCCTAAATTGACCAAAATCCAAAAATCCACCAAATTGAACCCCCAAATGAACTCAAAACCACTCCAAGTCTTCATGAGAAATATTTATTACAATCATGTACACAATGTTTCTCAAGATACTTGGGCTCCATTCAAGCCCAAACTCAAGCTAGTCTAACCTAAACCCACTGTGACCTAAATTGAACCTATGACCTAATGACACTTAAATTGAACCCAACTAAACCAAATTGACCAAACCAACTCCTTGGAACCTTGAAGACCAGCCAAAACCCACTAGACCCAAGTCTATTGAGCCATGGACCAAAGAACCTTCACCAAGGACAACTCCCCCTCACCTTTTGGCTTAACCCATCTCTCCAAGCAAGCCACTCATCATGGCAGGTAATTAACTTCATTAACTCCTCTCTTGCTTTCCATTAACCTGCCAGCCACCTTCCTTGTCCTTGCTGGCTGCCCTAGCCACCGGAGCAGCTCAGCCTAAGCGCCCCCATACCCCTTAAAATTCAAAATTGAGCCTTATCAGTGAGGGATCACCTCAGTGATCAATGGCACTGCTTTGCCCTCACCCTAAGCAGCCTAAAGCACCCAAAACCAAACCCTGAGCTAAGCCAATTAGCCATGGCTACAAAATCACCCCCTCACGACCAAAATCCAAGTGTTGAAAATTTCTTAGCCAAACTCTGCCAAAATATCACCAGAGCTCCTTCAAACCTCCCTAAGACCATTTCAACTATTTTCCCCCTCTGGTTCCCACTGCCTGAGCTCAATTTCAGAGCTTACACTTGGCCGAAAACCAGGACACTTTCCAATACACCTCCACACATAACCAAATCTCAATTAACTGCACCCACACCTTCACAGTAGTGAGAGAAGAAGATCCCCCATCAAAGCCCCATCATAGAAAGCCTCTGCACCAGACTTCCATCAACACCTAAAATCAGTTCTGGTCGAGTTTGGATCAAGATAATTCACCAAGGCAAAAGGCTCCATCGAGGTTCATTGAGACCAATCAAAGCTGCCACATCCATCTAATTGATGCCTCCCCTCTCAGACGAAGGTATTGAACTCACACTTCCTCCCGAGCTTTTCTTTGTCCTTTATAATTGTACACTGTATTTCATACCTTATAAACCATATGGATAGGTTTGTCTAGGCTAGATGAAGCTCTAGGAATAAAACTCATGTGATTTGGTTGAGTCTAGCTCGAGATCTTAGGTCTAGAAGGTGGACGGCTCTCGGGATGAACCAGTCGAAGACGATGAAGGAGCGTCGTTGGATCGCACGTGTAACTCTTGGATGTTCAGGATTGCGCTGGACGAGCTCTCGATACATAAAGCGCGGCCACGTGGCAGCTAAGTCAGAAGGCGGCGTCAAATGGAGGAGCGACGCGTGGAGGCTGCGGAGCTGCCGAGGATGACACGGCGCCACGTGCTTAAGTAGGAATTTAGGGGTAATTTTGAATTATTTAAATCAGTGAACTTAGAAAATCCATATCTTGGCCTAGAAAAATCAAGAAAATAAAAGAAAAATACCTTGTTGCACAGTGAACAGAGGAGAACAATGTGGAAATGGTTTGAAATATTTTTTATATATTTTTTATTTTTAAAAAAATTAAATACTGATTTCAGTCTTTTAATTTTCCACTGACCCAAACATTTCACCATAGCTTGAGCTTTGGGGTCTTATTCTATCTGTCTTAAGGGACCTTCCCTGATTTTTCCAAAGTGAGTGGGGATCTCTGTGAGGAGATATCTATTTTTCAAATTATTGTGTCTATTTTGGTATAAAAATTGTAATAATTAAAATAATAATCAGAAAAATATAAAGTAAAATTTGGTAGATCTCTTATGATTAGAGGACCCTAGAATAATTATTTTATGGGCTAAATCACTAAGATATGAACTAATCATTAACTTGACCTAAAATAAACTCTTAATTAATTAAGATAAAATCAAAATCAAAATAACCCAAAAAGGATTCTCCATTGTTCTTCAAGGACATAGGAACTCCCCTAAAAATTTTAAAGTCATTTGGAATTAATTTAATAAGCTAAATGATTTTCTTAAGCCTAATGGTATTTTTGGCACTTAAATGAATTTTAATAATAAAAATACCCCTCAAAAATTTATAAAATTAATTTTGGGAGTTCTCTATGATTAGAGGGATTTTCTAAAAATAAAATTGGAATTTTTATAAAATTTTCATTTTTGAACATATTTTAATATTTAAATAATTAAAAAAATTCAAAATATCAAAATATTAATAATCATGAAATTATTACATTTGGTCTCCTAATCACTTAGGAGTCATCCCCATAATTTTCCTAAGTCTAAGTTAAAATATCAATTTTTAAAGGCTTAAAAGAATTTTTAAAAGGCTAAAAAATGAATTTCCTTAATTTTGAACTAAGATAATTCTAAAAATTAAAAGAAAAATCAGAAAAATATGAAATTTGTTTTTCTGGGTTCCCTGACCTCAGAGAAATTTTTGAAAAATATAAAATTGAATTTTTAACTCTTAAAATATTTTATAATTAAATAAAACTCCAAAAATTAAAATAATTATAATAATTAAATTAAAATTAACTGGGATGAGGAGCTTAGAGCTTGGAGCATGCCGGGATGATGGAACAGTGGGATCTTAACCAGTGTTGCTATAATCAACCTTAATGTTCCCCTAATAAAGTATTAAGGCACCTCAAATTAAATATTTCTAAAACATGACACTTCTCTTTTCTCCTCAATTAACACTTCTTTAAACTAAACCTGCTATGACGAGGAGCTTGGAGCATGCATCGTGGGCAGCACGGCCATCTTCAACAGTAAAAACTTGTCGACACCAGCAAAACTGTTCCCTAGTTTAAAAGACAAACTATAGGACTTCGAGGTATCTTGTCTAGTGCAGTATAAATCCTCAACTTCTCCTTAAGTCTTTGCACAGCCCTGCTGTACAATATATAACCTAATTTGCTTTATTATTCCGAGGTTATCGTCCGGTACGACATAAATCTTCCCATCTTCCAGGTTTTTTATATAATCAGATATTATGCGAATGTAATCCCTATAATTATTTGGCAGGATTGAAATTTAAATAACTTCATTTCAAAGATTTAAAGCCAAACTATAGGATAGTTCGAGAAGACATCAAAGTTTCCTTTGAATTTGTGTTCTTCCCCTACCCTTCACTCCTTTGGATTATGATAAAATGAAATGTTCCAAAGTTTGAGCCAATCACCTATTGAACTTCCGACCATCACATTTTCCTCAGAAAACCTTACATTTGGAAGTCATGAATATAAATATTTCCTTATCTATATCAAAAGTTTTCTTGTGTAACATCGGTTATCTAGGATGTAATTAACTATAGTGGCTTGCCCTTATAAGAAACTTAAAGACCCCAGATTAATATAAACCCTATATAATTCTTTCATACTAGATAGGGGAAATTGTCGGTCAAAATGGTTCACAGATCAAACGGATGTCATAAAAACATGTCTTGCGGTGAAATGATTGAATATTTAGGCCATTATTTATATGAGATCGGTTTGATTTCATATTCTTCAAATTAAAAATATTAATTTCAAAAATCTATATATATATATATATAATAAATGAAATTAATTTCTATTTTATAAAATTAAAACCCTTTTCAAATTAAAACACCTAAGAAACAATTTTTTTTCAACGAAACGAAGATTTAAAACGACTGACAGTTTTCTAGCAACTCTTATGGGGATCGGTTTCTCTCTTCATTAAGATTAGGAAATATTATATTCATATATCAGTAGGGTGCCCTTGTCCCGCATGAGCCAGATTTCCATTCTTCCATTGACATGCTTCACCCATTTCATTCTTGGGAAAGTGTGACAAACTCCTCTGGATTTTAGAACTGTCTGTTTAATCACTTCTCAACAAAAGGGTTCAGGAATCCCTAGGTTTTCCTTTTGATCTTGTGGGGTCGGATCCCCAATAGGTGTGTAGGCGAGCAAATCTCGCTAGGGCAATCTGCGCTGTGAAAGGGACCTCCGATAGGACCCCATACTTCACCTCTTTTCTGTACCTCTCGGGTTTAATCTTGTCTTCGGCAGATTGACCCGTTCTTCTTTAAACCTTAAAGCTCCTTTTAACCAACACGTGAAAATCTAAAATATGAGATAAAAAGATAATAAAATGAAATTTTTTCCCAGTCCACAGAACAACCTTTTTCTTAGTGTTTGCACTATGATGACAAGGTTTTTGTCCCTCACTAACTTTTAGAATGCTTTACTAGACAAAGTTAAAGATGTCAGCCCCTACACTGACTTTCTCTTGCAACTTGCCTTCCTCTCGCGAAGCCGATCTTGCAGCACCGAAGATTCAATTCGGGACCGGCTTCAGTGAGTTTGAAGTCGTACTTGGAAAAGCCTCGTTCGTGGTCATGAAAGTTGCCACTCCTGAAATTCAAGAGCCGTCTGTTGAGTTTGACTTGAACTCCCATGAAAACTTCCCTTCTGCTAAGAAGGTGAAAATAACTGCTGCCCCCGTCAATTCAGTCGTCTCCGTGCCAAGGAGAGTTGTTACCTCTACTGCCACCGGCTTCGCCGTCACCGCACCTACTTTCCCATCTTCCAAAAGGAAAGAGATTTTTCATGAAGTTGATTTTGAAGATACCTTTCTTGCCCTGCCGCCTGCCTTCGAAGTTAGCTCAAATTCTAGACCTCCCCTGTGTTGATCTCATTTTGGTGAGGTCTTTTCTTTCCTCTTAGTGCTTAGGATCTAGCCATAGGACTTCTCATTGACTATCCTAGAAGACTAGAGATGGAACCCACCACTTAGAAATTCAAACACCTCTTAACTCTTCTTGAACCCCACAGATGATCATAAACCTCCAAGTCTCCTTGGAAGGTTAAAAGTCAAATGTGGAGGTTCAAGGATGAATTCCTATAGGATGTTCAAGCCTTAGAATAACCCTGGGTGGCCTGGTCTTGGTTAAGTCTGGCATGCACACACCACACTCGTACACACATTCCAAACCCTAAAACCACTCTCACCCAACTCAACTCCCTGACTCATGTAGGTAACTCATATGGATGGGCCTCAACACGTATGCCCCTGGCTAAGAGGGTTAGGAACAACATATTGAGTGCCTAAGATGAGTCCTCCCATGGCTCTTGTGAGCTTAACATGGCTTCTTGGCTCAACTTATGGTTTCATTTTACTCACATTTAATGAATCTTCATTTTTCCCAAATTTCAATTTTTGACCCCGGGCCCTTAACCCACCAAACCTACAAAATACCCTCGAAATTTCTAAAATTGCCTAAACTACCCAAAATTTCTTAAAAATCAATCCTAAACATTCCCCACCACTCAAATTGATCATTCATGACCAAATATACTAAAATTTTCAAAAATAGCCCCCAATACCCTTTATGTACCCTCCTTGTACCCTAAATAGCCTAAAGTTCCAAAAATTCAAAAAAATCTCAAAAAAATTCCAAAAATTCCAAAATATTATCCAAATCATTTTTTTCAACTACCACATACCCCAATTTTGTCAACTTAACCAAATTTGATCAAAAATTTCCAAGTGGCCCTTAAGGCCCAAAATTGACCAAGTAACCCAACCCATCCCAAATTAAACCCAAATGTCATCCAATTTTCCCCAAATTTGTTTTGAAACCTTCCTAACATCCCTAAAAACAAAAATCTACATTAACTTACCCCAAATTTGAACCCAAACTTAACCCAAGCCTAACTCAAACCAAAATTCCCAAAATTGGCCTAAACCAACCATGAACCTAAACAAGTCCAAAGCTCAAAATCAATACCCAACTAAAATTGAGCTCTTTTTCACACCTCCTTAAACATTTTGCCACATTTATTTGGCACAAAAATTTACCAATTTTTATCCAAAATTTTATTTTAAAACCTAAAAGCCCATCTCCTTAAAACATTTTTAAAGCCCATCTCCACCAAATTTAAAAAGCCCAAATTTTCAATTCAAGGCCCATATGACATTCCTCTTCATAATGCATTCAATTAAAAACTTCCCTAAGTATCAAAGTCATCATTAAAACATTCCAAATCAAGCTTCATCCAAATTTTCATCAAGATATAAAAAAAAATCCCAAAATCCTTTCTCATGCAAATGAGCCAACTTTTTCCAAGCCAAAGGTGAGCCAAGGAGCCATGCACAAGCCACATGATAGCCATGGGAAATCTTTCCACCTCACCATACTAAAGTGGCAAAAGGAGGGAGCCCTTTAATGATTCCCTTAAGGTGATTAAGCCTTTTCATGACTCTCCTAAACATTACTTAAGCCTAATTGTACTTGGATTGTGACTTGACCCCACTAATCAGGCTGACCCAACTTGTTTCCCTCAGCCCAAAATCAGAACTTGGGGAGGTGCACCAAGCCCATTTCCATGGATTGACCAAACCAAGCTCAAAATACACCCTCCCCATTCCATTTTGATCAAGCTCTTTATACATGGACAACCTTCATTGATTCTACAAAACTCAATCCCTAGACACACTCAGTCAGATGGTGACTCGACCCTGGCCGGACCACCACCTGAGTCGCCGGAAAACACCAGGCCGAGAGCCTAATTTGAATTCAAAAATTCAAAACTCCCTTGCTGAGCTGTCCCATGGCCAATGGTCACTAGAGCTCTTCTTCTCCTCTCCTTAACAGCTGGTCCCAGCCCTCAATTGATCATGAGAAGCCCTCTAACGATGGCTATTTAAACACTACCACCTCCACGACCAAAAGGGTTGATGCATTGGACCTTAACAAAACTCTGCCAAATTGATCCCAAACTCTTCAAACAACCTAGAGCAGTTGATCCCCACTGAAATCCAGCCCTAAAATCCCCTCTGTGAGTTCAATTTCTGAGCTCACTCTTAAGCCAAAAACCAGGACACTTCACCACAATGAGCAAAAATCCAAATTGATCGACCCTACACTATAACCATACCAAGAGAAGAAGTTCCCTAGTGGAAACCCCCACACCATGCCACCCATTTGTGATGGAGACCAAAGCATGAAATCGGGTTTGGAGGAAATCATACCTAGGCATTTCACCACAGCTCCAGGCTTCATCCCTAGCTTCCCTAGACTCCAACGAATGTGTCAAGCCCCTCTGATTGAAGCTTCACTTCTCAGAGCCAAGGTATTAAACTCTTCCTTCCCGAGAGCTTGTTGATCCAAGAAAAAAATACCTATTTTTATGCCTTGATTTTTATCAATTTTTTAAGGATATTATGCTTTAATGAAAGATATTTTTGTGTTTTGGAAGTAGGCGATGCAAAAATGTTCAAGAAGGAAAAAGGATGAAATAGGAGCAAAAAGGAGCAATAATGGAGCCAAAATGCAAAATTGTCAAAATAATTGGCCTGCCGCCTAGGCGCCAGAATCCGGCGCCTAAGCGCCAGTTCGATACAAAATTCTGTAAGATTTTTGACGACTTTTGGACGGTTATTTTGACGGTGTTAGCGGTTATTGGACCATCTAAAAGATTAGCATTTATTCCTGGATTATAGGACATGTGATACATTGTATTTGGACGCTTGGAAATGATTAGGATAGCGAAGAGGTGCGATCCAAAGTGAAGAGGTGCGAAGAACTGGACGCAGAGTCCGACGCCTAGGCGCCAGATTCCGGCGTCTAGGCGCCAAACACACCTTCTAGAAGATTCGTTGAACATGGACACATTTTGAAGAGGTGCTTCAAGGCAACCCTTGAAGCCTATAAATAGGATGCTACTCCTTCAGAGAAAAACGGCCCACAAATCACCAACGCCCAACCTAGTCCCTTAGCCCCATAGTTCCATTTAGAGAGAGAAATTAGAGAAATATTTTAAGGGTCATATTTATAGTTTCTTTTATTAATTAGTGAGTTTATTTAGAGTTTGTATTGAGATTATTTGAAGAGTCGGTGCTTTTGAAGTCTATTTACTTTGGAGTCAGAAGGATTCAGAGGTTAAGTTGGAAAAACACTTGAGATAAATATTTGTATTTTGATTTAAAATTTAATTTATATGTTTTGTTGTTTAAATTCAATGTGTTCTGAGTAGTTACTTTACTTTCTTCTTTCAATTATGAAAAGATAGATAAGATAACATAAAATTCATTGGAAAATTAAAAACTATATATATTTTTAAAACATTGTGATGATATTAATACCGGATCTTAATTTACTATTTAAATTGGCCATTTAAATTGTTAAAATTTGTTGAAGAGTTTTGAGACCTAGAATGAGATGAATTCTTAACTAGTAGATATCACATGAATCCTTGGGTAGTCGAAGGCCTTGCGCGGGTTATTCAAGGTGAAGTGCAAATAAATAGGAAGATATTATTTATTGGGCGTAGAATTGATAAGTTTTTAGAGTGACAGGCTAAATTCTTGTAATTTGGTTTATAGAGAAGGAAAGGGTCACTAGTAGGGCCGACCATAGCCACCCTTAGACATCTAGTAGTGTGAGCCTAGATTAACCCATTCTACTAACAATACATCCATACCTGATCTATAGATTAGCCAATGTTCTTTATACTATCAAGCGAAGGTAAAGAATAAGAATGCTTCTATTTGGCATAATACCATAAATTTATATTCTCCACGAATATTACATTATATAAAAAGTCTTGGATTAATTGAAAGGAAGAAAGTTGTTTGCTTATTTTTATTTACATCAATCATTACTTTATTACTGCTTTATTTCTGCATCTAGTAAATTAAACATTAACTTTTTAACTTTAAAAGAAATACATAAAAATAAAATCAAAATATTTAAAAAAATCTATAATCCTCCTCATGGGATCGATACTGGGGTCTTTATTTAAAGCCCTATATTACTTAAAACGATACGTATACTTGCGTAGTACCCCTAGTGTGTAAAAAATTTTCCATAAAATTATATTTATATACACTAGCCGCTATTATGATTTGAGTCAAAGTATTGGCTATAACATATTTTTGATAGCATAAATTACTGCATTGTTTAGCGATTGCAAACCAAGTTTTTGGTTCATTGCTGCGGATCGAATGGTCAAGTTTTTGGCGCCGTTGTCGGGGAGGCAAAATTTATAGATTTTAAATATTTTATTTTATTTATTTCTTTTATTGTAAAAAATATAAAATACAAAAACATTTATTTAAAAAAAAACAAAAATAAAAATAAAAAAATAATAATTTTATTTCTTGCTATTTTACTTTTTATTTACTTTTTATGCGTAGTTCTTGATCTGAAGGATTATTACCTTTAGATTCTGAATTAGAAAGAACTGTTAGAAGAATTAAAAAAGGAAAATAAATTCAAAAATATCAAGAGATGGCTAATTTACATAACAATTTACAAAATCCAATTGAAATTAATGAACAAAATGTTTACAAACCATTAAGGGATTATTCTAACCCTACAGTTGATGAACTTCATAGTAGTATTCAAGTACCTATTGTAGATGCTAATTCTTTTGAGTTTAAACCGTCTATTATTCAAATGGTTCAAAATAATCAAATTGGGGAACACCAAATGAGGATCCAAATTTACACCTTGCTAGTTTTTTAGAACTTTGCGCTACCTTTAAATATAACAATGTTTCTGATGATGCTTATTAGACATAGACTCTTTCCTTTTTCTTTAAGAGATAAAGCAAAGATGTGGTTGAACTCATTAGCAACAGGTTCTATTAAAACATGAGCTAAAATGGCACAAAAATTCCTTGCTAAATATTTTCCTCCTTCTAAAACTGCTAAATTAAGAAATGATATTACTTCATTTAGTCAATTTGACGGGGAGACAATTTATGAAACTTGGGAAAGATTTAAGGAACTATTAAGAAAATGTCCTCATCATACTTTACTTGATTGGTTAATTATTCAAACATTTTATAACGGACTAATTGGATCACTTAAATCAATTAATGATGCTGCTGCTGGAGGTTCTTTAATGGCTAAATCATTTGCAGAAGTTTATACTTTAATTGAAGAAATGGCTAACAATAATTTTCGATGGCCTTCTGAAAAGATTAATCCTAAAAGAATGGCAAGTATTCATGATAATGAAGCCTTTTCTATCTTAGCTTCACAAGTAGCTGCAAATCTAAGAAATTAGATAATTTTGCTATCAATATATCACATAACAACTCTGCTAATATTGAAGATTCTCAAACTATTGAAACTTTACAAGCTATTGCTAGTAAAAATAACCCTTATTCCAATTATTATAATCCCTGGATGGAAAAATCACCCTAATTTTAACTCGGAATAATTCACAACAACAATGGGGTAATAATCAATCCCATCCAACTGAAATCGGAACAATCAAGTAAATTCAAACTATAAACCACCTCGATTTAATAATCAACGTAAAAAGTTATCTATAGTAAGAATTAATTTTACAACTAAGTAATCAATTATAAAATCAAAACACCGCTATTCGTAATATCGAGAATCAAATGGGACAAATCGCTAATTTAATTAATTACGTAGCCTCCAGAACACTTCCTAGTAATGTTGAAGTCAATCCAAAAGAAATCGGAAAAGAACATGAACATGTTAAAGCTGTGCAACTTAGAAGTGGAAAGGAATTAAAAGCAAGAATGCAGAATGAAATTGAAAATGAGATTGAGGTTGAAGAGATTGAAAAACCTCAAGAAACTCCTTCTCCTAGTCAAGATCATACTATTATTCCTATTAACGTGGAAGTTGAAAAACCATCAACACCTTTTCCTCAGAGATTAAAACAACAGAAGCTTGATCATCAATTTTCTAAGTTCTTTGAAATTTTTAAGAAACTTAACATTAACATACCTTTTGCTGAAGCTTTGGAACATATGCCAACTTATGCAAAATTTATGAAGGATATTTTAAGTAAGAAACGAAAATTTGAAGCTTTTAAACTCGTTGCATTAAGTGAAGAATGTAGTACAATAATTCGAAAGAAATTACCTCGTAAACTTAAAGATCCCGGAAGTTTCACTATACCTCGTGCTATCGGAGAAAAAGTTTGTGGAAAAGCTTTATGAGATTTAGGAGCAAGTATTAATCTCATGCCATTTTCTATTTTTCGAAGGTCGAATTTAGAGAGATTACTCTCACCACCGTAACCCTTCGATTAGCTGATAGATCTATCACTTACCCTAAAGGAGTTATAGAGGATGTTCTTATTAAAGTGGATAAATTTATTTTCCCCGTGGATTTCATTGTACTTGATATGGAAGAAGATAAAGAAACACCAATTATTTTATGGAGACCTTTTCTAGCTACCGGACGAGCTATGATTGATGTGCAAAAGGAGAATTAACCATGAGAGTTAATGATCAAGATATTAAATTCAATGTTCTTAAATCAATGAAGTACTCTGATAAAGAAAAATGCTATCGAATGGATATTATTGATTATATAATTGAAAAACATTATCAAGAAAGATGTAAAGTCATTTCGAAGAAAAATTGAATTATTAACTCGATGAAAATGAAGAACTAAAAGAAGAAGAATTATCTAAAGAAACTCATTATATTAAAGATAATCTGGGAAATTTTAGACATAACACAAAATGATATACTTTTATCCTCAATTAAAAAAGCCCCCGAACCGGAATTAAAAATGTTACTCGCACATTTAAAGTATGCTTTTCTTGGAAATTCATTAACTTTACTCGTTATTATTTCTTCTAAACTAAGTTTAGATCAAGAAGAAAAACCGATAGGAGTGTTAAAGAATTATAAGAAAGCTTTTAGTCGGACTATTATCGATATAAGAGGAATAAGCCCTTCCATCTGTATGCATAGAATTTTAATGGAAGAAGATTTTAAACCTACTATTGAACCTCGAAGAAGATTAAATCCTATCATGAAAGAGGTTGTTAAAAAAAAATTTTAAGATGGTTAGATGCTGGAATTATTTATCCTATTTCGGATAGTCAATAGGTAAGTCCTATTCATTATGTTCCGAAGAAAGGAGGAGTAACTGTCATTGTCAATGATAAAAATAAACTAATTTCTACAAGACAATTTACTGGATGGCGAATTTGCATTGATTATCAAAAATTAAATGACGCCACTAGAAAGGATCATTTTCCTTTACCTTTCTTGGATCAAATGCTTCGATAAATTAACTGGACACTCATATTTCGTTTTCCGGATGGATATTCTGGTTATCATTAATTACCTGTCGCTCCTGAGGACCAATAGAAAACAACATTTACAAGTCCTCATGGAACATTTGCGTTCAGAAGAATGCCTTTTGGTTTATGTAATGCACCTGCAACTTTTCAAAGACATATGATGTCAATATTTTGTGATTTGATTGACAAAGGAATTGAAATATTTATGGACGATTTTTCAGTCTTTGGAACTTCTTTTGAATCTTGTTTGGAAAATATTTCCAAAGTTCTGAAAAGATGTGAAGAAACAAATTTAGTTCTGAACTAAGAAAAATGTCAATTTATGGTCACAGAAGGCATTGTACTTGGTCACAAAATTTCACAAAAAGGGATGGAAGTTGATCAAGCAAAAGTGAAAATTATTGTTGAACTGCAACCACCTACTACTGTTATTGATGTGAGAAGTTTTCTGGGTCATTTGGATTTTATAGAAGATATATAAAGTATTTTTTAAAATTGCTAAACCTCTTAGTCATTTATTGGAAAAAGAAGCTAAATTTGAATTTAATGAAGACTGTATTAATGCTTTCAATATTTTAAAAGAAAAATCAATAACTGCACCTATAATTATTGCACCTAATTGGAATAAACCCTTTCGAATAAATGTGCGATGCAAGTGATTTTGCAATTGGAGTCGTATCGGGACAAAAATACGAGAAAATTTTCAAAATTATATATTATGCTAGTAAAACTCTTACCGAAACTCAAAGAAATTAGACTACTATCGAGAAAGATCTTTTAGCTATAATTATGCCTTCGATAAATTTAGACCTTATCTTCTTGGTACCAAATGCATAGCTCATACCGATCATTCCGCTATTAAATATTTAATGACAAAAAAAGATGCTAAGCCTAAACTGATAAGATGGGGTTTACTTCTACAAGAATTTGATTTTCAAATAGTGGATATAAAAGGAACTGATAACCAAATTACTGATCATTTATCTAGAATTAAGAATGATTTTATTACTGAGGAAAATATAAATGAGAAATTTTCTGATGAACATTTATATGTTATTCAAGGATGCCAAACACCTTAGTATGCAGATATAGTTAACTTTTTAGTTAGCAATATTCTACCTTATGGATTGAATAACAAATATATTAAGAAATTTAAAAATGACGCTAAATCTTATATTTGGGAAGATCCTCATTTATTTAAAATAGGAAGAGATTTTGTAATTCGAAGATGTGTACCTTATGAAGAAACTTTTGCTATTATTCAAAAATGTCATGATTCCGATTTTGGAGGACACTTTGGAGTAGATAAAACTGCATTTAAAATTTTAAATTCAGGATTTTATTGGCCTACCTTGTTCAAAGATGTGAGACGTTATGTGAAAACATGTGATCGATGTCAAAGGATGGGAAATATATCTAGAAAAGATGAAATGCTTTTAAACTAGATATTGAAAGTTGAAACTTCTGATACATGGGGTTTAGACTTTATGGGACCATTTGTACCATCATCTGGAAAGATTTATATTTTATTAGCAGTTGATTATGTTTCAAAGTGGATTGAAGTTGTAGCTTTACCTAACTGTGATTCCAAATGTGTTTCAAAATTTTTAAAGAAAATGATTTTTTCAAGATTTAGAATGCCTAAGGTAATTATCACAGATGGTGGAAGTCATTTTAGAAATATAAGAATTCAATTATTACTGGACAAATTTGGAATCAAACACAGAATTGCAACTGCGTATCACCCTCAAACAAGTGGAATGGCTGAAGTATCAAACAGAGAAATTAAAAGAATTTTAGAGAAGACTGTTAATCCTAAAAGAACTGATTGGGTTGATAGACTTGATTCTGCATTATAGGCTTATAGAACAGCTTAAAAGACACCAATCGGAATGTCACATTACCGTTTAATTTATGGTAAACATTGTCACTTACATGTTGAACTTGAACATAAAGCTTATTGGCCGATAAAGGAGTTTAATTTTGATTTGAATATTGCAGGAGAAAAATGATTATTATAATTAATTAAGATGGATGAAATAAGAAATGAATCATATGAAAATACAAAAATTTATAAAGAGAAAATGAAGATGTTACATGATAAAAAGATTTCAGGAAAAATATTCGAGCCTGGACAAGAAGTATTATTATTTAATACTTGTTTAAGGCTTTTTCTTGGAAATTAAGATCTAAATGGATGAGACCATATATAATTGAGAAAGTATACCATTATGGAGCTGTGGATATTAAAGACCCTAAAACAGGAAAAATATTTAAAGTTAACGAATTAAGACTGAAGCCTCATTTGGGAGACATTAAAATGATTTATAAAGAGGCTTACGAGTTGAGTCTACGTGATTAAAGACTTAATTAGGTCGGGCTGACGACATTAAACCAAGCGCTTTGTAGGAGGCAACCCATAATTATTTTTGTGTGTTTTTACATTTTTAATGTAAGGTTATGCCTCGGTCTTGACTAATTTTATATAACTTTAGAAAATTGGACGCTAATAAGTCTTTATTGACTTTAGCTAAAAATTATCTCGAAGTATATAAAGTTTGGACTTTGGATCACTCCATTTCATATGTGAGTAAAAAGGAGATCAAGTTAACCTTCATTATGATTGTTTATAATTTGTGTTACTAAGTCTATATTGATCTTACCATTCTAATTTACCTATTTTGGAGAACGAAACTTTGAAATTTGATGATAGGCGAAACAGAGTCTAACATGGTTCCGGCGCCTAGGCGCCGAAATTTGGCACCTAAGCACCAGAGTAAAACTGTGTATCGATGGGTCCGGCGCTAGATTTGGCGCCTAAGCGCCACAGTTACTACATCGTGTAAAAACAAAAAATTTTTAGTTTTTCACACAAATTTCTACTTTAAATTACCCCATCTTCGTCCCCATTCCCTAAGAAACCAAAATTACGACCTAGAGACTTCATTCTTGAGAGATTAGAGAGGATCTTGGAGAAGAAATGGAGAGAAGAAATCTTGGAGAAGAGGCTAGAGACAAAGGTTCAAAGGATCCTCAACCCTACTTCAATGGTTTTATCGCTGTAAGTTTGGAGAAAATTTCAAGTCGTCTAGATAAATTTGAAGCAGAATTCAAAAGTATTGGAGATCGTCTCCATGAGATGTATCATCAAATTGAACATCTGGAATGGCAGGCGAAGCTTCAATTTGATCAACTAGCGGCTTATCAAGATGCTCAAGTGGAGATGTATGCTAAGAACAAATGGATCGATGAGAAAACGGCTACAAATTTTCTGAAAGCGTCAGTATTCTTCCCAAGTAGGCCTAGTAATCTTCCTTGCGAAGAGAATGGAAATTTTTAATTTGAATATTAGATAGTTATTGTGGTGTGATCTAGACTTTTATTAGTGTGTCGTTGTATCGATTTAGTAAATCGAATGTGTTGTTGGTGTGTTTTTTTTATTGTTCAATGTGTGTTGTATTTGCTTTGAAATTGTGTAGTTTGATTATTTATTAGGACTTGAATCATATTACTATACTTATCTGTATTGAATTGAGCTAAAATTGAAGATTATAAATAGAATTAGAAGAGTTTGATTTAAACCTTGTGTTTAATTGGTGGATTCAATTTTTAATTTTTAAAATTTTTGGGAAATATTTTGGAAGTTGGAAACTGAAGCACTACTCTAATATGAGTAATTGGAAGTTGAATTTATGAGTTTTTGTGGAAAATTAAATTTTTGAAGTGATTTTTGTGAAAGGCGAGTTTGGCAACTAGAAGCTAGAATTTGGCGCCTAGGCGCTGGTTCAGCCTGCTTATCGAAAATTGGCATTTAAATCCCATTACCATGGTTGACGCCTAAGCTTCATCCCCTTCCTCTTTTTCGTGAAAATACACCCCCTAGATCCATCTTGAGGTCAATAAATCAAGTTTTTGAGTCCGAAATCACTTGATTTCTTCATCTCGAGGTCAGATCTACCTTCTAATCCATTTATTTTTTATTCTTACCATAGTTTTTCCTATTTTTTGCTAAAAACCAAAATTTTGAGAAAATTTTTGTTTTTTAGAGTTTCTCCATGGATTTTTAAACTCATTTTAAGTTTCTCAAGCTTAAAAAGAGTTTAAATATTTGATTCCTAAATTTATTTGTGATTTCTTTCAATTTTAAATGGCACCAAAATCTAAGCGAGGAAAGACACGAGAAATTTTTGACAGCAGCAAGTTTTCGACTGCGGTAGCGCATTTTCATTATCACGAATTTGCGATGTCAAGAAAATTTATCTCAGAACGCAGTTTTTACTATCCTGGTGAAATGATCGAGAACACGATCGTTGCACACAACTGGCAACGATTCTGTTATTTCACTGTTGTTGCCGTTATTCCTATTGTACGAGAGTTTTATGCCAACTTTTTGGATGCGAAAGACTATGAAGTCTTCGTTAGAGGTGTCGGAGTAGGATTTACTCTGGAACGGATCACTATTTTCAACGGCCTGTCACCTACCATTGAGTGCTACTATTCTGGTTTATCTCCATCTGAGGGAGATCTTGAGATGATTATTGCATATCTGACAGATGGCACTGGAGTTTGAAAGATCTGAAATGACAAACGAGTAAAACATCAAATCTTCTAAGTTAAATGGTATTTCAAAGGCATGACATTATTTTATTTCAGCTAGACTTCTACCTTCCAACCACCTGAGTGAAGTTACCAGAGATCGAGCTATCCTGAACTACTGCATTCAGGAGAGGAAGCCGATAGATGTTGGTAGTATTATTTATGATTCAGTGGAATCGATTGCTAGATCCAGCACTTCTGTAGGATTAGGATTCCCATCCTTGATTCATTCTTTATGCATGAGCAATGGAGTTCTGCTGATATATCAGAGGAGAAGTTGAAGACTACAAAACCATTTGGGCAGGAGAGTGTTAGCATTTATGATCATCTTCGAGGGAAGAGATCTACTGATCCACTTACTTCTGTACCTACTCCAGGTAGATCTTCTACTTCTAGACCTTCTACTTCTACTGCTGAGCCACCATCTAGTTTCTGGGAATTGATGCATGATCAATTTCTGGAACAGCAAAATGAGTTATTTCTAACTCACTGTAGAGTAGATACTATAGATAAGAAGATTGATCATTTATCTGAGTTTACCCAAAAGAAAAGTGAGTATGATGCTGAGTATTCAAAGTCTTTAGTGAGATTCTTGAAGGGTGAGCATGATTTTCAGTTTCCTACCTGTCCTAAATTTTCAACGTATGTTGATCTAAGGATGTGGAGTTTTCTTTTGGTGATGACGATGACGAGGCTACAGATAGTGATTAGTAGCTTGATTTACGTCTGAGATGTGCTGATTCTGTTGTTAGTTTATTTCTTATTTGCTAGTGTTGTTTGTTGTTTGTTGTTTGTTAGTGTAGATTTGTTTATAAAACTTTGTCTGGATTGTTTGATGTTGAGACTGTTTTAAATATTTGGTGTATTGTGTTGAAGACTGAAATTTGGATAAATTAATGTTTATTTCTGTTTCAGCCTACTGTTTAGTATTCTTAAATAGTTAGTAATGTTGTTCTGTTTCTGTTACTATTAATAGTATAGTCATTTAATTCAGCTACTTATTTAAAAAAAATGATGGGCCTGCTTACTTTTATATATGCTTTGTTATTTTAGTAATATTCATAAAAAAGCATGTGTAGAAGTAAATTTTTCTTTTTAGACTGTTTTTACATACTTATAAAAATTCTATTTTAAATTATACATTTCTTTCTCTCATACTTTAAATTTTTTTCTTGATATACCAAAACATAAGTTTGGGGGAAGGGAAAATACATGCAAATTTAAATTTTATTTGTCCTTAATGAACTAATATTTTCTAAAAAAAATATTAACATAACATAAAGAATGAAGAATCTATTTAAGATCATTTAAATTTTTGAAATTATAAATAATTTAGCAGATTTAACCAAAATTTTAATAACTTTGATTGATTTTAAGAATAGAATTATTGAACTTAAAGAAGAGTAAGATTAATAAATTTTTTTATTCATAGTAGAATTAATTGAATTTTAGAAGTATTAAGAAATCAAAAATTATAACTTGAAAAAGAAAAGATTGAAATTCCTTTTGAAATCTATTCATGTTATAGTAATTAAGTGAAAATGTATAAGTTTGAAAATATAAGTTAAGGATAGCGAAGTTCAAAACCATTAACAGGCTATCCAAATATAGTAATCCTCTCTGTAAAAAAAAATAATAAAAAAAAAGAGAGAGGAGAAGCTTGAGGACATGCCTAATCAAAAATTGGCTTCACTTGAATTAGCTTATAAGAAAAAAACTGATTACATATTTTACTTAATTTTTATGCATGTATCTTTATTAGAAAAGATTTTCATGAAGATCTTTTTCTTGTAAATAATTTATGTGATCTTAATATAATAAACTACAATTATTTTCGAAGTGAATGAAAAATTTTTGAAATCTTATGATTTGGTAGTTAAATATTCTTTAAATTCATAAAATTAATCTTAGTTAAATTTGGTTAATGATTTACTAAATCTTTATAAAATAAAAAATTATAAAAAATCTTAAATATTTACCTTTTATTCCAATTGTTATACATTTTATATAGTAAAAAGGGTTACTTGAGAACAAGTAACGTTTAAGTTTGGGGGATTTTGATCCATGAAAAAAATACATATTTTTATGCCTTGATTTTTATCAAATTTTTAAGGATATTATGCTTTAATGAAAGGTATTTTTGTATTTTGGATGTAGGTGATGCAAAAATGTTCAAGAAGGAAAAAAGGATAAAAAAGGAGCAAAAATGAGCAAAAATGGATCCAAAATGTAAAATTGTCAAAATAATTGGCCTGACGCCTAGGCGCTAGAATCCGGCGCCTAAGCGCCAGTTCGATACAGAATTCTGTAAGATTTTTGATGACTTTTGGATGGTTATTTTGACGGTGTTAGCGGTTATTGGACCATCTAGAAGATTGTCAATTATTCCTGGATTATAGGACATGTGATACATTGTATTTGGACGCTTAGAAACGGTTAGGATCGCGAAGAGGTGTGAAGAACGGGACGCAGAGTTCGGCGCCTAGGCGCCAGACACACCTTCTAGAAGATTCATTGAACATGGACACATTTTGAAGAGGTGCCTCAAGGCAACCCTTGAAGCCTATAAATAGGAGGCTACTCCTTCAGAGAAAAACGGCCCACAAACCACCAACGCCCAACCTAGTCCCCTAGCCCGATAGTTCCATTTAGAGAGAGAAATTAGAGAAATATTTTAAGGGCCATCTTTATAGTTTCATTTATTAATTAATGAGTTTATTTAGAGTTTTTATTGAGAGTATTTGAAGAGTCGGTGCTTTTGAAGTCTATTTACTTTAGAGTAAGAAGGATACGGAGGTTCAGTTAGAAAAATACTTGAGATAAGTATTTGTATTTTGATTCAAAGTTTTATTTATATGTTTTGTTGTTTAAATTCAATGTGTTCTGAGTAGTTACTTTACTTTCTTCTTTCAATTATGAAAAGATAAATAAGATAATATAAAATTCGTTGGAGAATTAAAAACTATATATAAATTTTAAACATTGTGATGATATTAATACCAGATCTTAATTTACTATTTAAATTGGCCATTTAAATTGTTAAAATCGTTGAAGAGTTTTGAGACACAGAAGGAGATGAATTCTTAACTAGTAGATATCACATGAATCCTTAGATAGTCGAAGGCCTTGCGCAGGTTATTCAAGGTGAAGTGCAAATAAATAGGAAGATATTATTTAATGGGCGTAGAATTGATAAGTTTTTAGAGTGACAGGCTAAATTCTTGTAATTTGGTTTATAGAGAAGGAAAGGGTCACTAGTAGGGCCGACCATAGCCACCCTTAGACATCTAGTAGTGCGAGCCTAGATTATCCAGAAAAGATGAAATTTCTCTAATTTTATTCTAGAAATCAAAATTTTTTATGTATGGGGTTTGGACTTTATGGAACCTTTCGTACCATCATCTGGAAAGATTTATATTTTATTAGCAGTTGATTATGGTTCAAAGTGGATCGAAGTTGTAGCTTTACCAAACTGTGATTCCAAAAGTGTTTCAAAATTTTTAATGAAAATGATTTTTACAAGATTTGGAATGTCTAGGATAATTATCACAGATGGGGAAGTCATTTCAGAAATATAAGAATTCAATCATTGCTGGAAAAATTCAGAATTAAGCATAGAATTGCAACTTCTTATCATCCTCAAACAAGTGGAATGGTCAAGTATCAAACAGAGAAATTAAAAGAATATTGGAAAAGACTGTTAATCATAAAAGAACTGACTGGGTTGATAGACTTGATTCTGCATTATGGGCTTATAGAACAGCTTATAAGACACCTATCACAATGTTATCTTATCGGTAATTTATGGTAAACATTATCACTTACCTGTTGAACTGGAGCATAAAGCTTATTGGGCGATAAAGGAGTTCAATTATAATTTAAATACTGTAGGAGAAAATTGATTATTACAACTAAATAAAATGGAAGAGATAAGAAATGAATCTTCTGAAAATGCAAAAATTTATAAGGATAGAATGAAGATATTACATGACAAAATGATTTCAAGGAAAATATTCGAGCCTGGACAAGAAGTAGTATTATTTAATGCTCATTTAAAACTTTTCCCTGGAAAATTAAAATCTAAATGGATGGGACCATTTATGATTGAGAAAGTATACCCTTATGGAGCTGTGGATATTAAAGATCCCAAAACTAGAAAAGTATTTAAATTTAATGGATTAAGACTGAAGCCTTATATGGGAAAAATGAAATTAAATTACAAAGAGGCTTATAAACTGAGTCTAACCGATTAATTCCATTAATTAGGTCGGGCTGACGACGTTGAACCAAGCGCTTTGTGGGAGGCAACTACCCATATTTATTAGTTTGAGTTTAATTATCGTTGTAAGGTTATGTCTTGGTTTTGACTAAATTTGTATATAACTTCTGGAAAAAGAAGGCTAACAAGTCTGTATTGGCTTAAGCTAAACATTTTTCTTGAAGTATATAGAAATTGGACTTGGACCACTCCATGACAAATGTGAGTAAAAAGGAGATCAAGTTAACCTTCGTTTGTGATTTGAATTTTTCGTAATTATGTTTGTGTGCTGATCATATTCATTTATTAGACCTATTTCTATGATCGAAACTATGCAAAAATTGACGATTGGCGAATCGGAGTCGATCGAGGTTCTGGCGCCTAAGCGCCAGAATAACTGGCATATCGATGAATCCGGCGCCTAGGCGCCAAATTCCGGCGCCTAAGCGCCGCGGTTATAGATCATGGAAAAACTGAATTTCTTCAGTTTTTCACACGAAATCTCTTTATTTATAGCCTATTTTTCATCTCCAATCCCATAAACACACTAATTTCGACCAGAGCAATTCATTTTGGAAGAGTTAGGAAGGATTTGGAGGCCATGGATAGAGGAAATCATGGAAATGAGGTAAGAGACAAATCTCCTAAAGATCCTCAACCTTATTTTAATGGATTTATTATTGTTAGTTTGGAGAAAATTTTTAGTCGAATGGATAAGATTGAAGCAGAACTTCAAAGTATTGGTAATCGTCTCCATGAGATGTACCACCAATACGAACACTTGGAATGGCAAACCAAACTTCAATCTGATCACATGGCTGCCTATTAAGACGCTCAAGTAGAAATGTACGCAAAGAACAAATGGATTGATGAAAAGACGGCTTTGGAATTTCCAAGGGCGTTGGTGTTCTATCCCTTCGGTCCTAGCGAACTTCATTGCGAAAGAGATGGAAATTGAAGATCGGTATTAAATAGATTCTGTGTATTTTAGGCGTAATTGAGTCTTGTTTTAG
Organism: Papilionanthe hookeriana x Papilionanthe teres; assembly: GCA_022702705.1. Taxonomy (NCBI): domain Eukaryota; kingdom Viridiplantae; phylum Streptophyta; class Magnoliopsida; order Asparagales; family Orchidaceae; genus Papilionanthe; species Papilionanthe hookeriana x Papilionanthe teres. The sequence continues at coordinate 115,393,412 of CM040426.1, forward strand.
TGTGATTGAATATCTAATGTGTGTATTTGCTTAAATTGTTCAATGTGTGTTGTTGGATTTGAATGTTTGCTTTTAATATGTTGTTGATTGTGTTATTTATAAAATGATGAACCTTGATACAAGTCTTGTACTGAAGATTGTTGAATTTGGAATGGATATTAGGATTTTGAATTGAAGAATTTGGATACATTTATGTGGATCTATGATTTTATTTTAAATTGATTGTGAAAATATTTGGAGGTTATAAAATGGATTAATACTCTCATAAGAGTAATTAGGAGTCAAATTTAATAAGATTTGGTGGAAAATATTTAATTTAAATCAAATTTTTTGGAAAGGCGAGTCTGGCACCTAAGCGCCAGTTCTACCTGAACCCGAAAACTCATCTTCTTAAACCCCCCCCCCCCCACACACACCATTTTTGATGCCTAAGCTACCTTCTCCACAGTATTTTTGTGAAACTACCACCTAGAGATCCCATTTAGAGCCGGATTTGCAAGTTTTTGGGATTGAAATCACCCGATTTCTTCATCTCGAGGTCAGATCTATATTCTAAACTCATTATTTTTTATTTTTATGGATTTTTCTCTAATTAAGAAAAACCAAAATTTTGAGAAAATTTTTGATTTTTTATGATTAAATTCATGGGTGTTTAAGCTATTTCAAGTTTGAAAAGCTTAAATTAGTTTTTTTTCCTAGATCTGTTGAATTTATTTCGCGTTTTTCTTTCACGTTTAGATGCCACCCAAATCTAAGCGAGGAAAGGAACGAGAAAACTTTAATCGTAGCAAGTTCGTCACTGCTGCTGCACACTTTCGATATAATGATTTTGCTACGACTCAGAAGTTTATCTCAGAGCGAAGTTTCTATAATCCTGGAGGAAGAATTGAGGAGACAATCGTTGCACTCAGCTGGCAACGATTTTTATATTTCACTGTTGTTGATGTTATCCCGGTAGTTAGAGAGTTTTATGCTAATTTCGTGGATGTGGAGGAATACGAGATTTTTGTTCTAGGAGTTGGAGTAGGATTCACTTCTGAACGTATCAACATTTTCTATGGCCTGCAGCCAAATATTGAGTGTTATTACTTAGGTTTATCTCCATCTAAGGATGATTTGAACATGATCATTGCCTACCTGACTGATTGTACTGGAGCCTGGAAGACTCGGAATGGAAAAAGAGTAAATTTTTCATCTTCTAAGCTTAATGGTATTTCCAAGGCATGGCACTACTTTATTTCTGCTCGTTTCCTTCCATCCAATCATCTGAGTGAAGTTACCAGAGATAGAGCTATTCTAACCTATTGCATTCAAGAGAAGAAGTCTATTGATGTAGGGAGCATTATTTATGATTCTGTGGAGGCTATTGCTCGTTCTAGCACATCTAGTGGACTTGGTTTTCCATCACTGATCTATTCTCTTTGTCAAAGTACTGGAGTAGTTACTGAGCTTTCTGAAGAAAAGCTTAAGTCGACGAAGCCTATAGGAAGAGAGAGTGTCAACATTTATGACCGACTGCGAGGTAAGAGTTCTACTGCACCTCTTCGGTTCATTACCTACTGCAGTAGAGCTTACACTTCTAGACCATCTACTTCTAGCCGAGCCATCATCTACATTTTGGGAAACCATGCATGATCGGTTCATAGAGCGACGAGCATGAGTTATTCTTAACTCACTGCATAGTAGATACCACAGACATGAAGATTGATCATCTTTCTGAGTATACACAAAGAAAGAGTGATTTTGATGCTGAATATTCAGAGTCCTTAATGAGATTTCTGAAGGGTGAGCATGATGTTCAGTTCCCTACTTGTCCCAGATTTTCACCCTATGTTGATCCTAAGGATATGGAGTTCTCTTTTGGTGATGATGATGAAGCTACAGACAGTGATTAGTAGCTTAATTTATCTCTAGAGATTGTTAATTTTGTTTTTAGAGTATTATCTTGTTTTTTCGTGATGTTATTTATTGATGTTATTTGTGAACTTTTTATGTTAAAACTGTTTTTAGATTATCCGATGTGTGTTTAAGGTCGAGATGTGAATGAATTTCTATAAAATTTTATTTTTGTTTCAGCCTACTGTTTAGTGTTCATGAATAGTTAGTAAATTTACATGTTCTAAAATAAATTTTTTTTAGAAATTAACTCCTGCTCATTCTACACATACCCATTTTATTTTGAGTGTTTATTGTGTGTAATTTTGAGACCTATCGAAGGCTTTACGCGGATTATTTAAGGTGAAGTGTAAATAAATAGGAAGATATTATTTATTCAACGTAGAATTAATTAGTTTTTATAGTGACAGACTAAATTCTAATAATTTGGTTTATAGAAAGGTAACGGGTCACTGGTAGGGCCGACCATAGCTACCCTTGGACATCTAGTACTGTGAGCCTAGATTAACCATTCTACTAATAACACATCTTGAGCCTAACTATAGATTAGTCAATGTTCTTTGCACCTGGACTAAAGGGTAAAGAATAGGAATGCTTCTATTTGGCACAATACTATAATCTTAATTCACTATTAAAGATAATTAATCTATAATACTTGGATTAGTTGAAAAAGGAGAAAGTCGTTTTTATAAATGCATTAAATTACTGCTTACTTTACTTTCCTGCTTATTGCTTACTTTCTTTTAGTAAAAGTTATTAGTTAATTAAATTTGAATATGTATATAAAAAAAGGTATATATAATTTGCTTAAGAAAATTTCAAAATATTGTTTTTATATATTTTTACTTTTTGTTTTTATTATCCCTGTGGGATCGGTAACCAGGACTCCACTAGAGCCATGTATTACTTGAACGATACGTATACTTGCATTTAAAATTGTAACTTTACAATAATTAAATCTAATAAAATTGTAAAAGTAAACCTCGTACATCAATTTTTTGAAGCCATTTGCCAGGAATTAAATCTTCTAAAAAGTGGTATCAAAATCTTGTATTTTAAAGCTTTATTAAAGTCGCATCGTATCAGAAGCTCAAAAGGAATGTAAACTAAATGGGTCTCTCCTGGATCTTTTCACAAGTCTTTTGGACAGTTTTCAAGACAACTGGACCTATTATATTTATTAAATGAAGAAATCTCATAAATGAATAGAACTCACCGGGTTATGACCTAGGACTTGGTAGGCTTGTGACGAACCTATCCATAGGGTTTTATTTCCCTGCAAATTATAAATGTTTATTGCAAGAATACTAAAGTTACAGGTGGAGATGATGGGAAGACCTACCAGGTATGCTTTTATTTTAATGCAATTTTTACCTGCACTCCACTGCATTTTCACTCCTTGCAAATTTGCATGCTGAACAACAATGCCACCCTACATGAAAACTGAAACCTTTTTAGGATAGCCATAAAACCAAAAATCAAAATCAAATTTAAAAGTCAAAATAAGATAAAATTCACTGCCACAACATTCAAAATACAAAACAACTCAAAATTTAATCACAAACAAAAACAAAAAAAACACACTAAATTAAAATGTGTCGTTGGATGATCGGGAATCCCTCGAAGGAGGTAACCTACGTGTTACTAACAGGGTTTCCCACGGTCTAAATGAAAGTATGGAAGTCATTAAGTTGAGTTTAGTAAATTCATTTGGACTAAGTGATCCGATGAAAATAGTAGTGTCGGGATGATGGAATCGTGGGATCTTAACCGGTGTCGCTATAATCAACTTTAATGTTCCCCTAATAAAATATTAAGACATCTCAATTTAAAATATTTCCAAAACATGATACTTCTCTTTTCTACCCAATTGAAACTTCTTTAAACTAAACCTGCTACGAAGAGGAGCTTGGAGCATGCATAGTGGGCAGCACGGTCATCTTCAACAGCAAAATTCCTTAGAAATTAAAACAACAAGCCATAGGACTTCGAGGTAGTCTGCTTAGTGCAGCATAAATCCTCACCTTCTCTTTAGTCCTTTGACCTCATGCAATATAAGCACTAACTCTTCTTAGGTTCTGAGGTTGTCATTGGGTATGACATAAATCCTCCTATCTTCCAAGCCATTCACATGATCGATATCAAGTGAATGTAAGTCCTAAATAATAAAATTGACATGATGAAACACCAAATAATTATCCTAAATTAGAGCCAAATCATAAGATAGTTTGGGAAGACATCAAGATTATTCTTGAATCCATGTCCTTCCCCTAGCCTTCTCTCCTTTGGATTCTGCTAAAATAAAGTGTTCTAGAACTTGAGTCATTCACATATTGAATTTCCGACTATCACATTTTCTTGGAAAACCTTACCTTTGGAAATCATGAATATAAATATTTCCTAATCTATATCAAGAGTTTTCTTAGGTAACTTCAGTTATCTAAGATGTAATTAACTATAGGGGCATGCCCTTATAGAAAACATAAAGACCCCATTTTAATATAAACCTTATCTAATTCCTTCATATTAGATAGGGGAAATTGTCGGTCAAAAATGGTTTGCAGACCAAATGGATGTCATGTATTCTTTATTTTATTTGATCAAGCCTCATCCCAAGTCATGTATCTATTCTTCGAAACAAGTGCATGTCTTGTGATGAAGCTCTTGATTATCTAAACTAATGTTTGTATGAAATCAGTTTGATTTTGCATCCGTCAAAATTAAAACATTTTTTTCAAAACTCCTTGTATATATATTAAATTAAATCAAATTTCTATATTCTAAACCTTTTCAAGAATTTCAACCACCTGCTCCTCCTCATCCTCAGATTTTAACGGCTGACATAAACCTAATTTGGATATAGTCTAATTGATTAATTTGACTTAATTATGGTTAAGTCTAATTGTTTTAAAGTTTGTTAAAGTTTAGTTTAATTAAGACTTAATGGTTTAATTAGGTTTAATGGGTTAGACTTAATTAGGATTTATGTTTGATTAAGTCTAATTTAATTAAGACTTAATGGTTTAATTAGGTCTAATGGGTTAGACCTAATTAGAGTTTAGGTTAATTTAATGTCTTTAAGGTTTAATTAATTAAGTTTAATATGTTCTTAAACTTAATTAAAATTTAATTTTTATATTAAGGTTTAATTAATAAAGTTTAATATGTCCTTAAACTTAATTAAAGCTTAAATTTTTATATTAAGATTTAATTAATTAAGTTTAATATGTCCTTAAACTTAATTAAAATTTAATTTTTATATTAATTTTTAATTAATTAAGTTTAGCGTGTCCTTAAACTTAATTAAAGTTTTAATTTTTATATTAAGATTTAATTATATAAGTTTAATATTTCTATAAACTTAATTTAATTTTTATATTAAAGTTTAATTAATTAAGTTTAATATTTCCTTAAACTTAATTAAAGTTTAATTTTTATATTAAATTTTAATTACTTAAGTTTAATATGTGCTTAAAATTAATTAAAATTTGATTTTTATATTAAAGTTTAATTAAGTAAGTTTAATATCTCTTTAAACTTAATTGAAGTTTAATTTTTTATTAAGGTTTAACTAATTAAGTTTAATATGTCCTTAAACTTAAGTAACTTTTAATTTTTATATTAAAATTTAATTAAATAAGTTTAATATGTCCTTAAACTTAATTAAAATTTGATTTTTTATTAAGGTTTAAGTTTAATATGTCCTTAAACTTAATTAAAATTTAATTTTTATGCTGAAGTTTAATTAATTAATTTTAATATGTCCTTAAACTTAATTTAATTTTTATATGTGGATATTAAATTTTAAAGTTATTTTTAGGGTTTTAAATTTTGGAAATTTTTAACCCTAACAAAAGAAATGTCATTTTAAATTTTTGAAAAATTAGAATCTGTCATTTTAGGGTTTAAATTTGTTCCCCTAAATTCATAGTCAATTTCCAAATTAATCTTTCTATTTTCTGATTTTTTAGGATTATTATTGAAAATAATTACTAAATCTCATGAAAATTAAGAAATGTTATCCTGGAGATTTTTCTATTTTTGGAAAAATCAGATATTGTTCCTAAGGTGCTAGGAATTATTCCCTCAAATTTTCATATTTTTCTAACTTATAAATAACATTTAATAATTAAAATACTCCAGAGAGTATTTAATTAATTAAAAATTAAATATAAATCAAAAATTAAAAATTCCAATTCCACATTGTAGTGCTCACTGTCCTGAATCCTGGGTATTTTTATTTTATTTTTGTGATTTTTCTATACAAAGTTATGTTTTTTTTGAAGTTTTTAAAGTTTATCTGGATTTTATTAAATCCAAATAAATCTTAGAGCGTCGCATGTTCTCGGACGGGTCGAAATGCGGTTGATCCACTACGGGGATCCGAACGGCTGATCAAGATAGAATGAATCATAGTTGTCCATTTCCAAAATGCAGAAATGGACGACATCCGTTCATCGCCTTTATCTGTTCTATACCTGAAAACCATCCATGTTCTATAGATAAGATCTCACTCGATTCTTGATAGAATCGAGTGATTTTTGTTTCTAGAGATTCATCTGGAGGAGACGAACATATCCATATGAATTTGTATGGGTTTTGAATTGGCTAACCCTACTCTAGACCAAGTTCGAGCTCGAGTTGGGTGTGAAGAACCATACCTTGGCCTTAGTGAGTTTGGCTTCAAATTGATTGGTTTGGAAGCTTCGTGTGGTCCTACGAAGACTCTCTGTCAGCTCAATATGATGTCAAATTGGGTGCCTATATGAATTCTACCAAAAGAGGCTCGGTTTGGGGGAAGAAGTTCAAACAGTGGCTTAGAGGCTATGGGATGACAATTTTCGATTGGGCTTGTCCTCACACAGTCCCTAAATGGATTTAGGATGGTTAATTTGAAGGTTTGAGGAGTTTAGTTTCACACTTCCATTTTGTCCTGGTTTTAGGCTTCTCGGGTTAGCTTAATTGGAAAAGATGAGTGGGCAAGAGGGGCTAATTTATGTGGGGCTTCATTGCTTAGATCCTAAGGGAGGATTTTGGTGTTCAAACGTTTTGGATTTGGGCAATGTGGAAGGATTTCCTAATTTTTTCCTCTCTCTCTCTCTCTTGTTTTCATGCTTGTCTCTATTTATAGCCATGGGGATTGCTAGGGCTAAGCTTGGCTTGGCTAGGATTCATCTAGGGAAGTTCTTAACTCCCTCGTAAATGCTTTGGCTAGAATGGTGGCTGTTAAGGTAATTAAAAAATTGAAAATATTCTAGGTTTACCCATGGTTAAAATTCCATGTTATTTTTTATATAATGTTATAATAAACTTAACAACGCTTTCAAGAGGTGGTCTGGCTAACCCTTTTTCTTTATTGGATGAAAGGAGAGGTGCTTGATGACTCATTTATTCCTTCCTTTAAGTGTATGAAGATAATATGACACTTAAGTTAGCCTTCTCATCATGGTTATAATGGTCCTTTAACCATGGTGAAAGATGAGTTTAAATGATGTACTTTTTCCATTGGAGAATCCATGAGGTGATCAAAATCTCTTTGTGTATGGTCAGCCAACTCACCTCATGCAAGTAGATGAGTCATAGCTAGGGTTTGGGAAGGACTGACACTTCATTTCTTCTTATGATTAAAATATCATCATCGGTTTAACCATGGTTAAAAATATTATATTATAAATTTTTAATGGGTCAATTCATTTTTGATGGGTCATATGGGTTGTGTCTAACCTATATGAGGTCATCCATGATGTCACTAATGAGCTTAAACTTATGAAAACTATTTATTATGTCATAAATGGTGTCATGGGTCAAAATTTCTTTTCATGGCTTTTTGAATATAATTTCATTCTTAATTAATTATGTCATTAATCAAAAATATTGGAAATTATATTATTTATCAATAAATTTAAAATAATTTTAAAATTAGTTATTTGATTTATTTATATCATTTTAATTCAAAATTAAGTATGGTCTTATTTTATGGCTTTTCCCTTTTAAATTAATTATGTCATTAATTAAAAATATTAGAAATTGTATTTTAGCCAATAAATTAATCAAAAATAATTTTGGAATTAATTATTTAATTAATTTTATCATTTTTTGTTCAAAATTGGGTATTTTGACCAAATTTGATAAATATTGACTAGGGTTGGCCAATTTTAGGGTTTAGATCAATCCAATGGTCAATGTAGTGATGTTTGGATTATATTTTGGTCATTTTGATAATTGTCAAGTTGATCATGTTAATGTCCGTTCTTGAAGTCAATTTTGTGGTCAATGGGGCATGGGTTAGCCATTTTGACCAATTTTTACCTTTTTAGGTCAAGAGTTGACTAATGGGGCCAGGGTGGTTGTCTTTGTGCCATGCATGGATTATTATGATCAAATTTTAATTATTTATGTTAAGCAATGATAAATAAGGTCAATGCAATAGTCTTTGAATCATGGTTTGATCATTTTGACCAAAATTGTCTTTTTGGTCAAAGGTGACTAATGAGGTGAATGTAATGGTCTTTAGCTACTGGGTTGATGATTTTGGTCAATGTTGACTATTTTGGTCAACAGAATGGTTATTGGGTCAAAGATTGACCATTTGACCAAAGTTTACTTTTTGGTCAAAAATTGTCCTATTAGGTCAATGAGGTGGTCATTAAGTCAAGGATTGACCATTTTGACCACAGTTGATGTTTTGGTCAAAAGTTGAACTATTGGGTCATGATTGATTAAATCAGGGTTTGTTATTACTGATTTAATCAATTCGGATCAAAGAAGGATTTATAGGGTTTTACCCTAATGATTAGGGTTTAGTAACTATCAGTGAGATTTAGGAAGTTAATATTGGTATATTCATATCTCAAACCGACTTTGAAATAATCCTCACAAAAATGAGGTGAACATGCACATACAAAGCCGTATAAATAAACTCACAAAATACAGAAAGGATTTTTCTAACGCTGAGAAAATTAATTATAGTTCACTTTGAATAGAAGCCTGATAAACATGTAAAAATTAAAACTATAATTTCAAAAGCGCAGACTTCATTTTTATCAACCAACAAGCTGCCAACAAATCCTCGACTAATGTAATACGAGAAAGAAGTAGTATCCGTAAAGGGCTAGCGATAAAGGTTAAGGCATCGAAGAGTCGAGAGAGAATCCCCCAATTGTATCTAATTTAAGGTTATTAAGCTGGTTCGATTATGTTCGATTAAAGTCTATTTTTTTATAACTTCAACAAATAAAAACTAGCAAATTTTATCAACATCTACTAAAAATATCGGCACCAAAAAATCAATCATCTGCGAAGACCGGATATCATCGTGTTGCTCGAAAGGATAAAACTGTAGATGCTAGAGCGCCAAACAACCCCACATACAAAATTGCATCTACTGAGAAACCAACGGTAAAATCCAACCTATCAACACCTCCGATAAATGACTACAGTCGATAATACGAGATAGAAAATTAGATATAGGCGACAATCAATTATATAGACTAAAATCCAAATTTTCACAACTCGCAAGATAGTTCAGCAAAATGATAAGGAGAACTCCCATAAGAACCAATTAGACCAAAGATTCATCACAACACAGGTATATGTCCAAATAACACCCCCAGCAGCACCACTTCACAATTGTAGAAAAAATACACACCACAAGGAAAAAACTAAAACAAAAAAAAAATCCTTATAACCTCAGCATTATATACATGTGCAGGCCAGCCAAAGGAAATATTGCATATTAGTACATTCATATAACACCATAAAATAGATAACTAACAAGGATTGCACTTAGGATCTTTCGTTTAGCAACACAATAGGCCCCCTAGGACAAAGAATGTAGTGTTCCATAAATAACAAATGCCCCATACTACATCAGTATTCCTTAAGATAGGTAAATGTAAGTAGCAGAATCAGCTAATAAGCCATAAAAAATCCTCCACATTCATAACTGATCTACCTAAAAAATACCCATTTTTATGCCTTATTTATGATTTAATTCTTAAGGATATTATGCTTTAATGAAAGGTACTTTCATGTTTTTGGATGTAGGTGATTAAAAAAAGAGTCCAAGAAAGAAAAGAAGGAAAAAGGAAAAAAAGGAGCAAAAATGGAGCTTATGGAGCAAAATATTGGAATTATTGGCCTGGCGCCTAGGCGCCAAAATCCGACGTCTAAGCGCCAGCTCGATACAGACGCTGTTAAGATTTTTTGATGATCTTGGGGAGTTATTTTGACAGAGTTAAGCAGTTGTTGGAGCTTATAGAAGACTGGAAGTTACTCCTAATATATAGGACATGTGATATAATGCATTTGGACACAAGGAAATGGTTTTAATTGCGAAGATGTGTGATCCAAAGTGAAGAGATGCGAAGACTGGTCACGGAATCCGGCGCCTAGGCGCGACAGTTACCTTCTAGAAGATGCATTGAATTTGGACGATTTTTGAATGGGTGCCTTAAGCAACGCCTGGTCAAATTCAGAGCTCTATAAATATGAGCCCATTTTACAGAAAAAAAGAGCACCTTCTCTCCCCCCTCTAGTTTTACTTAGTTTTTTAGTTGTCGGCATATTTTTAGGTTGAGTGTCGTATTTTTGAAAAGGGGTCGCCTACAGAAGTTGTCGGCGAATTTTAATTTAATTTAAATATAGATATAATTTAGAAAGTAGTATTTGATTTTGAAAATAATTTTAAATTTGAAGATTTTAAGATATGAAATCAAACCGATCTCACATCCCGAATAGTTTATATAAACGAGCACCGCATCACAAACCGTGTATCTATCCCTAAGGATAAACACACTCGCTTGATGGTGGGGCTCGGTTAAATAAACTAGAAGATTTGTGACATCCGTTTGGTACGCGAACCAATTTTATAAGCCGACAAATTCCCCTGCTTAATATGAAAACATTAAACGGGGTTTATATTACTCGGGTTCTTTAAAATTCCCTATAAAGACAAGCCCCATAGTTAATTACATCTTAAGTGATGGGAATCACCTAAGAAAACTCTCGATAATAATCAATAATTCTGCTCTCGAGAATTTCAAAGTTTAAGTTTTCAAAGAATTGAATTTTGAATCTCGATAGGGAATGGATCAAGTTTGGAACATTTTATTTTGGGAATTCAAAGGAAGAAAAGTAGGAGAAATTACGGATTCGAAGTGAACTTCGATAATCTCCCGACTATCCTATTGTTTGGCTTGGATTTAGGAAAGTCTAATGTTTATTTAATGTTTTAATCTTGCCAATTTTAATTAATTAGGGCTTATATTTATATGATAGAATCATACGAAATAGCACTGGAAGATATGAGGGTTTATGTCATATCGGACGACTACCTCGGAATCCTAAGACCGGTTAAGGCTTAATTTGCAATGCAAATGCACTAACGAAGAGTTGAGAATTTATGTTGCACTAGAGCAAACTACCTCGAAGTCCTATGGTTTTGTTGTTTAATTCTAGGAAAGTTTTGTTGAAGTAGGTTCGAGTTTTCTTGACGACGATGGTCGTGCTTGCCCACCATGCTCCGAGCTCCTTGTTGTTGCGGAGGTTTAGTTTTAGAAATCATAAATCGGGGGATGAGAAAAGTGTTTTGGTTTAGAGAAGTCTTAATTTCCAAGTGTTTTTTGTGTTTTAATTAAAACAAATCTTAAAGTTGATTATAACAACACCGGTTAAGATCCCACGGTTCCATCCTTCCGGCATCATTATTTTTATCGGATTCACTTAGTCCGGATGAATTTGCTAAACTCAATTGAATGAGTTCCACACTTTCATTTAGACCGTGGGAAATCCCGTTAGCAACACGTAGGTTACATCATCCGAGGTATTCCCGATCATCCAACGAGACGTTTTAATTCAGTTGTAATTGTAGTTTTGTGTTCTGTTTGTGATTAAATTTTGAGTTGTCTTATATTTTGAAATGTTGTGGAGGTGAATTTTATCTTGTAGTGTCTTTTAATTTAGTTATGGGTTTCGGTTTTGGTTTACGTCCTAAAGGTGTGGGTTTTCATGCAATTGTTGTTTATCATGCAAGAAAAATAAGTGCGATGCGATTAAATAAATTACCGTAAAGTAAATCGCAATAAAATAAAAGCGTACCGGAGGGTCTTCCCGTCATCCCAAGCTGCACTTAAAACACGAGTTAGAATATTTAAGCAAGTTCCTAGAGTAAAGCTAAGGTAAGGGTTATGGTTTTCTACCAAATTCCTAATCCTATAGCTAGTCATTTCCTATGACGTCTAGGTTCCTTGTGTTTTTGGTTTGAAGACGATTTTCTTCATCAAAGAACAATTAAGTTCAATTGTTCTTATAAATATCCTATCATATTGAGGAAGTGCTTAAGAAGAATCTTAAACATCTTTTCAATATTTCTAGGATTGTTTTAAGTCCAAGAGAATTTAATTATGTAAATGAATCGATTGTCCGAGGTTTTCAAGTTTTGTTAACTCGCTCGGTGGAACTAGGATATTTGAATGTCCTATAAGTGAAGTAACATTTCATTTAACACTCCATTTAGGAGTTACAATAGTAAAAGCTCCTAAGGGCAAAATGATATTTAATGATTTGTGATTCAAATTTAAGTTCAAATTAATGATTTAAGTTTGGAATAGTGTTCAAGTTATCTTAGATTTATTTTTGAATTCTTCATGTCTTTATATTTAATTTAGTTTAATTTAATTTAACTTAATTTAATGTAATGTGGTTTAATTTAACTTAATTTAACTTAAGTTAATTTAATGTAATATGATTTAGTTTAATTTAATTTAATTTAATTTAATTTAATTTAATTTACTTTTAATTTAATTTAATTTAATTTAATTTAATTTAATTTAATATAATATAATATAATTTAATTTAATTTAATTTAATTTAATTCAATTTAATTCAATTTAGTTTGATTTGATGTTACATTGAATTAATTTGATTTAATTTAATTATTTTTTTTAATTTGATTTAATTTAATTTAATTTTAATTTAATTTATTTAATTTAATTTAATTTTTAATTTAATTTAATTTTTAATTTAATTTTTAATTTGATTTAATTTGATTTAATTTAATTTTTAATTTAATTTAATTTTATTCATTTTAATTTTAATTAAAATTTTAAAAGAGTTCAATAATTTAATTTTAGTTTAATGATTAAGTCTTTTAATGTTTTAAATTTGAATTATCATTTTAATTAGGAATTAAACATTAATGAAATGATTAATGTAGGGATTTTTAAATTAAAGAATAAATCTCTTCCTAATAATATCCCTATTTTAATAATTCCAATTTTATTATTCTTCCAAATTTAATCAATTATTTAATTAAAGTTTATTCATTTTAAATTGCTTAATGGGTTTCTACCCTTCAATTATTAAATTTCAATCATCCAAATCAGATTAGGATCAAATATTTTACTTGTTAATTTTTTATTAAACCTAAAGTTTTAATTAAGGATTAAAAAAAAAATTTAATTACCACTTTACCCTTTAAGCTTAATAATTTCATAACTCACTAAATTGAACTCAAATGAACTTGAAATTTTTATGTGACTTCACTCATATGTCAATAAAGACATGAGAGGAGAAAATGTGATTTTTCTGTATTTAATTTATTTATATAATTATTTTTGGTAGAAAATAGAGATTTCCAAGAAAAATTTAATAACATGACCAAGGGAAAGTTTCTGTCCTTAAGAAAATTATGGGACATTCCTAATGACCAGAGGACCACTTGGACCAAATTTTGTGGTTTTTTGAATTATATTTTATTTATTAGAATTATTTTAAGTTCTGGAGTATTAATTAATTTAAAAATAAAATAAATGTTGAAAAATGAATTTTATATTTTTCAAAAATCTCTCTGATATCAAGGAAATCAGAGAAGCAAATTTTGCAATTTTCTAATTTTTCTATGATTTATTATAATTATTTTAGTGAAAATGCTAGAAAATACATTTTTTTAATTTTAAAATTACCCTAGAACTTTAAAAATTAATATCTCACCAAATAGGCCTAAGAAAAATATGGGTTTGTTCCTAAGTGATTAAAATTCAAAATGTGACATTTTGGTGAATTTTATTATTTTTGTGATTTTTATTATTTTTTAATTATTAAAAATATTAAAATAATATTAAAAATCAACTTTTTTAGAAAATTGAAATTTTAATTTTCTTAAATTCCCCTGATATCAGAGAGGCTCCAAAATCAATTTGGTGAATTTTTGAAAGATATTTTGAAAGTTATGAATTTTTGAAGTTTAAAATGATTAAATGGCTTAATCAACCCATTTAGTAGGGCTAACCAAGTCCAATTGACCTCAAATTTTTATGGTGGGTTCCTCTGATCCTAAAGGTCAGTGGAGAATTGATTTCAAGTCAATTTGATCTATGGTTAACTCTAATTAATTAGAGACCTATTTTGAGTGTTTAAGCCAATTAGGGTTGTCTAAAATGAACTAACTCAAAACCTATTTTTCCTAGGGTTCTCTGGTCATAAGGAACATCACCAAATTTTCCTAGAATTTATTTCACAACATGCTATTTATTGGAATTAAAATACTCAAAACAGTGACATGAATTTGAAAAATCAATAACTCTTCATAGGGATGACCTCGACTTTGGAAAATTCGGGGAATGTTCCCAAATTCAGAGGCTTCAAAAGCCCTATGGTCTCATGCCATGGTGAATTGTATACATGCATGGAGAATTAAATGTATGCAGAGAGTAAATAAATTATAAAAAATAAAATACTTGATGAAATTAAATGATTTCTTTTCCACATTATTCTCCTCTGTTCACTGAGCAAGAGGGTATTTTTATTTTATTTTTGTGATTTTTCTACACAAAGATATGGATTTTTGAAGTTTAGGGAATTAAATAAATAGAAAATACCCCTAATTTTCTATTTATCCACGCGGCGCCGCGTCATCCTCGGCATCTCCGAACGCACACGCGTCGCGATACCATTCGACGCCGCCATCCGCGTCAGCGCTCCCGGGGCCCGTTGTATCGCTCCGTCTTCTGATCCGACGCGATCCTGGCCGTCCGTCCGCGCTTGTATTAAATGGACGGCATCCGTTCATCGTCCCCAAGTGTCCTCACCCGAGAGCCGTCCACACTAAATCCCTAATATCTCACTCGATACCCAATGGATTTTCATGTTCTTATACTCTATGGATTCGTCTTGAAGAGACGAACACATCTATACGGTTATCATGCATTGAAATTAAAGCATTTGAAATGGAGAATCTCCGAAGCTCGGGATGAAGAATTAGCTCATACCTTTGCTCCGAGAGGTGAAGCCTCGATCGGAGATGCTCGGCACGTTCGTTGGAGCTGCAGGAGGCTAGGGATGAAGCCTCGGGGATGTGGTGAATTGCTGAGTGTGATTTCTACCAAGGCCGATCACAACCTTTGGAGTCTGGAACAACTGGGTGGCCTGGAGATGGGGCTTTTGCTGGTGAAAACCTTCTCTTGGTCTGGTAAAGGTGTAGGACCAATCAATTTGAGGATTGATCCACTGTGGAGAAGTGTCCTGGTTTTGGGTGGAATTTCAGTTGAGAAATCGGATTTTGTCGGTGGGGATTAGGGCGAATTGACACCTGGGATCAATCGCTCTAAGGGTGGAGAAGGGTTTGGAACAATTTTGGCAGAGTTTCGGCAAGGTTTGTGCAACTCTCTTCTCATGGCCGTGAGGGGTGGTGTTTAAATAGGAGAGGGTGGAGGGCCTCCTGTGGAGAGTTAGGGCTTTGGATCACCTGCTCTGGGCATGGGAAGAACAGCCATGCTATCCATTTGGGTTGAGACAAGTCAGCAATGGAGAATTTCAATGTTGGCTCACATGTGAGCTTTCGGCCATGGTGTTTTCCGTGGCTGCAGGGTGGTCGGCCGGCAGTGCAAGGGTCACCCTCGGGGTCAGGTGGGTCAGAGCTGGGTGTTTGTGCAAGCAATTGGCAATGGCCAAGTGTAAAGGCTTTGATCCAAAGTAGAATGGGGCATGGCTAGTTTTGGGTCTAAATGGGTCAACCCACCCATTTGGGCTTGGTGCACCCTTCGAGGTGGCTTTGGGTGCCGTGGGGGATCAAAGGGATCGACTGGTTTGGCATGGAGAAGTCTCCATCCAAATATATTTGGATTAAATTTAGGTTTAGGTGAATCATGATTAAGGCTAATGAGCTTTAGGGATTAAGGAAAGGGTCCCTCCTTCCTACCCAATATGGTATGGTGAAGTGTCCAAGGCTCTCATGGCTCACATGTGGCTCATGCATGGCTTCATGGCTCACCTTTGGCTTGGGGAAAGCTTGGTCAATTTCATGAAAATGGATTATAGGAATTTTTTAGTAATTTGATGGAAATTTGTATGGAACTTGATTTGGAATGATTTGATGATGAATTTAGGACTTAGGTATTGAGTTTAATTGAAAGCATGATGAGGGAAATGTCATATGGGCTTTGGGACCAATTTTGGGCCTTTGGATGTGGTAAAGGATGGGCTTTTAAAATGGTTTAGGAAAGTGGGCTTTTGAATTTTAAAATGGATTTTGGGATGAAATTTTGGTAAAGGCTTGGGCCAAATAATTGTTGAGTTTGGTTTAGGGATGTGTCATGAGTGGTTTGAAACAAATTTGAGGTGATTTGGGTTTGAATTGGGTCGGATATGGGCCTTTTGGTAAAGAGGCTAAGGTGGGCCAAAATGGGCTACCATGGGCCAAAGTTGGGCTAGAGTAGAAATTGATGTAAAATTAATGTTGGGAAATGTTTATGGGAGTGTTTCAAAGAGGTTTTGGCTTTGGTTAGGTTTTGATTTTGGGATTTGGGCTCATTTGGGCTAGGTTTAGGTTTAGGTCAAAATTGGGCTTTTTGATTTTGGGTTGAATTTGAGTGGGGTTTGGGTCTAAATTTTGGGCAAATCATGTTAGTGTTTTGTTTATGGGGATGTTAAGGAAGATTTAGAAAAGATTTGGGGTTAATTGGAGTTGAATTGGGTGAGCTCGGGTTAGGTTTGGGTCATAGGTCCAAATCGGGCTTTAAGGCCAAAAGTGAAATTGGATCCCAATGCCAATCAAATTGGGCTTGGATTTGGTCTAGATTGGTGTTGGGGATGTCGAATTGAAGTTTAGAATTGAATTGGACCAGAATTTAGGTCAATCGGGTAGGTTAGGTTCGACATCGGGTTTACTTTGGGTTAAAATGGGTCAAATCGGGGATTTTGATAAAAGTGGGGTAAATTGACAAAATTGGCCCATGGTGTAGTTGAACAAAATGAAATTGGGAATATTTGGGATTTTCTGGAATTTTCTGGGAATTTTCTGAATTTTTGGATTTTTTGGCTAAGAGGGGTATTTTGGGTATTTGGAGGGTATTGGGAGGTATTTTTGGAATTTTTGGTATTTTTGGTTATGGATGATCAGTTTGAGTAATGTGGAAATGTTTGGGAATGATTTTGGAGAATTTTGGGTGATTTGGAAATTTTTGAGAAATTTGGGCTATTCAGGGCTTTGGGTAGGTTGGCGTGTGTAGGGTCCCGGGGTCAAAAATTAAAAATTTGGAAAATGGAAGATTAGGTGAATGTAAGTGGAATAAAATCATTTTGGTTGAGCCATGAAGCCATATCAAGCCCACATGAGCCATGAAGGGACTCATTCGAGGCATTCACTATGTTGTTCCTAACCTCTTAACGAGGGCTTTGGGGTTAAGGACCATTCATGTGAATCATCTACATGAGTCAGGAGGTCAAGTCGGGTATGGGTGTGTTTTTAGGAAGTGTATGGAAGTGTTTAAAATCTAAATATAAATTCATATGTAAAAGTAAACATCGCACATCAAGTTTTTGAAGCCATTTGCCAGGAATTAAATATTCTAAAAAGTGGTATCAAATTATTGTATTTAAAAGCATATATAAAGTCGCATCGCATCAAGTTTTTGGCGTCGTTGCTAGGGATATAATAGAATAAAAAGTAAAAAGAAAGATAAGAAAAATAAAAAAAAAACATAAAAACAAAAAAAAAACAAAACAAAAATATTTTAAATTTTTATGTGTAGTTCTGGATCTGAAGGATTACTACCTTTCGATTCTGAATTAGAAAGAACAATTAAAAAAATTAAAAAAGGAAAACAAATTTCA
This sequence comes from Papilionanthe hookeriana x Papilionanthe teres, assembly GCA_022702705.1. NCBI lineage: Eukaryota > Viridiplantae > Streptophyta > Magnoliopsida > Asparagales > Orchidaceae > Papilionanthe > Papilionanthe hookeriana x Papilionanthe teres. The sequence goes on from CM040426.1 coordinate 115,411,418, forward strand.
AAACATCAAGAAATGGCTAACTTACATAACAATAATCAAAATCCAATCGAAATTAATGAACAAAATATTTATAAACCATTAAGGGAATATACAAACCCTACAGCTGATGAATTTCATGTTAGTATTCAAATGCCAACTGTAGATGTTAATTCTTTTGAGCTTAAACCTTCTATTATTCAAATGGTTCAAAATAATAAAGTTGGAGGAACACCTAATGAGGATCCAAATTTACACCTTACTAGTTTTTTAGAACTTTGCGCTACCTTTAAATATAATAATGTTTCTGATGATGCTATTAGGCATAGACTCTTTCCTTTTTCCTTAAAAGATAAAGCAAAGATGTGGCTTAATTCATTAGCAACTTATTCTATTAAAACTTGGTCAGATATGGCACAAAAATTCCTTGCTAAATATTTTCCTCCTTTCAAAACTCGCTAAATCGAGAAATGATATTACTTCATTTACGCAATTTGATGGAGAAACAATTTATGAAGCTTCGGGAAAGATTTAAAGAACTATTAAGAAAATGTCCTCATCATGCTTTACCAGATTGGTTAATCATTCAAACATTTTATAATGGACTTATTGGATCACTTAGATCTATTATGGATGCTGCTACTGGTGGTTCTTTAATGGCTAAGACATTTGAAGAAGCTTATACCTTAATTGAAGAAATGGCTAATAATACTTTTCAATGGCCTTCTGAAAGGGTTAATCCTAAAAGAATGACAAGTATTCAAGATAATGAAGTCTTTTCTATTTTAGCTTCAGAAGTGGCTGCGATATCTAAGAAATTAGATAATTTTGCTTTAACATATCGCATGTAAGTAATGATAATTCTGCAAATTCTGATGATTCTCAAATAATGGAAACTTTGCAAGCTATTGCTAGTAAAACTGATAACCCTTATTCTAATTATTATAATCTTGGTTGGAAAAATCATCCTAATTTTAATTGGAGTAATGGACATCAACAATGGAATAATAATCAAGTTAATCCAAATTGGAACAATTAAGGAAATTCAAACTATAGACCAACTTACCCTCCTAGTTATAACAATCAGCAGAAAAAGTTGTCTGTAGAAGAATTGATCTTGAAACTAAGCAATTAGCTACAAATTCAAAACACTATTATTCATAATATTGAGAATCAGATGGGTCAAATCGCTAATTTCATTAATTACAGACCTCAAGGAACACTGCCTAGCAATGTCGAAATTAATCCTAAAGAATCTGGAAAAGAACATGAACAAGCTAAAGCTGTACAACTTAGAAGTGGAAAGGAATTAAAAGAGAAAGTTCGTAATGAGATTGAAAAAGAGAAAGAAGTTGAAGAGATTGAAAAACCTAAAGATACCCTTTCTCCAAGTAATGATCAGATTGTATTACCTATTGAAGTGGAATTTGAAAGACCACAACACCTTTTTCCTTAAAGTCTAAAACAGCAGAAGCTTGACCATCAATTTTCTAAGTTCTTTAAAATTTTTAAGAAACTTACCATCAACATTCCTTTTCCTGAAGCTTTAGAGCAAATGCCAAGCTATGCAAAATTTATGAAGGATATTTTAAGCAAGAAGAGAAAATTTGAAGCTTATGAAACTGTTGCATTAAGTGAAGAATGTAGTGCAATAATTCAAAAGAAATTACCTCAGAAACTTAAAGATTATGGAAGTTTCACTATACCATGTGCTATTGGAGAAAATTTATGTGGAAAAGCCTTATGTGATTTAGGAGCTAGTATTAATCTCATGCCATTTTCAATCTTTCAAATGTTAGATTTAGGAGAGATTTCTCCTACCACTGTAACTCTTCAGTTAGCTGATCGATTGATCACTTATCTTAAAGGAGTTATAGAGGATGTTCTTGTTAAGGTAGATAAATTTATCTTCCCTGTGGATTTCATTGTTCTAGATATGGAAAAAGATAAAGAAATACCTATCATTTTTGGGAGACCTTTTCTAGCTACCGGACGAGCTATGATTGATGTGCAAAAAGGAGAATTAACGATGAGAGTTAATGATCAAGAGATAATATTTAATGTTCTGAAATCAATGAGGTATCCTGCTAAAGAAAAATGTTATCGGATGGATATTTTTTATTATATAATTGAAAAGAATTATCAAGAAAAATGTAAGGTCATTTCTGATGATAAAGATAAACAATCTATGTTATATAATAAGTCATTAAATGAAGAAATTGAAAAATTAAATGAAGAAAATTTATCTGAAGAAACTCATTATATTCATGAAAATTGGGAAAATTTAGACACAACTAAAAATGATAAACTTTTACGCTCAATTGAAAAAGCCCCTGAACTGGAATTAAAAAATATTACATGCACATTTAAAGTATGCATTTCTTAGAAATTCATTAACTTTACTTGTAATTATATCTTCAGAATTAAGCAAAGATCAAGAAGAAAAATTAGTAGGAGTTCTGAAGAATTATAAGAAAGTTTTTGGTTGGACTATTGCAGATATAAAAGGAATATGCCCTTCAGTCTGTATGCATAGGATTTTAATGGAAGAAAATTGTAAGCCCACTATTGAACCTCAAAGAAGATTAAACCCAATTATGAAAGAAGTTGTTAAGAAAGAGATTTTGAAATGGTTAGAAGCTGGAATTATTCATCCTATTTCGGATAGCCAATGGGTAAGTCCTATTCATTGTGTTCTGAAGAAAGGAGGAGTAACTGTCATTGTTAATGAAAAAAATGAATTAATCCCAACAAGACAAGTTACTGGCTGGCGAATTTGTATTGACTATCGAAAATTAAACAATGCCACTAGAAAGGATCATTTTCCTTTTCCTTTCTTGGATCAAATGCTGGATAAACTAGCTGGACATTCATATTTTTGTTTTCTAGATGGATTTTCTGGTTATCATCAATTACCCGTTGCTCCTAAGGATCAAGAGAAGACAACATTTATAAGTCCTTATGGAACATTTGCCTTTAGAAGAATGTCTTTGGGTTTATGCAATGCACTTGCAACTTTTTAAAGATGTATGATGTCAATATTCTGTGATTTGATTGATAAAGGAATTGAAGTATTTATGAACAATTTTTCAGTTTTTGGAACTTCTTTTGAATCTTGCTTGGAAAATATAACGAAAGTTCTAAAAAGATGTGAAGAAACAAATTTAGTTCTAAACTCGGGAAAAATGTCAATTTATGGTCATCGAAGGAATTGTACTTGGACATAAAACTTCACAAATAGGAATGGAAGATGATCAGGCAAAAGTGAAAATTATTGTTGAACTTCAACCACCTACTACTGTTACTGATGTGAGAAGTTTTTTGGGTCATGCTGGATTTTATAGAAGATATATAAAGGATTTTTCAAAAATTGCTAAACCTCTTTTCCATTTATTAGAAAAAGAAGCTAAATTTGAATTTAATGAAGATTGTTTGAATGCGTTCAATATTCTAAAAGAAAACTTAATCACTGCACCTGTCATTATTGCACCTGATTGGAATAAACCTTTTGAATTAAAGTGTGATACAAGTGATTATGCAATCGGAGCTGTATTAGGACAAAAATATGAGAATATTTTCAAATTTATATATTATTCTAAGCAAAACTTTAAATGAAACTCAAAAAAATTACACTACTACTGAAAAAGAGCTGTTAGCAATAGTATATGCTTTTGATAAATTTAGACCATATCTTCTTAGAACGAAATGTATCGTACATACTGATCATTCTACAATTAAATATTTAATGTCTAAAAAAGATACTAAACCTGGATTGATCAGATGGGTTTTACTTTTACAAGAATTTGATTTTGAAATAGTAAACAGAAAAGGAACTGACAACCAAATTGTTGATCAATTATCAAGAATTAAAAATAATAAAGAAAAGAATTATGAAGAAAATATAAATGAGAAATTCCCTGATGAACAGTTATATGTCATTCAAGGATTGCAAATGCCCTGGTATGCTGATATAGTTAACTATTTGGTTAGCAATATTTTACCTTATGGGATGTATAACAAATATATTAAGAAATTCAAGCATGATTGTAAATCATATATTTGGGAAGATCCTCATTTATTTAAAATAGGAAGAGATTCTGTGATTCGAATATGTGTACCATATGAAGAAACTTTTGCAATAATTCAAAAATGTCATTGGAGGACACTTTGGAGTAGATAAAACCGCATTTAAAATTTTAAATTCTGGATTTTATTGGCCTACCTTATTTAAAGATGTTGGACATTATGTGAAAACTTGTGATCGATTTCAAAGAGTGGTAAATATATTCATAAGAGATGAAATGCCTCTAAACTTTATATTAGAAATCAAAATTTTTGATGTATGGGGTTTAGACTTTATGGTACCTTTCGTACCATCATCTGAAAAAATTTATATTTTATTAGCAATTGATTATGTTTCAAAGCGGATCGAAGCTGTAGCTTTACCTAACTGTGATTCCAAAAGTGTTTTGAAATTTTTAAAGAAAATGATTTTTACATGATTTTTACAGGATAATTATCACAGATTGGGGAAGTCATTTAAAAAATTTAAGAATTCAATCATTGCTGAAAAATTTCAGAATTAAACATAGAATTGCAACTGCTTATCATCCTCAAACAAGTGGAATGGCTGAAGTATCAAATAGAGAAATTAAAAAAATATTGGAAAAGACTGTTAATCCTAAAACAACTTACTGGGTTGATAGACTTGATTCTGCATTATGGGCTTATACAACAGCTTATAAGACACCTATCGGAATGTCACCTTATCGGTTAATTTATGGTAAACATTTTCACTTACCTCTTGAACTTGAACATAAATCTTATTGGGCGATAAAAGAGTTCAATTATAATTTGAATACTGCAAGAGACAAACGATTATTACAACTGAATGAAATGGAAGAGATAAGAAATGAGTCTTATGAAAATGCAAGAATTTATAAGGAAAGAATGAAGGAATTACATGATAAAATGATTTCAAGGAAAATATTCGAGCCTGGACAAGAAGAATTATTATTTAATGATCGTTTAAAACTTTTTCCTGGAAAATTAAAATCTAAATGGATGGGACCCTTTATAATTGAGAAAGTATACCCTTATGGAGCTGTGGATATTAAAGATCCCAAAACTGGAAAAGTATTTAAATTTAACGGATTAAGACTGAAGCCTTATTTAGGAGAAATGAAATTAAATTACAAAGAGTCTTATGAGCTGAGTCTACCCGATTAATTCAATTAATTAGGTCGGGCTGGAGACGTTAAACCAAGCGCTTTGTGGGAGGCAACCCATATTTATTAGTGTGAGTTAAATTATTGTTGTAAGTTTATGCCTTAGTCTCGACTAAAATTGTATATAACTTCCGGAAATAGAAGGCTAACAAGTCCGTATCGGCTTAAGCTAAACATTATCTCGAAGTATATAGAATTTGGACTCGGACCACTCCATGTCAAATGCGAGTAAAAAGGAGATCAAGTTAACCTTCGTTTGTGATTGTTTGTGATTTGAATTTTTCATAGTTGTGTTTTTATGTTGATCATACCAGTTTTTTATACCTATTTTTACGACCGAAACTTGCAAAATTTGATGATAGGCAAATCGGAGTCGATCGAGGTTCCGACGCCTAAGCGCCAGAATGGCCTGCGTATCGATGATCTGGTCCTTAAGCGCCAGATTCCAGTGCCTAAGCGCCACGGTTACAGATCGTGTCAAAACCGAAAATCTTCAGTTTTTCACACAAAATCTCTTTATATATTGCCTTATCTTTGTCCTCAATCGCATAGAAACCTTAATTTCGACCAGAGCAATCCATTTTGGAGGAGTTAAGAAGGATTTAGAGGCAATGGATAGAAGAAATCAAGGAAATTAGGTAAGAGACAAATCTCCTAAAGATCCTCAGCCTTATTTTAATGATTTTATTGCTGTTAGTATGGAGAAATTGTTTAGTCAATTAGAGAAGATTGAAGTGGAACTTTAAAGTATTGGTAATCGTCTCCATGAGATGTACCACCAATACGAACACTTGGAATGGCAAACCAAACTTCAATCTGATTATATGGCGGCCTATCAAGACGCTCAAGTAGATATGTACGCGAAGAACAAATGGATCGATGAAAAGATGGCTTTAGAATTTCCAAGGGCATTGGTGTTCTATCCCTTCGGTCCTAGCGAACTTCATTGTGAAAGAGATGGTAATTGAAGATCAGTGTAAAATAGATCTTATATGTGTTTTAGGTGTGATCGAGTCATCTGTTAGTGTGTTGAATATCAAATTTGCATGTTTGCTTAATTGTTCAATGTGTGTTGTTGGATTTGAATATTTTCTTTAAATATGTTGTTGTTTGTGTTATTTATAAAACGATGAACCTTGATACAGTCTTGTACTGAAATTTATTGAATTTTGAATGGAAGTTATGGATTGGAATTGAAGAATTTGGATACATTTTTGTGGATATAAAATATCATTTTAAATTGATTGTGAAAATGTTTGGAGGATATAAATTGGATTAATACTTACGTGAAAGTAATTAGGAGTCAAATTTGATAAGATTTGGTGGAAAATATAAATATTTAATCGAATTTTTAGAAAGGTGAGTCTGGCGCCTAGGCTCCAGAATTCAGCGTCTGGGCGCCAGTTCAGCTTGAACCCGAAAACTCATCTTCTTTAAACCCCCCCCCCACGCCATTTTTGACGCCTAAGCTTCTTTCTCCATTGTTTTTCACGAAAATACTTCCTAGAGATCCCATTTAAAGCTAGATTTTCAAGTTTTTGAGCTTGAAATCACCCGATTTCTTCATCCCATGGTCAGATCTACATTCTAAACTCATTATTTTTAATTTTCACCATGGATTTTGCTCTCATTTAGAAAAACTGAAATTTTGAGAAAATTTTTTATTTTTAAGGTAAATCCATAAAATGTTTAAGCTCTTTCAAGTTTTAAAAGCTTAAATTAGTTTATTTTCCTTGATCCGTTGAATTTATTTCACGCTTAGATGGCACCCAAATTTAAGAGAGGAAAGGAACGAGAAAATTTTTATCGTAGCAAGTTCGTCACTGCTGCTGCACACTTCCGATACAATGATTTTGCTACGACTCAGAAATTTATCTCGGAGTGAAGTTTTTACAATCCTAGAGGAAGAATTGAAGATACAATCGTTGTGCTCAACTGGCAACGATTTTGCTATTTCACTACTGTTGTCGTTATCCCTGTTGTTAGAGAGTTTTATGCTAATTTTCTAGATGCTGAAGAATACGAGATTTTTGTTCGAGGAGTTGGAGTAGGATTCACTCCTGAACGTATCAACATTTCTAAGGCCTACCGCCAAACATTGAGTGCTATTACTCCAGATTATCTCCATCTGAGGGAGATTTGGATATGATGATTGCCTACCTGACTGATAGTACTGGAGCCTGGAAGATTTGGAACGGAAAAAGGTAAATTTTTCATCTTCTAAGCTTAATGGTGTTTCAAAGGCATGGAACTACTTTATTTCTGCTCGTCTCCTTTCATCCAATAATCTGAGCGAGGTTACCAAAGATAGAGTTATCCTCAACTACTGCATTCAAGAGAGGAAGCCTATTGATGTAGGGAGCATTATTTATGATTCTGTAGAGGCTACTGCTCATTCTAGAACTTCTATTGGACTTGGTTATCCATCTCTGATCTATTCTCTATGTGAAAGTACGGGAGTCAAAGCCTATAGGAAGAGAGAGTATCAGTATCTATGATCGACTTCGACGAAAGAGTTCTACTGCACCTTCTGGTTCATTACCTACTTCAGGTAGAGCTTCTACTTCAAGACCATCTACTTCTGCTGAGCCGCCATCTACTTTTTGGGAAACCATGCATGATAAGCTTATAGAGCAAAAAAATGAGTTATTCCTAACTCATTGTAGAGTAGATACATTCGATAAGAAGATAGATCATCTTTCTAAGTATACCCAAAGAAAGAGTGATTACGATGTTGAGTATTCTGAATCGTTAGTGAGATTTTTGAAAGGTTAGCACGATGTTCAGTTCCCTACTTGTCCCAGATATTCACCATATGTTGATCCAAAGGATATTGAGTTTTCTTTTGGTGACGACGATGATGAAGCTACAGATAGTGATTAGTAATTTGACTTACCTCTACAGATGTGTTGATTCTGTTTTTAGTGTGTTTCTTGTTTCTTGTGCTGTTTAGTGTGATGTTATTTGTTAGTGTTTATGGGAACTTTTTATGTTGAAACTGTTTTTAGATTATCTGATGTGTGTTTAAGACTGAAATATGAATGAATTTTTATAAAAATGTATTTCTGTTTCAGCCTACTGTTTAGTGTTCATGAATAGTTAGTAATTTTGCATGTTAAAAAATAAAAATAAAAAAATAAAAAAAAAGATTTTTTAGAAATCAACTCCTGCTCTGCAAAACATTTCTATATATGCTTAATCATTTCTGTTATATTCATATTAAAGCATGTGTAGAAGTAGAAGTTAGTTTTTCCTTACTACAACATATTGTACTTAGATTAATTCATGTTTATTTTTTTCTCTCATGCTTTATAAAATTACATGATTCATATTTATACTAAAGCTGAAGTTTGGGGGAAGGGAAAACATTTATCAAATTTAAATATTATTTGTCCTTAATGAACTAATATTTTCTTTAAAAATATATTAACATAACATAAGGAATGAAAAATCAATTTAAGATTACCTAAATTTTTTAATTTATAAATAATCTAGTAAACTTAACTAAAATTTCAAAAATTTTGATTGATTTTAAGAATAGAATTATTTAACTTAAAGAATAATAAGATAAAAAAATTTCTATTTAAACTAAAGAGAATTGTATTTTTGAAATACTAAGGAATCAAGATTATTGCTTGAAAAAGAAAAGATTGAAATAAGTTTTGAAAAATAATAAATTATTAAAAATGCCATATTTATTAAGTAAGAATGTATAAGTTTTTGAAAATAAGTTAAGGATAGTGAAGTTCATAATCATTAACAGGCTATCCAAAAATAGTAATCCTCACTTAAAAAAAAAGGAGAGAAGAAAAAAAAAAGGATTGAAAAATAATCCAAAAGAAAAGAAGAAAAAAATAAATGTGAGGAGAACCTTGAGGAAATGTCTAATAAAAAATTGGCTTCACTTGAATTATCTTATAGGAAGAAAACTGATTACATTTTTAATTTAATTTCTATGTACAAATATTTTTATTAGAAAAATATTTCATGAAAATCTTTTTCTTGTAAATATTCTATGTGACCTTAATATGATAAACTAAAATTATTCTTGAAATAAATGAAAATTGGAAATCTTATGATTTGGTTGTTAAAAATTCTTTAATTCTTAAAATTAAACTTAATTAATGAAATTTAGTTAAAGATTTGCTCAGCATTTATAAAGCCAAATATTACAAGGAATTTTAAATATTTTAACTTCATTCCAAATGTTATCTATTTTATGTAATTAAAAGGGTTACTTGAGGACAAGTAACGTTTAAGTTTGGGGGAATTTGATATGCCTAAAAAATATCCATTTTTATGCCTTATTTATGATTCAATTCTTAAGGATATAATGCTTTAATGAAAGGAATTTTCATGTTTTTGGATGTAGGTGATTAAAAAAAGAGTTCAAGAAAGAAAAAGAAGGAAAAAGGAGCAAAAAGGAGCAAAAATGGAGCTTATGGAGCAAAATACTGGAAATATTAGCCTGGCGCCTAGGCGTCAGAATTCGGCGCCTAAGCGCCAGCTCGATACCGACGCTGTTAAGATTTTTTGATGATCTTTGGGAGTTATTTTGACGGAGTTAAGTGGTTATTGGAGCTTCTAGAAGACTGGAAGTTACTCCTAATATATAGGACATGTGATACAATGCATTTGGACACAAGTAAATGGTTTTAATCGTGAAGAGGTGTGATCCAAAGTGAAGTGGTGCGAAGAACTGGTCACGGAGTCCGGCGCCTAGGCGCGACAGTTACCTTCTAGAAGATGCATTGAATTTGGACGAATTTTGAAGGGGTGCCTTAAGCAACCCCTAGTCAAATTCAGAGCTCTATAAATAGGAGCCCATTCTACAAAAAAAAAGAGCACCTTCTCTCCCCCCTCTAGTTTTACTTAGTCTTTTTAGTCTCTTCCACACTTAGGGTTCCACTTTACTTTTTATCTAGTGAGTTTATTTTGAGTATTTATTGCGTGTTGTTGTTGTTGGAGTCTTTCATCATTGCTTTGGAGTCAGTAGAAGTCAGCGGATCACTTGTAGGAACACTTCAAATAAGTATTTGTACCTTGATTTATAAATATATTTTATTCTGTGATTTCAATGTGTTCTGAGTAGTTAGTTATCTTTCTCCTTTCAACTATGAAAATATTATAAATTAATTAAATTTTATAGGAGAATTAAATTTAAAATATTTAAAACATTGTGATGATATTAATACCTGATCTTAGTTTACTTTTTAAATTGGCCATTTAAATTGTTAAAACCTGTTGAAGAATTTTGAGATCTATCCGAAGATAAATTCTTAACTAGTAGATATCGCATGAATCCTTGTGTAGTCGAAGGCTTTATGCGGGTTATTCAAAGTGAAGTGCAAATAAATAAGAAGATATTATTTATTGGGCGTAAAATTAATTAGTTTTTAGAGTGACAGACTAAATTCTAATAATTTGGTTTATAGAAAGGGAATGGGTCACTGGTAAGACCGACCATAGCCACCCTTGGACATCTAGTAGTGTGAGCCTAGATTAATCCATTCTACTAATAAAGCATCCTGAACCAATCTATAGATTAGTCAATGTTCTTTGCACCTCGACCAAAGGGTAAAGAATAAGAATGCTTCTATTCGGCACAATACCATAATCTAAATTCCCCACAAAAGATAATTATTCTAAAAATCTTGGATTAGTTGAAAAGGAGAAAGTCTTTTTTATACTTGCATCGAATTTTAATAATCGCTTACTTTACTTTATTATTGCTTACTCTTACTTCGCTTATAGTAAAAATTGTTAGTAAATTAAATTTGAATTATATATATATATATATATATATATATATATATATATATATTACTTTTAATTTGAAAAATTCCAAAATATTTCTTACATTTCTTACTTTTTATAAAAACACTATCCCCGTGGGATCAATAACTAGGACTCCACTAGAGCCTCAGTATTACTCGAACGATACGTATATTTGCGTTTAAAATTATGACTTTTACAATAATTATTATAAAATCTAAATATAAATTTATAAGTAAAAGTAAACATCGCACATCAAGTTTTTGAAGCCATCTGCCAGGAATTAAATATTCTAAAAAGTGGTATCAAATTCTTGTATTTAAAAGCATATATAAAGTCGCATAGCATCAATAACTCCAAAAAACCACCAGCAATCCACTAAGAAAATGGTCAACTTCCTTATATATAAATGTAAAAATATACAACAGCCACAACCCATATAAGAACACAATTAAATTATATTAAAAAGAACACCCATGATTTTTATTCTTTCATATAGGCGACCAAAGTATATATGCCATGCCACAATTGAATTTACCACCAATACCAGAGTCTTATATGAAGTTATATAATATCATTAAAAATAGGGAGAAAAAAAGATGGGTAGCCATCTCACCAAATATGGGAGTTGTTAACTGTTGTCCTAACTTTTGTTGAGGTCTAGTCTTTCTTCCTTAGAAGCATGGGATCTAGCCATAGGACTTTCTTGTTCACTATACTAGAAGACTAGTGATGGAACCCTACCCCATTAGTAATTGTAAATTCTTTTTTATCCTTCTTGGAGTTCCACATGTGTGGCTCTTTCCTCTAGTACTTAGTTCGATGGAGTCAAACATAAGGGAGCTCAAGAGGAGTCCCCATAGGATTACCTGGCCGTAGGGTTAACGCTGGGTGAGGTGGCCTTGGTAGGTCTTGTACACACACACAACCCTTTACCTTCACTTTCAACCCAAAACCTTAGACCAATCACCCTTAACTTGGTTCCCCACTATTTTGGAAACTCATGTGGGCGATCCCCCAAACCCTTAGCCCTAGGCTAGGATTTGGCTAAGACCAACACATGAAGGATCTAAAATGGGATCTCTCTTGTTCTCATGAATTAAAAATATGTATTTTTATGATTAACATCCTCCATTAGTCTTGATTTTGCCAAATTCCCAATTTTGATCTTTTTAACCCTAAATTTTCCTAAAATTACCAAAATGCCCCAGAAACCCTAATTTTGTCAAAATGACCCAAATTTTCAAATTCTCTTCAAAAATCATTTCAAACCATTCCAAACCTCTCAAATTGCCCAAAATACTCCAAAATAACCAAACTTCCTAAAATACCTTCAAAATTGTTAAAATTACCAAAATACACCTCATGCCCCAAAAATTTCCAAAATCTCCAAATTCATTCATAATGTCCCCAAAACTAATTTGAGCCACCCAATATCTTCAATTTCACCCAAATCCACCAAAATTAGCCAAAATTCTCAAATTGCCCCTAAGTGTTTAAATAACCCAATTCACCCCCAATTTTCACCAAATTGATTTCAAATTCTTCCAATTTCAAATCCAAATCAATTTTCATCATGTCCAAGCCTAATTTAAACTAAATACTAGTCCAATTGAACACAATTTCAAACTCAAATTCCAAGCTTAATTTAAAATCACCAATTTGACCATATCCCTAAATTCCACCAAATTGAACCCTATAATCAATTCAATTCCCCAAATTTGAATCTTATATTCTTCACAACATTCACCTAGACTAATTTGAACCCTCAATTGGACTAGACCCAAGCTCAAACTTAGCCTAAATCCAACCAAAATCAAAAACCCCAATTTTGACCCAAAATTCAAAATCTCCCAAATTGAACTTCATGTCTCCCTAATTCCAACTCAATTGATGCCCAAATTCCTCATGTTAATATTCTACACCAAATTGAACTTCCAATTGACACAAAGATAAACCCTATCTAAGCCCAATTTTATCCTAAATCCAATGTTAAGCTTAAACCCCCATTTTGAACCTAAATCCAAATCCACCTCAAGTCCTTCAAAATCCACGCCTTAACCATTTCTTCCAGGCTTAAGCACCCTAGAATGCTAATCACATCACTTAATGACCCTACTTGAGCCATGAACTAAAGGTCCCTTAAATTTGGGGATTTCCTCCCAAAATGGCTAAACCAAGTTGACACTTGCCACCAGCCTTCTCAAGCCCCCCTGAGCTCCCTAACACAGCTGGGTGATGCACCAAAAATATGTTAGATTTTGTACTATACAATTTGTACTCATTTTTTGTGATATTTCACTTTAAAGGAAGGTATTCTTCATGTTTTGCTGCAGGTATGATGATTTAGGTGATTGGAGCAAAAAAAAGTGAAAAGAAAAGAATTTGGAGCAAAAGAGGGAAAATGATGAAATCAGCCAACTGGCCCCGCCCGCACTCAAATACAGAGAGTTCGGAATTTAAATGGTGGTCCCACACCGGCAGCGCCCTTTCCAGCGTCTTTGGCACCCTATGTAGGTTTAAGTCAAATTCAATGCATTTGGACAATTTTTGAAGAGTTGCTTGAGAAAAGTCTTGGGAAATTCCTTTCTAAACTATTTCAAACAGATTTGGACGCCAACTAAGAGAGAGAGGATACAAAGAGAAGTCTTTCGGAGTGAGGAAAGTGTGTTAGGGTTTGTGGAGAGTGTGTGGTAAGTGTGTTTAAGTGTGTTTAAGTGTGTAGAGGTCTTGTTTTGTAAGGGATTCTTCTCTAAAGAGTGTATGAGAAGGAGAAAAATGTGAGATTGCTTCTTTTTTACTATTCTAAGGAGAGAATTGAGTCTTGTAGTGAAGAGAGAAAAGGATTCAAAGGAACTTCAAGGGATTTGCATGGGAAAGAAATTGAGATAAGTTGTATTTACTTTTAGGGTTTGTATAACTTTATTTTTATATATAAAATCCATATATTATTGTATCTTCCTCATGAATTATGAGTAGATTTCTTTGTCTTTCCTCTTCAAATGAGATGTGATGAAGTGTTGATGTAGATTTGTATGCCATAAAAATGTTAAGAAATTGTGATGATTTTTCACTTTGAACTTCATTACTTTTTGATCTGGCTAATAGAATTGTTAAAATTTTTTGTGAAACATTAAATTCAAAAGAACTAAGTGTTCTATAATAATAGTGGAGAATTCATTGAATGTCAATGAATGAGTTGCGTTGTACATGGGAATTGAGTGCAAATAAATAGAAAAATGTGGTTTGATGGGCGTCAAATTGGAGATTTTAGAGTGACATGCTGAATCCCCAATTTGGTCCTAAAGTTTGGTAACCAAAGCTAGAGTTAGCCTTCAGATGAAGGGAAGTGAAAGCTCTGAAGTGAGAGCCAATATCATCCCAGCCTAACCATGTATTTAATCACTAAGCCTAGGATTTGTCAATGTTCTTTACATAACTTGGAAGAGGGGGTAGTCTAACGAGGGTAAAGAATATGAATGCTCCTATATGGCACAATACAAATTTATTATCAATCTATATCATGGATTTAATGACTAAGACTATGTGTTAGTTAATCCTGTTTAGAAATTTAAAAAGTAATTTTAATTAATTTAGCTTTAGTTATCTTTACACTAGCAACTTAAATAGTACTTGAACTTACATTTTGAATTGAGTATTGAATTTCAAATCTTTACTATACTTTGAAAAGTTCCAACCTTCCTCGTGGGATTGATAACCAGGACTCCACTAGAGCCCTGTATTACTTGAACGATACGTATACATGCATATACGAGTGACTGCCTAATTATTAAATTAATCTTAGTGTGAAAATGAACTGAAACTATCTTTTGAATATTTAAGTTTCTGAGGAAGGTATAAAATGGTAAATGTTAAAATTATAGTATTTGAAAACCTTTACTTTGTAGTTTGCAATTGTGTGTGCTTGCTTACTTTTTAGTGTGTTTTGTATGATTTTATATGTGTAGGATTGGATCTGTAGGTTTAGCGTCTTACGATTCAGAATTAGAGCGTACTATTACAAAAATTCAAAAACAAAAAAAAAATCTGAAGATCCTCATAAAATGGAGAACAACTTAGATAATTAAAGAAATGAAAATGAAAATTTACCAAGTCCCTTAAGAGATTATGCTAACCCAACAACAGATGAAATTCCCTTAACTATCCAAAATTCTAATGTTGATGCTAATTCATTTAAGCTTAAAAATGTTATTATCCAAATGGTACAAAATAATCAATTTTGAGGAACACCTAATGAAGATCCTAGTTTCCATCTCACTAGTTTTATAGAACTGTGTGCTACTTTTAAATATGATTGAGTGTAGAATGATACCGTCAGACTTAGATTTTTTCCTTTTCCATCAAAAATTGCTAAGCTAAGAAATGATATTACATCTTTTGGTCAGTTTGAAGGGGAATCAATATATGAAGCTTGAGAAAGATTTAAAGATCTCCTTAGGAAGTGTCCACATCATGCTTTACCAGATTGGTTAATAATTCAAACATTTTATATAGATTAGTGGGGTCTCTTAGATTGATTATAGATGCTACTGCTGGTGGATCATTAATGTCAAAACCTTTTGATGAAGCATATTCGTTAATAGAAGATGTGGCTATTAAAAATTTTTAATGGTCCTCTGAACGGGTAAATCCTAAGAGAGTAGCTAGTATTCTTCATTCTGATGTTTTAACTATAATAGTCCCTCAAATTACTTCCCTTTCGAAGAAAATAGATCAGTACGGAATGAATTAATCTCAAACACCCCCAATGCTAGAGGAAAATTCATTAGGAAAGATAATAGAGCTTTAAACACCTTATGAGACCTTAAATGCTATAAATAATAGACCCAACAATCCTTATTCAAATTATTATAATCCTGGTTGGAAGAATCACCTGAATTTTAACTGGAGTAATAATAACAATGCTACTGTTAACCCGCAATGGGGAAACAATTCTGTGAACCCAGTAGAAAATCTGAACAACTAATGAAACACAAACTATAGACCTTCTTATCCTCCAAGTTTTAATAGTAACCCACAATTTAAGGAAAAGAAGTTGTCTACTGAAGAATTAATTTTAAATGTCAGTAATCATTTATAAACTTAGCGTGTTACGATTAAGAACATTGAGAATCAATTAGGACATATATTCATTGTGCTTAGTAATAGACCTTCAGGAACTCTTCCTAGTAATGTTGAGATCAATCTAAAATATCAAAAGAAAGAGCAAATTAAGGCTATTAAATTAAAGAGTGGAAAAGAATTAGAAATGAGAGTGCAAAAAGAAGTTGAAACTGAGAAAGAGAATGTAGAAATTGAAAAAGGTTCTAGTAAAATATATCCACACTTAGAATAACCTCTTGAACCAATGAAAATTACTGTAAAAAAACCACCACCTCCGTTTCCTCAAAGATTGAAAAAATTAAATAGGGATAACCGATTTATGAAATGTTAAGAAATCCTTAAGAAATTAACGTTAAATATTCCCTTTGTTGAAGCATTAGAACATATACCTGATTATGCAAAGTCTGTGAAGGATATTCTTACAAGTAAAAGAAAGTTAATAGATCACGAGATTGTTGCACTTAGCGGAGTGTAGTGCAACTATTCAGAAAAATATTTCAAAAAAACTTAAAGATCCTGATAGTTTCACTATCCCTTGTGCAGTAGGTGAAATTTTTTTTGGAAGAGCTTTATGTGATCTAGGAGCTAGTATTAACCTTACGCCTTTATCAACTTTCAAAAGATTAGGAATAAGAGAAATTTCACCTACATTTGTAACTCTTTGGTTAGCTTATTGACCCACTTTTAATATGTTTGCAATTTATGTTTATAGCAACGGCACCAAAAACTTGATCCCGCTTTAAATATATATATATGATTTAATGATGAAATGTATAATGTGGATTCTACGTAAGTATACGTATCGTATCAAGTAATACAGGGCTCTAGTGGAGTCCTGGTTATCGATCCCACAGGGAAGTTTTTAACAGATTTGTTATCGCCTAAATTTAAAGGAATTACTTACTAATATAAGTAAACGGAAATTTAAAGTAACTATAAGCAAACTAAAGTAAACTAATGTTTGAAATAAAGTGATTTAAATAATTCGGAAAAAGTATCCTTCTCCTTGTTTTTAGAAAATTAAGTGAATGATGAATTTAAATAGAATTCTTAAATTGTATTGTGACAAATAGGAGCATTCCTATTCTTTACCCTTTGGTCCAGTGCAAAGAACATCGACTAATCCTATGTTTGATTACTGAATCTGCGGCTAGGCTGGGAGGATACTGGCTGCCACTTCAGAGCTCCCACGTTCCTCTCACCTGAGGGCTAACATCTACACTTCAGCTCTCAAATAATAGGACCGAATTGAATATTTTAGTCTGTCACACTAAAATGTCTAATTCTACGTCCGATATATAATATTTCCCTATCTATTTGCACCCTCCTTCCAAGGTTTTTGACTTCCCTGAATATTGGATGTAATTTTTACTATAGTTGATAATTCAACATATTTTAACAACTCAATTGGCCAGATTGAAAGTAAATTAAGTTTTAAGTAAAAACTATCACAATTTCTTTTACTATATTAGGTACTTATATTTAATTTCATCAATCCGTGTAATTTTCATAAACAAGGAGAAAGACTAAGAAAACTACTCAGAATGCATGGGAATAAAACAAAGCATGGATTTCATTTAAAGTTAACAACAATAAACAAAGATACTTATCTTAATTTCCTCCCCATGCGTACTCCTCGAAGTTCCTTTCGACTTTTCCTTCTAAGTACGAGAAACTTCTAAATAAGCACTCAAATAAATTAAAGAAACTCACTAATGACTAACAACGTACTCACTTAAGACACCAAAAAGAGACTCGTACTCTCTAAAACGTACACACTTAGACACTAGAATTCGGCCTCTATTTATGAGGTAGGCAAAGGTCCAAGGGGAGCTTAAACACCTCTTCAAAAGTGTCCGTGTTCAAAGTATTTGCATTTTGAACTGTCTCGCCCTCGGCGGGAAACGACCTCGCCGTCAGCGGGGCTTCTAGAAGGTCTTCACACCGCGCGATCTCGCTGTCGGCGGGCTCACTGTCGGCGAGGTAGTTATAATTCCTTCAGAAATTCTCCTCACGATCTCGCCGTCGGCGGCCTCGATCTCGCCTTCGGCGACTTAGTTCAATTTGCATGAATTTCTTCCTTTTTGATCTAAATTCGCTCCATTTCATGCTTTTTGCTTTAATCACTTATAAATCTTCATTCCTGCACTAAAATAAAGAAAATACCTTTCTTTAAAGTGCAATTTCATCAAAAATAGATATGAATTTCTTAATGTATTTTTCTGTGATCAAAATCCCTCAAACTTAATTATTACTTGTCCTCAAGTAATTTTAATACTAAATAAAAATAATGATTTCTATAATAGAATTTTTTAATTCAGTTATACTATGAATTAAATTTAAATAACATTATAATAAAGTTAAATATAAATATTTCTGAGTAATTAAATTAACTTTATAGATATAAGATTATTTAGTTATCAGGTCTAAGATTTCTAGCTTTCTATTTATTTCGAGAATGACTATATTTAAAATAGTAAATTACTTAAGATATTTAGATGATAGGAAGTTCAAGAAAACACTATTTAGTAAAATACTAATCCATAAATATAAGTTTAGAAATATAATTAAGTTTTACCCTTTAGGTTGATTTCATTGAAGCCAATTTTTGATAAGGCATCTCCTCAAGCTTCTCCTCACTTTATGTTTTTCTTTTATTTTCTTTTCTTTTTCTTTTTGGATTGATTTTCAACCTTTCTTTTTTCTTCTTCTTTTTCTTTTTCAAGTGAGGATTATTGTATCTGGATAGCCTGTTAATAATTTTGAACTTCAATTTCTCTTCCTAAATTTGAAACTTAAAATATTTCCTTACTTATATATATTTCATAGCTTTTACTTCATTGAGTTTCTATCCTTTCTTTTTCACTTAAATACTTAACAATTTTCAATTTTTAAGAATATAATTTTCCTTACTTTAAATAGTTTACTATATTCTTATTCCTTTTAACCAAATATCTTATTCCATTAATTAATTGAATTACTAGAAACATTTTCTTTAACTTTCTATAATAATTAAATAAAGTAATTCATGTTTATTGAATTGAAAAACTACTATAGAAAATCATTTAATAATAATTTTTGAAAATAGAAATTAAGAACAATTTTAATAATTAAATTTGTATTTTTACCTTCCCCCAAACTTAAATTTTTCTATCTATACTAAATAGTGAAAAGGGGAAAGTATATAGTAAAATTCATCATACCTTTGAGCTTTAGGTATTTCTTTTCTTTGAAATTTTTGCAGACTTTTTCATTACTTACAGAACCTGTACTATTAGTATTCTTTCACATATAGTATTTAAAAGAAAGTGCAGGGATGAAATTTTAAAATAAGTATCAAACATAACAATTGAAAACTTAATCTATTACTACACATACAATTAACTAATCTATTTTAAAACATATTAAAACAATCTAAACAATGTTAACATTCATAACTTATAAAAACTTAAACTAACATTCTATATATATATATATATAATTGCAAACTAATTTAACACACAAGAAGTCTAACATCATAACATAAGCAAACATACCAACATCCATAGTCTCTAGAAAGTACAAAATAATTACATCCAAAATAATAAAGTTTCCCTAAAATAACAACAAATCTAAATAAACTAAACAAACTAACAAAAGCTCTAATCTTCTGCATCAAAGTCCCAAGCTATGTCATCTCCCTGATCTCCGAGCCGAGAAGGCCGAGCAGTGCCGGCATCGTGAATAATGGGGGCACTCGAGAAAGACAACATCTAAATCACCACTCCTATATCGACGTTCAGCCTCATAGTATGCAATTTCATACTCGAATGTCGCCGGAGATATTCGCTATCATAATCGTGTCTTCTTTCCAAGCCTCTCGATCCTTTGGTCTATATGCTCAAATCTTCTTTCCATATTTTCTCCAAATAACTCAAAACTCTTTCTACCGAGGGTTAATTCATTCATCGGATCTCGAAGGGTAGGAGTGGTGTATCGAGGGGGTGGATCATAACTAAGTAGAGGGTATATCTCTACTCAAGAAGGTACATAATCCTCGTCCTAGATCTCCATCCTTCGTGGGATTCATATTTCTTTATATTAGCCTGAGTAAGGGGTTTCATAGGTTCGATCCATTCCTCATCATCTCTTGCCTCTACCCCAGATAATTGGCAGAGTGCATAGATAAGACCAGGATGTCCTAGTCCTCCACCACTTTCATTTCTAGAGGTGGCTAATATATTTTTATAAATAACATTTCCCACATTAATACTCTTTTGGTTATGAATAAAGAAATTCAGAACTGCTCTATCTCTTGTTACCTCACTATGGTGGTAGGTAGGTAACAAAGTAGAACAAATAAAATAATGCCAGGCTTTAGATGTTGCATTTAGCATAGAAAGAGGGAAGTTTACCCGTTCTCGCCGCTTTATTTTCCGTACTCCTTTCCCATCGCCGAGAAAGTCGATCACCTCTTCCAAAGGGTCCTTCCATAGTTCCAAAAGTTTCATGCTCGCCGGTGTAGGTGTCTCGTACTTCATAATAAGCATTTATTCTAACAGCATTGAATTCTACAAAAATCCTCAAACTTTAACCAAGGCATCTTCACTGTGTTAAATTTGCATAAAATTCCTTTACTACTTCTACAAACTGCTCGTTGGTCACGAAACGTAAATTTTCCCATCCTCGCTCCTTAATGATTCGCTTAACTTCTCCTCCGGATTCTCGAAAACTCGATCTTGAATGCATTTTCTTGCTTGTATGTTTTGAAAATATCGAGTTTGTGCTCTTGCATTAATGAATCGAGTTTCGTCATAATCTATCCGTTGCTTTTGTCGTGGAGCCATTTCTCAATCTGTGAAATTTGTAAAAATCTTAACTAAACTCCAAAATATTACTAAGAAGGCTTCCTACAACATCTAAAATCCATTTAAATTAATTTTTATGAAATTCTTCCAAGTATTTTCTCCACATTTAGAAATTTTTCAAAATTCTCCAATGTAGAAGAAATCCATGGTGAAAATCAAAAATTTTTGCATAGGAGTGAAGCTCTTACCAAGGGAAGATGAAATCCGGTGTCAAAAAGTGTTGAAATCGCCTCAAATCCGAGATCTCTCAAGCCCTAGGTCAGTTTTTTCGAAGTTTTGAGGAAGGGGATGATGAATAGTGTCGGTTGACCGGTCAAATATAGGTCTTTTTGCGATCTCGCTATCGACGAGATTTTTCTCGCCGTCGGCGAGCTAATTAATTTCATAAGGCAAAAGTTTCAGGAAAAATCCGCCGTCGGCGAGCTCGGTCTCACTGTCAGCGGGTTTTGTCGCTGTTGGCGAGATAATTCTAGCCGTCGGTGAGATCCCAAAACTTTTAAATTTTTGAAATTCGCCAATCATTTTCAACCTCGAATTGCCCTTAATCAATCTTCCGATCACTTAATTTAATAATAATACGAATATTAGATACTTATACTCACAAAAAGTTTAAACAACACAAACAATATAACTTTATATATGAAATCCATGAAACTTACAAATTTCACACTAACAACTTAACACATACTTAACTTAAATGTTCAAATCCATAAAACTCAGCATCACAATCCACACCACAACACTCTAAATGCTGAGACATAACAATTACATAAAATCTCATCAAATCTGAGATGATCAAATCAAAGTTCGACTCATAATAAAACCTAAATCCAAATCAACACATATATATACAAATATATGACATAAACATAGAAATCTTTCCTACTCTTCAGTGTCTGAACTAATATCTTCTCTGATATTCCCTATGCGACGCAGTGCACAAATAAATTGTAGAAAGACCCGAAAGGGAATTCGCGAAGAGATTCTTCATTAATCCATCCTTTCGTCTTAGTAGATGAATAAAACTCGGCCTCCGTATGTCCAAGATGATCAAAGTTCTCCTTCATTCTCCAGTCAATGTGATCAAACATATCAGAGATATTGTCGATGGAATTTATCACATTTTGCAATTCTTTCTTGAATCCTTTAATCTTCTTCAGAATAAAATTAGTTTTATTAGTAAGGGGCCTTGCTAAAGGATTGTTCTGTGATGTTCTGTCAGAAATAATAGTAATCTCATCATTGTTATCCAAAGTTGGAAACATATCAGTAGGATCCAGTGGTTTCCATGGTAAAAGTACTTTTTCCCAAGCCTCATAAGAAACTTGGTACTGACTGCATAGAGCAAATATAGTCGATGGGTGTCCAAGTCCATGCACTGACCCATGCACAATTAATCCCAATGCAGACTTTACTATTATCTATCCAACATCGATAGGTAATCCAATTTGAATACAGTTTGAAACTTTATTTACCCTCATAGTAGGTAATAATTTTGATGATATAAAGAAATGCCAATGCTTCGATACAGGGTTAAGAAGTGATGCAAAAAAACTGACATACCCGTCTTCGCGTAACTCCCAATCATCGAGTTCGTCGGTCGCGTATCTATGGATCTCGTTCATATTGTATCTCAAGGCACAAAGTTGGAATAATGACAAACGGAGGTATTCTCTATAGAAAACAATTCATTTACCCTCGAAGGAGTAAATGTTACCCATCTTCCTCCGACGTAGACATTTCCATTGTTGATCGCATGTAAATTAGAGTAAAACTCTTTAACTACCGGTATAACTACAACGGATGTCGTATAACAAAATACCTCCCAATGCCGCTCGTGCGATCATTTCTTCGATTTTTGTAGTGGAATTCTCTATTCCTCTATCGACAAATCCTCTTTCTTTAATAAGTCTTTTCTTCATCAAGCCTTTGTCAAGATACGCTCGCGCCTCCGAACTGACGAATTTTCTTCGGTTGAAAACATCAGTTTTTGTGGTTTCTAAGAATTTGGTGGCCATTTCGGATTGAAAGGATTGGTCTCTAGTCGTTCCCAAGGAAGAAAATGGTGTAAAATTGGATTTGGGAAAATTTCTTACGAAGAAATGGCCTAGATCCGTCCAAAACCGCACGAAAAATCTTTAAGAAACCAAAATTTCAACTGCCTCGCCGTCGGCGGGAAGTTCCTCGCCATTGGCGACTTAGTTATAAAACTGACTCAAGTCATGGCGCACGATCTCGCTGTCAGCGGGCTCGGGCTCGCTGTCGGTGAGATTCATAAAAATCGCCCAATTTCGCTCTGGTCTGGATATTTTCTGATCTCATTATATAGGTTCAACTTTGTGATGATTCTAATAAAAATTTTGAGTAGTAAGATTTGTTTTAATAATATAGACTCACTAATTTGTAGATAATTAAAGTAAAATACTACTATGGGTTGCCTCCCATAAAGCGCTTGGTTTAACGTCGTCAGCCCGACCTAATTTAGTTAATAATCAAGTTGACTAAGCTTTAAAACCTCTTTAAAATTTGGTCTTCTACCTTCGAAATATGGTTTTAATCTATGTCAGTTTACTTTAAATCTATGTCCTGTTTTTTTATCTTCAATTTCTATAGTACCATATGAAAATATTTGAGTTATGGTGCAAGGTCCTAACCATCGAGATTTCAATTTCCTAGGAAATAATTTCAATCTAGTATTATATAGCAAAACTTCTTGTCCTGGTTCAAAATTTCTCTGATTAATCTTCCGCTCATGCCATAATTTCATCCTTTCTTTATAAATCCTATCATTATCATATGATTCATTTCTTAATTCTTCCAATTCATTTAATTGCAACAATCTCTTCTCACCAGCTTCTTTCATATTATAATTAAATTCTTTAATCGCCCAATATGCTTTATGTTCTAGTTCAACCTGTAAGTCGGCAAGTTTTTCCATATATAAGCCCTGTAAGGAGTCATTCCAATCGGAGTTTTATAAGCAATCCCGTATGCCCATAATGCAAGTATCTAGTCTTATGTACTCGCCTAATATATTAGTGGTTTACGCATTTTTCTAATATACGCTTAATCTCTCGATTATAAACTTCAGCTAATCCACTTGTTTGTGGATGATAAGCAGTTGATATCTTATGCATAATATTATATTTTTCTACTAGTTTGTGAATATACTAAAATGAGTTCCTCCGTCAGTGATAATCACTCTCGGCATTCCAAATCTAGTAAAAATATTTTTCATTAAAATTTTGAAACACTTTTAGCATCACACCTAGGTAAAGCTTGTGCTTCAATCCATTTGGAAACATAATCAACAGCTACTAATATATATGAGTTTCCAAATGAAGGGATAAAAGGTCCAATGAAATCTAATCCCCAAACATCAAAAATTTCAACTTCTAATATAAAATTCAGAGGCATTTCATTTTTCCTTGATATATTTCCTACCCTTTGGCATTTATCGCATGTTTTTATATATCTATATACATCTCTAAATAGAGTAGGCCAGTAGAATCCAGATTGTAGAATTTTATATGCAGCTTTATTCGTCCTAAAATGTCCTCCAAAATCGTAGTCATGACATTTTTGAATAATTGATTCAGCTTTCTTCATAAGGCACGCATCTTCTAATGATTAGATCCTTACATTGCTTATATAAGTATGGTTCATCCCAAAAGTATGTTTTAAGTATCGTGAATGAATTTTTTCTCTTTGTTGCAAAGTTAACATCGGTGGTAAAATGTCACTTACAATATAATTTACTATATCAAAGATACCAAGGTATTCTCCAATCATTAATATTATAAAGTTGTTCATCGGAAAACCGTCTAAAATTTAATTATCGCATCGTATAATTCATGATTTTCTAATCTCGATAAACGATCCGCAATTTGATTATCGCTCCTTTTTGTTAATGATCTCAAAATCAAATTCTCGCATTAATAATATCCATCTGATTAATCTTGGTTTAGAATCTTTCTTTTGCATTAAATATTTTATAAGAGAGTGATCAGCATGTACAATACATTTAGTTCCTATTAGGTAATGCCGAAATTTATTAAAAGCATATACAACTCGCTAATAATTCTCTTCAAGAATCGTATAATTTATTTCAAGCATCATTTAGAGTTTTACTAAGCATAATATATAACTTTGAAAATCTTATCATATCTTCGCCCAAGAATTGCTCCTATAAGATAATCACTCAGCATCACACATAAGCTCAAATGGTTTCTCCTAATTAGGTGAAACTATTATAGGTGTTGTAATTAATTTATCTTTTAATAATTCGAAAGCATTCGAGCATTCGGTTAGTAAATTCAACTTTCGTCCTTTTCAAGAAGTTGGCATAGAGGTTTAGTAATTTTTGAAAAATCTTTAATATAACGTCCGTAGAATCCAACATGTCTAAGAAAACTTCTTACCCCTTTCACCGTAGTTGGAGGTGGTAATTTAGCTATAACTTGAATTTTTGCAGGGTCTACTTCCATGCCTTTTTCCGAAATTTTATGTCCTAATACAATGCCGCCTGTAAACATAAATTGACATTTCTCCCAATAAAGAACTGAATTAGTTTTCTCACATACTTCAAATACTTTTTCAAGATGATTTCAGCATGTGTCAAATGTTGTTCCAAATACAGAGAAATCATCCATAAATACTTCTATTCCATTATCAATTAATTTACTAAATATAGTACATCAAACATCTTTGCAATGTCAGCAGTGCATTACATAATCCAAAAGGCATTCTTCGAAAAGAGAAAGTTCCATAAGGACTAGTAAATATAGTTTTATCTTAATCCTCGGGAGCAATTTGTATTTGATGATAAACGGTATATCCATCTAAGAAACAACAATATTTATGTCCGGCTAATCTATCTAACATCTGGTCTAGAAATGGTAAAGGGAAGTGATCTTTCCTAGTGGTTGTGTTTAATTTTCTATAATCAATACAAATTCGCCATCCAGTGACTTATCTTATAGGGATAAGATCATTATTTTCATTTACTTTGACGGTCACCCCTCCTTTCTGTGTATACAAGTGAATCGGGCTTACCTAAGCACTCGTCGTAAATAGTGATATATAATACCATTATCTAACCATTTTAAAATTTCTTTTCGACTACTTCTTTCATTATTGGATTTAATCTCCTTTGTGGATCTGCTTTAGGTTTATGTTCATTATCTAAAATAATTTCGTGCATACAAATCGAAGGACTAATTCCTTTAATATCTCGCTAAAGTCCAACCAAAAATTTTCTTATATTTTTTTAATGTATCTAAAAGTTTTTGTTCTTCGAGATTCATTTAATTCGTATGAAATAATAACTGGTAGAGTTGAAGAATTACCTAAGTAAGCATACTTTAAATGATTAGTTAACATTTTTAACTCAAGTTCGTGAGGTTTAATAATCGATGGAACTATATTTTTTTCAGCATTTTCCGTATTATCCAAAAATTCAAATTTCTCTTGAATATAATCTAGTTCTTCATTTATCTCGTATTTTTCAATTAATTCAATATTTTCTTTTTCTAATTTTTCTTCATAATATTCCTTAAAATGTTCTTTTTGTAAATGATCGAGTACTTCCATTCGAAAACACTCATCATCTTTTTCTAGTCAGCAGATATTTCATTGATTTAGCAATATTAAAAGTTACTTTTTGGTCATTTACTCTTATAGCTTAATTCTCCTTTCGAACATCAATCATAGCCTTTCCAGTGGCTAAAAATGGTCTTCCTAAAATGATAGGAATTTCTTTATCTTCTTCCATATCTAGAACAATAAAATCTACAGGGAAGATAAATTTGTCCACTTTTACTAATACATCTTCAATAACTCCCTTAGGATGTGTAACGTAACGATCGCCTAACCGAAAAGTTACCGAAGTAGTGAAATTTCTCCCAATCCTAATCTCTTAAAAATTGATAGAGGCATTAGATCGATGCTTGCTCCTAAGTCACACAAAGCTTTTCCATAGAATTTTTCTCCAATAGCAGCAGGTATAGTTGAAACTACCGAGATCTTTTAATTTTTCAGAAGTTTTTTCTGAATAATAAGCACTACACTCTTCACTAAGTGCGACCATTTCATTATCGGTAAATTTTCCTTTTTTATTTAGAATATCTTTCATGAATTTTACATAGCTTGGCATCCGTTCTAAAGCTTCTACGAAAGGAATATTTATCATTAATTTCTTCAAAATTTCAAGGAATTTAGCAAATTATTTGTCTTTTTTATGTTGAATTAGTCGTTGAGGAAATGGTGGTGAGGTTTTTCAACGTAAATTTTCATAAGTATTAAAGGATTTTCTAAGTTTCGAATCTCGTTGATTCTTTTCCTTTTCAATTTCCAATTCCTCTTTTGATTTTCAAGTTCTTTCGAATTAGAGGTTCTAATTCTTTTCCACTTCGTAATTGTATCGCTTTAATTTGTTCATTTCCTTTGTCTTTGGGATTTATTTCCACATTACTAGGAAATGTTCCGTGTATTCTATTATTAAGTGCGTAGCGATATGTCCAAGTTGAGTTTCAATATTTTTGATAGATGTTCCTTGATTTTGTAATTGGTTTCCTGTATTTGTAATTGATTTCCTTGATTTTGTAAATGTTGACCCATATTTAATATTAATTCTTCTATAGATAATTTCTTATCTTTAAATTGTGGGTTATTAAATCCAGTGGATAATTAGATTTATAATTAGATTTCTCGATTAGATGGATTTCCTAATGGTTGTGTCATATTATTCATCCATGGTTGATTAGTTGTGTTATTATTCCAATTAAAATTAGGATGATTTTTCCATTCAGGATTATAATAATTTGCATAAGGATTATCGGTCCGTTATTAATTGCATTTATAGTTTCATATCGAGATCGGATTCTATAAGTTGTCCGGATGAATTTTCTTCCGATATACTTGGAGAGTAATTCATTCCAAAATGATTTAATTTTTTAGATACAAGCAGCGATTTGCGAAGCTAACATAGATATTGCATCATTTTCATGAATACTAGCTATTTTTTTCTGATTCATTCTATCACAGAGCCATTAGAAATTATCGGTTGCCATTTCTTAGATTAGTGCATAGGCTTCATCAAATGGTTTTGACATTAATGATCCTCCAAAGAAGAAGATCGATGATTGATCTTAAAGATCCTACTAATCCATTATAGAAAGTTTGGATATGTAACCAATCCGGTAACGCATGATGCGGGCATTTCCTAAGAAGTTCTTTAAATCTCTCCCAAGCTTCATATATCGACTCTCCATCAAACCGACTAAAAGAAGTTATATCATTTCTAAACTTAGCAGCTTTTAGATGGTGGAAAATATTCGGATAGAAATTTTTGTGATAATTCTCCCCAAGTTTTAATAGATCCAAGTGCTAACGAATTTAACCACATTTTAGCCTTATCCCTTAAAGAAAAAGGAAAAAGTCTAAGTCTAATAAAGATCGTTAGATACTCCTTCATATTTAAAAGTAGCACATAGTTCTAAAAAACTAGCAAGATGTAAATTAGGATCTTCGCAGAGTGAACCACTAAATTGATTATTTTGTACAATTTGGATAATTGCGAGTTTAAGTTCAAATGAATTAGTAGCTACATCGTGGTTTTGAATAGTTAAATGAATTTCATCTAATGTAGGGTTGGCATAATCTCGTAATAGTCTTGGTTGATTGATATTTTCATTTTCAGGAATATTTGCCATTTGTGTTAAAGTTATAATTTCTCTCTTTTGTTTTCTAATTCTTTTAATTGTACGCTCTAATTATGAATCGTAAGGTATTAAATTTTCGTTTCTAAATTTTCGCATACAATTTTATAAAACAAAATAGTCTGTTACTCTAGTAAATAATTTCTTTACTTCCCCGGCAACGGCGCCAAAAACTTGACCCACTTTTAATATGTTTGCAATTTATGTTTATAGCAACGTGTCACGGACATTAAGTCCCACATCGGCTAGGTGTAGGGCCGAAAAGCAGTATATAAGTCCTGGGCTGCCCACCTCTCTAAGTGCTCTTTTGGGAGCGTGACAAGTGGTATCAGAGCGGGGTACTGCCTGCCGGGTGTGGGGACTCTTCACGGTGTAGGGCCCTCGGTGGAGCCGATCCGTGACGAGGGCGTCACGTGATTGGGTGGAGGAGAATGTCACGGACATTAAGTCCCACATCGGCTAGGTGTAGGGCCGAAAAGCAGTATATAAGTCCTGGGCTGCCCACCTCTCTAAGAGCTCTTTTGGGAGCGTGACAAACGGCACCAAAAACTTGATCCCGCTTTAAATATATATATATATGATTTAATGATGAAATGTATAATGTGGATTCTACGCAAGTATACGTATCGTATCAAGTAATACAGGGCTCTAGTAGAGTCCTGGTTATCAATCCCACAGGGAAGTTTTTAACAGATTTGTTATCAGCTAAATTTAAAGGAATTACTTACTAATATAGTAAACGGAAATTTAAAGTAACTATAGCAAACTAAAGTAAACTAATGCTTGAAATAAAGTGATTTAAATAATTCAGAAAAAGTATCCTTCTCCTTGTTTTTAGAAAATTAAGTGAATGATGAATTTAAATAGAATTCATAAATTGTATTGTGACAAATAGGAGCATTCCTATTCTTTACCTTTTGGTCCAGGTGCAAAGAACATTGACTAATTCTATGTTTGATTACTGAATCTGCGGCTAGGCTGGGAGGATACTGGCTGCCACTTCAGAGCTCCCACATTCCTCTCACCTGAGGGCTAACATCTACACTCCAGCTCTCAAACAATAGGACCGAATTGAATATTTTAGTCTGTCACACTAAAATGTCCAATTCTACGTCCGATATATAATATTTCCCTATCTATTTGCACCCTCCTTCCAAGGTTTTTGACTTCCCGAATATTGGATGTAATGTTTACTATAGTTGATAATTCAACATATTTTAACAACTCAATCGTCGGATTGAAAGTAAATTAAGTTTTAAGTAAAAATTATCACAATTTATTTTACTATATTAGGTACTTCTATTTAATTTCATCAATCCGTATAATTTTCATAAACAAGGAGAAAGACTAAGAAAACTACTCGTAATGCATGGGAATAAAACAAAGAATGGATTTCATTTAAAGTTAACAACAATAAACAAAGATACTTATCTTAATTTCCTCCTGCAACGACTCTCAAGTTCCTTTCGACTTTTCCTTCTAGTACAATAAACTTCTAAATAGCACTCAAATAAACTAAAGAAACTCACTAATGACTAACAACAGACTCACTTAAGACACTAAAAAGAGACTCATACTCTCTAAAACAGACACACTTAGACACTAGAATTCGGCCTCTATTTATAGAGGTAGGCAAAGGTTCAAGGGGTGCTTAAACACCTCTTCAAAAAGAGTCCAGGTTCAAAGTACTTGCATTTTGAACTGTCTCGCCGTCGGCGAGAAACGACCTCGCCGTCATCCGGGCTTCTAGAAGGTCTTCAAACCGCGCGATCTCGCTGTCGGCGGGCTCGGGCTCGCTGTCGGCGAGGTGTCGGCATATTTTTAGGTTAAGTGATATTTTTTTAAAAAGGGGTCGCCTAACAGAAGTTGTCGGCGAATTTTAAATTTAAATATAGATATAATTTAGAGAGTAATATTTGATTTTGAAAATAATTTTAAAGAATTTTAAGATATGAAATCAAACCGATCTCACATCCCAAATAGTTTATATAAACGAGCACCGCACCACAAACCGTGTATCTATCCCTAAGGATAGACACACCGCTTGATGGTGGGGGCTCGGTTAAATAAACTAGAAGATTTGTGACATCCGTTTGGTCCGCGAACCAATTTTATAAGCCGACAAATTCCCCGCTTAATATGAAACTATTAAACAGGGTTTATATTACTTGGGTTCTTTAAAATTCCCTATAAGGGCAAGCCCCTATAGTTAATTACATCTTAAGTGACGGGAATCACCTAAGAAAACTCTCGATAATAATCAATAATTCTGCTCTCAAGAATTTCAAAGTTTAAGTTTTCAAAGGATTGAATTTTTGAAATTTCAAAAGGGATTAGCTCAAATTTGGAACATTTTATTTTGGAAATTCAAAGAAAGAAAAGTAGGAGAAATTACGGATCCGAAGCGGACTTCGATAATTTCCCGACTACCCTATTGTTTGGCTTGGATTTAGGAAAATCCTAATGTTTATTTAATGTTTTAATCTTGCCAATTTTGGTTAATTAGGGCTTATATTTATATGATAGAATCATACAAATTGCCTGGAAGATATGAGGGTTTATGTCGTATCGGACGACTACCTCGGAATCCTAAGACCGGTTAGGGCTTAATTTGCAATGCAAATGCCTAACGAAGAGTTGAGGATTTATGTTGCACTAGGCAAACTACCTCGAAGTCCTATGGCTTTGTTGTTTAATTCTAGGAAAGTTTTGCTGATGTCGACACAGGTTTTGCTGACGACGATGGCCGTGCTGCCCACCATGCTCCGAGCTCCTTGTCGTTGCAGAGGTTTAGTTTTAGAAATCATAAATCAAGAGATGAGAGAAGTGTTCTGGTTTAGAGAAGTCTTAATTTCCAAGTGTTTTTTGTGTTTTAATTAAAACAAATCTTAAAGTTGATTATAACGACACCGGTTAAGATCCCACGGTTCCATCCTTCCGGCATCATTATTTTTATCGGATTCACTTAGTCCGGATGAATTTGCTAAACTCAACTGAATGAGTTCCACACTTTCATTTAGACCGTGGGAAATCCCGTTAGCAACACGTAGGTTACATCATCCGAGGTATTCCCGATCATCCAACAGGACGTTTTAATTTAGTTGTAATTGTAGTTTTGTGTTCTGTTTGTGATTAAATTTTGAGTTGTCTTATATTTTGAAATGTTGTGGAGGTGAATTTTATCTTGTAGTGTCTTTTATTTTTAGTTTTGGGTTTCAGTTTTGGTTTCTGTCCTAAAGGTGTAGGTTTTCATGCAACTGTTGTTTATCATGCAAGAAAAGTAAATGCGATACGATTAAATAAATTGCCGTAAAGTAAATCGCAATAAAATAAAAGCGTACCTGGAGGGTCTTCCCGTCATCCCAAGCTGCACTTAAAACACAATTAGAATATTTAAGCAAGTTCCTAGGTAAAGCTAAGGGAAAGGGTTATGGTTTTCTACCAAATTCCTAATCCTATAGCTAGTCATTTCCTTTGACGTCTAGGTTCTTTGTGTTTTTGGTTTGAAGACGATTTTCTTCATCAAAGAACAATTAAGTTCAATTGTTCTTATAAATATCCTATCATATTGAGGAAGTGCTTAGGAAGAATCTTAAACATCTTTTCAATATTTCTAGGATTGTTTTAAGTCCAAATGAATTTAATTGTGTAAATGAATCGATCGTCCGAGGTTTTCAAGTTTTGTTAACTTGCTCAGTTGAACTAGTGACATTTGAATGTCCTATAAGTGAAGTAACATTTCATTTTAATGTTCTATTTAGGAGTTATGATAACTAAAGCTCCTAAGGGCAAAATGATATTTAATGATTTGTGATTCAAATTTAAGTTTAAATTAATGATTTAAGTTTGGAATAGTGTTCAAGTTATCTTAGATTTATTTTTGAGTTCTTTATGTCTTAGGTGATGTTATTTAATTCAACTTAATTTAATTTAATTTAATTTAATTTAATTTAGTTTAGTTTAATTTAGTTTGATTTGATTTAATTTAATCCAATTTAATTTATTTGATTTAATTTTTAATTTAATTTAATTTAATTTTAATTTAATTTAATTTAATTTAATTTAATTTAATTTAATTTATTTATTTAATTTTTATTTAATTTATTTA
Organism: Papilionanthe hookeriana x Papilionanthe teres; assembly: GCA_022702705.1. Lineage (NCBI taxonomy): Eukaryota > Viridiplantae > Streptophyta > Magnoliopsida > Asparagales > Orchidaceae > Papilionanthe > Papilionanthe hookeriana x Papilionanthe teres. The sequence continues at coordinate 115,444,194 of CM040426.1, forward strand.
TTTAATTTAATTTATTTATTTAATTTTATTCAATTTAATTTAATTTAATTTTTTTTATTTAATTTTTAATTCATTTAATTTAATTTAACTTGTTTATTTAATTTAATTTAATTTAATTTAATTTAATTCAACTTTTAATCTTAATTTAATTTAATTTAATTTTAATTTAATTTACTTAATTTAATTTAATTTTTAATTTAATTTAATTTAATTTTAATTGAAATTTTTGAAAGAGTTTAATGATTTAATTTTAGTTTAATGATTAAGTCTTTTAATATTTTAAATTTGAGTTATCATTTTAATTAAGAGTTGAATATTAATGAGATGATTAAATTTAGGGATTTTTAAATTAAAGAATAAATCTCTTCCTAATAATATCCCTATTTTAATAATTCCAATTTTATTATTCTTCCAAATTTAATCAATTATTTAATTAAGGTTTAATCATTTTAAATTGCTTAATGGGTTTCTACCCTTTAATTATTTAAATTTCAATCATCCAAATCAGATTAGGATCAGATATTTTACTTGTTAAAAATTTTTATTAAACCTAAAGTTTTAATTAAGGGTTAAAATTTTAATTACCATTTTGCCCTTTAAGCCTAATAATTTCATAACTCACTAAATTGAACTCAAATGAACTTGAAATTTTTATGTGACTTCACTTATGTGTCAATAAAGACATGAGAGGAGAAAATGTGATTTTTCTGTATTTAATTTATTTATATAATTATTTTTTAGTAGAAAATAGGAATTTCCAAGGAAAATTCAATAACATGACCAAGGGAAAGTTTCTGTCCTTAAGAAAATTAGGGGACATTCCTAATGACCAGAGGACTACTTGGACCAAATTTTGTAATTTTTTGAATTATATTTTATTTATTAGAATTATTTTAAGTTCTGGAGTATTAATTAATTTAAAAATAAAATAAATGTTGAAAAGTAAATTTTATAATTTTTAAAATTCTCTCTGATATCAAGGATTCCAGAGAATCAAACTTTACAATTTTCTGATTTTTCTTTGATTTATTATAATTATTTTGGTGAAAATGCTAGAAAATACATTTTTTAATTTTAAAATTACCCTAGAGCTTTAAAAATTAATATCTCACTAAATAGACCTAGGAAAAATATGGAACTTGTTCCTAAGTGATTAAAATTCAAAATATGACATTTTGGTGAATTTTATTATTTTTGTGATTTTTATTATTTTTTAATTATTAAAAATATTAAAATAATATTAAAAATCAACTTTTTTAGAAAATTGAAATTTTAATTTTCTTAAACTCCCCTGATATCAGAGAGACTCCAAAACCAATTTGGTGAATTTTTGAAAGATATTTTGAAAGTTATGAATTTTTTAAAGTTTAAAATGACTAAGTGGCTTAATCAACCCAATTAGTGGGGCTAACCAAGTCCAATTGACCTCAAATTTTTATGATGGGTTCCTCTGATCCTAAAGGTCAGTGGAGAATTGATTTCAAGTCAATTTGATCTATGGTTAACTCTAATTAATTAGAGATCTATTTTGGGTATTTAAGCCAATTAAGGTTAATCCGAGTGAATTTACCCAAATCCTATTTTTCCTAGGGTTCTCTGGTCATATGGAACATCACCAAATTTTCCTAGAATTTATTTCACAACATGCTAATTTTTGAAATTAAAATACTTAAAACAGACAACATGCATTTGAAAAATCAATAACTCTTCATAGGGATGACCTTCGACTTTGGAAAATTCAGGGAATGTTCCCAAATTCGGAGGCTTCAAAAGCCCTATGGTCTCATGCCATGGTGAATTGTATGAATGCATGGAGAATTAAAACAATGCAGGGAGTAAATAATTAATTAAAAATAAGATACTTGGACAAAATTAATTAATTTCTTTTCCACATTATTCTCCTCCGTTCACTCGAGCAAGAGGGTATTTTTATTTTATTTTTAGGATTTTTCTACACAAAGATATGAATTTTCAAAGTTTAGGGAATTTAAATAAATAGGAAAATACCCTATTTTCCTATTTATCCACGCGGCGCCGCGTCAACCTCGGCGACTCCGAATGCACACGCGGCGCGCTCCCATTCGACGCCGCCATCCGCGTCGGCGCTCCCGGGACCCGCCGTATCGCTCCGTCTTCCGATCCGACGCGATCCCGGCCGTCCGTCCGCGCGTGTATTAAATGGACGGCATCCGTTCATCGTCCCCAAGTGTCCTCACCCGAGAGCCGTCCACACTAAATCCTTAATATCTCACTCGATACTCAATGGATTTTCATGTTCTTATGCTTCATGGATTCGTCTTGAAGAGACGAACACATCTATACGGTTATCATGCATCGAAATTAAAGCATTTGAAATGGAGAATCTCCAGAAGCTCGGGATGAAGAATTAGTTCATACCTTAGCTCGAGAGGTGAAGCCTCGATCGGAGATGCTCGGCACGTTCGTTGGAGCCGCAGGAGGCTAAGGATGAAGTTTGGGGATGTAGTGAATTGCCTGTGTGTGATTTCCACCAAGGTCGATCACAACCTTTGGAGTCCGGAACAACTCGGGTGACCCGGAGATGGGGCTTTTGTCGGTGGACACCTTCCCTTGGTGCGGGTGCGGTGTAGGACCAATCAATTTGGGGATTGGCTCACCGTGGAGAAGTGTCCCGGTTTTGGGTGGAATTTCAACTACGAAATCGAGCTCTCGCAGAAGAAATGGCAGGGGGATCTCACTCTGGGGATCAAGTGCTCTAAGTATGGAGAATGATCCGGAGCAATTTTGGCGAGTTTCGGTAAGGTTCGGTTCAGCACCTCTTCATGGCCGAGAGGTGGGGAGTTTAAATAGGCAGGGCTGGAGGCTCTCCCAGGGGGAGTTGAGGGCTGGGATCAGCTGCTCTTGGCATGTGAAGAACAGCCATGGTGGCCATTTGGAGTGGGGCAGCTCAGCAGGATGGAATTTCAAAGCTTGGCTCCTCCCAAGGTTTCGGGCATGGTGTTTTCCGGCGACTGGGTGGCCGGCCGGCCAGGCATGGGTCACCCTCAAGGTCAGGTGGGTCAGGGCTGGGACTTGGTGCAAGCAATTGGCAAATGCCATGTGTAAAAGGCTTGGATTAGAATGGAATGGGAGAGGGCTTATTTTGGCTCAAATGGGTCAACCCCTCCATTTGGGCTAGGTGCACCACCCAAGGCTTTGTTTAGGCTGAATAGAGAGTGATTTAGGTCAGCTTAATCAGTGGGGAATGGTCACCATCCAAGTACAATTAAGCTTAAGCAAGATTTAGTGGAATCATGGGAGTGGTTAATCACCTTTAGGAATTAAGGAAAGAGTCTCCTCCTTTTGCCCAAAATGGCATGGTGACATGTAAAGAGGCTCTCATGGCTTCCATGTGGCTCATGCATGGCTTCATGGCTCACCTTTGGCTTGGTAAAAGTCAAGTCAATTTCATGGAAATGGATTTAAGAGAAATTTTGGTATTTTGATGTGAATTTGTATGGGGCTTAATGTGGAATTGTTTGATGATGGAATTATAACTTAGGGAATGGCTTTGATTAAATGGATGGCAAATGGAAATGTCATGTGGGCTTTAGGGCCAATTTTGGACTTTTATATTTGGTGGAAATGAGCTTTTAGGAAGGTTTAGGGAAGTGGGCTTTTAGGTTTGAAAATGAATTTATGGATAGAAATTTTGTAAAGAGGTTGGGCCAAATAATTGTTGAGTTTGGTTTAGGGATGTGTCATGAGTGGTTTGGAGTCAATTTGGTGTGATTTGGACTTGAATTGGTTTGAATTTGGGTTTAATCGGTAAGTGGGCCAATGTAGGTCAAATTGGGCTAATTTGGGTCAATGTTGGGCTAGGGTTGAAATTGATGTAAAATAAATGTTGAGAAATGTTTATGGGAGTGTTTCAAAGAGGTTTTGGCTTTGGTTGGGTTTTGATTTTGAGGTTTGGGCCTATTTGGGTTAGGTTTGGGTTTAGGTCAAAATTGGGCTTTTTAGCTTTGGGTTGAATTTGAGTGGGGTTTGGATCAAAATCTTGGGCAAATCATGTTAGTGTTTTGTTTATGGGGATGTTAAGGAAGGTTTGGAAAAGACTTGGGGTTAATTGGAGTTGAATTGGGTGAGTTTGGGTTAGGTTCGGGTCATAGGTCCAAATTGGGCTTTAAGGTCAAAAGTGAAATTGGATCCAAATTTCAATCAAATTGGGCTTGGATTTGGTCTAGATTGGTGTTGGGGATGTTGAATTGAAATTTAGAATTGAATTGGACCAGAATTTAGGTCAATTGGGTAGGTTAGGTTTGACATTGGGTTCACTTTGGGTTAAAATGGGTCAAATTGGGGATTTTGATAAAAGTGGGGTAAATTGACAAAATTGGCCCATGGTGTAGTTGAACAAAATGAAATTGGGAATATTTGGGATTTTCTGGAATTTTCTGGGAATTTTCTGAATTTTTGGATTTTTTGGCTAAGAGGGGTATTTTGGGTATTTGGAAGGTATTGGGGGGTATTTTGGAATTTTTGGTATTTTTGGTTATGGATGATCAATTTAAGTGGTGTGGAAATGTTTGGGATTGATTTTGGAGAGTTTTGGGTAATTTGGAAATTTTTGAGAAATTCGGGTAGTTTCAAAGGCATTTGGTAGGTTAGGCGGGTGTAGGGTCCCGGGGTCAAAAATCGAAAATTTGGAAAATTGAAGATCGGGTGGATGTAAGTGGAATACAACCATTTTGGTTGAGCCATGAAGCCACATCAAGCTCATATGAGCCATGAAGGGACTCATTTGAGGTATTCACTATGTTGTTCCTAACCCTCTTAGCCAAGGGCTTAGGGGTTAAGGACCATCCATGTGAATCACCTACATGAGTCGTGAAGTCAAGTTAGGTATAGGTGTGGTTTAGGAGGTGTGTGAAAGTGTAGTGCATAGGTGTAGTGTATGTGTAAGTCAGCCCTTTCACCGCGACCGAGCCACCTGTGTCGATCCTAAGGCCAAAGAGTCCTATAGGAACTCATCCTTTAAACTTCCACACTCGATTTCAACCCTCTAGGTGATTAGGGGTCTATAGTCAAGTTTGTGGAGTTTGCAGGAGTTTAGAAGTGGTTTGAAATTCTAGGTGGTGGGTCTCAATTCTAGTCCTCTAAGATAGTCAAAGGAAAAGCCTAAGGCTAGATCCTAAGTACTAAAGAGAAGAAGAGAAGACCTCATCAAAAATGAGGTCAACAAATGGACCCTCAATAGGTGTGGTGAGCCGACGGAGCACACCGCGCGTATCGGTGCTGACCGAAGCGATCAACAAAACCAACACGGATGTCCAAGTAACAAACTTAGGACGAAGTAGAAGAGTTTCCGCCTGGGAGTGTCGAGTATATCTCTAAGAATGGAGATTCTCGAACTCTCGCCTGGGAAAGGAAAAGGAGGTAAAATCCGAATCACATGATCTGGGAGAATTTCGATTTAGATTTTATTTTGTTTCATGTTCAAGTCATGATGTGTGAGTTTAGATTTTGAGTTTTCATTTAAATTGAAGTTTTGTTAAGATTAATTTTGAAGGGATTTGATTTGAAATGAAAATTGGAATTTTGAAGTTTTAGATGTAACATCTTCAACCCCAAATGAAGATCAAATCGATTGGATCGGGTCATTACAATGAGAAAAGATCTCGCAGTAATGTGGTATCGGATGTAAAATCCTTAACCTCAAGAGTTTGATTTGATGTATTTCATTGCGATAGGGAAATAATCCTAAAGCAATGCAGTCTCGGATGTAAAATCCTCGACCTCAGGAGTTTGATTTGATGTATTTCAGTGCGATAGGAAAAGAATCCTAAAGCAGTGCAGTCTTGGATGTAAAATCCTCGACCCAAGAGTTTGAATTTGATTTATTTCAGGTGCAATAGGAAGAGAATCCTAAAGCAGTGCAGTCTTGGATGTAAAATCCTCGACCCAAAAGTTTGGATTTGATGTATTTCAGTGCAATAGGAAGATAATCCTAAAGCAGTGCAGTCTTGGATGTAAAATCCTCGACCCAAAAGTTTGAATTTGATGTATTTCAAAGTGCAGTAGGAAAAGATTCCTAAAGCGAGTGCAGTCTTGGATGTAAAATCCTCGACCCAAAAGTTTGAATTTGATGTATTTCAAGGTGCAATAGAAGAGAATCCTAAAGCAATGCGGCCTTGGATGTAAAATCCTCGACCCAAAAGTTTGGATTTGATGTATTTCAATGCAATAGAAAAGAATCCTAGAAAGGTGATCTTGGATGTAAAATCCTCGACCCAAGAGTTTGAATTTGATGTATTTCGAGTGCAATAGGAAAAGAATCCTAAAGCAGTGCGGTCTTGGATGTAAAATCCTCGACCCAAGAGTTTGAATTTGATGTATTTCGGTGCGGTAGGAAAAGAATCCTAAAGCAAGTGCAGTCTTGGATGTAAAATCCTCGACCCAAAAGTTTGAATTTGATGTATTTCAAGTGCAATAGGAAGAGAATCCTAAAGCAAGTGCAGCCTTGGATGTAAAATCCTCGACCCAAAAGTTTGGATTTGATGTATTTCGAGGCAGATAGGAAAAGAATCCTAAAGCGATGCGAGTCTTGGATGTAAAATCCTCGACCCAAAAGTTTGAATTTGATGTATTTCAAAGGTGACAGGAAGAGAATCCTAAAGCAAGGCAGCCTTGGATGTAAAATCCTCGACCCAAAAGTTTGGATTTGATGTATTTCAAGGCGATAGGAAAAGAATCCTAAAGCAAGTGCAGTCTTGGATGTAAAATCCTCGACCCAAAAGTTTGAATTTGATGTATTTCAGTGCAATAGGAAGAGAATCCTAAAGCAGTGCAGTCTTGGATGTAAAATCCTCGACCCAAGAGTTTGAATTTGATGTATTTCAGTGCAGTAGGAAGAGAATCCTAAAGCAGAGCAGTCTTGGATGTAAAATCCTCGACCCAAGAGTTTGAATTTGATGTATTTCAGGTGCAGTAGGAAGAGAATCCTAAAGCAAGTGCAGTCTTGGATGTAAAATCCTCGACCCAAGAGTTTGAATTTGATGTATTTCAGTGCAATAGGAAGAGAATCCTAAAGCAGTGCAGTCTTGGATGTAAAATCCTCGACCCAAGAGTTTGAGTTCGATGTGATGTTTGATGTGAGATTTGGAAAGATCGAATTTGAGATTTGATAGAGATTTGGAATCTGGAAAGATTGAATTTGAGATTTGATAGAGATTTGGAATCTGGAAAGATTGAATTTGAAATTTGATAAAGATTTGGAATCTGGAAAGATTGAATTTGAATTTGATAGGGATGAGTTTGAATTCGGAAAGATTGAATTTGAATTTTGATCGAGATTGGATTCGAAATTTGATTGAGAATTTGATTTAACATTCTTGTTGATTTTGTTTATCCTTTAATGATTCAAATTTTATTTTGTTGTTTGTTTAATGTTCATGTGAATTTGGTGTTTGTCATTTTTTTTAGATTTTTTTTTTTTAGAAAGTTTTCTTTTATCTTTTTTTTTCTTTTCTGTTCTTTGTTCGAAGTTCATTTAACTTTAATGGCGTTTCCCAATCTATTTGCACAAAAGAGGTGAAGGCCAAAAAATGTGACATGGTCACTTTCATTTCCAATCATGCTGAAGATACATCGTACATCTTGATCTGGAATATATTTCATACAATCCATGTAAACTCAAAACGGACTGTGTATGATCTTTGTCGATTCATCCAAAAAGGTATCTGTCAAAAATCCATGTCTGAATAGTGAGGTACATGGTCAATAACATCACCTTCCAAGCCATCCTTGGCAAGGATGCCGTATGGATGTACATTGGAGGTGTGATATTTTCCATGTAACTCACAGCTCGTAAGGCCGGAGGCTCTCTAGCTCCGGTCCGGTCGGAAATGGTAAGGTATCTTTTTGTCGTCCATCCTCCCGAACGTAACCGAGATCCGCTTCACTCGGTACTCCCGGTATGCAATGCTTGGCGATATCCGCTCCGTTACCCTTCGGCATCATGACGGAACCTACCGGTAAGTGGTATCTTCACCGGCCCTCGGAACTCACCCGGGCCTCGCTATCCGGAGGTCGTATCCGAACATGATGTTGCACTCGCTTAGGAAAGAGACCGTGCGAAAGGTCCGACAAAGTCGTGGTGATCTATGTGTGGGGGTATACGATCACCCCGTTTCGTAGATATCGATGATGCAGCTATTGGGTATGCGATCTGCTGGCAGTACCCTCCATGTTATCAATCTCTTTACCATTCTCTCGATGACCGATGGCATCGGATCCACTCGCCCATGACGGAGTATTCCCGGCGGGTTTCCCTTCCCGTCCTCCGCAAAGTTGTAACAAGCATCCACATTGTATCGTGATTCTTCCTTTCCCCGGCATCCATCTCCGGGGCTCGAGTATGTGTTTTCCTCAGGCGGCCTCGCTCGGCCCAGTCTTTTCAAATCCCGGATGCAATCCACGATTTGTCGTCGCTCATACTCCGAGAATACGTCCGTATGTAATTCGAGGCCCTCCAAGCATATTGATTCTTCCGCCTCTAATCCTTTCAAAGTATTCAAAGGTTTTCTTTTCAACATTTTGCATTCTCTCCAGCTCGTATTCCGGAATGATCCGCAGATGGCGAGGCCTTGTGACATATTGTGGGATGTATGGTTCAATCCCTTCACGTTCTCCCCGCATACCTCGGCTCCTCGTGGATGATGTCTATCGAGACATCCCCCGGGGTTGCTTCGCAACAAGGTCATGCATCACCGGTGGTTCTATCCGGTGGCGTGGTAGCCTTCTTTCTTCCGATCTTCCGAAGATTTCTCCGGTTCTTTCGTCATCCTAGAGCCGGCCTCCTTTCTTCCGGTTCCCGGTGAACCGGTGTCCTCGAAGTGTATGCACCGACATTAGCAACCGCCTCGTCATGCCGATCCGCGCCTAGTTTTGTTAACATCTTGCAGATACGGCGATTCTTATTTCTTCGTTGCGTTGCCGCGAGAGTAGCTCTCCGAACTTCTTGAATCTCCGCGGGCGCGGCGCCGACAAGCTCGCCCTCTCGCCGTAGCGACTACGTACTTCATTTTCTTATCTTCTTCAATATTTGTCTTTCTTTTCTTGTTGCCGGATTGGTGGCTTGGGCCACCCACTTTCATCACCGTATGTCCGGGCAGTTCTTCTCGGTCAACCGGGACCCGAGTCACTTTCCTCGTATCGTAGGCCCGCCGGTGCGAAATCCGAGTCAATCTCGATTATCGCTCCATCTTTCACCCTCTTTTCATCAAGTGCAAGGCTTACGCCATTCTTAAAGTTCAAGACCAACCGCCCGCTCGACATTTCCCCGCGAAAAGACAAGGAAAAGGATCGGAGGTCGTACTAAGAACAAGAACATCAAGAAAATGTTTATTAAAGACATCTTGTTTTATTATTATTTTTATATTTTCAAACTTAACAGAATGAAGTGGAATAAGATCGTGTAAGAGATTTTGATTTGGAAAAGAAAACAAGGAAAATTTTATTGTCGGGATTTTATTTATTTTAGCACATTTTATTATTTTTGGGTTCGGACCCGACCATAAGTAATCACTTCACCCGTGCTTCTAGGGATGGAAAGTTCATTCCTTCGAAACATCGAGTAGCGTAATACTTTTTCAAGTATCGTCCATCGGACGGAAGCATATGTCGTTCTCCCCGGCAATTCACTAGCCGGTAGGAACCTCCCGAGTATACCGCTTCAACCACAAACGAGTCCTTCCCAAGTGGGTTCAAATTTTCCTCCTATCTCGCGGTGTGCAAGAATAGGTCTTTCGAGAACGAGAACTAAATCACCAACTTTCAAGGTTCTCGGGCGACCAGCTTGTCATGGGCTCGAACCATCTTAGCTCGGTACGGCTCTAAATTCCGTTGCGCCGCAAGTCTTTTCCCTTCCGTGCTCTCTAATTCTTCGAGTCGTAATTTGGCGTTCTCTTCTCGTTGTGATTTTATTTGCAACTCGCAATTCTGAGTGAAGGGAGCCGAACCTCTAAAGGTAACACTCGCCTCGGACCCATACACCGCAGCGTAAGGTGTAGCTTGCGTAGGAGTTCGAAGGTTGTCCGGTAAGCCCATAAGGCTTCTAACAACTTCTCGTGCCAATTTCTCTTATTGTCGTCTAAAGTCTTCTTTAAAATTCGAACGAGAGTTTTATTAAAAGCCTCGCAAGGCCGTTTGCTAATCGGGTAGTAAATTGTTGAATATCGCCGCCGATTCCGTGTCTCCCGACAAAATTATTGATTTGTGTGCTTCCGAATGCCGACCCATTATCCGAGATGATCCCGCGCGGCACCCCGAAACGGTAAACAACTTGGTTCTCGAAAAATTGTAGTACGTGATGTGCTTTCACTTCTCTTAGTGGAACCGCCTCGCCCACTTGGAAAAGTAATCCGTAGCCGCAAGAATGAAGCGATGTCCTTTCGACGATGGTGGTTCTATCGGACCCACTATATCCGTGCCCCAACATTCAAATGGCCACGACGCAATTGTCGGATGTAGCACATTTGGAGGTTGGTGTAGAACCACTCCGTGCACTTGGCACCGGTGACGGCTCTCGGCGATTTTCATGCGATCGGTCATCATCGAGGGCCAGTAGTACCCTAGTCTTTTAATTTTCATTTTCATCTTCGGACCCGACCGGTGAGCGCCACGTAGTCCCGAATGCACTTCCTTAACAATTTCACGGGCTTCGGACCCGCTTAGGCACCTTAGCCACATTCGATCAAAAGACCTTCCGTATAATGTGTTGTTTATTAATGCGTAGGACGCAGTTCTTTTCGATCCGATGAGCTAACGACCTATCATCCGGTAGTTTTCCCGTTTGCAGTGTAATCCATCAATGGCCGTCGCCAATCTTCCGTGTTTTCTCGTTACCGCCGCAATCGATTCTTCTTCCTTTTCGATTTGTGTATCGTGTCTATGTCGAACTCGTGATAGGACCCGACGTCCGTGAACCGACACTTCTATCGATTCATCTTGCAAACAGGCAAATTCTTTTGCGAGACGGGCTAAAGCATCCGCTAAAGCATTTTCTTTTCCGGGGATTTTGTAGATTGTCACATTTGGAATCTGTTCCAACAACTCGTATGGCATACCGGAAGTATTGCTCGAGTCTTGGTTTTAAAATTCCGTATTGTCCGGCGATCCGTTGAATGATTAACCGTGAATCCCCGTAGATGTTGATGTCCGTTATCCCCATTCGAATGGTTAATTCCAGCTCCGTTATGAGGGCTTCGTATTCCGCTTCGTTGTTTGTACATGGTTCCGTCAAGTGGTAGGAGTATCTTAACATCCCCCGCTCCGGTGTTATAAAGATTAGCCCGATTCCCGCCTTACCGGCACTATCACTTGCGATTCTTCGTCTTTGTGCGTCGAAGATGCTCCGTCGAAATATAATTCCCAACGTCGATCATCAAGGTCTTCTAGATTCATTATTTGTTCATCCGGCGGATCGTCATTGAGAGGAGATTCCGCCGCAAAGGGTGTGCCGCAAGGAAGTCTCGCAGTAGACTTGTCCCTTTACAGCACGAAGAGGCACGAAAGTTATATCGAATTGCAATAATATCATCGACCATCCGGCAAGTCCGCCGGAAAGCGTTGGACGAGTCATCAAGTATCGCAATGGATTAAACTTCGAGATCGAGTTGACCTTATGAGAAAGCATGTAATGCCCGAGCTTTCGAGCGGCAAAGATCGGGCCAAACAATGCTTTTCAATTGCGGGATACCTTATTTCCGTTGGCGATAAACGACGGCTTAGGTAATAAAGAGCATTTTCTTTACCCTCATCATCGACTCGGGCTAACAGTGGCTCCGAGAGAGTCGTCTAAAGCCGCGGTATAAAGTATTAGCGGTCTACCCGAGACTCGGGGCCGCTAAGACAGGAGGTGTCATTAAGTATTGTTTAATGTCCTCGAAGGCCCTCTGGCATTTCTCTTCCCAAATAAATTTGGCGTCCTTTTTAACTAGTGCCGAGAAAGGCCGACACCTACGTGACAAGTTCGAGATAAAGCGTCGAAGATATGCCAGCTTCCCTTGAAAAGATCATAGTTGTCTCAAGTTTTTCGGAGGCAGCAATTCTAAGATAGCTTTAATCTTTTCCAGATCGATTTTGATTCCACGATGTCGGACAACAAATCCTAAGAATTTCCGGAGGTGACGCCGAAGGCGCATTTTAAGGGATTCATCTTAAGGTTAAATTGCCTTAATCGTTCGAAAACAATTCTCAAATCATACAAGTGGTTGTCCTTTACTTTGCTTTTGATGACCACATCGTCCACGTAGCATTCGACTTGATTGTGGATGAGATCATCAAAAATTCTTGTCATTGCTCTTTGGTAGGTTGCTCCTGCGTTCTTCGGTCCGAATGGCATCACCGTGTAAGCAATATACTCCGATCGGCGTTCGAATGCTCGTAAGTTTTTCATCTTCTCGGAGCCATTTTTATTTGGTTGTATCCCGAAGATCCATCCATGAATGAGAATATTTCGTGTGTTGAAGCGATGTCGATCATTAATTCCGGGATCGGTAGAGGAAATTCATCTTTTGGACATGCCTCGTTTAAATCTCCGAAATCCACACAAATTCCGATCCGACCATTCTTCTTCCCGACCGGTACCACGTTGGCTAACCAAGTCGGGTATTGTTCTTCACGTGACAAATTTAGCGTCTATTAACTTTTTAACCTCGGCTATGACTTGTTGTTCGATTTCTAGACGCATTCTTCCGGGACCTTGTCCGACCGGAACGAAGTAGGGTCCACTCCTAGTTTATGGATCGCGACCTCCGGAGCTAAACCCGGCATCTCATCGTAGCTCCAAGCAAAACGATCTTCGAATTCCATTAATAACTTGATTATTTCTTCGAGTCTTCTTTATCGAGTAAAGAGCTAACAAAGGTAGGTCTAGGCTCTTTGCTAGTACCTAAGTTAACTTCTATTAACTCATCTATCGTAGATTTGATTTCTTCTTCGAATTCCAGTGGAGCGTCTCCAATTTGCAAATCTTCGAGTTCTTCCGTAGTTTCCATGCAGCTTTCATTAGATTCGCAGTGATAACCAAGCAAAATTCGCATCATCAACCGATCCTACCGTGCCGAATCCGAGACCATGCTTTCGAGTTGGGTGGACGACCGGAGTTATTCCATAAATTTTCAAAACGTTGTGATCGACCTTTTGTCCACCGTCGAGGTAAGAAACCACGTTGAATTAAATTTCGAACACAGGGAGAGTACCACTCAAAAGGCAATTCCATTAATTCCGATGAAGTAGCATCTTCAAATTGTACATTATTTTCAGCTTTGGAGGAAGAAGCACCACGGTAGAATTTGATTGGTTTTGCACCACCGCTACGTACCTCTTTGACCTCCATACCCTCGATCTTATTAGAACGGATCGGGGTCGTGGTCATAAGTATGTACATAGTGGTTAATCTTCTCGTACATCGATTTATATTCTTCGTTTCTTTCATCTTCGAGAGGGATTCGAATTGTGGCTTCTTCCGACTTATTGTCGCTGCTTCTTGTTTGATTTCTTTTTCTTCTTCGTAACTATCTTCCCAATCGACATTGATGGTTGGTTTCCTCCGTCCAATCGTCCTAACGTCTCTACCACGACCTCGTCCCCGGCCTCGACCTCGGATGCGAGTTGTGGAGAAACCTTCACCATCTCGCCGTAAGGGAGTGGTGAGTGATCGTTGGACTAGAACTTCGGGTTCTTCGTTGTCCCGAACTTTCTTTGCTTCATTTGTTATGGTATCTCCGGAGAAGATCGTTTTCTTCGGCGGTGCATAATAAGCTGCATCCTCGTGGATTCCAATTTCATGTACGGAGAATGGTTGTAAGTCACCTTTGATGCACTGTTCTCTTCCATCGTAGTATTTAATGCATTGATGTAGAGATGATGGTACCATCCTGTTTTCATGTATCCATGGTCGGCCCAAGAGAGCGTTGAACGACGTTTCGAATCAATTATGTGAAACTTCGCGGTTGTCTTTGCTAAGTCACCGGTCTTCATCAGTAGCGTTATTGAGCCGAGGGCTCTTTCTCCTTTCTGGTTGAATCCTCTTAATAACATTTTGTCTGCTTCGAGCTCGCGGGCATCAATTTCCAAGTATGCTAGCGTTCGAAGATTCATTATATTGATTGATGCTCCTGGATCTACCAATACTCCGGAGAGTGTAAATTTTCCGATTATAACCGAAATGTACAACGGTCGGTTGTGATCTCGCTGTTCCAAGTAGTAGGTCGTCGTCTCGCGAAGGTAACACCTCGTCTGTTCTTTTAACGAGCAAACCTCATCTAAGGACTCTCCGGCCATTCGAGCTAAGCAAATTTCGGATCAAGTAAGGCCTCGATCGCAGCTTCTCTCATCTCCTTTGATAAGATGAGAGCGTCGTAGATGCTCGCTTGGCTCGGTAGTTTCCTAAGATGGGCTAGCACGTTGTAGTCCACTTTGTTTTCATGTGTCTCCGCTTCTTCTCGAATGGGTATTTCTTCGCCTGGGGTTGGTTCTTCCCGAACAACCACCCGCTTCCTTCGTCTTTCGGACCCATTCTCGGAGGTAGAACTTTTCCACTCCTTAAGTTGACTTCGTAATTTCTTCCGAATCTATTGTCGAGCTCGCCGTGTCTTTTCGAATCGGAATGACAGGCTCTTCCGGATTAGCTTCGCAGTCCGAAGGCTCTAACTCTATCGCGACCGGAGCTCCTCGAAACTCACGCATAGATCCGTTGCTCGTTGAACTCTCGTAGCCTCCTCGATGGATGTCTTCTTCGTTATTTTGCTCATCAAGATCGTGTATGATTTGAGAATTGTCGTTGGTATCGAAATCGATATCCGGATTATCGTTAGTTACGTAATCGTTAGAAACAGTCAAAGCGTAGCCAACGCTATCACCCTTATCATTATATGATCCCACCGAAGTGAGCGAGATAATCATACGTAGTCGTGGGTTCGAGGGATTTCTCCCCCGAATCGGAAATAACTATCCTAGGATAAGCAGCCCCTAGTCTAGCCCTAGGTGCCTCAGTCTTCTCTTCTTCGTCAATTTTCTTCTTCTCTTCAATCGTCTCCTCTTGAGGTGGTTCTTCTATCGCAAGTGATAGTACCGGCTTAACAGTGTTCAAACTCGAATTGAAGCTCGTACCGAAGCCGTCCGGATGCCGTCTAAAATCTTTTCGAAGACCTCGTCCAAGCGGTAGTCCATCCATCGTTAGTCGATAGGGATCTATCGGAGTGATGGGATCGGCCGAGACAACATCGACGGAACCTCCTTTCCGGGGTTCCTTCATGTACTCCTTCGGGATCGTTATATTTCCTTTCCGCAGTTGTCATTGAGCCAACTTTTGAAGGTAATGCAATCTTCTATTTTGTGCCCAAGCATCTCGGTGGTAAGGGCAAAAGTCGGGATCACCTTCTTGTTGACCTCTTCGGTCTTTTAGGCTCTGGCAGCTGGAAATCCGGAGTCTTCATCGACTACGGAACATTTTTGGCACTCGCTTCATTCTTGAACGGATATTCTCTCGCTCAAAAGCTCTCTTAATGTACGTTGCGGACGAGACGGTTGTTCATACTCGCGGAGATGACCGATAGCCTGGGCCGGGGTTGCCGGTAATTCCGTTGTGGTTGTCGCGGCCGTTCGGTGGTATTTGCATCGGCTGCTCGCCTTTGTCAACTCGCCGCGATGATCCCGGATTTCTTTTCAAAAGTCTTTGCTGTGCTTTTTTTTATCTCGTTTTATCGGTGAAACTTAATTGCTTTCGCCTCCTCTTGCAAGCTTCCGGCCTCGCTTAACAACTTCTCGAAAGTCTTAATAAGTGAATCCTCGAGGAGAAGTGCTATCGGGCCGTGAATGCTTTTAAGTAAAATGCCGATCGCGTGTTGTTCTTGCAGCTTGTGGTTCACACTTCATGCTTAAGTTCCTCCATCGAAGTATGTAATCCACCAAAGTTTCATTCGGCTTCTGCTTCTCTACCACTAAATCACCTATAGTGATGTGGTGTCGAGCTCCGGCGAATCGCTCGATGAAGAGGTTCTCTAGCTCGAGAATGTCTTAATCGAACCGTTTGTACTCCCGCATACCCGCCGAAGGCGATTCCCGACAGATCGCCGACGAACCGTCGGAAGAGTAATGCATCGCTCCCGCCGCATTGCAACAACCGGCACGAAAGTGTGCCACATGCCGTCGGGGTTTCTGGTTCCGTCGAAGGTCTTCGAACAGAGGTGGTACGAAGCCTTTCGGTATCGGACGTCGTCGAATTCTTCGGGTAAGGT
Source organism: Papilionanthe hookeriana x Papilionanthe teres (assembly GCA_022702705.1). Lineage (NCBI taxonomy): Eukaryota > Viridiplantae > Streptophyta > Magnoliopsida > Asparagales > Orchidaceae > Papilionanthe > Papilionanthe hookeriana x Papilionanthe teres. The sequence continues at coordinate 115,460,456 of CM040426.1, forward strand.
CTACCCGTCCGAATGGATGTCCCGCTCTTCGATAGTGCTAAGGCTTCTCGCACTTCGCTGTTCCACCAAGTTCTCGATATCCTTTTCAGGAATCATACTTTGTGTTGTATCCTTTTCACTCGATCATCCCCATCGACGGACGTAATCTCCTTTCCTCCGTCTACAATGTGAATGACCTCCGGGGGTGTTTCTCTATGTGGTTGTACTTCGACTCCGGAGAGTGGCCGCAGCTACGGCCATCTCTTCCATCCTTTTCGCCATTCGAGCGATCGTATCATCTTTTCCTGAAGCCGCCTTCTCATCGCCCGGCTCCTCTCTTTCGCGGCCGCAGGAGCACCTCGCGAAGCCGATGAAGCTCGTGTCTCAACCATGTTGATTTCTCGCGTATTCGTCGTCCATGAATTCCGATGAATCAATCTCGTCTCCGAACTTTTCCTCTCTTTCTTTTGCCAACCGTCGGATATCGGTTCTCAACTTTTCCATGGCATCTTCTAGCGGGCTTTCCGTGTGTCTTCGTGGTTGTCGTGCGATAGCCGCCGGGTCCCTTTCTCACGAGTCCCCTTCATCGCGGTAGCACTTTCTTCGCATTCAAGTCTCCCGGCGAGACTTTCTTTCTCGGGCCGTCGTTTCAATCTCAACCGCCCAAGAGTGGGACGCCATACCATCCTTCTAACGGCAGAAGGTCTAGGACCGCATGGTCCGTCGGCCAAATGCCGGAAGGTGGTATCCTCCCTAATCTGTAATCCCGAGACGACAACAGAGCGGACTAGCCTTCATCCTTTTACTCGGCTTTTCCGTCATGATGGCGGGTTCTACTCGGGGCCCAAGACGGATTCGACCGGCACCCGCCCTATTCTTCGTAGAATTTCCGATACGGGCGCTTTTCCTTCTTCGCTAACTTTTCTACCAAAGTTTGCAATCGAGCAAACGGCGTAGTTCTAGTTCTTTTCTTGCGGCTATCGTTGTAATATGCGGGTCGTGGTAATGTGGCAGAGAATCTTACGAATATTTTCTTCATCTTCTCGCGGCGGAGAGGGGATGAAACTCGCTTCCTCCCAACAAGTGGTATGTATTCAGCAAGCGGTGTATATTCCGGCAGCTTCCGGAATTTCTTCTAGGAAAGCAATTTCGGCAGCCTCGGCTTCTTTAGCGATCCTTCTATTTCGTTTCTTCTCCGGGTCTTCGTTAGTGACGGAATCCTCGAACCGGACCCGATCTCGAAAACGAAGGTCTTACAGAAGATCCGTACCCTCCACGGTAACGTGTCCATCATAATTCCGGATTTCTTTCCCTTCGATTTGGCAAAAGTCGGGGCAAGTGCAGAAACAACTAGACCAGCTGGGGTAGAAAGAACAGTCCTCCTGTGGACATCGGTACTCCTCTTAGTCGGGATCCTTTGCGAGAGGAGGGAATTCTTGGGTCGACCTAAGGTCGAACCTCAGCGACGGTTCTTCAGCTTCGTGTACCTTGTTCATCGGTGGCAAAGAGGGAGACGTCGGTGACCTTGACGTTCGTGTTTTCAAATCCTTGTCCAAATCGGATGATTCCATTGTCGGGCAACTCATCCTTATAGCATGCCGAGGTCCAATCCATCGGTGAAGGAGAAAATCAGCTTTGGGGCTTCCATTTCTGCAGGGTAGATTCTGGTTGTCGGTCCTGAGTTATGCTTCTTTTCTTTAGGACGAAAAGAAAGAAATTGAAAAGAGTCCGAACTCATTCATGTTCATGTATTTATAAGAAGGAATCATTTATTAAAAGAATCACTTATTAGAGAGTTTGTTTATTTAGAACGGAGTGTTCAAAGGTGTAGAGAAGGTAAGGAATCCGAATCGGAGTTGGAAAGGAAAAGAGAGTCTTAAGCAAGACTTCTCGACTCGAAGGATCACTCCTAAACTAACACCTATCGGGGTCCACCCCACCTCGTAAATGAGGTAAAAGGATCTCGGAACCTCTCTGTTTATGGGTGTCTAAACAGATGGCTCCTAAATCCGAGAGAATGTTGGTTATACTTGTTCAAGATAGAAATGAACATAGTATCCCAACGAAGGAAGGGTAGTTTGACCCACAAGGGATATGGATACACTACCGATTTTCGAAAGCGTAACTATTTGATTAGAATGGAGAGAGGAATTTTCCTCGACGGAGTCGCCGTAAGTTGTCGGCATATTTTTAGGTTAAGTGATATTTTTTAAAAAGGGGTCGCCTAACGTAGTTGTCGGCGAATTTTAAATTTAAATATAGATATAATTTAGAGAGTAATATTTGATTTTGAAAATAATTTTAAAGAATTTTAAGATATGAAATCAAACCGATCTCACATCCCAAATAGTTTATATAAACGAGCACCGCACCACAAACCGTGTATCTATCCCTAAGGATAGACACACTGCTTGATGGTGGGGGCTCGGTTAAATAAACTAGAAGATTTGTGACATCCGTTTGGTCCGCGAACCAATTTTATAAGCCGACAAATTCCCCGCTTAATATGAAACTATTAAACGAGGTTTATATTACTCTAGGTTCTTTAAAATTCCCTATAAGGGCAAGCCCCTATAGTTAATTACATCTTAAGTGACGGGAATCACCTAAGAAAACTCTCGATAATAATCAATAATTCTGCTCTCAAGAATTTCAAAGTTTAAGTTTTCAAAGGATTGAATTTTTGAAATTTCAAAAGGGATTAGCTCAAATTTGGAACATTTTATTTTGGAAATTCAAAGAAAGAAAAGTAGGAGAAATTACGGATCCGAAGCGGACTTCGATAATTTCCCGACTACCCTATTGTTTGGCTTGGATTTAGGAAAATCCTAATGTTTATTTAATGTTTTAATCTTCGCTAATTTTGGTTAATTAGGGCTTATATTTATATGATAGAATCATACAAATTGCTCTGGAAGATATGAGGGTTTATGTCGTATCGGACGACTACCTCGGAATCCTAAGACCGGTTAGGGCTTAATTTGCAATGCAAATGCCTAACGAAGAGTTGAGGATTTATGTCGCACTAGTGCAAACTACCTCGAAGTCCTATGGCTTTGTTGTTTAATTCTAGGAAAGTTTTGCTGATGTCGACACGAGTTTTGCTCGACGACGATGGCCGTGCTCGCCCACCATGCTCCGAGCTCCTTGTCGTTGCGGAGGTTTAGTTTTAGAAATCATAAATCAAGAGATGAGAGAAGTGTTCGGTTTAGAGAAGTCTTAATTTCCAAGTGTTTTTTGTGTTTTAATTAAAACAAATCTTAAAGTCGATTATAACGACACCGGTTAAGATCCCACGGTTCCATCCTTCCGGCATCATTATTTTTATCGGATTCACTTAGTCCGGATGAATTTGCTAAACTCAATCGAATGAGTTCCACACTTTCATTTAGACCGTGGGAAATCCCGTTAGCAACACGTAGGTTACATCATCCGAGGTATTCCCGATCATCCAACAGGACGTTTTAATTTAGTTGTAATTGTAGTTTTGTGTTCTGTTTGTGATTAAATTTTGAGTTGTCTTATATTTTGAAATGTTGTGGAGGTGAATTTTATCTCGTAGTGTCTTTTATTTTTAGTTTTGGGTTTCGGCTTTGGTTTCTGTCCTAAAGGTGTAGGTTTTCATGCAACCGTTGTTTATCATGCAAGAAAAGTAAATGCGATACGATTAAATAAATTGCCGTAAAGTAAATCGCAATAAAATAAAAGCGTACCTAGAGGGTCTTCCCGTCATCCCAAGCTGCACTTAAAACACAATTAGAATATTTAAGCAAGTTCCTAGGTAAAGCTAAGGGAAAGGGTTATGGTTTTCTACCAAATTCCTAATCCTATAGCTAGTCATTTCCTATGACGTCTAGGTTCTTTGTGTTTTTGGTTCGAAGACGATTTTCTTCATCAAAGAACAATTAAGTTCAATTGTTCTTATAAATATCCTATCATATTGAGGAAGTGCTTAGGAAGAATCTTAAACATCTTTTCAATATTTCTAGGATTGTTTTAAGTCCAAATGAATTTAATTGTGTAAATGAATCGATCGTCCGAGGTTTTCAAGTTTTGTTAACTTGCTCAGTGAACTAGGACATTTGAATGTCCTATAAGTGAAGTAACATTTCATTTTAATGTTCTATTTAGGAGTTATGATAACTAAAGCTCCTAAGGGCAAAATGATATTTAATGATTTGTGATTCAAATTTAAGTTTAAATTAATGATTTAAGTTTGGAATAGTGTTTAAGTTATCTTAGATTTATTTTTGAGTTCTTTATGTCTTAGGTGATGTTATTTAATTCAACTTAATTTAATTTAATTTAATTTAATTTAATTTAGTTTAGTTTAATTTAGTTTGATTTGATTTAATTTAATCCGATTTAATTTATTTGATTTAATTTTTAATTTAATTTAATTTAATTTTAATTTAATTTAATTTAATTTAATTTAATTTAATTTAATTTAATTTATTTATTTAATTTTTATTTAATTTATTAATTTAATTTAATTTATTTATTTAATTTTATTCAATTTAATTTAATTTAATTTTTAATTTAATTTAATTTAATTTTAATTGAAATTTTTGAAAGAGTTTAATGATTTAATTTTAGTTTAATGATTAAGTCTTTTAATATTTTAAATTTGAGTTATCATTTTAATTAAGAGTTGAATATTAATGAGATGATTAAATTTAGGGATTTTTAAATTAAAGAATAAATCTCTTCCTAATAATATCCCTATTTTAATAATTCCAATTTTATTATTCTTCCAAATTTAATCAATTATTTAATTAAGGTTTAATCATTTTAAATTGCTTAATGGGTTTCTACCCTTTAATTATTTAAATTTCAATCATCCAAATCAGATTAGGATCAGATATTTTACTTGTTAAAAATTTTTATTAAACCTAAAGTTTTAATTAAGGGTTAAAATTTTAATTACCATTTTGCCCTTTAAGCCTAATAATTTCATAACTCACTAAATTGAACTCAAATGAACTTGAAATTTTTATTTGACTTCACTTATGTGTCAATAAAGACATGAGAGGAGAAAATGTGATTTTTCTGTATTTAATTTATTTATATAATTATTTTTTAGTAGAAAATAGGAATTTCCAAGGAAAATTCAATAACATGACCAAGGGAAAGTTTCTGTCCTTAATAAAATTAGGGGACATTCCTAATGACCAGAGGACTACTTGGACCAAATTTTGTAATTTTTTGAATTATATTTTATTTATTAGAATTATTTTAAGTTCTGGAGTATTAATTAATTTAAAAATAAAATAAATGTTGAAAAGTAAATTTTATAATTTTTAAAATTCTCTCTGATATCAAGGATTCCAGAGAACCAAACTTTACAATTTTCTGATTTTTCTTTGATTTATTATAATTATTTTGGTGAAAATGCTAGAAAATACATTTTTTAATTTTAAAATTACCCTAGAGCTTTAAAAATTAATATCTCACTAAATAGACCTAGGAAAAATATGGGACTTGTTCCTAAGTGATTAAAATTCAAAATATGACATTTTGGTGAATTTTATTATTTTTGTGATTTTTATTATTTTTTAATTATTAAAAATATTAAAATAATATTAAAAATCAACTTTTTTAGAAAATTGAAATTTTAATTTTCTTAAACTCCCCTGATATCAGAGAGACTCCAAAACCAATTTGGTGAATTTTTGAAAGATATTTTGAAAGTTATGAATTTTTTAAAGTTTAAAATGACTAAGTGGCTTAATCAACCCAATTAGTGGGGCTAACCAAGTCCAATTGACCTCAAATTTTTATGATGGGTTCCTCTGATCCTAAAGGTCAGTGGAGAATTGATTTCAATTCAATTTGATCTATGGTTAACTCTAATTAATTAGAGATCTATTTTGGGTATTTAAGCCAATTAGGGTTAATCTGAGTGAATTTACCCAAATCCTATTTTTCCTAGGGTTCTCTGGTCATATGGAATATCACCAAATTTTCCTAGAATTTATTTCACAACATGCTAATTTTTTAAATTAAAATACTTAAAACAGCAACATGCATTTGAAAAATCAATAACTCTTCATAGGGTTGACCTCTGACTTTGGAAAATTCGTGGAATGTTCCCAAATTCAGAGGCTTCAAAAGCCCTATGGTCTCATGCCATGGTGAATTGTATGAATGCATGGAGAATTAAAACAATGCAGGGAGTAAATAATTAATTAAAAATAAGATACTAGACAAAATTAATTAATTTCTTTTCCACATTATTCTCCTCTGTTCACTGAGCAAGAGGGTATTTTTATTTTATTTTTAGGATTTTTCTACACAAAGATATGAATTTTCAAAGTTTAGGGAATTTAAATAAATAGGAAAATACCCTATTTTCCTATTTATCCACGCGGCGCCGCGTCAACCTCGGCAGCTCCGAATGCACACGCGGCGCGCTCCCATTCGACGCCGCCATCCGCGTCGGCGCTCCCGGGACCCGCCTGTATCGCTCCGTCTTCCGATCCGACGCGATCCCGGCCGTCCGTCCGCGCGTGTATTAAATGGACGCGCATCCGTTCATCGTCCCCAAGTGTCCTCACCCGAGAGCCGTCCACACTAAATCCTTAATATCTCACTCGATACTCAATGGATTTTCATGTTCTTATGCTCCATGGATTCGTCTTGAAGAGACGAACACATCTATACGGTTATCATGCATTGAAATTAAAGCATTTGAAATGGAGAATCTCCGAAGCTCGGGATGAAGAATTAGTTCATACCTTAGCTCTGAGAGGTGAAGCCTCAATCAGAGATGCTCGGCACGTTCGTTGGAGCTGCAGGAGGCTAAGGATGAAGTTTGGGGATGTAGTGAATTGCCTAGGTGTGATTTCCACCAAGGTCGATCACAACCTTTGGAGTCCGGAACAACCGGGTGACTCGGAGATGGGGCTTTCGTCGGTGGACACCTTCCCTGGTCCGGTGCGGGTGTAGGACCAATCAATTTGGGGATTGGCTCACCGTGGAGAAGTGTCCTGGTTTTGGGTGGAATTTCGACTCCGAAATCGAGCTCTCGGAGAAGAAATGGCAGGGGGATCTCACCGGGGATCAAGTGCTCTAAGTATGGAGAATGATCCGGAGCAATTTTGGCGAGTTTCGGTAAGGTCCGGTTCAGGCACCTCTTCATGGCCGAGAGGTGGGGAGTTTAAATAGAGCGGGTCGGAGGCTCTCCCGGGGGAGTTGAGGGTCGGGATCGACTGCTCTTGGCATGTGAAGAACAGCCATGGTGGCCATTTGGAGTGGGCGGCTCGGCAGGATGGAATTTCGAAGCTTGGCTCCTCCCGAGGTTTCGGGCATGGTGTTTTCCGGCGGCTGGGTGGCCGGCCGGCCGAGCATGGGTCACCCTCAAGGTCGGGTGGGTCGAGGTCGGGACTTGGTGCAAGCGATCGGCAAATGCCATGTGTAAAAGGCTTGGATTAGAATGGAATGGGAGAGGGCTTATTTTGGCTCAAATGGGTCAACCCCTCCATTTGGGCTAGGTGCACCACCCAAGGCTTTGTTTAGGTCTGAATAGAGAGTGATTTAGGTCAGCTTAATCAGTGGGGAATGGTCACCATCCAAGTACAATTAAGCTTAAGCAAGATTTAGTGGAATCATGGGAGTGGTTAATCACCTTTAGGAATTAAGGAAAGAGTCTCCTCCTTTTGCCCAAAATGGCATGGTGACATGTAAAGAGGCTCTCATGGCTTCCATGTGGCTCATGCATGGCTTCATGGCTCACCTTTGGCTTGGGAAAAGTCGAAGTCAATTTCATGGAAATGGATTTAAGAGAAATTTTGGTATTTTGATGTGAATTTGTATGGGGCTTAATGTGGAATTGTTTGATGATGGAATTATAACTTAGGGAATGGCTTTGATTAAATGGATGGCAAATGGAAATGTCATGTGGGCTTTAGGGCCAATTTTGGACTTTTGTATTTGGTGGAAATGGGCTTTTAGGAAGGTTTAGGGAAGTGGGCTTTTAGGTTTGAAAATGAATTTATGGATAGAAATTTTGTAAAGAGGTTGGGCCAAATAATTGTTGAGTTTGGTTTAGGGATGTGTCATGAGTGGTTTGGAGTCAATTTGGTGTGATTTGGACTTGAATTGGTTTGAATTTGGGTTTAATTGGTAAGTGGGCCAATGTAGGTCAAATTGGGCTAATTTGGGTCAATGTTGGGCTAGGGTTGAAATTGATGTAAAATAAATGTTGAGAAATGTTTATGGGAGTGTTTCAAAGAGGTTTTGGCTTTGGTTGGGTTTTGATTTTGAGGTTTGGGCCTATTTGGGTTAGGTTTGGGTTTAGGTCGAAATTGGGCTTTTTAGCTTTGGGTTGAATTTGAGTGGGGTTTGGATCAAAATCTTGGGCAAATCATGTTAGTGTTTTGTTTATGGGGATGTTAAGGAAGGTTTGGAAAAGACTTGGGGTTAATTGGAGTTGAATTGGGTGAGTTTGGGTTAGGTTTGGGTCATAGGTCCAAATTGGGCTTTAAGGTCAAAAGTGAAATTGGATCGAAATTTCAATCAAATTGGGCTTGGATTTGGTCTAGATTGGTGTTGGGGATGTTGAATTGAAATTTAGAATTGAATTGGACCAGAATTTAGGTCAATTGGGTAGGTTAGGTTTGACATTGGGTTCACTTTGGGTTAAAATGGGTCAAATTGGGGATTTTGATAAAAGTGGGGTAAATTGACAAAATTGGCCCATGGTGTAGTTGAACAAAATGAAATTGGGAATATTTGGGATTTTCTGGAATTTTCTGGGAATTTTCTGAATTTTTGGATTTTTTGGCTAAGAGGGGTATTTTGGGTATTTGGAAGGTATTGGGGGGTATTTTGGAATTTTTGGTATTTTTGGTTATGGATGATCAATTTAAGTGGTGTGGAAATGTTTGGGATTGATTTTGGAGAGTTTTGGGTAATTTGGAAATTTTTGAGAAATTCGGGTAGTTTCAAAGGCATTTGGTAGGTTAGGCGGGGTGTAGGGTCCCGGGGGTCAAAAATTGAAAATTTGGAAAATTGAAGATTGGGTGGATGTAAGTGGAATACAACCATTTTGGTTGAGCCATGAAGCCACATCAAGCTCATATGAGCCATGAAGGGACTCATTTGAGGTATTCACTATGTTGTTCCTAACCCTCTTGCCAAGGGCTTAGGGGTTAAGGACCATCCATGTGAATCACCTACATGAGTCGGAAGTCGAGTTAGGTATAGGTGTGGTTTAGGAGGTGTGTGAAAGTGTAGTGCATAGGTGTAGTGTATGTGTAAGTCGGCCCTTTCACCGGACCGAGGCCACCTGAGTCGACTCTAAGGCCAAAGAGTCCTATAGGAACTCATCCTTTAAACTTCCACACTTGATTTCAACCCTCTAGGTGATTAGGGGTCTATAGTCAAGTTTGTGGAGTTTGCGGGGAGTTTAGAAGTGGTTTGAAATTCTAGGTGGTGGGTCTCGATTCTAGTCCTCTAAGATAGTCGAAAGGAAAAGCCTAAGGCTAGATCCTAAGTACTAAAGAGAAGAAGAGAAGACCTCATCAAAAATGAGGTCAACACGAGGTAGTTATAATTCCTTCAGAAATTCTCCTCACGATCTCGCCGTCGACAGCCTCGATCTCGCCGTCGGCGACTTAGTTCAATTTGCATGAATTTCTTCCTTTTTGATCCAAATTCGCTCCATTTCATGCTTTTTGCTTTAATCACTTATAAATCTTCATTCCTGCAGTAAAATAAAGAAAATACCTTTCTTTAAAGTGCAATTTCATCAAAAATAGATATGAATTTCTTAATGTATTTTTCTGTGATCACTTATCATTCCATTACTTATCCTAAAGGAGCTGTGGAAGATGTATTAGTTAAGGTGGAAAAATTTATCTTTCCTGTGGACTTTATTGTATTAGATATGGAGGAAGATAAAGAAATTCCAATTATCTTGGGAAGACCATTCCTTGCTACTGGAAGAACTATGATTGATGTTAAAAAAAAGGAATTAACTATGAGAGTTAATGATCAAGAGGTGACATTTAATATTCTGAAATATATGAAATATCCCTCAACAGAAAAAGATGATGAATGCTTTCAAATGAAAATTTGTGATTATTTGAGAGATGATCATTTTAACGAAATGTTGGAAGAGAAAATAGAATGAGAAAATTTGAAATGTGAGGATGATAATGAAATTGAAGATGATTTTGATGATATGAAGAATGAAAATTTAGATTATGTTCAGAAAAGATTTAAAATGTTAGATACTATGAAAAGTGATGATAAAAGTTTAATTCCATCTATCATAAAACCTCCTTAACTTAAATTGAAAATTCTTCATAATCATTTGAAATATATGTTTTTAGAAGAATCATCTACCTTATCAATTATTGTATCTTCGGATTTGAATGAATATTAAGAATAAAAATTATTGGATACTTTAAAAAGATACAAAAAGGCATTTGGTTGTACCTTAGCTGATATTAAGGAAATCAGTCATTCAATCTGTATGCATAGAACTTTGTTAGATGAACAACAAAAACCTAGAGTTGATCCGCAAAGGTGATTAAATCCAATGATGAAAGAAGTAGTTAAGAAGAAAATTTTAAAATGACTTGATACTAGGATTATTTATCCAATTTCAGACAGTGCTTGGGTAATTCCAATTCATTGTGTCTCTAAGAAAGGAGGAGTGACTGTTGATGTGAATGAACGAAATTAACTTATACCAACAAGAAAAATTAATGGCTGGCAAATTTGTATTGATTATAGAAAATTAAAAGCTGCCACTTAGAAAGATCACTTTCCTCTTCCTTTTCTAGATCAAATGTTGGATAGACTTACCGGACACAAGTACTATTGCTTTTTGGATTGATATGCTGGTTATCATCAAATATCCATTACTCCTGAGGATCAAGAAAAGACTACATTTACTAGCCCTTACGGAACTTTGGCTTTTAGAAGAATGCCCTTTGGATTATGTAATGCACCTGCAACGTTTGAAAGATGTATAATGTCTATTTTTAGTAATTTAATCGATAATGGAATAGAAGTATTTATGGTTGATTTTTCTGTATTTAGAACTTCATTTGACATATGTTTGAATAATTTAGAAAACGTTTTGGAGCTTTGTGAGAGAAAAAATTTTGTTCTAAATTGGGAAAAATGTGAATTAATGGTTGTAGGAGGAATTGTACTTGGGCATAAAATTTCTAAACTTGGTATGGAGGTTGACACTATAAAAATTCAGATTATTGAGCAATTATCACCTCCAACTACAGTGAGAGGGGTAAGAAGTTTCTTAGGACATGCTGGATTTTACAGGCGTTATATTAAAGATTTTTTAAAAATTACTAAACTTTTCTTCCAAATTTTAGAAAAAGATAATAAATATTATTTTAATGAAGAATGTTTGAATTCCTTTGAACTATTAAAAGAAAAAACTAATCACTGCCCTTATAATTATTTCACTTGATTGGGAGAAACCATTTGAACTTATGAGTGAAGTAGTGATTTTGCAATTGGAATTACTTTAAAGCAAAGGTATGATAAAATGTTTAATGTTATTTACTATGCTAGTAAATTTCTTAATGAAGCTCAAATTAATTATACCACTACGGAAAGAGAATTATTAGCTATTTTGTATGCTTTTGATAATTTTAGACCTTATCTGATTGGAACTAAATGTATAGTGTATACGAACCATTCAACTATCAAATATTTAATGTAAAATAAGGATGTCAAATCAATATTAATTAGATGGATACTTCTAATGCAAGAATTTAGCTTTGTGATAATTGATAGAAAAGGAACTGATAATCAAATTGTTGAGCATTTGTCTATACTAGAGTATTATAAACTATCTGAATTTGAGAAGGAAACTACAGAAACTTTCTCTAAGGAGCAACTTTATATCATTAAGGAAAGGAATTTGCCTTGGTATGCTGATATTGTGAATTATATAGTAAGCGATATTTTGCCACCTTATTTAATAAGGCAAGAACAAAAGAACTTTAGATACGATGTTAAATTTTACTTTTGGGATGAGCCCTACCTATATAAACAGTGTACGGATCTTATTATTAGAATATGTGTGCCACATAAAGAAATATAACCAATTATTTAGAGTTGTCAAGATTCAGAATTTGGCGAACATTTTGATACTGATAAAACTATTTATAAGATTTTACTATCTGTATTTTATTGGCCTACACTTTTTAGGGATGTATATAGATATATAAAATCATGTGATAGATGTCAAAGAGTAGGTAATATTTATAGAAGAAATGAAATGCCTCTAAATTTTACCTTAGAAGTTGAGATCTTTGATATATGGGGATTGGATTTTATGGGACCGTTTACTCCTTCATTTGGAAATTTATATATATTGGTTGTTGTTAATTATGTCTCAAAATGGATCGAAGCAATTTCTTTACCTAGATGTGATGCTCAGAGTGTTTCAAAATTTTTAATGGAAAATATTTTTATAAGATATGGAATGCTGAGAGCAATCATAACTGATGGTGGATCTCATTTTAGGAATAATCTGATTCGAAGATTGGTTGAAAAATATATTCTTATAACATGGTTAAATTCTGCTTTTAGTGATCTTTATAACATGTTAGATACTAAGGAAGGTGAAAAATATATGTATAAACTAGCCAAACAAAGAGAAAAGAAAAGTAAAGATTTAACTCAAGTAAAGTGTATTAAAGATGAAAATCAAAAAGTGATTTTCTTAGAAAAAGATATTCAACATAGGTGGGTGAGTTATTTTGATAAACTTTTTAATGATGATGCTGAAAGTACGATTGACCTTAGTGATCTTAATATCGTTAATAATAATAAAACTTTTCATTTTTATCGTCGCATTAGTAAAAAAGAAGTTGATGAGGCTTTAAAGAAAACCAAGGGGGGAAAGTCTGTAGGACCTGATGATATCCCAATTGAAGTGTGAAAATGTTTAGGTGATTTAGGGGTTTCTTGGCTTACTAAACTTTTTAATATTATTTTAAAAACTAAAAGGATGCCCGAGGAGTGGAGAAAGAGCATTTTGGTCCCCATTTTTAAGAATAAAGGAGATGCACAAGAGTGTGCAAATTATAGAGGAATTAAATTGATGTGTCATACTTTAAAATTATGGGAGAGGGTAATTGAACATAGGTTAAGACGTATTACAAAGATTTCTCATAATCAATTTGGATTTATGTCGGGCAGGTCTACCATGGAAGCTATACATTTATTGAGAGGTTTGATGGAGAAGTACAGAGATAATAAGGAGGATCTACATTTGATTTTTATTGATTTAGGAAAAGCTTACTATAAGGTTCCTAGAGATGTTCTTTGGAGAGTCCTTGAGAAGAAAGGTGTTGATATGACTTATATTCAAGTCATTAAAGATATGTATGCTAGAGCTGTTACATGTGTTCGAACTGAAGGAGGATTGACCAAGTATTTTACTATTTCTTTTGTTTTGCATCAAGGATCGGCTTTAAGCCCATATCTTTTTGCTTTATTTATGGATGGTCTTACTGGGCATTTACAAGAGGATGTACCTTGGTGTATGCTTTTTGCTGATGATATCCTCCTTGTGGATAAAACAAGAGAAAAAGTCCAGGAAAAACTTGAAATATGGAGGTCTACATTGGAGTCTAAAGGTCTTCATTTGAGTAGAACTAAAACTGAATACATGGAATGTAATTTTAGTAATAGTAGGTCTAGTGACAGCAGTATAACTTTGGGTGATCAAATTATTAAAAGGTGTGAACGATTTAGATATCTCGGGTCCATTGTTCAAAGTGATGGTGATATAGATGAGGATGTTAATAGTAGAATTCAGGTTGGTTGGTTGAAGTAGAGGAATGCGTCTGGCCTATTGTGTGATAGAAAATTACCGCTTAGACTGAAAGGAAAATTTTATAAGATGGTGGTGAGACCTTCAATGCTCTATGGTGCTGAATGTTGCCTTTAAAAGAGAAGCATAATGTTAAGTTAAGTGTTGCCGAGATGAGAATGATTAGGTAGATGAGTGGCTTTACACTTACAGACAAAATGTGAAATGAATATATCCGTAAAAGGGTTGAAGTTGCACCAGTGACGGATAAAATTAGAGAGAGTCGCCTTAGATGGTTTGGTCACATTAAACGTCGACCACTCGATGATCCGATTAGGAGAGTAGATGTTTTAAATACAACTTCGTTAAGAAAGGCAGAGGCGAGACCTAGGAAAACTTGGGCTTATTGCATAAAAAATGATCTTAATTTATTAGAATTAAACAAAAATTTGACACTAAATAGGACGCAATGGAGAAAAAGGATTCATGTAGCCGACCCCACTTAGTGGGATTAAGGCTTTGTTGTTGTTGTTGTTGTTGAAGATTGGTTGAAAAATATAATATTATTCATATAATCTCTACTGCCTATCATCCCTAGACTAGTGGTTTAGCAGGAGTGTCTAATCTTGAAATTAAAAGAATTTTGGATAAAACTATGGATGCTCATAAATTAGATTGGTCTGTGAGATTAGATACTGCATTATGGGCATATAGAACTGCTTTTAAGACCCCTATCAGAATGTCTCCTTATAGACTAGTATTTGGAAAAACTTGCCACTTACCTGTAGAATTGGAGCATAAAGCATATTGGGCAATAAAAGAGCTGAATTTTAACTTAAAGATTGCATATGAGAAGAGATTTGTGAAATTGAATGAATTGGAAGAAGTTAGAAAAGAATCTTATCATAATGACAGGATTTATAAGGAGAAAATGAAATTATGACATGATCGAAAGATATTAAGAAAGAAATTTGAACATGGACAGAACATTTTGCTATATAATAAAAGATTGAAATTATTTCCTGGAAAACTAAAGTCTAAGTGGATAAGAACACTTACTATTATATAAGTTTCTTCTTTCAGAGATGTTGATATTGAGGATTACAAAATTGGAAAGATATTTAAAGTTAATGGGCATAGATTAAAACCATATTTTGAAGGGTATCGACTAGATTTTACAATGGTTTTAATGTTAAGTCATCCTAAATAATTGAATGTTTGTCAGGCTGATGACATTAAACCAAGCGCTTTGAGGGAAGTAACTCATATTTATCTTCATTATATTTGCTTTCTTGTTTTTAATAGTTGTACGTGTAGTTAGTCATATTTGAGTCCTACTCACTCATAAATATCATTAAAGAATGGAAATTATTGAATCTTATCAAAGAATTGGAATATTTCGGACCAAAATGAAGTTTGGTGCATTTTTGAACACTGGCACCGCCGGTGTCCTAGTCCAGAGAGCAGCACCTTATTTCGGAATATATGCGCCACTAGCACCGAAGGTCTGGTGATGGTTTTTGGAGTTTCAAATTATGGTTTTTAGCGGTATTATGCGGGATTTTCTTCCTTTCAACTCCCCAAACACGATTTTAAACTCCTAAACTCCAGAAAAATTAAAGATTTCATTCCAAATTCCAATAGATTTCAACTCTGTAGAAACCCCGAGATTTAGAGTTTTCAACAGACGAAAGTTCATCAGTTTCGAAGCGCAATGATTATTCAACAAATGATGATGAAGAGGAGGATTATCAAAGAGAGAGGCTTTGTGAATCAAGGTTTTGATACTCCAAGTACTATAGTAGAACAGATTGTTGTGCAGAAGCATTGGGAAGTGTTATGCTACACTACTGCAGTTGTAGTCATTCCTGTTATGAAAGAGTTTTATGCAAATCTTCATGGAATTAACCAAGGATTCGTCTATGTGTGAGGCAGGTTTGTACCATTCACTCCTTTGAAGATTAATTATTTGTTTATGATTGAGAATGTGCTTATCTACAATTATACGAATTTTGATGCGACGAGAGACAACATGAATGATATTTATCACTATTTAACAGATGAAGGTGAAGGTTGGAAGATGAGAGAAAAAATATTTGTAAGTTTTCTACTGCATTTTTAAATCCGGTGTCGAAGCAATGACATTACTTCATTTATGCAAAGTTACTTCCAACTATGAAAATTAGCAAAGTGACAAAGGAAAGTGCAATTTTAAATTGTTGTATTCAAACTAGAAGGTCGATCGATATTGGTACTATAATTGCAAAATCTGTATTGGGATTGATGGTTCATGGATCTAAATATGAACTTGGACATCCTTCCACCATATTTCTTCTTTACAGGCAGTCACAGGTTCCATAAGAAAGTTGAAAAAAGTGCTTCTTCCCTGGAGGCCTCATTGCAGATCAACCGCTAGGCAATAGGAGATGAGAATGATATGAGCCTCATTGTAGATCAATCGTCTCAGAGTTCACAACCTATTCAGTCTTACTTTCTTGAAAGTTCCCAAGTGATTTTTAAGAAGATCAAGAATTTGGAGATAGAGGTACAGAATCTTATGAATGTTATTAATAATATCTCTGATTTATTTGATTGCTTGGATTTGAGGATGAAAGACCAATTTGATCACACTATGCGAATTGAAGAAAGTTTGATAAATCTGATGAAAAGGAATGATCTGACCGATGAATTCTCGTATTGTCCCTTCTGCAATCTGTTTGTCTATTATCAATCTATGGGAGATATCAGAGGAGAAGATAGTACTTAGACTGACGATGAGTAGTGACTCCACTTTGTATTTAGTATTTGATATTTTAATTATGATTTGGTGTGCTTATTGTTGGCTTGATTAACTTTGTAGTATGTGTTTGGACTTATTATTCTTGTATTATGTGTTTGTGTTTAGTTTTCAAAATTGGAGTATCGTAGTGTGTTTGCGATGCTGAATTTCTATGGCTTGATGAACTCATATGGTGAATGCTTAAGTGTGTATGCTTGTAATGTGGATTTTATTTATTAAAGTGATATTTTGTGTTGTTTGTATAAATTTTAATTTAGTTGCTTAATTGATGAATTATATGCTTAAAGAGGCTAATTATGTGATGGCATAACGTTGAAATGATCAAAATAGCAAAAATTTCACGAACCCAGAAATGGAACTGTCGCAGTCGGCGCTCAAATACAGAGAATTGGGCAATTAAAGTTAAATAGAGCGCCGCCGGCGTCCGATTACAGAAAAGGCCCGAAACACTTTAAATTCTTGATTTTTGCCCTGGGACCCTCCTATTTCGCCATTTTCATCATCTTCTACCTCCAGCCAACGCATATTTGGAATATAGAGCTTGCTATATCAAGAATTTCAAGCAATTTCAAGTCTTAAAAAGTGTGGATCTTGACTTCCCTTGGTAAGAGCTTCACCTTAAACTATCTATTTTTTATTTTCACCATGGAAATTTCTTACATTATTTAGATCTGAAATTTTAAAATTTTGATTAAGTTCTGAGATTTTCCATAGTGAGTTAAGCTCTTACTTAGAGTTGCTTTAGGAGTCTCCTACATTGTGATTTTGAAATTTATTGGATTTTCATACAATTCTTTAGACAATTTCACTTGGCTCCTAAAACAAGTAGAGGCAAGAGAAAGATGGATTTTGATGAAGATAGACTTGTTAATGTGAAAGCACAATTTCATTTTAATTCATCTCTGTATAACAAAAAGTGTATTCAAGACCGGGCTTTTGAAAATCCAGGTGGATCTGTAGAGCAGTTAATTTCTGATTAAAATTGGGAAATCTTTTATTTTTTTATTGTTAATGTGATTATGGGAACTGTTAAAGAATTTTATGCAAATCTTCCTTGGACTGAAACTGAATATGTGCTTGTTCATGAAAAAATTGTAGAGTTTACCCCTCAACATATTAATACTTTTTATCTATTAAGGGGAACTTCATATTGCGAATATGAAAACTTTGGTACTGTGGAAACTAAAATGAATGAAGTTATTGCATTTCTTACTGATGGAAAATGGGAATGGAAAGTAAAACAAAGACAAATGATTAATTTCCCTGCTTCTAAATTAAATGTAGCATCTAATGCTTGGCATTGTTTCATCTCTGCTAGATTACCACCTTCTTATCATCACAGCGAAGTCACTAGAGATAGAGCAATTATTAATTTTGTATTCAGACTATGAAACAGATTGATATTGGATCGATTATCTTTAAGAATATTCAGACTATTGCTAGAGGAGAAACCACTGGTGGTTTAGGACATTCTGCCTTGATTCATTCATTATGTGCACAGTCTGGAGTTGAGTTTGATAGTACTGAGGAGTTAGTCCATCCACTGAAGCTTATTATCAAGATCAATATCCGTACTTATGAGTCTCATGTAGTAGGGAGAGGAGTAAGTAGGAGTAATGATATTCCTAGTACTAACCAGGACTTGTCATCTATTTCTGAGGCTCCTACATTTTCTGATGTTATTGAGCAGTTGAGGATTCAGAGTGCCGGTATTGATAAACTCCATAGCATGATGGATGGATTTCAGGCTCGAAGCGATATTAATGAAGATTATATGAGGAGGAGAGTTGAGTATAACATTGCTTACGATGATGCTCAGGTCAGATATATGAGGGGAGACACTAGAGTGACATTTCCTACCTACCCCAGCTATGTTCCTTACCAACCTGATCATGCAGATGAAGCTGAGGATGCTGTGATGATGCTGTAGTGTTATGATTTCTGTTTTCATTTATGTGCTATAGTACTTTTATGTGTTGTTATTTTTTTTTCTTTGATGTGTGAAGTCTGTAAATGTATTTGTGCTAAAAAAATGAAAATACAATGAACTATGTGTTAGTTTGTTTAGTGATGTGGATTAAGATTGTGATGTTATATTGGATGTTTAATGTTTAAGTGTTTAATATTTCTTCACCCTGAAAAATCTTTAATATTATATATATCACAACTTCTAACTGTTTCATGTTTGCTAGCTTAATTTTTTTATTAATACCAGCAAGCTTCTGAAGATATCAAAATCCCAGCATAAAAAATGTTAGCTTTCTTTTACTCTCTACCTTTTCAAATTTATATGTAATGAAAAACTCAAGTTATTCTCAGTTAATATAATTTCAAAATTTATTAGCATGACTTTTAGTTGTTGAACCTAACTTTAGATAACAAAATTTTTTATTTCATTTAAACATTATAATAGATTTGGATGAAAGTTTTTAGTAAAGGTTAATTTTATAGGGTTAAGATATTTAGTATGGGAGGATTGAACTATAATTGACTATTTAAAGCAAACAAAACTGTAGTTTTGAAATGTGAAGAGACTTAAAGAACTGTGTGTGAAGAAAGGATTGTGACTTTATGACGAATTATAAAGCTGATATATATTTATAAAGTAATGAGGTGTTTCAAGTTTCAAATTTTGAAAAAGGAGAGTGAAGTTCAAAACTATTAAAGGCCATCCAGATATAGTAATCATCACAAAAAAGAGAAAAAGAAAAAAAGAAAAAGAAAGGATTGAAACACAATCCTAATAAAAAGAGAAAACAGAGAAAAAAAAAGAAAAAGAAAAAGAGAAAGAAAGAAAATATATGTGAGGAGAAGCTTGAGAAGATGCCTAATAAAAAATTGGCTTCACTTGAATCAACCTAAATGAAGAACTTTGTTACATTTCTGAATTTATATTTAAAGTATTAGCCTACTTTCTAATAGAGTTTGCATGAGCTTATTTTTCATATAGTCTTTCAAGGCACCCTTAATGTGACATATTATGGTTCATCTTGAAATGAATAGATCACTAGAACTCTTAGACTTGACTACTGAATGTTCTTATACTTGTAGTTTAACCTGAGTTATTGAACTTCTTTATAAAAATCTTACCATTATATTCATTTAAATCATAGTATTTTATAAGTGAAAAGTTCACTACTTTGAGTTATATTTTTATGTAGTAAAAGGATTACTTGAGGACAAGTAATAGTTAAGCTTGGAAGATTTTGATGCACCAAAAACATGTTAGATTTTTGTTATATAATTTGTACTCATTTTTGGTGACATTGCACTTTAAAAGAATGTATTCTTCATGTTTTCCTGCAGGTATGATGATTTTAGGTGATTGGAGCAATAGAAAGCGAAAAGGAACGAATTTAGAGCAAAAAAAGGCAAAATGAAGAAATAAGCCTACTGGCGCCGCTGGTGCCAAAATGGGTTCTACCGGCACCAAAATACAGAGAGATCAGAATTTAAATGGTGGCTCAATGTCGCTGGCACTATATCAAGCGTCACCGGCACCCTATGCCGGTTTAAGTCAAATTTAATGCATTTGGATGATTTTTGAAGGGTTGCTTGAGAAAAATCTTAGGGAATTCATTTCTAAACTATTTCAAACAGATTTGGACACCAAGAAAGAGAGAGAGGAGAGGGGGAGAAGTCTTTTGGAGTGATTAAAGTGTGTTAGGGTTTGTGGAGAGTGTGTGTTAAGTGTGTTTTAAGTGTGTAGAAGTCATGTTTTGTGAGGGATTCTTCTTTAAAGAGTGTAGGAGAAGGAGGAAAGTGAGATATTGCTTCTTCCTTACTATTCTAAGGAGAAAATTAAGTGTTATAGTGAAGAGAGAAAAGGATTCAAAGGAACTTCAAGGGATTTGCTTGGGGAAGAAATTGAGATAACTTGTATTTACTTTTTTGGTTTGTATGACTTTGCTTTTATATATAAAATCCATATATTGTTGTATCTTCCTCATGAATTCTAAGTAGATTTCTTTGTCTTTCTTCTTACAACGAGATGTGGTGAAGTGTTAATGTAGATTTGATGTGTCGTAAAAATGTTAAGAAATTTTGATGATTTTTTAATTTGAACTTCATTTATTTTTTGATCTGGCCAATTGAATTGTTAAAATTTATTGTGAAATATTCAATCTAAAAGGACTAAGTGTTCTACAACAATAGTGGAGAATTCATTCAATGTTCATGAATGAGTTGCGTAGTTTATGGGAATTGAGTGCAAATAAATAGAGAAAAGTGGTTTAGTGGGCGTCGAATTGGAGATTTTAGAGTAACTGGCTGAAATCCCCAATTTGGTCCTAAAGTTTGATAACTAAAGCTAGGGTTAGCCTTCAGGTGAAAGGAAGTGGAAGCTCTGAAGTGAGAGCCAGTATCCTCCCAGCCTAACCATGGATTTAGTGACTAAGCTTAGGATTTGTCAATGTTCTTTACATAACTTGGAAGTGGGGGGTACTCTAATAGGGGTAAAGAATATGAATGCTCGTATTTGGCACAATACAAATTTATTATCAATCTATATCAATCGCTCATCATAGAATCATTGGAAGAGGAAAAATACTTTTTCATATTCGAACCTTTCAATGTAAAACTTAGTGTGTGTTAGTTAATCCTGTTTAGAAATTTAGAAAGTAATTTTAGTTAATTTAGCTTTAGTTAATCCTGTATAAATAGTACTTGAACTTGCATTGTGAATTGAGTATTGGATTTCAAATCTTTACTATACTTTAAAAAGTTCCAACTTTCCTCGTGGTATCGATAACCAGGACTCCACTAGAGCCCTATATTACTTGAACGATATGTGTACTTGCGTATACGAGTGACTGCCTAATAATTAAATTAATGTTATTCTGAAACTGAACAGAAACTATCTTTTGATTATTTACGTTAAAGACAATCACTGGATCATTAGCCACGAGCTCTGCCCTGGCTGGCCGGCCTAATCGACGGAAAACCCAAAACTGCGAAGGGCTTCCTCATATTTGAACCCAATTGCACCCATTCAATGTGGCTCACCTTCATTAGTCAATTGCACTGCTCGGCCCTCCACCTAAGTAGCCTTTTCCACCCTCTAGATTGCCTTGTTAGCCACCATGGCCGTGGCTATTTAAACAACACCCCCTCACGACAAAGTGTATAAAAGATCCAATTTTTTGGGAAAACTTTGCCAAAATCCTTCTAGAGCTTCTCCAAACCTTCTTAAGTGCAATCCCACTATTTTTTAGCCATCTTCCACACTGCCTGAGCCAGATTTCTCCACCAAAAAATCACCCAAAACAGGACATTTCTTGATCATACCATAAACCTCCACAAACCATCAAATTGATTGGCTCTTAACCTTCCCCAGACCATATGAGGAAGATCCCCACTGAAATCCCCATCTCCGACCTCTCTGCACCTGAGTTTAACCAAGGTCGTGCCACCTGTAGAAGGAGTTCGTACACAGCCTCAACCCTAACTCAAACCAACACTTAGAGGTGTGTAAGTTCCCAACGAAGTTTCAAAACCATCCCAATAGAGGCCTCACCTCTAGGGCTCCGGTATACATCAAAACACCTAAATATGAGCTTAGTTTGGGCCTTTGTGAAGAAAAGTTTAAGTTAATGCTTGATAAACCATATGGATGTGCTTGTCTGGACTAGATAAAGGTGTAGGAGCAAACCTCGTGTGATTTGGTTGAGTGTTCAGTGAGATCTTAGGTCCAAATGGTGGACGGTTTACGGGTTAGGTCAGTCAGGGACGAAGACGAAGAGCCATTGGATCACGCGTGTAATGCTTAAACGGTTGGGATCGCATCGGATGAAGGACTGAAACATAAAGTGTTGGCCGCGTAGCAGCTGACATGGAAGGAAACATCGAATGGGAGCACGTCGCATGGGCTTTCAGAGCTGCCAAGGATCAAGTCAACGACGCGTGGATAAGTAGATAATTAGGGCATTTTTTGATTTATTTAAATACTAAAATTTTAACAAATCATAACTTGGTGTAGAAAATTCATAAAAATAAAACTAAAATACTCATGTGCTCAATGAATAGAGGAGAAAATTATGGACTAAAAATCAAAATTTCCTTTGTTGTATTTTATTTTAATTAATTAAATACTCATAACCTTATTTTAATTTAAATAATAAAAATAATAATCAAAAAAATGTGAATATTTGGGGGTTCGTTCCACTCATATTTAGCGATGTTTTCTGATTTTAAGTCGGAGACCATCTCTAACATAGGAAACCCTAATTTTCAAAGTAAATCATTATTTTCCACTTAAAATAATTATAATAAATGTAATATAAATCAGAATATTATAAAAATATGTTTGGTAGGTTCACTGTAGTCAGAAGAACCAAGAAAAAAAAAAATTGGATTTTTAAAGTTAAAACTATTTTTTATTTTTAAATTAAGAAAAATACTAAAAATTAGAAAAATACAAAATAATTCAAATAATCACCAAATTGGGCCAAATTGAAGCTTCATGAGGCTCCTGTAAAAATTCCAAGGCTATTAAAATTATTTTTGATATAAAAATTAATTTTCTAAGTAAATATAAATTTTGCTTAAAATAATTATATAAATTAAAAGAAAAACAGAAAAATACAAAAAGTGGTTTAGAGTGTTCCTTGTGATCAGGGGAACCTAAGAAAAATATAAGTGGAGTTAAAATAATTATTTTATTTTTGGCCTATTTTTTAATTTGAAAACTCATTAAAAATAAATAAAAATGAGGAAAATATAAAATAATTTTATGTGAGCTTTATTAGATTAGAGGGAATTATGAATAATGTAAAAGAACTTTTAATAATAATAAAAAAATTTATTTATTTATCCCTTAAAATGGCCATTTAATAATTATAAAAATTTAAATATAATTAAATAAAAATCAATAAAATACTTCCTAGTGGTCCACTTACCTAATTGAACTTCCAATAATTTTGTTAAGTATAAAAGGTTCATTTTAGTTGATTATTTTAATTATTTTAAAAAATTCCTATTTTCACGTTTAAATAATTATTAACATTAAATAAAAATCAAGAAAATTCATGATCTATTCTCTAATGTTCTAACTGACCCATGAGTGGGGTAACTATGAAATTTCAAAGCCACCTGAGTTAAATTTAAAGGACTATGAAGTTGAAAGTCATTAAGGGTTAGATTAATTCTATGAGCTTTAAAGCCTGACTCAAGTTATAAAATGAATAAAATATTTTAATTATGGAATCACTTGAAAGTAACATGAATTATTTGATTATTAGTTGAATATGTGCAAAATTTTGCATTGGCGCCGAACGGCGTCAGATTCAGCACCAAACGACGCTATGTAGCAGATATTGAGTGTGACTAGTGTCAAGCGGCGATCGATAGCGTCGAACAACACTGCAGTTATAAAACACGTGAAGAAGCTTCTAATTGCATTTTTTAGTAGTTTTTGGCGGGTTTTGGCACTGCTTGTTGGTTTTAGACAGTTTAAGCCGAAAATAATTCATTTTAATTCATAATACAAGTCTATAAATACCATCAGGAAGAACTAGAATCACTCATTCCTATCCAAATGGCTTCCAACTCCAAGATAAGTTCTAAACATGAGGTTTTCAATTGAAGAAACTTTATTAGTTATTATGTGCAGAATTTATATGATAAGTTTTTGGTGAAGAAGAAATTGATCAAAGAGCGAGAATTCTTTATTTAAGGATTTAAAGTTCCCAAAGCTATTGTGGAAGATATCATCATGAAAAGACGATGGGAAGTGCTATGCTACACCACTGCGGTTGTAGTTATTTCTGTGGTGAAAGAGTTATATGCATATCTTGATGGACTCAATCAAGGAGTAGTTTATGTTAGAGGCAAGGGGGTACCTCTTATTCCTTCTCTAATTAATGATTTATATTTGATCGAGAACGTTTTTATTTGTCATTACACTAACTTTGCCCCAATGAGAGACAATATGTATTAGATAATCAAATTTCTGACGGATGAAGATGGAGGCTGGGAAACAAAAGATGAATGTGATGTACATTTTTCATCTTCATTATTAAATTCAGCATTGAAGCCTTGACATATATTTATTTATGCCAAATTACTCCCTAATATGAAACTCAGTACAGTTATAAGGGAGAGTACAATTTTGAAATACTTGTTGACCTCACTTTTTTTAGGATCATTTATAAATCACCTTGAGAAAGGAAGTCTACCAATATTGACCTCCTAAACTCACCAATGATCACTAAACTTTAATGTCTAGGATAGAACCCTTATGAAGCCTTTCTAACTTAAATCTTAATGACATTCTAAAATTATCAAATCAGGAATGACAAATTCTTATTTGATCAACCATTCACCAAACAGGTTAACCCTTGACCCATATGGTCAAATTAGGTCAAAATGGTCTACCCTTAACCTAATGACCACCACATTGACCAAACAGGTCAACCTTTGACCCAAATGGTCAAATTAGGTCAAAATGGTCAACCCTTGACCCAATGACCACCACATTGACCAAACAGGTCAATCATTGACCCAAGTTGTCAAACTAGTTCAATATGGTCAACCCTTGACCCAATGAGCATCACATTGACCAAACAGGTCGACCCTTGACCCAAATGGTCAAATTAGGTCAAAATGGTCAACCCTTAACCCAATGACCACCACATTGACCAAATAGGTCAACCTTTGACCCAAATGGTTAAATTAGCTCAAAATGGTAAACCCTTGACCCAATGACCACCACATTGACCAAACAGGTCAACCCTTGACCCAAATGGTCAAATTAGGTCAAAATGGTCAACCCTTGACCCAAATGACCACCACATTAAACAAACAGGTCAATCTTTGACCCAAATGGTTAGATTAAGTCAAAATGGTCAACCCTTGACCCAATGGCCACCACATTAACCAAATAGATCCACCCTTGACCCAAATAGTCAAATTACGTCAAAATGGTCAACCCTTGACCCAATGACCACCACATTGACCAAATAGGTCAACCCTTGACTCAAATGGTCAAATTAGGTCAAAATGATCAATTCATGACCTAATAACCTCCACATTGATCCAATGTCAACCCCACTGACCAACAAGTTAATCTAGAACTCAAATTGGTCAATTTGACTCATTTGATTAATTTGAGACATTAAAATGATCAAACTTGGTCATTTAGTAATCCCTAGTTAAACTTAGGTCCTATTACCAAAATTAATGCCCCATAATTAAATTAACCTTGACAAGGATAAGTAAATCACCTAGGTTAACCCTGAACTTAGCCTGGTCAACCATGGTCAACCATGGTCAATCCTGGTCAACTATGGTCAACTTTAATCAAATTTGGTCAAAATACTCAATTTTGAACCAAATTAATAAAATTAATCAAATAATTAAACTCCAAAATCATGTTGATTAATTTATGGGTTAATATTATAATTTCCTACACTTTTAATTAATTACATAATTAATTCAATGTGGAATTATATAAAAAACCCCTAAAATTTTAATTAAAGATGACATCATATAAATGGCCTCCAAATTTAAAACTCAATCATGACATCATAAATGACATCATGTGAGGTCATGAATGGGTCAGCCATGACCCATTAGACTCATCATACATGGGTTAACACATTAAATAACCCATGATCCACCATTTTAATCATGATTAAACACCATTATGACTTCATTATGATGGAAATAATGAGGTGCCATTCCCTCGTGAATTTACCACCAAGAATGAGGAGAGGTCATCACTCACCTCTACTATTCTCTAATGGAGGGAAGGCAAGATATGAAGTTAAATCTTCACGTAGGTTAAAAGCCATCATGAAAAAATCATAAATAATGGGGTGAAGAAAAATATGTGTCACCTTCCTCCCAACTCATTAAGTGATTCATCCATTTGCATGGAGTGAGTTGGCCGACCAAATACAATGCCACTTCAACCATTTCATGGGGCATCCAATAAGAAGTACACACTACTTAAACCATGCCTCTCACCATGGTGAAAATTCATCATGATCAAGCCATGACAAGGATGAAAGATGAGGCTTAGGTGTCATTCTCTCCTCAAAACATTGAATAATCAATAGAACTCATATTGGGGAGGTGACTTCAACAAGTTATCAAGACTTATCCACCTCAAGGAGAAGCTAATTGAGGGAAACCAAACCTTGATTTAAATCTTCACCATAATAGGAAACCGACATGGATTGATCTTGGGGAGATGAATTAGGCTTATCATCAGCCGAAATCATACCCTCATCTATGATAACATTGGATAGTAACTCCCCAAGCAAATCCAAGGCAAGTCCAAGCTTGCCCATGCCCTCCCATGGTTATAAATAAGCCAAACCCGAGAAAACCAAGAGAGGAGAGGAAAATAGGTGACCCAACTATTTTGCTCAAATCCAAAATCTTCCAACTTAAAACTTCTTCCCTAGGACCTAAGCAATTGATTCCCTCTAGAATTAGGTCCTAAAACCCACTGGTTTGCCCTAATTTTCCCACCCAAAAATAGAACAATTTTTGGGTCTGAAATGAAATCCCTCCAAATTCCAAATTGAGCATTCCTACACCTTCCTTGAGGTGTACGAAGACAAGCCTAATCAAAATTGGCCCTTCCCATAGGCTCTATTCCACTGTTCAACATCCTCCTCCCAAACCGTGACACCTTGAGATCGAATCCATACCAAGGTCCCAATTTCATCTCAAATTGAGTTGGGGCAAAGCTTTCTGAGCTCAAGGCGAAGCTTCAGAACCATTCAGATCGATCTTATATCAATTAAGGCCAGGTATGGTTTATTTTGTTTCAATGGCGTTCGGGTTTGATCAATTGTGAAACGAACCATTTCACAATCCTATCATCACTACATGGATGTCTTCCTCTCCTTCAGATGATGCTTAGACCCACAAATCATGAAAATCCATTAAGAATCCACAGAGATCATAAGAATTTTAAATGGATGGCTCACAGGTTAAGTTAAACAAAGGAGACGCTCAAATGACGTCCATTTTCGTGCTTTGGAAATGAATGGCTCTGTTTTATACTAACTTTAGGAGCTCCACAGCTGATCAAGCGTGTTTCGATGTATTTGAGGACACGCGGCGCCGTCTGGTTTTTTCTGTTTAGTTAAAAGATTAATTAAATCAGATTAACCTTAAACTAATAAAAATTCATATCTTTGCATAGAAAAATTACAAAAATACAATAAAAATATACATGAACTCAGGACAATGAGAGGATCAATGTGGAAATAAAATTATGAATTAAAGATTTATATTTAATTTTTAATTAATTAATTACTCCCTGGAGTAATTTAATTATTAAAAATTATTTATAAATGAGAAAAATATGAAAATTTTAGGGATTAATATTTATATCCTTAGGAATATCCCCTGATTATTCTATGGCTAAGAAAATTCCCTATGATAGAATTTCCAAATTTCTATGGGACTTTGTAATTAATTTTAACAATAATTATAAAAAAATTAGAAATTGGGAAAAATTAAATTGGAAACTGGTTAGAAATCTAGGGGAACAAACTTGAACCCTGAAATGACAAATTTCTGCCTTTTGAAAATTTAAAATGAAATTTTTCCTATTAGGGTAAAAATTTAAACATTTAAAACACTAAAAATCTTAAAAACCAAATATTCACTTTACTTAGTCCATTCCACTATAGAATAAGTCAATCTTGAGCCAAAGTCCAACTGGACTCAAATCAAACTCTAACTATGTCTAAGACACTCATTAAACCTAATTAACTTTAATTAGGACTTAACCAAGTTAGGCTTAGAACTATAAACCCTAATTAGTTCTAAGACATCGATTAGTCCTCATTAAACCATGTTAGACCTTAATCACACTAGGTTTAACTTAATAAACCCTAATTAGGTCTAAACCCTAATTAGACCTAATTAATCAATTAAAACTTACACATTAGGTTTAATCAATAATAAATTCTAATTAGGTCTAACCTCTAATTAGACCTAATTAATCAATTAAATCTTACTTACATTAGGTCTAACCCCTAATTAGACCTTATTAATCCATTAAACCTTAATTATATTAGGTTTAATATAAAACAAACCCTAATTAGGTCTAAGACATCCATTAGACCTAATTAAACCAAGGTTAGACCTTAATCACACTAGCTTTAATCTAATAAACCCTAATTAGGTCTAAAACATCAATTAGACCTAATTAAACCTTGTTAAACCTTAAATCACATTTTTTAATTGATTAATTAGACTTAATTAGTGGCTAAGTCTAATTGGGTTATGGTTAATTAAACTCAATTTAGGTAAGATTTAATTGATTTATTAAACTTAATTAGTGGTTAAGTCTAACTAATGTATGGTTTAAACCTAATTTAGGTAGGATTTAATTGATTAATTAGACAGTGAGTGGTTAAGTCTAATTGGGTTATGGTTAATTAAACCCAATTTTGGTAAGATTTAATTGATTCATTAGACTTAATTAGTGGTTAAGTCTAATTAATTTAGGCTTAATTAAACCAATTTTAGGTAAGATTTAATTGATTAATTAGACTTAATTGATGGTTAAACCTAATTAATTTATGGTTAATTAAACCTTTTTTAGGTAAGGTTTAATTGATTAGTTAGACTTAATTAGTGGTTAGGTCCAATTAGGATTTAATTTATCTTAAACCTGATGTAATTAAGGTTTAAGGTAACTTATTAGGTCTAATGAGGGATTATACATAATTAGGGTTTATGGTGTTAAGATTATTACCTAAAGAAGGTTTAATTAACCATAACCCAACTAGACTTAACCACTAATTAAGTCTAATTAATCAATTAAACCTTACCTAAATTAGATTTAATTAACCATAACCTAATTAGACTTAATCACTAATTAAGTCTAATTAATCAATTAAACCTTACCAAAATAAGGTTTAATTAACCATAATCCAATTAGACTTAACCACTAATTAAGTCTAATTAACCAATTAAACATTACCTAAATTAGGTTTATTAACCATAACCCAATTAGACTTAACCACTAATTAAGGCTAATTAATTAATTAAACCTTACCTAAATAAGGTTTAATTAACCATAAACCAATTAGACTTAACCCCTTATTAATTTTAATTAATCAAATAAACCTTACTTAAATAAGGTTTAATTAACCTTAACCCAATTAGAATTAACCACTATTAAGTCTAATTAATCAATTAAACCTTACCCAAATTAGGTTTAATTAACCTTAACCTAATTAGACTTAACGACTAATTAAGTCTAACTAATCAATTAAACCTTACCCAAATAAGGTTTAATTAATTATAACCAAATTAGACTTAATTTTACCTAAATAAGTTTAACTTATACTTAGATTCAACCCAACAACCTAAGTCAAACTTAAACCTTTTAGGTTTAACATATATTGAACCTAACTTTAATTTATACTTACGTTTAACTCAACTTAAACCTAAGTTAAACTCAAACCTTCTAAGTTTAATATACATTGAACCTTTTCATACCTTATACTTAGGTTCAACCCAACTTGAACCAAAGTTAAACTTAAACCTTTTAGGTTCAACATACATTGAATCTAACCTTAATTTATAATTAGCTTTAACCCAACTTGAACCTAAGTCAAACTTAAACCTTTTAGGTTCAACATATATTGAACCTAAATTTAATTTATACTAAGGTTTAACTCAACTTATACCTAAGTTAAATTCAAACCTTCTAAGTTTAATATACATTAAAACTAACCTTAACCTATACTTAGGTTCGACCCAACTTGAGCCTAAGTCAAACTTAAACCTTTTAGGTTCAACATATATTGAACCTAACTTTAATTTATACGTAGGTTTAACTTAACTTAAACCTAAGTTAAACTCAAACCTTCTCAGTTCAATATACATTGAACCTGACCTTAACCCATACTTAGGTTCAACCCAACTTGAACCTAAGTCAAACTTAAACATTTTAGGTTCAACATACATTGAACTTAACCTTAATTTATACTTAGGTTCAACCCAACTTGAACATTGCCAAACTTAAACTTTTTAGGTTCATCATATATTGAACCTAACTTTAATTTACACTTAGGTTTAACTCAACTTAAACCTAAGTTAAATTCAAACCTTCTAAGTTCAATATACATGGAATCTAACCTTAACCTATACTCAGGTTCAACCCAACTTGAACCTAATTCAAACTTATACCTTTTAGGTTCAATATATATTGAACCTAACTTTAATTTATACTTTAGTTTAATTTAACTTAAACCAAAGTTTAACTCAAAACATTTAAGTTCAATTTATATTGAACCTAACATTAACCTATACTTAGTTTCAACCTAACTTGAACCTAAGTCAAACTTAAACCATTTAGGTTCAACATATATTTGAACCTAACTTTAATTTACACTTAGGTTTAACTCAACATAAACCTAAGTTAAACTCAAACCTTCTAAGTTCAACATACATTGAACCTAACCCTAACCTATACTAAGGTATAACTCAACTCAACTCAAACTTAAGTTTAACCCATATTGAACTTAAGTCAAAACTTCTAACTTAGGTTCAACCTAACTTGAGCCCAAGCCAACCCAAACTTAAGTTCAACTCGTATTTAACTTAAGTCAAAACTTCTAACTTAGGTTTAACCTAACTTGACCCAAGTTAACTCAAACTTAATTTCAGTCCATATTGAACTTAATTCAAAACTTCTAACTTAGGTTCAACCTAACTTGAACCTAAAAAGCCTAAAAAATGCTTCATTTTACATATATATTTTATGTTTAATTTTAATGATATTACACTTTAAAGGAAGGTATTTTGTATGTTGTTTTGTTCTAGGTACAATAAATGGACTCTTGGAGAAAAAAGAAGCAAAAATGGTGCAATTTGTAGCAAAAACGAGCAAGAAAGCAAATTTTGGCTTGAACTATTATAAGTCTTTCTATGCTTAATCTATTTTACACTTCTTGCATATTTTTGAATGAGATTACACTTTAAAAAAAGCTTATTTACATGCTTATTTTGTAGTTCTATCTGTTATGAATGCAACACAACTAAAATGGAGCGAAACGGAGCTAAAACGGAGCCAAACGAAGCAAAATGGTGGAGCTGCTAGAAACCTGAAAGCCACAATAATATGGCACCAACGGCACCCAAAAAGATGCCAATGGCGCCCGAGATATTTTGGATGTGATTTTGGGCAGTTATGGCCGAGATTCAATGAATTTGGATGCTTTTTGGAAGGTTTCTTGAGGCAACTCTTAGGAAATTCATCCCTACACCTAAAAGAGTGATTTAATTTCAGAATAAAGAGAGGAATTTTAGGAAAAATGTGGAGAATGCTTAGAGATATTAGAATAGGAGATGTAGATTTCTACCATTCTGAAGAGATTAGAGAGTAGATTTTGAGAGAATATGTAAGAGTTTGTACTAGCATTGCATATATTAGCGAGAGACTTTGTGAGAGAGATTTTCATCTGTCTTTCAAAGGGAAAAAGCTAAGTAGTGTGTTCTTCATTATCTTATGTTTTTGTAAACACTTAAGCAGTGAATTTTATTTGATGAAATGAAGTTATCTGTTGTGTTTCCTTCGTGCTCTGTGATGTCTTTCTCTTACTCTTTCTTCTTGTTTGGAAATAGTGGCATAAAAAGATTATTCCATTATTTTCATTCTACTTTTCTTTTGCAATGAGTAGGATTCATGTTTAGGATATTGGGATGCATGCTAGAAGAAGTTTTAATTATAAATGTGATTGTTTTTACTTGCACTTCATTTACATTACAATAAGAGCTCGTTGTAGTGTTAAAATTCTTTGTAATTGCACTATGATCCGAGAGGGCGATGTAATTCTCAACAAAATGAAACCACATCCAAATTCCATAAATGGTGAAGTTCATGGGGGTTGAGTGTAAATAAATAGTGAAATATGGTCGTAGAATTGAAGATTTTAGGTTGATAGACTAAAGTCCCCAATTCGGTCCTAGTGTTTGGAAACTATAGCATGAGTTAGCCTTCAGGTGAAGGGAAGTGGGAGCTCTGGAGTGAGAGCCAATATTCTCCTAGCCTAACCATGGATTTAGGGACTAAACCTAGGATTATCCAATGTTATTTATGCACTCGGAAGAGGGTAAATAATAGGATTGCTCCTATTTGGCACATATAATATTTAATGCATCTCAATCCTTTACATTATCCAATTCACTACATAAGAATAGTAAATTTTATTATCTCAAAATTCACCAAACCAATTCATCCAGAAAGGGTTATCTTTAGAATTAATATTTTTCTTTAGGAGTAGTTATTAGTTATTTTACCATAAGAATTACTTTTAGGAGTACTTATTAAAAAACACTACTTATATCGACCTTCCAAACTAAAGTCTGATAATAATAGACTAGAATTTAACTAAAGACCTCTTACCTCGCTTCCCTGTGGGATCAATAAATGGGACTCCACTAGAGCCATGTATTATTTTAACGATACGTACACTTGCGTAGAACCTCTAGTGTCGCAGAAAAATAGCACATGCCTCGGGCACATCAAGTTTTTGGCGTCGTTGTTGGGAAAGCATCGATAAGAATTTTAGGAGAATTTTAGTTGAAGTAATTAGGCTTAGAATTAGAAAACTTTATTGTCATAAAATTGTTTTTGTGTGAAAAGTGTTTTGTGTATGAAAAGGTGTTGTGAAAAAATTGTTTATGTGAAAAACAAGGTGTTTGTGAAAATGTTTTGTTATGTTGAATATTTTTTTATTTATTTTATTGTTAATTTATTATTTGTTGTGTTACGTATGTAAAATAAAGGATCTGTAGGACTTGTGTCTTTTGGTTCCGAGTTAGAAAAATGAAAAAAAATCAAAAAACAGAAAGGACTTGAAAAACTAGAACTGGAAATGAAAAACATTCAAAATAACAACTTAGAAAATCATCATAAATCATTGAGTGATTATGTAAATCCTACGGCAGATCAAATTCACTGAAGTATACAAAACCCTGTCATAGAAGCTTACTGATTTAAACTAAATCTTATGATTATCCAACTGGTGCAGAGCAACCAGTTTGAGGGAACTCTTTCAGAGGATCCCTATTTACACTTATCTAGTTTTCTAGAACTTTGTTCTATATTTTGTTATAACGGTATGTCAGACGATGATGTTAGGCTAAGGCTTTTTCCTTTCTCACTAAGGGATAAGGCTAAAATGTGGTTATACTCATTAGCACCTGGCTCGATTAAAAATTGGGAGGAGTTAACTCAGAAATACCTAGCTAAGTATTTTCCACCTTCTAGGACTACTAAACTTAGAAACAATATTATCTCATTTTGTTAGTATGAGGGGGAATCAATATACAAATCCTAGGAAAGATTTAAAGAACACTTAAGAAAGTGTCCACATCATGCTCTGCTAGATTAGTTAATCATTCAAACTTTTTATAATGGATTAGTAGGATCTCTTAGGTCCATTATTGATACTGTTGCTGGTGGTTCAGTAATATCAAAACCATTTGATGAAGAGTATGCACTTATTGAAGAAATTTCTACAAGTGAATTTCAATGGTCCTCTTCTAGGTTAAATCCTAAAAGGTAGCTAGTATTCACGATACATATGCATTTGCAATTCTTGCATCTTAGGTTGCTGCAATATCAAAGAAGTTGGACCAATTTGAAATGAATCAGCCTCAATTTACTCCTGTAAGCGAGGAAAATTCATTAGGGCATATGATTGATTCCAACTTATTATATGAGACTTTAAATACCCTGTACAACACATATTCTAACCCAGGTTGGAAGAACCATCCTAGTTTTAACTGGAATCATACTACTATAGGTGGAAACCAACAATAAGAAAATAGTCATGCAAATCCTAATGGAAGTTGGAATAATAGGGGAACACAAGCTATATACCTTCCTATCCATTGTACTCTAACAATGATCAACAATTTGAGGATAAGAATATGTCTATAGAAGAAGTGGTATTGCAAATGGGAAACCAGTTGCAAAGTCAAAATGTTACGATTAAAAATATAGAGAATAACCTGGGACAAATTGCTAATTCACCTAGCAATAGACCTCAAGGAATACTTCCTAGCAACACTGAGATCAAACCTAAATAGAACAATAATGAACAAGCAGAAGCTGTGCAATTAACAAGTGGAAGAGAGATAAAAGACGTGGTTAGAAAACAGAATGAAGTTGTGAGAGAAACAAAGAAAATGAAAAGACCTAAAGAACATGTTTTTAAGCATCTTAAACAATTAATATCTCCAAATAAAATCAATTTGGAAAGATCACCACCTCTATTTCCTCAAAGACTTAGAGATTATAAGTTGGATAAACAATTTTCAAAGTTCATGAAAGTACTTAAGAAGTTAGCGATAAATATTCCTTTCATAGAAGCTTTAGAACAAATGTCAAGTTATGCAAAGTTTATGAAGGAGATATTAAACAAGAAAATGAAATTTATGGATTACGAGACAGTTGCACTAAGTGAGGAGTATGGCGCTATACTTCAGAAAAGTTTTTCTTAGAAACTTAAAGATCCTTGTTGCTTTACAATTCCTTGTGCAATTAGAGAAAGATTATGTGAAAAAGCTTTATGTGATTTAGGAGCGAGCATTAATGTGATGTCTCTATCTATATTTAGAAGGTTAGGTTTAGCCGATATTTCTCCCATTACTGTAACCCTTCAGTTAGTTAATCAATCTATCATTTATCTAAAAGGAGTTATAGAAGACGTGTTTATTAAAGTGGATAAATTTATCTTCCCTACGGACTTTATTGTATTAGATATGGAGGAAGATAAAGAATATCCAATTATTTTGGGGAGAAATTTCCTTGTTACTGGACAAGTTATGATAGATGTGCAAAATGAGAGTTGATTATGAATATTAATGACCAGGAAGTCACTTTTGATGTGTTAAAAACTATGAAATATCCAGCTAAGAGAAAACATGATAATTGTTTTTGGGTGGATGAAATTGATTATCTAAGTAAAGACAATTTCCAAAAAAGTTTGAAAGTAAGTTAATAGATCAGATCAAAATGGATTTTCATGATAAGTTGAAAACGTTGTTGTCGGCATATTTTTAGGTTAAGTGTTTTGAAAAGGGGTCGACTACAGAAACTGTCGGTGAATTTAAAATTTTAAATTTAATTTAAATATATATAATTTGGAAAGTAGCATTTGATTTTGAAAATAATTTTAAATTTGAAAAATTATAAGATGTGAAATTAAACCGATCTCACATCCCGAATAGTTTATATAAACGAGCACCACACCACAAACCATGTATCTATCCCGAAGAATATACACACTGCTTGATGATGGGGCTCGATTAAATAAACTAGAAGATTTGTGACATCCGTTTGGTCTGCGAACCATTTTTATAAGCTGACAAGTTCCCCTGCTTAATAGAAAGAAATTAAGCGGGGTTTATATTACACCGGTTCTTAAAGTTCCCTATAAGGGCAAGCCCCTATAGTTAATTACATCTTAAATGACAGGAATCATTTAAGAAAACTCTCGATAATGATCAGTGGTTTTGCTCTCAAGAATTTCAAAGTTTAAGGTTTTCAAACAATTGGATTTTGGAAATTTCAATTAGGAATGGATCAAATTTGGAACAGTTAATTTCAGGAGTCCAAAGGAAGAGAAGTAGAAGAAGCTGAGGATCCAAGAAGAATCTTGGCAACTTCCCAAACTACCCTATGGTTTGGTTTCAATTTAAGAATTTATTTAATATTGCAATCCTGCCAATTTTAATTAATTAGGGCATATATTTATATGATATAATCACATAAATAGCCTCGAAGATGTGAGGATTTATGTCGTACCAAACGACCACCTCGGAATCCTAAAATAGGTTAGGGCTTAAGTTACATAACATGATTATGCAAATGCCTAACAAAGATTTGAGGATTTATGTTGCAATAGGCAAACTACCTCGAAATCCTATGGCTTGGTTATTTAATTCTAAGAATGTTTTAGCTGGTGTAGATCCGAGTTTTGCTGAAGTAGATGGTCGTGCTGCCCACTATGCTCCGAGCTCCTTGTTGTTGCAGATGTTTAGTTTTAGAATGTGAAAATCAGGAGATGAGAGAAGTGTATTTATTTAGAAATCTTAAAGTCCAAATATTTTTAATATTTTAATTAAAATAAATCTTAAAGTTGTTTAAACAGAACCGATTAAGATCCCACGGTTTCGTCATCCCAGCACCGTTATTTTCATCGAATTCACTTAGTCCAGAAGAATTTGCTAAACTCAACTCGAATGAGTTCCACACTTTCATTTAGACCGTGGGAAATCCCTTTAGCAACACGTGGGTTACATCATCCGAGGTATTCCCGATCATTCAACGAGACGTTTTAATTTAGTTGCAATTGTAGTTTTGTTGTTCTGTTTGTATTAAATTTTGAGTTGTTTTATATTTTGGAATGTTATGGCGGTGA
This sequence comes from Papilionanthe hookeriana x Papilionanthe teres, assembly GCA_022702705.1. Lineage (NCBI taxonomy): Eukaryota > Viridiplantae > Streptophyta > Magnoliopsida > Asparagales > Orchidaceae > Papilionanthe > Papilionanthe hookeriana x Papilionanthe teres. The sequence continues at coordinate 115,497,450 of CM040426.1, forward strand.
ATTTTATCTTGTGGTAACTTTTAATTTAGTTTTGGGTTTCAGTTTTGTGACTATACTAAAGGTTTCCGTTTTCATGCAACAATCTTGTTTAACATGCAAGAAAAGTAAAGTGCAGTGCATGTAAATAAATTGCAATAAAGTAAATTGTAATAAAAAAAGCGTACCTAGAGGGTCTTCCCGTCATCCCAAGCTGCACTTAAAACACATGTTAAGGCATTTAAATATTTCAACAAGTACCTAGGTAAAGCTAAGGGAAGGTTCTGGTTGTCTACCAAGATCATAATCCTATAACTAGTCATTTCCTATGACGTCTTGGTTCTTGTGTTTTGTTTATGGATGATTTTCTTCACCAAAGAATAATTAAATTCAATTGTTCTTCTAAAAAATCCCGTCATATTGAGGAAGTGCTTAGGACGAGTCCTAAACATCTTTCAATACTTCCGAGATTATTTTGAGTCCAAGTAAATTTAGTTGCACAGGTGAATTAATCATCCGAAGTTTAGTTAAGCTTTGTCTCTTGCTCGAAGAACTTGGGCATTTGATTACTCGATGAATGAAGTGACATCTCACTTAATACTCCATTTAAGAGTTATAATAATTAAAGCCTTTAGTGGCAAGTTGGTTTGTTGAAAATTTTAATCATTCTTAATTTGAAGTTTGAGTTAATGGTTTAAAGTGATTTAGTTTAATTATGAGGTTTTAATTAATAATTTTAAGTTTGGAATAGTGTTCAAATTATTTTTAGTTTAAATCTTTGTACTTTAATATTTTAAATTTGTTTTACATTTATTGTTGGATGATGTTAATTTAATATAATTTAAATTTAATTTAATTTAATTTAGCTTAATTTAATTTAATTTAATTTCAATATTTTAGATTTAATTTAACTTAATTTAATTTAATTTTAATTTTAATTTAATTTTTACTTAATTTAATTTAATTTAACTTTAATTTAATTTAATTTAATTGTTAAACTATTTAATATTTTGAGCTTTTCTTTAATTTAAGGGTTATTTATTTTAATTTTTAATTTACTTAGTTTTGATTATCATTTTAATCTTAATTAAGAGTTAAATATTATTGAAGTGATCTATTTAGGGATTTTTTTATTAAAGAGTTAATATCCCCTCAAGTTATATCCCTATTTTTAATAATTCAAATTTTCATTAATCTTCCAAAATTTAAATTGTTTAAATAATTAAAGTTTCATTTTTGGTTTATTAAAAGTGATTAATGGTTTCCTACCCTTTTAATTTCCCAAAGTTTCAATCATCCAAGAAAGATAAAATCAAATATTTTACCCTCCACTTTAATTAAACCTAAAATTTTAATAAAGGGGCTTAAATTCTTTAATTACCTTTATGCCCTTTTAGGCTTATTTATTTCATAACTCATTAAATTGAGTTCAAATGAACTTGAAATTTTCATGTCACCTCACTCACATGTCAATTAAGAGATTAGAGGAGAAAATGTGATTTTTCTGAATTTAATTTATTTATATAATTATTTTTAGTGAAAAATAAGAGATTTCAAGGAAAATTCAACAACATGACCAAGATAAGGTTTTTGAACTTAAAAAAATTATGGGATATTCCTAATGACCAGAGAACCATTTGGACCAATGTTGGTGATTTTTTAAATTATATTTTATTTATTATAATTATTTTGAGTTTTGGAGTATTAATTAATTCTAAAATAAAATTAAAGTTGAAAAATGGATTTTATATTTTTTCTTAAATCTCTCTGACCTCAAGGAGTTTAGAGAAACAAATTTTAAAATTTTTTTTTATTTTTATTTGATTTATTGGAATTAATTTAGTGAAAAGCTTGGAAAATACATTTTTTAATATTAAAAGTTGTTTTAAGCATTTAAAATTCAATATCTTTACTTTGAGACTTGGGAAAAATATTTGGTTTATTCCTAAGTGATTAGGAGTCAAAATATGACATTTTTATGATTTTTAATATTTTTATGATTTTTATTATTTTTTAATTATTTAAGAAATTAAAATATGATTAAAAATAAAAAATTTTAGAAAATTCAAATTTTAATTTTTATAGACTCCTCTGATGTGAGAGAACCCACAAAACCAATTTGGTGATTTTTTGAAATGTATTTTTCGAATTATGAATTTTTAAAGTTTAATTTTGATCATGTGACTTAATTAATTCATTTAGTGGGGCTAATCATTTCCAATCGACCACAAATTTTTATGCAAGGTTCTCTGTATCCTAAAGATCAATGGAGAATTGATTTCAAGTTATTTTAATGTGTGGTTAACCCTAATTAATTAAAATTAAATTTTAGGTATTTAGACTAATTAGGGTTATTCTTAATGAATTAAGCCTAACCATAATTATCCTAGGGTCCTCTGGTCCTAAGGAACTTCACCAAATTTTCCTAGAATTTTCTAAGCAACATACTATTTATTGGAATTAAAATACCAAAAACAGTGACATAAACTTGAAAAATACATAACTTTCCATAGAGATGGCCTCTGACCATAAAAAATTCAAGGAATGTTCCCAAGATCAGAGGATTCAAAAGCCCTATGTTCTCATGCCATGGTGAATTTTCTATACAAATGGAGAATCAAAATACTAAAATGAATAAATAATTAATTAAAAATAAAATACTCATCAAAATAACTTGATTTCTTTTCCACATTATTCTCCTCTGTTCACTGAGCAAGAGGGTATTTTTAGTTTATTTTTATGATTTTTCTAAACAAAGATATGGATTTTCTAAGTTCTGGGTATTTAAATAAATAGAAAAATCCTATTTCTCTACTTATCAGACTCAGCGCCGCGCCAACCTACGGCGGATCGAAAGACCACGCGGCGCGCTCTCATTCGATGTCGCCATCTGAGTTAGCCGCCACGCGTCCTGCTGTCTCGCTCCTTCCACTGATCTGACGCAATCTGAGCCGTTCAGCCAATACACGCGCGATCGGACGGCGCCTGGTCATCGTCTATGACTGGTGTGCACCCGTGACCGTCCACACTAAAACCCTAAGAACTCTCTCATTTCTCAACGGATTTTCGTGTTCTTATACCCTATGGATTCGTCTTGAAGAGACGAACACATCCAAATGGTTTACATGCCATGAAATTAACTGGAATGAAATGAAGAATTGCTGGAAGCTTAGGAGGAAGGAATGATTCATACCTTTGTTCTAAGAAGTGTAGCTTCAATCAGAGAGTTGTGTCACCTTCGATTGCACCCAAGGAAGCTCCAAGTCTCTGGCTCTGAGGAATTGTCTAGGTATGATAGTGTCCACAGCCGATTTCAAAGCTTGGAGGCTAGAGCAACTGGGTGGCCTGGAGAGGGGGTTTTCACTGGGGAACTCCTTCTCTTGGTCCTGTGCAGGTGTGGGTGAGTTTAATTTGGGTTTGGTGGAGGTTTCAGAAATGTCCTGGTTCTGGGCTGAGAATTGTGCTCCAAAATTGAGCTCAATCAATAAGGTTTAGGGCAGGAGAGCAGTGGGGATCAATTTCTCTAGGTGAGGAGAAGGTCCTGGAGAAATTTTGGCAGAGTTTTGTTTAGGTCTGGTTCATCACCTTCTTTGGCCGAGAGGTGGTATGGTTAAAATAGAGGTGGCTGGAGGGCTTCCCAGGGGGGTTTAGTGGCTTGGATCAACTACTTTGGTGAGGAGAAGAACAACCATAGTGGCCATTAGGCATGGGACAAGTCAGCAAGGCAGAGTTCAAAAATTAGCTCACATGGGTGCTCTCGGCCTGGTGGTTTCCGACGGCTGTGGTGGCTGGCCGGCCAGGGTCAGTCTCCCTCGAGGTCGGGGAGGTCGTGGTCGGGGTTTAGTGCGATCAATCGGTCGTGGACATGTGTAAAGGGCTTGATTTAAATGGAATGGGAGAAGGCTCATTCTGGCTTAGTTTGGTTCAACTCATGTATTAGGCTAGGTGCACCTCCCCAAGGCTAGACTTTGGGCTGGGATGAATCATTTGGGTCAGCCAAGAGAGAGTGGTGAGGTCTCTTTCCATGGTGAGATGGCTAAGCTTGGTTTAGAGTGTGACATGAATGGGGTTAAAAAGCTTAATGAAGGATTAAGAAAGAGGCCCCCTCCATTTGCCATAAATGACATGGTGAGGTGTAAAGTGACTCCCATGGCTTGCATATGGCTTATGCATGGCTCCATGGCTTCATTTGGCTTGGGAAAAGATTTGGTCAATTTCATGAAAGAGGATTTTATGAATTTTGGCATTTTGGTGGAAATTTGGATGAAGCTTGATTTGGAATAGTTTAATGGTGATTTTGAAACTTAGGGGTGATATCAATTAAAGGTGTGATGAAAAGAAATTGTCATGTGGGCTTTAGAGCCAATTTTGGGCTTTTGGATTTAATTTGGATGGGCCTTTAGAAAGGTTTAAGGAGGTGGCCTTTTAGGTTTGAAAACAAATTGGTAAATGAAAATTTTGTAAAAGATTGGGCCAAACAAATGTTGGGTTTAGTTTAGGGATGTATCATGAGTGATCTAGAATAGGTTTGAAATGATTTGGAGTTGAATTGGGTTTAATTTGGGATTTTTTGGTAAAGGAGCCAAAGTGGGTCAAATTGGGCTAACTTGGGCTAAGGTTGGGTTAAGGTTGGATTTGATGTAAAATTAATGTTGAGAAATGTTTATGGGGGTGCTACAAAGAGTTTTCAACTTTGGTGGGCTTTGATTTTGGGATTTAGGCCCATTTGGGTTAGGTTTGGGTTTAGGCCAAAAATGGGGATTTTGACTTTGGATTAGTTTAGGATGGAGTTTAGGTTCAGATTTTGGGCAAATCTTGTTAGTGTTTTGTTTGTGGGGATATTAGGAAGGTTTAGGAAAAGATTTGGGGTTAATTGGAGTTGAATTGGGTTGGTTTGGGCTAAGTTTAGGTCATGGGCCAAAATTGTGCTTTAGGCTTCAATTGGAATTGGATCCAAATGAAAATCAAATTAGGCTTGGATTTGGTCTAAATTGATATTGGGATATTGAATTGATTTTAGAATTGAATTGGACCAAAATTGAGGTCAATTCGGTTGATTTGGTTTGACATTTGGCTTACTTTGGTTAAAAATGGGTCAAATTGGGGGGTTTGGTAAAAGTGGGTTAAATTAACAAAATTGGCCTATGGTGTATTTGAACAAAATGAAATTGGAAATATTTGGGATTTTCTGGAATTTTCTGGGAATTTTTGGATTTTATGGAATTTTTTGTTAAGAAGGGCATTTTGGGTATTTGGAGGGTATTGGGGGGGTATTTTTGGAAATTTTGGTATATTTGGCTAAGGATAATCAATTTGAGTGGAGAGAAATGTTTAAGATTGGTTTTGAGGAATTTTGGGTAATTTAGGTAATTTTGCAAATTTTGGGTAGTTTCAAGGACATTTGGTAGGTTTGGCGGGTGTAGGGCCCTGGGGGTCAAAAATTAAAATTTTGGAAAAATGAAGATTGATCAAGTTTAAGTAGAATGGAATCACTTTGGTTGAGCCATGAAGCCATATCAAGCCCATAAGAGCCATGAGAGGACCCATTTGAGGCATTCACTATGTTGTTCCTAACCCTCTTAGCCAAGAGCTTAAGGGTTGAGGACCATCCATATGGATTACCGACATGAGTCAGGAAGTCAAGCTAGGTATGAATGGTTTTAGGATTTGGAATGTGTGTGAAAGTGTAATGTGTGTAGGTCAACCCTCACTGCACCGAGGCCACCCAGGGTAGTCCTAAGGCCAAAGAGTCCTATAGGGAACTCATCTTTTAAACCTCCACATTTGATCTTAACCCTCCAAGTAACTTAGGGGTTTACAATCAAACTTATGGGGTTTGCAGAGAGTTTAAGAGGTGTTTAACTTTCTAAGTGTTGGGTCTCATTTCTATCCCTCTAAGATACTCAAAGGGAAAGCCTAAGGCTAGATCCTAAGTACTAAAGAGAGAGAAGAGAAAAGACCTCATAAAAAATGAGGTCAACAAATGGACTCCCAATAGGTGTGGTGTGCTAACCAAGTACACCGCGCGTATTGGCATTGACTGAAGAGATCAACTGAACCAACACAGACGTCTAAATGACACACTTAGAACGGAGTAGAAACAAATTTCCGCTGGGGAGTATCGAGTATATCTCCAAGACTGGAGATCCCTGAACTCTCGCTGGGGAAAAGAGAAGGAGGTGAATTCAGATCGTGAGATCTGGGGAAATTTGATTTAGATTTCATTTCATTTTCTATTATGAGTTTTTTTTTAATGTGTGAGTTTAGATTTCGATTTATTTTGAGTTTCAATTTCGATTGAGGTTTAATTTAAAATCAATTCAAGGAAATCTGGATTTGAAATGAGAATTGGAACCTAGGTTCCAACCTCGGGACTGCGAAGAGAACTGGAATTTAGGTACCAGCCTCGGAGGTGAGAATCGGAGTTTAAGTATCGATTGAAAAGGATGAGAATCAGAATATAGGTACTGATCTCGAAAGTTTAAAGAGAACTCGGAATCGGTTCCAGCCTCGAAGGTCTAAAGAGAACAGAATCGGTTCCGATCTCGAAGGTTTAATGATAAATGGAAACTGGTTCTAATCCTGAAGATTTATTGAGAAATGGAAACTGGTTCAAATCTCAAAGATTTAATGAGAAATGGAAACTAGTTCCAATCTCGAAGATTTAATGAGAAATGGAAACTGGTTCCAATCTCGAAGATTTAATGAGAAATGGAAACTGGTTCCAATCTCGAAGATTTAATGAGAAATGGAAACTGTTTCCAATCTCGAAGATTTAATGAGAAATGGAAACTGGTTCCAATCTCGAGGATTTAATGAGAATTGGAAATTGGTTCCAATCTCGAGGATTTAATGAGAAATGGAAACTGGTTCCAATCTCGAGGATTTAATGAGAATTGGAAATTGGTTCCAATCTCGAGGATTTAATGAGAAATGAAAACTAGTTCCAATCTCAAAGATTTAATGAGAAATGGAAACCGGTTCCAATCACGATGATTTAATGAGAAATGGAAACTGGTTCCAATCTCGAGGATTTAATGAGAATTGGAAACTGTTTCCAATCTCGAAGATTTATCTGTATGAAGAGGGACCCAATCCCATGCCATCAGAACCAAATTGAACAAAGTTTGTGGCTCTGTGTCAATAGAACTAGTCGATCCTCTAATCACGCAGAGAAAAGATTTAAAAAGAACTGGTAAGTGTACCAAGTGGAAAAGACTCGACCTGGTGACAAGTTAAGGAAAGGATTTGAATTTCAGAAGAGTTTCAAACAGATTTCGTTTTGAAGAATAATTGAAGGATTCAGATTGAAGAATTCAAATCGAAGGATTCAGATTGAGATTTAAATTCATTTCATTCGTTTTGGTGATTCAATTTCAAAAATATTTAGAGTTCGTATCAGTTTAGAATTCATTTTGACATTTAGATTCTTAAAAGAGTTCTCGTTTATTTTCATTTTCCCTTTGTTCATTGCTCGAAGTTCTTTTAAGTTAATGGTGTTTCCCAGTCAATTCGCACAAAAAGAGGTGAAGACAAAACATGACATGGTCACTTTCATTCCAATCTTGTTGAAAATACATCATACATCTTGATCCAAAACATGATGATATTTTCTTTGAGAATTTAACATCTCATACAATCCATATAAATCCAAAACGGATTGTGTAAGATTTTTCAAGTTTCTTCTAAAAGCAGCTGTCAAAATCCATGTCTGAATAGTGAGATACATGGACAATAACATCACCTTCCAACTCATCCTTGGCAGGAATGTTGCATGGATGTGCATTGGAGGTGTGTTATCTCCCATGTAACTCACAGCTCGTAAGGCCGGAGACTCTCTAACTCTGGATCTGGCTGAAAGTGGAAAGGCATTTTACTGTCATCCATCCTCCTGAAGTAACAGAGATTCGTTCCACAGGCACTCCTGGAATGCAATGTTTTGCGATGTATGCTCCGTTTCCTTTCAACACCAGAACGAAACCTACCGGTAGTGGTATCTCCACCGGCCCTCGGAACTCACCGGGGCCTGCAATCCAGAGGTCAGATCCGAACATGATGTTACACTGGTTGACAAAAAACACTGTGCAGAAAGGTCTAACGAAATCATGATGGTCTATATGTGGAGGTATGCGGCCGCCCTCCTTGTAGATGTTAATGATGTAGGCATTGGGTATGCAATCTGCAGGCAATAGCCTCCATGTTATCATCCTATTTACCATTCTTTTGATAACATTCGGCATCGGATCCACCTTACTGCGATGGAGTATCCCTGGTGGATTTCCTTTTCTGTCTACTGCAAATTTGTAGCAACATCCGCACTGGATTGTAACTCTTCCTTTCCCTGACATCCACCTTCGGGGTTTTGAATAAGTCTTCTCCCTCAGACGACCAGCTCGGCCCATTTTCTGAAGTTCAACGACGCAATCTACAATTTGTTGCTGCTCATAATCTGAGAATACATCTGTATGCAGCTCGAGGCCTTCTAAGATATTGATCCTCTTGCCTCCAATTCTCTCAAAGTATTCAAAAGTTCTCTTTTCGACATTCTGCATTCTTTCTAACTCATATTCTAGAATTATCTGCAACTGGCGAGGTCTAGTAACGTACTGGGGAATGTATGGTTCCACCCGGCACGCTCTCCTGCATGTCTTGGCTCCTCGGGGGTAGTCTCCGTCGGGACATCCTCCAGGGTTTCTTTTACAACAAGACTCTTCAAAATTGGTGCATTTATCTGACGTCGAGGCCCTGATTCTATTTCTACTCCTCTTGGGATTTCATTTATCTGTTCTGCTTTCCTTGGAGTGGATCTCCTCCTTTCCGATTCCTGACGAACCAATTTCTTCAGAGTATTTATATTGCTGGTAGCAACTGTCTCTTCAAGTTGATTTGCTGCTAACTTGGTTAACATCTTGCGAATGCGGTGATTCTTGTTCCTCCGCTGAGTGGCAGTGAGAGTAGCTCTCCTTACCCCTTGGATTTCTATGGGCATGGCGCTGACAAGCCTGCCCTCTGCTATAGCAACAACAGACCTAACTTTCTTATCTTCTCCCGTTGCATGAGTGGTATTTATTTTTCTCTTCTTGATGGTAGATGGTTAATTTGAGCCACCCAATTTCATCGCTGTCTGACTATGGAATTCTTCCCGATCAATCGGGCTCCAATCATTTTCTTCATATTGTAGCCCATCTGGTGTGAAGTCAAAGTCAATCTCGATCACAGCTCCATCCCTCACCCTCTTTTCATCAAGTGCTAGACTCACGCCATTCTTAAAGTTCAGAACCAACCACCCGTTCGACATTTCCCTGCGAAAAATAAGGAAAGGATCAGGGGCTGTACTAAAAACAAGAACAGTAGAAAAAAAAAGTTTATTAATGAAGAGCTTTTATTCGTTTATTTTAAATTTAAATAGGAGTAGGAAAAGATCAAGAGTGAGACTCGATTTGAAAGGAAGGATAAAAACTTTATTATCATGATTTCACATGTTTTCTTTTTAACATTTTTTTTAATGATTTTCTTTATCATCCATTTTTTTATATTTTTGGGTTCGGACCTAGTCATAAGTAATTACTATACCCGTGCTTCTAGGAATGAGGATTCATCATTCAAAACACCAGGTTGTGTAAAACTTCTTTAGACATCGTCCATTAATTGGAAGCATAGGTCGCTCTCCACGGCAATTTACAATCTGGTAGGAACCTCCTGAGTAAACTGTCTCGACCACGAATGGCCCTTCCCAAGTCGGTTCAAATTTATCACCTATCATGCAATGTGAAAGAATAGGTCTTCTGAGAACTAAAACCAAGTCCCCGAGTTTGAATTTCCTGGGACGAACTAATTTATCATGGGCATGGATCATCTTGGCTTGATACAGTTCCAAATTCTGCTGTGATGAAAGTCTTTTCCCTTCTAAGCTTTCCAATTCTTCTAGTCGTAATTTGGCATTTTCTTCTGTAGTGATTTTGTTTGCAACTGCAATTCTGAGAGATGGAAGCTGGACCTCTAAGGGTAAAACGGCCTCGGACCCGTACACTAAGGCATAAGGCGTAGACTGGGTGGGAGTTCTAAAAGTCGTCCTGTAGGCCCATAAAGCTTCTAACAACTTCTCATGCCAATTTCTCTTTTTGTCGTCCATGGTTTTCTTTAGGATTTGGACGAGAGTTTTATTAAAAGCCTCAGCTAAGCCGTTCGCTCTTGGGTAGTAGATTGTTGAATAGCGCTAATCAATCCCGTGTCTTCTGACAAAATTGTTGATCTTCGTACTCTTGAACGCGGACCCATTATCTGAAATGATTTTGCGCGGTACTCCGAAACAGTTGACGACTTCATTCTTGAAGAATTGCAGCACGTAATGTGCTTTCACTTCTCTTAGCGGTACTGCTTCTGCCCACTTAGATAAGTAAACTGTAGCTGCAAGAATGAAGAGATGTCCACTTGAAGAAGGCAGTTCTATCGGACCCACAATATCTGTGCCCCAACATTCAAATGGCCACGACGCGATTGTCGGATGTAGCACATTTGGAGGTTGATGTAGAACCACTCCATGTACTTGGCACTGATGACAACTTTTGGCAATCTTCATGCAATCGGTCATCATCGAGGGCCAGTAGTACCCTTGTCTTTTAATCTTCATTTTCATTTTCGGACCCGATTGATGAGCACCACAGAGTCCTAAGTGTACTTCTTTAACAATTTCACGAGCCTCGGACCCGCTTAGGCATCTTAGCCACATCTGATTAAAAGACCTTCTGTATAATGTATTGTTTATTAATGCGTAAGACAGAGTTCTTTTCTTGATTTGATGGGCTATCGACTTATCGTCCGGTAGGTTTCCTGTTTGCAAGTAGTCTATTAGTGGCTGCCGCCAATCTTCTGTACTTTCTGCCACTACTGCAATTGTTTCTTCTACTTTTTCTGATTTGTGTATTGTATCCATGTCGAGCTGTGAGAGAACCTGACGTCCCTGAACTGACACTTCAACTGACTCATCCTGTAAGCAGGCAAATTTTTTTGCAAGTAGGGCTAACGCATCTGCGAGAGCATTTTCTCTTCTGGGAATATTGTAGAGCGTTACATTCGAAATTTGCTCCAACAACTTCATGGAATACTGAAAATATTGTTCGAGTCTTGGCTTTAGAATTTTGTATTGTCCGGCGACCTGTTGAATGATCAACTGAGAATCTCCGTAGATGTTGATATCTATCATCCCCATCTGAATGGTTAATTCTAGTCCGATTATAAGGGCTTCGTATTCTGCCTCGTTGTTCATACACGGTTCTGTTAAATGATAGGAATACCTTAACATCCCCCGCTCTGGTGTTATAACGATTAGTCTGATTCCTGCCTTACCGGGCACTATCGTTTGCGATTCATTATCTTTATGTGCTGAAGATGCTTCGTTGAAGTACAGTTCCCAACGCTGATCATCGGTGTCTTCTAGGCTCATTATCTACTCGTCTGGCAAGTCGTCGTTGAGAGGCGATTCCGACAGTAAGGGTGTGCTGCGAGGAAGTCAGCTATGACTTGTCCCTTTACGGCACGAAGAGGAACGAAAGTTATATCGAATTGCAATAGTATCATTGACCACCTGGCAAGTCTGCCAGAAAGTGTCGGACGAGTCATCAAATATTGCAATGGATTAAACTTCGAAATAAGGTTGACCTTATGAGAAAGCATGTAGTGCCTGAGCTTCTGTGCGGCGAAGAGTGCTTCTTAATAGGAGGATACTTTACTTCTGTCGAAATTAGACGACAGCTTAGGTAGTAGAGAGCATTTTCTTTTCCCTCATCATTGACCTGGGCTAGCAGGGCTCCGAGAGAGTCGTCTAAAGCTGTGGTATAAAGTATCAACGGTCTACCTGAGACTGGGGCTGCTAAGACAAGAGGTGTCATTAAATATTGTTTAATGTCATCGAAGGCATGTTGACATTTGGAGCCCCAAGTAAACTTGGTATCCTTCTTAACCAAAGCAGAAAAAGGCTGACACCTTCCTGACAAATTCGAGATAAAGCGTCGAAGATATGCCAACTTTCCTTGAAAGGATCGTAGTTTTTTCAAGGTTTTGGGAGGTGGCATTTCTAAGATAGCTTTAATCTTCTCCGGATCAATTTCAATTCCACGATGTCGAACAACAAATCCTAAGAACTTCCCAGAGGTGACGCCGAAGGCGCACTTCAGGGGATTCATCTTAAGATTAAATTGTCTTAATCGCTCGAAAACAATTCTCAAATCATACAAATGATCTTCTTTTAGTTTGCTTTTGATGACCACATCATCCACGTAACACTCGACTTGGTTGTGAATGAGATCATCGAAAATTCTTGTCATTGCTCTTTGATAAGTTGCTCATGCGTTCTTTAATCCAAACGGCATCACTGTGTAGCGAGTATACCCCGATCGGCGTTCGAAGGCCGTAAGCTTTTCATCTTCTGGTGCCATCTTTATCTGGTTGTATCCTGAAGATCCATCCATGAATGAGAAGACTTCATGTGTTGAAGCAATGTCGATCATCAATTCTGGAATTGGTAGCGAGAATTCATCCTTTGGACACGCTTTATTTAAATCTCTGAAGTCTACGCAGATTCTGATCTGACCATTCTTCTTTCTAACTAGTACCACATTGGCTAACTAAGTTGGATATTGTTCCTCACAGACAAATTTAGCGTATATTAGCTTCTTAACTTCAGCTATAACTTGTTGTTTAATCTCTAGACGCATTCTTCTCGGAGTTTGACTAACTGGAACGGCAGTGGGATCCACTCCTAATTTGTGAACTGCGACTTCTGGAGCTAATCCTGGCATTTCATCATAACTCCAAGCAAAACAGTCCTTGAATTCCATTAGTAGCTTGATCATATTTTCAGAGTCTTCTTTACTGAGTAAGGAGCTAACAAAGGTCGGCATAGGCTCTTCGCTAGTACCTAAGTTAACTTCCATTAACTCGTTTATTGTAGATTTAATTTCTTCTTCGAATTCTGGCAGAGCATTTCCGATTGGTAGATCTTCGAGATCTTCTGAAGCTTCCAAGCAGTCTTCATTAAGCTTTCAAGTGACAACCAAGCAAACTCATGTATCGTCAACAGACCCTACCATGCCGAATCCGAGACCATGTTTTGAATTGGGAGGCCGACTGGCATTGTTCCATAATTTTTCAAAGTGTTGTGATTGACCTTTTGTCCATTGTTTAGGTAAGACACCACATTGAATTAAATTTTGAACACAGGGAGAGTACTACTCAAAAGGCAGTTCCATTAATTCAGAAGAAGTAACATCTTCAAATTGTACATCTTTTTCAGTATTGGAAGAAGAAGCACCACGGTAAAACTTGATCGGCTTAGCACCACCACCATGCACTTCCTTGACCACCATACCCTCGATCTTATTAGAATGGATCGGGGTATGGTCATAGTATGTACATAATGGTTAATCTTCTCGTACATTGATTTGTATTCTTCATTCTTTTCATCTTCGAGAGAGATCTTGAACTGGGGTTTCTTCCGATTTATTTGCATTGCTTCTTTCTTGATTTTTCTTCTTCGGAACTGTTCTCCCAATCAATGTCGATGACTGGTTTCTTCTGTCCAACTGTTCTAATGTCTCTTCCACGACCTCATCCCTGGCCTCGACCTCGGGTGCGAGTTCTGGAGAAACCTTCACCATCTCACCGTAAGGGAGTGGTGAGTAATCGTTGGACTAGAATCTCAGGCTCTTTATCGTCTTGTACTTCTTTTGCTTCATTTGGTACGGTGTTTCTGGAAAAGATTGTTTTCTTCGGAGGCGCGTAATAGGCTGCATCTTCGTGAATTCCAATTTCATGCACGGAGAATGGTTGCAAGTCACCTTTGATACACTGTTCTCCTCCATCGTAATACTTTATGCACTGGTGCAGAGACGACGGTACCATCCGGTTTTCATGAATCCATGGCCGACCCAGTAGAGCGTTGAACGATGTCTCAGAATCAATTATATGGAATTTTGCGGTTGTCTTTGCTAAATCACCGGTCTTCATTAACAGTGTTATCGACCCAAGAGCTCTTTCTCCTTTCTGATTGAACCCTCTTAATAACATCTTGTCTGCTTCGAGATCGTGAGCATCAATTTCCAAATATGCTAACGTTCGAAGGCTCATTATGTTGATTGATGCTCCTAGATCAACCAACACTCTGGAGAACGTAAACTTTTCAATAGTGACTGAAATGTACAATGGTCGATTGTGATCAGCCGTTCCGAGTAGTAAATCATTGTCCGTGAAGGTAACACCTCGCTGTTCTTTTAACGAGCAAACCTCGTCGAGGGGATTACCGGCCATTTGAGCTAAACAAATCTCTGGATGAAGTAGAGCCTTGATCAGAGCTTCTCTCATCTCCTTTGACAGGATCAGAGTGTCGTATATGCTTAGTTTGGCTGGTAGCTTCCTAAGATGGGCTAGCACGTTATAGTCCACTTTATTACCATGTACTTCATTTTCTTCCCGAATGGGCAGTTCCACTACTGGGGTTGGCTCTTCCTGAGCAACCACCTGCTTTCCTTTATCCTTTGGATCCATTCTTGGGGGTAGAACTTTTCCACTTCTTAGGTTGACTTCAGTTACTTCTTCTAAATTTGGTGTTGAATCTGCTGGTGTATCCTCTTGAATTGGAATGTCTGGCTCTTCTGGCGTTGCTTCGGAATCTGATGACTAATTCTATCGCAATCGGAGCTCCTCGAAATTCACTAATGGACTCATTGCTTGTTGAGCTTTCGTAGCCATCCTTGTGAACGTCTTCTCCTTCGTTGTGGTCATCGAGGTTTAGTATGATTTGAGAATCATTATTTATATCGGAATCGAGATCCGAATTAGGTTTGTTTTCATTAGTTACGTAATCGTTAGAAACAGTCAAAACGTAGCCAACGCCAAAACTCTTATCATTATAAGATCCCGCTGGGGCGAGCAAATAATCATACAGAGTCAGAGGTTCGAGGGACTTCTCCCCCGAATCAGAAAAAACCATCCTAGGATAAGCAGGCCCTAGTCTACTCTTTAGAGCCTCAGTCTTCTTTTCTTTTACGATCTTCTCTTCCTTCTGGGATGGTTCTTCAATCGCAAGTGATAGTGCCAGCTTGACAGGTTTCAAACTCTGAGTTGAAGCGCGTACCAAAGCGGTCTGGATGTGATCCAAAATTTTCTTTGAAGACTTTGTCCATACGGTACTCCATCCATCATCGGTCGTATACGGGTTTATCGGAACAATAGGATCTGTTGAAATAACATTGACGGAACCTCCCTTTTGGGGTTCCTTCATGTATTCCTTCAGGATCGTTATGTTCCCTTTCTGGAGATTGTCGTCAAGCCAAATCTTGAAAGTGATGCAAACCTCTATCTTATGCCCGAGCATCCGGTGGTAAGGGCATTAGTTTGGATGATTTTTCTTGTTGACTTCTTCCGGCCTCTTGGGCTCTGGTAACTGGAAATATGGTGTCTTCATTAAGCTGCGGAACATCTTCGCCACTGCTTCAATTTTGAATGGATATTCCTTGTTCAAAAAATCTTTCAGGGTATGCTGTGGACAAGGCGGTTGTTCATAATGCTGAGGTGACTGATAGCTCAGTCGAGGTTGTTGATAACCCTGCTGAGGTTGTTGGTAAGTACGTTGCGGTGGTTGATAGCTATACTGTGGCCGCTCTGGCTGTATCTGTACTGGTTGCTTGCCCTTATCTACTGTCGCGACGATTCTGGACTTCTTTTCGAATGTTTTTACGGGCTTCTACTTATCGCTTTTGTCCACGAAACTTAGCTATTTTGCTTCCTCTTGTAAGCTCCCGGCCTTGCTAAGCAGCTTCTCAAAAGTCTTGATTGTAAATCCTTTAAGGAGAAGTTCTATCGGGCCATGGATACTTTTAAGCAAGATGCCGACTGCATGTTGTTCCTGAAGCTGTGGTTCACACTTCATGCTTAAATTTCACCATCGAAGTATGTAATCCACTAGAGTTTCGTTCAGTTTCTGGTGTTCCACCACTAGATCACCGATGGTGATGTAGTGCCGAGCCCCGGCGAACCTCTTAACTAAAAGGTTTTCTAATTCTACAAAGGTTTTAACTGAACCATTTGGCAATTCTGCGTACTAATCGAAGGCAATCCCTGACAGGCTGCTGAGGAACTGTCGAAAGAGTAAGGCGTCACTCCCACCGGCATTACAGCAACTAGCACGAAAGTGTGCGACATGCTGTCGGGGGTTTCCTGTTCTGTCGAAAGTCTTAAACAGAGGTGGTACGAAGCCTTTCGGGTATTGGACTGCATCGAACTCTTCGGGGTAAGGTCTACCCATCTGAATAGATGCTCCACTCTTGGATTGTGCTAAAGCTTCTTGCACCTGCTGTTCTACCATGTTTTTAATGTCCTTTTCGAGAATCATACTCTGTGTAGAATCCTTCTTTGGTTGCTCGTCTTCGTTGACGGATGTGATCTCTTTTCCTCCATCTGCAATATGGATGATCTTTGGGCGTGTTTCTTTCTGAGGTTGTACTTGACTCTGGAGAGTGGCTAAAGCAGCAGCCATCTCTTCCATCCTCCTTGCCATCTAGGAAATTGTGTCATCTCTTTCCCAAAGCTGTGCTCTCATCACTTCCGGTTCATCTCTTTCCGCAGCTGTCGGAGCACCTTACGAAGCTGACGATCCTCGTGTCTCAACCATGTTGATCTTGGCATACTCCTCATCCATGAACTCTGATGAGTCAACTTCATTTTCCAACTTTTCTCCTCTTTCTTTTGCCAACCGGCGGATATCCGTCCTTAGCTTTCCTATAGCATCCTCGAGGGGTCTCTTCCAGACGGTCTCGCGGTTGTCGTGTGATGGTTGTTGAACTTCTTTTCCGGGAGTTTCTTTTATTGCAGTAGCACTTCCTTCTGATTCAGGCTCTTTGACGAGGCTTTTCTTCTCAGGCCATTGTGTTAGTCTCGGCTCGGTAATAATAGGTTGCCACACCATCCTTCTTGCAGCAGAAGGCCTAGGACCGGACGGTCTGTCGGCTATATGTCGGTAGGTGGTGTCCTCCCTAATATGATGTCGCGATACAACAACAAGTGAACTAGCTCTCATTTTCTTCCTTGGTTTCTCTACGGCAGTGACAGGCTCTACTCGCGGTCCGAGGCGGGATCTAGTTGGCACTCGTCCCATTCTTCTTAGGATTTCTGACACAGTGCATCTTTCTTTCTTTGCCAATTCTATCACAGCTTGTAGCCGAGCAAATGGCGCAGTCTTAACCTCTTTTCTTTTCGTAGTTACTATAGTATGCAGTGTCGGGTAGTGTAGCGGCAATCCTTCGGACATCTTCTTCATCCGATGCAGCAGAGAGGGGTGAAACCTACTCCCTTCCAACAGAGGTATATACTCAGGCAGTTCTTCTCTTTCCTCGGGAATTTCTTCTAGATAAGCAACTTCAGCAGCCTTGGCTTTCTCAATCCTGGCAATCTTTCTGCTTCTATTTCTCCTTTGAGTCCAAGTTAGGGGTGCAACTCTTGAACTGGACCCAGTCTCGAAAACAGATGGTAGTGTAGCAAAATTTGTACCTTCCACGGTGATAGGCTCATCACAGACTTGGATTTCCTTCACCTTTAGTTTGGCAGAAGTCGGGGTAGGTGCAGAGATGACGAGACCGGTGGGGATAGAGATAACAGTCCTCCTATGAATAGCAGAACTTCTCTCGGTTGGAACTTTTTGCAGGGGAGGGAATTCTTGAGTCGACTTCAGGTTGAACTTAATTACGGGCTCTTCAGTTTCTGGCACTTTGTCCATTAGTGCGAAGAGAGTGACATCAGCGAACTTGATATCTGTGTTGTCGAATCCTTGTCCAAAACGGATGATCCCGTTGTCGGGAAGTTCATCCTTGTAGATAGCGAAGTCCATTCCATTGGTGAAGGAGAAAATTAACTTTGGGGCAGTCATTTTCTGCAGTGTAGATTCCAAATGTCAGTCCCAAATTATGCTTCCTTTCGTCACAAAACTTAAAATGAAAAAGAAAGAGTCCGAACACATTCCCGTTTATCTTAGTGTATTTTTTATTTTTAAGAGAATTTGTTTATTAGAAGGTTGTTTATTAGAGGATTTGTTTATTAGGAACGAAACGTTTAAAGAACGGAGTTTATAGAAAAAGGAAGGGACCCGGTTCGGAATTGAAAAGGAAGAGAAATTCTCGCAAAACTTCTCAACCCGAAGGACCGCTCCTAAGCTAACACCTATTGGGGGTCCGACCCACCTCAGAAAAAGAGGTAAAAGGATTTTGGAACCTCTCTGTTTAGGGGTGTCTAAACAGTGGCTCCTAAATCCGAGAGAAGTTGGCTATACCCGTTCAAGATAGAAATGAACGTGTTATGCCAACGGAAAGAATGCTAGTTTGGTCCACTAGGGATATGGACTCACTATCGATTTATGAAAGCAAAACCATCTAATCAAAATGGAGAGAGGAACTATTCCCCAGCGGAGTCGACAGAAGCTGTCGGCATATTTTTAGGTTGTGTTTTGAAAAGGGGTCGCCTACGAAATTGTCGCCGAATTTTAAATTTTAAATTTAATTTAAATATATATAATTTGGAAGGTAGTATTTGATTTTGAAAATAATTTTAAATTTGAAAAATTATAAGATGTGAAATTAAACTGATCTCACATCCCGAATAGTTTATATAAACGAGCACCACACCACAAACCATGTATCTATCCCGAAGAATAGACACACTGCTTGATGATGGGGCTCGATTAAATAAACTAGATGATTTGTCACATCCGTTTGGTCTGCGAACCAAATTTATAAGCTGACAAGTTCCCCTGTTTAAAATAAAGAAATTAAGCAGGGTTTATATTACTTGGGTTCTTAAAGTTCCCTATAAGGGCAAGCCCCTATAGTTAATTACATCTTAAATGACGGGAATCATATAAGAAAACTCTCGATAATGATCAGTGGTTTTGCTCTCAAGAATTTCAAATTTTAAGGTTTTCAAACAATTGGATTTCGAAAATTTCAATTGGGAATGGATCAAATTTGGAACAGTTAATTTCAAGGTCCAAAGGAAGAGAAGTAGGAGAAGCTGAGGATCCAAGAAGAATATTGGCAACTTCCCAAACTATCCTATGGTTTGGTTTCAATTTGAGAATTTATTTAATATTGCAATCCTGCCAATTTTAATTAATTAGGACTTATATTTATATGATATAATCACAGAAATAGCCTCGAAGATGTGAGGGTTTATGTCATACCAAACGACCACCTCGGAATCCTAAAATTGGTTAGGGCTTAATTTACATAACATGATTATGAAAATGCCTAACAAAGAGTTGAGGATTTATGTTGCAATAGGCAAACTACCTCGAAATCCTATGGCTTGGTTATTTAATTCTAAGAAAGGTTTAGTCGGTGTAGATCCGAGTTTTGTCGAAGTAGATTGCCGTGCTCGCCCACTATGCTCCGAGCTCCTTGTTGTTGCGAGGTTTAGTTTTAGAAGGTGAAAATCAGGAGATGAGAGAAGTGTTTTGGTTTAGAAATCTTAAAGACCAAATATTTTTAATATTTTAATTAAAACAAATCTTAAAGTTATTTAAACATAACCGATTAAGATCCCACGGTTCCGTCATCCCGGCACCGTTATTTTCATCGAATTCACTTAGTCCAGATGAATTTGCTAAACTCAACTGAATGAGTTCCACACTCTCATTTAGACCGTGGGAAATCCCGTTAGCAACATGTCGGTTACATCATCCGAGGTATTCCTGATCATTCAACGAGACATTTTAATTTAGTTGCAATTGTAGTTTTGTTGTTCTGTTTGTGATTAAGTTTTGAGTTGTTTTATATTTTGGAATGTTGTGGCGGTGAATTTTATCTTGTGGTAACTTTTAATTTAGTTTTGGGTTTCAGTTTTGTGACTATCCTAAAGGTTTCCGTTTTCATGCAACAATCTTGTTTAACATGCAAGAAAAAGTAAAGTGCAGTGCATGTAAGTAAATTGTAATAAAGCAAATTGCAATAAAATAAAAGCGTACTTGGAGGGTCTTCCGGTCATCCCAAGCTGCACTTAAAACACATGTTAAGGCATTTAAATATTTCAACAAGTACCTAGGTAAAGCTAAGGGAAGGTTCTGGTTGTCTACCAAGATCATAATCCTATAACTAGTCATTTCCTATGACGTCTAGGTTCTTGTGTTTTGTTTATGGATGATTTTCTTCACCATAGAACAATTAAATTCAATTGTTCTTCTAAAACATCCCGTCATATTGAAGAAGTGCTTAGGACGAGTCCTAAACATCTTTTCAATACTTCCGAGATTATTTTGAGTCCAAGTAAATTTAGTTGCACAGGTGAATTAATCATCCAGGAGTTTAGTTAACCTTTGTCTCTTACTCAGGGAACTTGGGCATTTGATTACCTGATGAATGAAGTGACATCTCACTTAATACTCCATTTAAGAGTTATAATAATTAAAGCCTTTAGAGGCAAGTTGGTTTGTTGAAAGTTTTAATCATTCTTAATTTGAAGTTTGAGTTAATGGTTTAAAGTGATTTAGTTTAATTATGAGGTTTTAATTAATAATTTTAATTTTGGAATAGTGTTCAAATTATTTTTAGTTTAAATCTTTGTACTTTAATATTTTAAATTTGTTTTACTTTTATTGTTGGATGATGTTAATTTAATATAATTTAAATTTAATTTAATTGAATTTAACTTAATTTAATTTAATTTAATTTCAATATTTTAGATTTAATTTAACTTAATTTAATTTAATTTTAATTTTAATTTAATTTTTACTTAATTTAATTTAATTTAATTTAATTGTTAAATTATTTAATATTTTGAGCTTTTCTTTAATTTAAGGGTTATTTATTTTTAATTTTTAATTTACTTAGTTTGCATTATCATTTTAATCTTAATTAAGAGTTAAATATTATTGAAGTGATTTATTTAGGGATTTTTTTATTAAAGAATTAATATCCCCTCAAGTTATATCCATTATTTTTAATAATTCAAATTTTCATTAATCTTCCAAAATTTAAATTGTTTAAATAATTAAAGTTTCATTTTTGGTTTATTAAAAGTGATTAATGGGTTCCTACCCTTATAATTTCCCAAAGTTTCAATCATCCAAGAAAGATAAAATCAAATATTTTACCCTCCACTTTAATTAAACCTAAAATTTTAATAAAGGGGTTTAAATTCTTTAATTACATTTATGCCCTTTTAAGCTTATTTATTTCATAACTCATTACATTGAGTTCAAATGAACTTGAAATTTTTATGTCACCTCACTCACATGTCAATTAAGAGATTAGAGGAGAAAATGTGATTTTTCTGAATTTAATTTATTTATATAATTATTTTTAGTGAAAAATAAGGGATTTCAAGGAAAATTCAACAACATGACCAAGGTAAGGTTTCTGTCCTTAAGAAAACTATGGGATATTCCTAATGACTAGAGAACCACTTGGACCAATTTTGGTGATTTCTTAAATTATATTTTATTTATTATAATTATTTTGAGTTTTGGAGTATTAATTAATTATAAAATAAAATTAAAGTTGAAAAATGAATTTTATATTTTTCTTAAATCTCTCTGACCTCAAGGAGTTCAGAGAAACAAATTTTACAATTTTGTTTTTATTTTTCTTTGATTTATTGGAATTAATTTAGTGAAAAGGTTGGAAAATACATTTTTTTAATATTAAAAGTTGTTTTAAGCATTTAAAATTCAATATCTTTACTTTGAGACTTGGGAAAAATATTTGGTTTGTTCCTAAGTGATTAGGAGTCAAAATATGACATTTTTATGGTTTTTAATATTTTTATGATTTTTATTATTTTTAAATTATTTAAAAAACTAAAATATGATTAAAAATGAAAAATTTTATAAAATTCCAATTTTAATTTTTATAGACTCCTCTGATGTCAGAGAGCCCACAAAACCAATTTGGTGATTTTTTGAAATGTATTTTTGGAGTTATGAATTTTTAAAGTTTAATTTTGATCATGTGACTTAATTAATTCATTTAGTGGGGCTAATCATTTCCAATTGACCTCAAATTTTTATGCAAGGTTCTCTGTATCCTAAAGATCAATGGAGAATTGATTTCAAGTTATTTTAATGTGTTAACCCGAATTAATTAAAATTCAATTTTCGGTATTTAGGCTAATTAGGGTTATTCTTAATGAATTAAGCCTAACCATAATTATCCTAGGGTCCTCTAGTCCTAAGGAACTTCACCAAATTTTCCAAGAATTTTCTAAGCAACATGCTAATTATTGAAATTAAAATACCAAAAACAGTGACATAAACTTGAAAAATACATAACTTTCCATAGAGATGGCCTCTGACCTTAAAAAATTCAAGGAATGTTCCCAAGATCAGAGGCTTCAAAAGCCCTATGGTCTCATGCCATGGTGAATTTTCTATGCAAATGGAGAATCAAAATACTGAAATGAGTAAATAATTAATTAAAAATAAAATACTCATCATAATAACTTCATTTCTTTTCCACATTATTCTCCTCTGTTCACTGAGCAAGAGGGTATTTTTAGTTTATTTTTATGATTTTTCTAAACAAAGATATGGATTTTCTAAGTTCTGGGTATTTAAATAAATAGAAAAAATCCTATTTATCTACTTATCCGACTCAGCGCCGCGTCAACCTACGGCGGATCGAAAGACCACGCGGCGCTCTCCCATTCGATGCCGCCATCTGAATCAGTAGCCACGTGTCCCGCTGTCTCTCTCCTTCCTCTGATCCGACGCATTCTGAGCCGTTCAGCCGATACACGCGCGATCTGACGGCGCCTGGTCATCGTCTACGACTGGTGTGCATCTGTGACCGTCCACACTAAAACCCTAAGAACTCTCTCCTTTCTCAACAGATTTTCGTGTTCTTATGCCCTATAGATTCGTCTTAAAGAGACAAACACATCCATACGGTTTACATGCCATGAAATTAACTGGAATGAAATGAAGAATTGCTGGAAGCTCGGGAGGAAGGAATAATCCATACCTTTTCTCTGAGAAGTGTAGCTTCAATCAGAGAGTTGTGTCACCTTCGATTATAACCAAGGAAGCTCCAGATGAAGCCTCTGGCTCTGGGGAATTGTCTAAGTATGAAAGTGTCCACAGCCGATTTCAAAGCTTGGAGGCTAGAGCAACTAGGTGGCCTGGAGAGGGGGCTTTCACTATGGAACTCCTTCTCTTGGTCCTGTGCAGGTGTGGGTGAGTTTAATTTGAGTTTGGTGGAGGTTTCAGAAATGTCCTGGTTCTGGGCTGAGAATTGAGCTCCAAAATTGAGCTCAATCAATAGGGTTTAGGGCAGGAGAGCAGTGGGGATCAATTGCTCTAGGTGAGGAGAAGGTCCTGGAGCAATTTTGGCAGAGATTTGTTTAGGTCTGGTTCATCACCTTCTTTGGCCGAGAGGTGGTATGGTTTAAATAGAGGTGGCTGGAGGGCTTCCCAGGGGGGTTTAGTGGCTTGGATCAACTGCTCTGGTGAGGAGAAGAACAGTCATAGTGGCCATTAGGCATGGGACAAGTCAGCAAGGCAAAGTCCAAAAATTAGCTCACATGGGTACTCTCGGCCTAGTGGTTTCCGGCGGCTGTGGTGGCTGGCCGGCCAGGGTCAGGTCACCCTCAAGGTCAGGGAGGTCAGGGCTGGGGATTAGTGCAGTCAATTGGCTGTGGACATGTGTAAAGGGCTTGATTTAAATGGAATGGGAGAAGGCTCATTTTGGCTTAGTTTGGTTCAACTCATGTATTAGGCTAGATGCACCTCCCCAAGGCTTGACTTTGGGCTGGGAGGAATCATTTGGGTCGGCCAAGAGAGAGTGGTGAGGTCTCTTTCCATGGTGAGATGGCTAAGCTTGGTTTAGAGTGTGACATGAATGGGGTTAAAAAGCTTAATGAAGGATTAAGAAAGAGGCCCCCTCCATTTGCCATAAATGACATGGTGAGGTGTAAAGTGACTCCCATGGCTTGCATATGGCTTATGCATGGCTCCATGGCTTCATTTGGCTTGCGAAAAGATTTGGTCAATTTCATGAAAGAGGATTTTATGAATTTTGGCATTTTGGTGGAAATTTGGGTGAAGCTGGATTTGGAATGGTTTAATGATGATTTTGAAACTTAGGGGTGATATCAATTAAAGGTATGATGAAAAGAAATTGTCATGTGGGCTTTAGAGCCAATTTTGGGCTTTTGGATTTAATTTGGATGGGCCTTTAGAAAGGTTTAAGGTGGTAGCCTTTTAGGTTTGAAAACAAATTGGTAAATGGAAATTTTGTAAAAGATTGGGCCAAAAAAATGTTGGGTTTAGTTGAGGGATGTATCATGAGTGATCTAGATTTGTTTGGGCTTTGATTTTGGGATTTGAGCCCATTTGGGTTAGGTTTGGGTTTAGGCCAAAATTGGGGATTTTTACTTTGGGTTAGGTTTGGGTGGAGTTTAGGTTCCAATTTGGGGAAAATATTGTTAGTTTTTTGTTTGTGGGGATATTAGGAAGGTTTAGGAAAAGATTTGGGGTTAATTGGAGTTGAATTGGGTTGGTTTGGGCTAAGTTTAGGTCATGGGCCAAAATTGTGCTTTAGGCTTCAATTGGAATTGGATCCAAATGGCAATCAAATTGGGCTTAGATTTGGTTAAAATTGATATTGGGGATATTGAATTGAAGTTTAGAATTGAATTGGACCAAAATTGAGGTCAATTAGGTTGATTTGGTTTGACATTGGGCTTACTTTGGTTAAAAATGGGTCAAATTGGGGGTTTTGGTAAAAGTGAGTTAAATTGAAAAAATTGGCCTATGGTGTAGTTGAACAAAATGAAATTGAGAATATTTGGGATTTTTTGGAATTTTTGGGGAATTTTTTGAATTTATGGAATTTTTGGTTAAGAATGGCATTTTGGGTATTTGGAGGGTATTGGGGGGTATTTTTGGAAATTTTGGTATATTTGGCTAAGGATAATCAATTTGAGTGGAGAGAAATGTTTAAGATTGGTTTTGAGGAATTTTGGGTAATTTAGGTGATTTTACAAATTTTGGGTAGTTTCAAGGACATTTGGTAGGTTTAGCAGGTGTAGGGCCCCGGGGGTCAAAAATTGAAATTTTGGAAAAATGAAGATTGATCAAGTTTAGGTAGAATGGAATCACGTTGGTTGAGCCATGAGGCCATATCAAGTCCATAAGAGCCATGAGAGGACTCATTTGAGGCATTCACTATGTTGATCCTAACCCTCTTAGCCAACGGTTTAGGGGTTGAGGACCATCCATATGGATTACCTACACGAGTCAGGAAGTCAAGCTAGGTATGAATGGTTTTAGGATTTGGAATGTGTGTGAAAGTGTAATGTGTGCAGGTCAACCCTCACCAGACCAGGCCACCCAAGGTAGTCCTAAGGCCAAAGAGTCCTATAGGGAACTCATCTTTTAAACCTCCACATTTGATCTTAACCCTCCAAGTAACTTAGAGGTTTACAATCAAACTTATGGGGTTTGTAGGGAGTTTAAGAGGTGCTTAATTTTATAGGTGGTGGGTCCCATTTCTAGTCCTCTAAGATAGTCAAAGGGAAAGCCTAAGGCTAGATCCTAAGTACTAAGGAGAGAGAAGAGAAAAGACCTCATCAAAAATGAGGTCAACAGTTGTCTAAAGAATAATATATGTATGTTCATGAGAGATGTGAAATGATGGATGCTACCAAAAATAGTGAACTTTTAATTCCATCTGTTGAAAAATCTCATGAACTTAAGATGGATGTATCCCATACAATTTTAATGCCTACTTATTTAGGGAATTCATCTACACCACCAGTCTTTATATCTTCAGATTCGACTCAATTACAAGAAAAACCTGAATTGAATAATGAACAAGATAAAGTTATTGAACTAAAACTTGGAAGAGAATTTTAGGATATATTTCGAAAGAATTTTGAGTTGAGAAAAGAGGATAAGGATATTGAAAGACAAATAGAAGAAATTCATAAGAAAATAGAAAAATTTATTTTCTCAACTAAGATAAATATATGAAGAGCACCTACATCATTTACTCAGTACCAAGGGAAAGACTTGGAAGATAACTTGAAACATAAGTGTAACATAGAAGATTTTGATCCAAAATCTGAATTATGTAGAGAGAATCCTATCTAAAATTTAGGAGATCTTGAAGTATTTTATAGAGATCCATTTCTTAAAAATTTCAAGGATGATATTAATATGTAAATTCAAAAAATCAATAGAAGAATATTAGAGAAAGAAAGAAATTTGAGGAATAATGATATGAATCAATCTGAAAAGGAAGAGCTGAATAAAAAATTAAAATTCAAGGTTTTTGTAGGAATCCCTGGATCTGAAAAAGATTGGGCAGTTGATCAAGGATTACTTAATTAGAATTTTGATCCAGGAGGAATCATTTATCGGGCTGGCGACGTTAAACAAAGCTCTTTATGGGAGGCAACCTATTGTTATCGGTGTGTTTTGATTTAGTATGCCTGAGAGTCATGATTGTTAGTGTTGTATTGTGTTTGCTTTAGTGTGGATTGATCAGCTTGATTAATGATCAGTGAATGTTTGGATTTTCAGTGGATTGACTTTATCTTTATGTGTCATTATGGATTGTTCAGTTTGATTGATGCTTGGTGATGTTTTGATTCCTAGAGATTTGATTTGATCTTTGCGTGTCATAATGGAGGTGATTCCTCAACTTCTTATTATGGTTAGAATATTATGTTCTCTTGTAGTAATTGGATTGACGAGTCCACTTGACTCGGGTCTCACCCAGACTTGAGTTTTACAAGGAATATCATGAATTTGAACTGTGACAGTTCCATCTCAATTTTGTTACTTCTTTTCTCTGACTTTGTTTTCATTTAGTAAGAGTCATGAACCTATTGGATGAATAAATTGTGGATGATCTTACACCACGATTTATAACTGTTAGAGGTGCATACTTAGTGGGATAAGGTGATGCCTGAGGTTGGTGTTCGCGACCTAACTTATCAGGGTAAATCTTTTCTATGGGATTATAATCTATAAAATCATTTAAAAATACCTAATTTATTAGTCTAACGGTTCCGTTAGAGGAAGTAAGGTAGTGAGTTAATGGAAAAATTAACCTCATTTATTATGTGTGTTTGTGTTTGTGTTACAATTTTATTTAAGACTTGAAGAACATTTTTATATCCCCATCTGATACCTATCATTCTAGTTAAACTTTTATTTAATCAATTTCAATCTGGCATGCTTAGTTTAGATTTTCTTCCTACTACATATGGTTCTGTCCTGACGAATACTTGTAGATGTTTTTATAGACATTTGTGGTAGATAGAAATTCTAAACTATTTTTCTATCTGCTTATATCTTCTATACTAAATGTTATATATGTTAAAAATCAAGTTTGAGGGTAGGAAGAAAAATATATTTTAAAGTTAGTATACTTCTCTTTAGTTTAATATTATTGCAAGCATGTTTTAGGTTAGATTTACTTTCTCCTGCAGGCATTCTATTCTGATTATGCATGTATAAGACTTTGATAGGATGTTGTAGTAGCTAGTAAATTTCAATTACTTTTTCTTCCTGCTACATTTTATGTAATTAATTGCAAAATATTTTAAAATTCAATTTTAGGGGAAAGAAAAATTTTTAAAACGTAACTTTAATTGCCCTCAGTAGTCTGTATTTAGTTTGATATCACTTTTAAAATAACTTGTGGTATGTGGTGTTATCTTTAGGTTACTATAATTTTGATTTTAGGAATGTTAGAAAAATAACTTAGTTGAAGTCCTATGTGATGAAACTGTTCTAGAGTTAAGATATTTTGCAGAAAACATTAGGAAAATGATTTTACTATTTATGGTAGAAAGGAGTTGAATATTTGAAAAGCTAAGATTACTAGATTTATACTTAATGAGAATTATACCTTTATTGAAAACTTTTTCAAACTAATACTTACACTTTTAGAAAGTAAGGGAATGTTTTGAGTTTTGGACTTTAGAAATGAGATAGTGAAATCCAAAATTATTAAAGGCTTATCCAGATATAATAATTCTCACATAAAAAAAGAAAAAAATGGGGACTGAAAATGATTCCAAATGAAAGAAAAGAAAAAGAAAAAAAAAGGAAAAAAAAACGAAAAAGAAAAGTGAAAATAAAATATGTGAGGAGAAGCTTGAGGAGAAGCCTAATCAAAAATTGGTTTCAATTGAATCTTTTTAATTTAAATAACTTAAAAACAATCCTAAGCTTATTCTTATTTCAAAAAATATTAGTTAAATTGGTATGGATAAGGTGCTTAAATTCTATTTTTATATTTTTTATAAATATTTAGTTTGACAAGTTTCAATAATTGAATATGAGATACTCTTACACTCTAGTCCCAGGTTGATTTGCTACAAGTTCTCTTATATTACACTATAATATTTTTGAGATAAAATTATAGGAAACTCTATTGAAACCCACAACCACAAGTCAACATATTTGGTTTTTAAAGTTATAGTGTTACTTGAGGACAAGTAACAGTTAAGTTTGGGGGAGTTGAAAAGCCTAAAAAATGCTTGATTTTACATATACATTTTATGCTCAATTTTAATGATATTACACTTTAATGGACGGTATTTTACATTGTGGAAGTATCTAAATGTGTTGTGCCAAATAGAAGCAATTATATTCTTTACTCTTACTTGGTTCTATAAATAACATTGGTTAATTTGAAGCTTTGAAATCATGTAGATGGGTTAGGCAGGGAAGATACTAGCTCTCACTCTAGAGTTCCCTCGATTCCCTCCACCTAGGGGCTAACATCTCATAACAAAATTTTTCACATCAAACCAAATTAGGGGGCTTTAGCCTGTCACTCTAAAGTCCTCTAATGTTACTCCCTATTATAAACATATCTTCCAATTTATTTGCACCCAAACATATGGACTACAATTCTCATCCATACAATTACATCTGATTCTTTCTAATTGTTGATAGAGACAATACCGCAATGGATCTTACATAATCTAATAAAAAATTTTAACATCTTAATTGGCCAAATCAAGAGGTAAATAAAGTGAAAGGTAGTGAATCATCACAACTTCTTCCAACATTGAAATCTTATACTTCACACAACTTCCTTCTATAATTTAATTACTTCATCAGTTAAAAGGAACAATATTAAGAAAACTACTCAGAATCCAATCCATGGAGAAAACACAATCACAACTTAATTTGAAAGTAGAAATTATAGTGAAAACAAGAAAAGTCTTACTTTAAAACCAAATGTAAAACAATGTTAAACACTTATCTGAAAATCCTCTCCATAGGACTCTTGAAGTTCCTTTGAAACTTTGCTTTCCCTTTACAAGACACAATAGAGGTTGGCGCCCAACTCTGTTGACTCCAAATCTCTATTCTACTCTTAATAAAAACTAGATAAAATTGATAAAAAAAAAAGGTGGATGAAGTGGAAAGTTGTGCTCTCCAACATAAACTGGACTTTTAACACTAATCACACCCTCCAATAACAACCATTTTTCTGATCTTCAAGTCTTCTTTTTAAAATTTTCCAAAAGATGTCTTGGTGTCTCTTGGTGTCTCTTTAAAATTTGTCCAAATTCAATGTATCCATCAAGAATACATCCATCCATTTAAATTTTAAATTAGTTTTGGTGCTGATGGGATGTTAGTAAAGTTTAAACCAAAGGATGCTTCAAAAACCCCTTCAAATTTGTGCTAAAATCAAATAAAATTCGTCACTTTAATTATGGCGCCTATGAGCCAAGGGTCCAACGCTTAATCACCAAAGTCCAATTTTTTACACCATTTAATTTTTGCTCCAAATTCGATCTTCTTTTCTCCTTTCATCTTAGTCACTTATTTTAATCATACCTACAAGAAAAACACAAAAATACATTTCATTAAAGTGCAATATCATCAAAAATAAGTATAAAAATGTGTTTAAAAGCAATATATATTTTAGGTATATCAAAATCCCTAAACTTAAAATGTTACTTGTCCTCAAGTGACACTTAACCACATAAAAAATCTTAACATGCAAATTATGTAAATGAGTTTCTTTAGGAAGGTTTCAAAATTTTGTTCTAGAAATGAAATAGTCCAATTTAGAAAAAAAATTTAGTAAATGAGACCAACTTAAAGTTTAGAAGGTTCTTAAGTAAAGGATAATGAAAAATATTAGTTCCTATCTAATTCAAAAATACTTGTAGATTTTTCAAAATATAAGATTCAAACATTTCATCTAACTCACTTAAAATTTTCATTTGGAAATAATTTTACTTACTACATTATAACATTAAGCTTTAGATTTTCTCAAAACTTATATTTTAAACTTTAGGTACGGAACCAATTTTTGCTTAGGCCCTTAAATCCTCAAGCTTTTCCTTCCTTTTTATATACTATTTTTCTCCTTTTTCTTTTTCTTCTTTCTTTTTTTTTTCTTTTTTTTTTCTTTCTTTTCTTTCTTTTCTTTCATTTTTTTTATATAAGGCAAGGATTACTGTATCTGGATATGCCTTTAATGATTTTGAATTCCACCCTTTCATTTAAAATAAAGGTCTGATATATATCTTTCACTTAAAAATCATAATAACAGTGTTGAAAATTATTTCTCAATAAAAGAAATTTAAGCTTTGAAAAATAAAAAGTTAAATCTTCTATTTATCCAAAATACAACACTTCTTACTAAATATAGCTTAACTATATTTAACATTTCTTTACTAAGAAAATTTTAACTTTAAATTTTTCATAATTACTATAAATTTTAACTAAATTCTCCTACTCATTTCTATATTTAAAATTTTGCTTCCCTAATATAACTTTATATACATAATTATTTTCAATCAAAAATCAAATTTTATTTAAGTATTCTTGTGAATAAATAACATTTTAGTTTTTTGAAAGTTTGTTTTTAAATTCCCCCAAACTTTAATTTTTAATTAGGATAAAACATTTAAGCATAAAAATGATACATGGGTAAGAATTAAAAAAACTAGAATAACATGCTTGCAGGAATCTTAATATTCTAAATATGCAAGTATAATAGTTTAAAAACAAGGAGTAAAAAGAAATCAAATCCAGTTCTTCAGTTTTTCCTAAAATAGAAATTTCAAAATTTTAAAGGACTTCTACAATAGTGGAGGTTTTCAAAATAAATACACACCAACTTAACATAACACAAATCACAACATACTAGAAAATAAATGGTTGTAAATTTTGAAAAGTTTAAACATACTATATAAATAGTGGTTTCTAATAGTGTTCTAATTTTTTTTTAATATTTATAAGAATTAAATTAGACACTACAAAAAAACTCAAACACTAGAAACACATAAAAATATTTACTACCACAAACACATCATGTATTACATCATAAAACATAAATACAACAAATAAACATCTGAACGTGCGTAATATAAATAGTCTAACTATAATCTACACAACATCAGAGTTCACACCAAAATACATCACATTACATATCATCAAATAAAAACATCACAAAACATAAGAAAATCACACACAACATCACAAACATAACAATCCTACTCATCATCATCATCATCTTCATTCCAGTCTCTAGATGTCAAATAAGGTATATAAAAAGGATGAGGGGGCATCTCAGCATTGTGATCTCCTCTAATCACTCTGTCCATGTACTGTTGATAATTCTCCTCATATTCATCATGTTTTACAGTATACCTTTCAATATTTTAAAGCTTACCATCCATATCTCTAACATGCTCTCTAGTAAGACTCACCTTCTTCAAAATATTTTGTAATAATCCAGTTTGTGAATCTTTGGAGGATAATGCATGTGCAGTAGAAGCACGAGAAGTAGAAGCAATAGAAGCAGAAGCACTGGAAGCTCTAACAGATCCTCCTTTCCAGCCAAATACTGAATGTACAGTGTAAGTGTTCACATTTACACTAGTAATAGGTCTAAGTGGCTGAAGAACCTCTTCCCATGTTTCAGACATAACACCAAACTACTCACAAAGTGAATAAATTAGAGATAGAACTCATACCTACAGTAGTAGTAGCTTTGGTACAGTTCAAAATATAATAAAAAATAATAGCCCCAATATCTATAGGCTTTCCCTGCTGAATACAATGGTTCAGAACAGTTCTCTCTCTTGTAACTTCACTGACATGACTTGAAGGCGGATGCTTAGATGAGATAAAGTAATGTCATGCCTTTGAGTTGGCATTCAACTTAGAGGCTTGAAAATTCACTCTCCTTTCATTTGAAATCTTCCACAAACCTCTTCCATCAATAAGAAAGGCTATAATCTCATCTAACTCTCCCTCAGAAGGATGATAATTCGCATAAAAACAAAACATCACAGAAGGTAAATGGTAAAAAGTATTAATTACCACAGATGAAAAATCCACTTGTTGCCTCCTAACCATCACCAAATTGTCCTCAGCGGCAAGTTAGCATAGAACCCCTCACCATAGAAATAACTGCAACAGCAGAGAAGTAACAATATCTTTCCCAATTCCTTCTAACAATCATCTCTTCAATATCTCCTCCTTACTTGCTAAAAACTCAATTTGGAATCAATTTCCACGATGCAAGTGCATCGATGTAACGATTCTCTCCTCTTGAACTGACAAATTTTCAGAATCAAATTTTGCTTTTCTTTCGAGCGTTTTGACTTTAGAGCCATCTCTAAAAATTCACTATAAATTCCAAATTTAAACTAAACTTGTTAACTCAAGTTACAAAGGTAAACTCCACTAAATCCAAGCAATTTCTCATGCTTTTCCTCAAATTTTCACCAAGAATAGTGATTTTTGGATTTTTCAATAATGTACTTAAAATACATGGTGAAAATAAAAAATTTTTACTTAGGGGTAGTGATCATAACTTAAGGAATTCAAATCCAACAAATTTCAACGAAATCAGCTCTAAAATTATCCAAGTAGTGATGCACTAGGCTCCTATTTTACGAAACCGAGCGGTTGAAGGTGATGGGGGTGTTAAAATGGCAAATTTCAGGTTTTTAACTGCAGAAAATCAATTTTCGCAAATTGGCGCCTATGCACGAGGCATATGGTTCTTAGCCGTGAAATCTGGCACTTATGCGCCGTCAGTTTGACGCTTAGGCGCCAGTGCCCAAATTTTGACAATTAGCTTAATTCCATAAAAAATCTGAGTTAATCACCTTTAATATCCTCAAATAATTATTTCTCCCCATAAAATTTTCTAATACTCAAAAAGTACTCTTTAATTTCAAATGATTCCACACAAATTTTACACAAACACGAACTTATATTACTTAAATATCAAAACACACTTAATACAAACTACAAATTTCTATCCATACACTTTGGATGAAATTCTCTAAAACATAAGTTCAAACACATGTAATTAAACACAAACTTACATCATTGAGATGTAACAAACATATGTAAAGTGCAACAAACACAAACATTAACAAAAAACAACTTAAACACTAAACAAACACAATCAAACCACTACACCACACATAATTTAATTCCAATCTCCATTAGGTGGATTATATCCAGAAACACCATTAGTTCCATTTCAACCATCTAGAATGTAAA
The DNA here is from genome assembly GCA_022702705.1 of Papilionanthe hookeriana x Papilionanthe teres. NCBI lineage: Eukaryota > Viridiplantae > Streptophyta > Magnoliopsida > Asparagales > Orchidaceae > Papilionanthe > Papilionanthe hookeriana x Papilionanthe teres. The sequence goes on from CM040426.1 coordinate 115,530,973, forward strand.
TCTGATAAAATGGGCGATGATTAAAAGATTTTACATCTTCTTCTTCAATCCATTTATTCTTCAGATACATCACTCTATTCGCTTCTTCCACATGACTTGTATGACTGAATTGCACTTTGAGTTGCCATCCAATGTGCGCTAAATGTGAATTAATTTCATTTACCTTTGCATCAATAGACTCTACATCGGCCTTGATCTTCGGAATCCTTTCTGCTATTCCCTTGATACTCACAGCCAGAAACCCATTATATAACTCTTGCGCACTATCACAAATAAACTTCTTCTTGTTGGCATCTTCTTTCTTCTTAACTTCGCACTCCCAAGAAGACATATTTACACTCAAAATACTTTTTTTAAGACTCAAGAATGAAAATAATAATTGGGGCAAGTATCTCATAAATTCAGGGTTTTTTATAGACTTGGGAAGACACAAAACCGACCCTAGACGTGTTAAAACTCCTTAATAACTCCAAATACTACTCACCCATGATTTTTTGCTTCTACAACCTCATTTTTCATGTTTTTTATAACTGTGGCGCCTACGCGCCAACCAGCGATGCATAGCCGCCAGTGCACATTTTTGCACGGTTCTGTCAAACGTCAAAATCTTCATTCTGACTCCTCTAAGTCATTAAATAAGGTCAAATAAACACTATTATAACATAAAAAACTCCAAAATACTACCACATTTCTCAAATCAAACCAAATAAAAGCACACAAAGCAAACATAAACACCGATAAATATGGGTTACCTCCCACAAAGCACTTGGTTTAACGTTATCAGTCTGACATACCCAGAGCTTATTTTGAGTAACCCAACATCAAATTTTCATCTAGTTTAGATTGATCGACTGAAAAGTAGGTTTAAGTCTATGACTGTTCACTTTAAATATTTTTCCAGTCTTAGGATCTTTAATTCCACAGCTCCATATGAATAAACTTTCATCACAATAAATGGGCATGTCCACCTGGACTTAATTTTTCCAGTAAAAATTTTCAATTTAGCATTATACAGCAAAACTTTTTTCCCTGACTCAGATTTTTAGTAAGAATCTCTCGATCATGTCATAACTTCATCTTTTCTTTATAAATCATAGCATTTTCATAAGATTCGTTCCTTATCTCTATAAGCTCATTTAAGTGCAACAATCTCTTTTCTCCAGCATCTTTCAAATTAAAATTGAACTCTTTAATAGCCCAATATACTTTAGGCTCAAGTTCAACTGATAAATAACAAGTTTTTCCAAAAATTAGCCTATATGGGGACATTCCTATAGAAGTTCTGTAGGCATTCCTATAGGCCCACAAAGCATAATCCAATTTGATTGACCAATCTTTTCTATTTAGATTAACAGTTTTTTCCAATATTCTTTTAATTTAACGATTGGATAATTCAAGCAAACCACTTGTCTGTGGATGATAAGCAGTAGCAATGCGATGGTTAATATGATATTTCTCTACTAACTTTTCTATAATCGCATTTCTAAAATGACTTCCCCCATCAGTTATGATTACTCTTGGTATTCCAAATCTGCAAAATATATTCTTATTTAAAAACTTTGCAACACTTTGAGCATCACATCGAGGTAAAGCAACAGTTTCTATCCATTTAGATACATAGTCTATTGCTATCAAAATGTATGTATTTTCGAAAGATGGTATAAATGGTCCCATGAAATCTAATCCCCAAACATCAAATATTTCAACTTCTAACATATAATTGAGGGGCATCTCATGTCTTCTAGAAATATTGCCTACACGTTGACATTAATAACAATTTTTAATATAAAAATTAAAATCCATAAAAATTGTCGGCCAATAAAATCCAGATTGTAAGATTTTATATGCAATTTTATCAACTCCAAAATGTCCCCCGTAATCAGAATTATGACATTTTAGAATAATTTCATAAGTTTCTTTTAAAGGCACGCATCTTCGAATAATCAAATTCTTTCCTTGTTTATAAAAACGGGTCATCCCAAGAATAAGTCTTAGCTTCAAATAAAAAATTCTTCCTCCTTTGGTATGTCAAACCATAGGGTAAAATATCACTGATAATAAATTTTAGAATGTCGGCATACTACGGAACACACCACTCATTAACAGCAAACAATTTTCATCAAGAAAATTTTCATTAATTTCTTCAGCATCACAGAGAGATTTTTCAGTTTCAAGCCTGGACAGATGATCAGCAATTTGATTATCAGCACCCTTCCTATCTACTATCTCAAAATCAAATTCTTGCAAAAGAAGAATCCATCTAATCAATCTTGGTTTTGCATCATTCTTTTCCATTAAATACTTAATAGCAGAATGATCAGTCTGCACCACACATTTAATTCTAATTAAATATGATCTAAATTTATCAAAGGCAAATACTATAGCTAATAACTCATTCTCAGTAGTGGTATAATTAATTTGAGCTTCATTAAGAGTTTTACTAACATAGTAAATCACTTTGAAAATCTTATCATATTTCTGACCTAAAACAGCTCCAATAGCATAATCACTAGCATCACACATTAATTTAAAACGTTTTTCCCAATTAAGTGAAACTATAACAGATGCAGTGATTAATTTTTCTTTTAAAGTTTCAAAATCATTTAAGCAATCACCATCAAAATTAAAAGTTACATCTTTTTCCAATAAATGGCATAAAGGCTTCAAAATTTTTGAAAATTCTTCAATGTAACGCCTGTAAAATCCAGCATGTCCCAGAAAAATTCTAATTCCCCTTACATTAGTTGGGAAAGGTAAATTATAGATCACTTAAATTTTTGCAGGATCTACTTTCATACCATTTTTTGATATATGATGTCCTAAAACAATTCCTTCTGCTACCATAAATTGGCATTTCTCCCAGTTAAGGACCAAATTAGTTTCTTCACAGTGTTTCAAAACTTTAGATAGATGTTCTAAACATGATTCAAATGAAATTCCAAACACTGAAAAGTCATCATAAAAACTTTAATTCCTTTTTCTATTAAATTACAGAAAATTACCATCATACATCTCTAAAATTCAGCAGGGGCATTACATAAACCAAAGGGCATCCTTCTAAAACCAAATGTACTATAAGGACTGGTAAACATTGTTTTCTCTTAATCCTCAGGAGCAATTTGAATTTGGTGGTAACAAGTATATCCATCCAAAAAACAAAAATATTTATGCCCTGCCAGTCTATCCAAAATCTGATCTAGAAAAGAAAGTGGAAAATGATCTTTCCTGGTGGAAAGGTTTAATTTTCTATAATTAATGCATATTCGTCATCTTGTAACTTTTCTTACTGGTATTATTTTATTCTTTTCATTCACAATCACAGTAACTCCTCCTTTCTTAGGTACACAGCGAATAGGACTAACACATGCACTATCTGAAATAGGGTAGATAATTCTAGAATTCAACCACTTTAAGATTTCTTTCTTAACAACTTCTTTCATGATAGAATTTAATCTCCTTTGAGGATCAGTCCGAGGTTTGTAGTTATCCTCCATAGGGATTCTATGCATACAAATTGAAGGACTGTTTCATTTAATATCAATTATTGTCCATCCAAAGCCTTTCTTATATTTCTTCAAAATTTCAAGCAAACTCTCTTCTTCTCTTTCAGTTAATTGAGAGGAAATTATAACAGGCAAAGTTGAGGGATTACCTAAAAAGGCATACTTTAAATGATTAGGAAGCATCTTTAAATCAAGTTCAGGAGGTTTTTCAATAGATGGACCAAAAGATTCATCAGTTTTAGTCATGTCCAACATTTCAAAATTTTCATGAACATAAATTAAATTTTCCTCATGAAAATCTTCAGAATCTTGTAATTTCTCCTTGCTTTTGTTCCAATACTTTACTTTCAGATTTTTCTTTATAAGTTGATTTGAAATGGCATTCACTCAAATATTTGATAACATCCATCCTATAAAATTCATCATATTTACCTCTTTCAGGATATTTCATTGACTTTGAAATATTAAATGTAATAGTTTGATTGTTAACTCGCATCGTTAATTCCCATTTTTGCACATCTATCATTGCTCTGCCTGTGGCTAGGAAAGGTCTCCCTAAAATTATGGGAATCTCTTTATCTTCTTCCATATCCAACACAACAAAATCAACAGGAAAAATAAATTGATCCACTTTCACCAAAACATCTTTTATAACTCCTTTAGGATATGTGATCGAACGATCAGCTAATTGCAAAGTTACAATAGTAGGGGTTATTTCTCCTAATCTCAGTCTTTTGAATATTGATAACAACATAAGGTTAATGCTTAGACCCAAATCACATAAATCTTTTTCAAAAAATTTGTCTCCGATTGCACATGGAATTGTGAAACTTCCAGGATCTTTAAGCTTTTCAAGAAGCTTTTTCTGAATTATTGCACTGCACTCTTCACTAAGGGCAACAGTTTCATTATCTTCAAACTTCCCCTTTTTGTTGAGAATATCTTTCATAAATTTCACATAGCTTGGCATTTGTTCTAAGGCTTCAGCAAATGAAATGTTGATTGTAAGCTTCTTAAATATCTCTAATAATTTTGAAAATTGCTTATCCAATTTTTATTGTCGAAGTTTCTGAGGAAATGAAGGTGGTGGCTTTTCTAAATCAACCTTAAGTGGAGAAATAGCTCATTCCAAACCTTTCGGAGCGTCCTCTTTTGATTTTTCAATTTCTTCTTTCTCTACTTCAGTCTCTTTTTTAACTCTACCTTCCAATTCTCTTCCGCTTCTTAACTGAATAGCTTGTACTTGCTCTTTAGCCTTGTCTCTTAGATTTACTTCAGTATTACTAGGAGGTGTTCTTTGGAATCTATTACTAAATGAATTGGATCCGTCTCAATTGATTCTCAATATTTCTGATTGTAGCTCCTTGACTTTGTAATTGATTTCTCATTTGTAACACCACTTCTTCAATAGATAACTTCTTTTCCTTAAATTGTGAAGTATTGTTAAAACCTGGAGGATAGGTTGGTCTATAACTATTATTCCCTTGATTGTTCCAGTTTCCCAATAGGTTTACTTGTTTGTTCCCCCATTGTTGATTACTACCACCCTGATTATTGGTATTCCAGTTAGAGTTTAGATGGTTTTTCCAACCTGGGTTATAATAATTGGAAGATGGGTTATTAAGCTTACTTATGGCATTCAAGGTTTCTGGTGAAGTTTGAGAATCAATTATTTAGCCTAATGAATTTTCTTCAATCATGGAAGTTGGCTAAGAAAATTCATCCTAAATTGCTCTATCTTCCTTGAAATTGCAGCAACTTGATTTGCTAGCATCACAAAAGCATCATTTTCATGAATGTTGGCTACCTTTTTAGGATTTAACCTTTCAGAAGGCCATAGAAAATTATTAGTAGCTATTTCTTCAATTAAAACATAAGCATCAGCAAACTGTTTAGACATCAATGAACCATCAACAGCGGCATCGATAACAGATCTAAGAGATCCAACTAATCCATTATAAAAGGAATGAATTATTAACCAATCTGGTATCGAATGATGTGGACATTTTCTTAAAAGATCTTTAAAACATTCCCATGCTTCATATATAGATTCTCCTTCAAACTGACAAAAAGATGTGATATCATTTCTAAGCTTCGCAGTCTTTGATGATGGAAAATATTTAGCAAGAAATTATTGTGCTAAATCACCCCAAGTTCTGACAGATCCAAGTGCTAACAAATTTAACAAAATCTTATCTTTATCCCTCTGGAAAATGAAAAAGTCTAAGTCTAATAGCATCATCTGAAACACCATCGTATTTAAAAGTAGCGCACAATTCTAGAAAATTGGCAAGATATAAATTAGGATATTTAGCTGCTGCTCCCCCAAACTGATTATTAGATATCATCTGGATAATAGTAGGTTTAAGTTCAAATGAATTAGCAGCTACAGTTGGGTGTTGAATACTACCATGAAGTTCATCAACTGTAGGGTTAGCATAATCTCTTAAAGGTCTAAATTCTTGATGGATTTCAACATTTTGATGGACTTGATTTGTCATTTCTTAAATATTTTTATTTTTTTTCTGTATTTTTAATTTATTTGATTTTTCTGATAGTTCTCTCTAATTCAAAATGGTAAGGCACAACCCTAAGAACCTGAACTACACACGCAATTAACAAAATAAAATAAAACACACTAACAAAAACAATGAAAAGTAAAAACTTATTTTTTCTTAAACTTTCTTTAAATGATATTTTAATTAATTTCCCCGGCAACGGTGCCAAAAACTTGATCCCCGAATATTTAATTTTTCACTTTATATTACTTTCCAATGATATTATCTCTTTCCCTTGCAACGGCTAAAAGATATATTTTAATTATTTTATAATATGGGATTCTATGCAAGTATACGTATCGTTTATCAAGTAATATAGGATTTTTTGATTAAGCACCGAGATATCGAACCCACAGGGAAATGTCTAAACTTTTAAATAAATAAGAAAAATAACTTTTTACTTTTTAAAATAATTTTGTAAAGTATGTTTTAAGATATAAAGTTTTCAAATTTATTTTTGGTATTTTCTAAATAAAAAGTAAAGCAAATAACTAAAGTTAACACAATTATAAAATATTATGAAAGAAAATGAGAATAAAATATATTTTTCCTCTTCCAATGAATCAGTAATAATGATGAAATTTCATTGTGGAAGTATCTAAAATGTGTTGTGCCAAATAGAAGCAATTATATTATTTACCCTTACTTGGTTCTATAAATGCTTTGAAATCATCTAGATGGATTAGGCAGGGAAGATACTAGCTCTCACTCTAGAGTTTCCTCAATTCCCTCTACATGGGGGCTACATCTCAGAACAAAATTTTTCGCATCAAACCAACTTAGGGGGCTTTAGCCTGTCACTCTAAAGTCCTCTAACTTTTCTCCCCATTATAAACATATCTTCCTATTTATTTCCACCCAACCATATGGACTACAATTCTCATCCATACAATTGTATGTGATTATTTCTAATTGTTGATTGAGACAATACCGCAATGGGTCTACATAATCTCCCAACAAATTTTAACATCTTAATTGGCCAAATCAAGATTTAAATGAAGTGCAAGGTAGTGAATCAGCACAACTTCTTCCAACATTGAAATCTTATACTTCGCACAACTTGCTTCTATAATTTAATTACTTCATCATTTAAAAGAAAAATATAAAGAAAACTACTCAGAATCCATGGAGAAAATAAAATTACTACTTTATTTGAAAGTAGAAATCATAGTGAAAACACAACAAGTCTTACTTTAAGACCAAATGTAAAACAAAGTTAAACACTTATCTGAAAATCCTCTCCATAGGACTCTTGAAGTTCCTTTAAAACTTTGCTTTCCCTTTACAAGACACAATAGAGGTTGGCACCCAACTCTGTTGACTCTAAATCTCTATTCTACTCTTAATAAAAACTAGATACAATTGATAATAAAAGTGGATGAAGTGGAAAGGTGTGCTCTCTAACATAAACTTGACTCTTAACACTAATCACACCCTCCAACAACAACCATATTTCTGATCTTCAAGTCTTCTTTTTAAAATTTTCGAAATGGTGTCTTGGTGTCTCTTTAAAATATGTCCAGATGTAATGTATCCATCAAGAATGCATCCATCCGTTCAAATTTTAAATGAGTTTTGGCGCTGATGGGAAGTTAGTGAAGTTTAAACCAAAGTATGCTTCAAAAATTCCTACAGATTTTTGCCAAAATCAAATAAAATTTGTCACTTTAATTGTAGTGTCTATGCGTCAAGTGTCTAGTGCTTAGCAGCCAAAGGCCAATTTTTCACGCCTTTCAATTTTTGCTCCAAATTTGATCCTCTTTTGCTCCTTGTTGACCTCATTTTTGATGAGGTCTTCTCTTCTTCTCTTTAGTACTTAGGATCTAGCCTTAGGCTTTTCCTTTGACTATCTTAGAGGACTAGAATTGGGACACCTTTTAGAAATTCAAACCACTTCTTAACTCCCTGCAAACTCCACAAACTCGACTATAGACCCCTAATCACCTAGAGGGTTGAAATCAAGTGTGGAAGTTTAAAGGATGAGTTCCTATAGGACTCTTTGGCCTTAGGACCGCCTCGGGTGGCCCTGGTCCGGTGAAAGGGCCGACTTACACACACACTACACTTATGCACTACACTTTCACACACCTCCTAAACCACACCTATACCTAACTCGACTTCCCGACTCATGTAGGTGATTCACATGGATGGTCCTTAACCCCTAAACCCTCAGCTAGCAGGTTAGGAACAACATAGTGAATACCTCAAATGAGTCCCTTCATGGCTCATATGAGCTTGATGTGGCTTCATGGCTCAACCAAAAATGGTTGCATTCCACTTACATCCACCCAATCTTCAATTTTCCAAATTTTCAATTTTTGACCCCCGGACCCTACACCCCGCCTAACCTACCAAATGCCTTTGAAACTACCCAAATTTCTCAAAAATTTCCAAATCACCCAAAATTCCCCAAAATTAACCTTGAACACTTCCTCACCAATCAAATTGATCATCCATAGCCAGAAATACCAAAAATTCCAAAAATACCCCCATTACCCTCCAAATACCCAAAATAGCCCTCCTAGCCAAAAAAATCCAAAAATTCAGAAAATTCCCAGAAAATTCCAGAAAATCCCAAATATTCCCAATTTCATTTTGTTCAACTACACCATGGGCCAATTTTGTCAATTTACCCCACTTTTATCAAAATCCCCAATTTGACCCATTTTAACCCAAAATGAACCCAATGTCAAACCAAACCTACCCAATTGATCCAAATTTTGGTCCAATTCAATTCTAAACTTCAATTCAACATCCCCAACACCAATCTAGACCAAATACAAGCCCAATTTGATTGGCATTGGGATCCAATTTCACTTTTGGCCTTAAAGCCCAATTTGGACCTATGACCCAAACCTAACCCAAACTCACCCAATTCAACTCCAATTAACCCCAAATCTTTTCTAAACCTTCCTTGACATCCCCATAAACAAAACACTAACATGATTTGCCCAAAACTTTGATCCAAACCCCACTCAAATTCAACCCAAAGCTAAAAGGCCCATTTTCGACCTAAACCCAAACCTAGCCCAAATGAGCCCAAATCCCCAAAATCAAAACCTAACCAAAGCCAAAACCTCTTTGAAACACTCCCATAAACATTTCCCAACATTAATTTTACATCAATTTCAACTCTAGCCTAACTTTGGCCCATGGTAGCCCATTTTGGCCCACCTTAGCCTCTTTACCAAAAAAGCCCATTTCCACCAAATACAAAAGCCCAAATTTGGCCCTAAAGCCCACATGACATTTCCATTTGCCATCCATTTAATCAAAGCCATTCCCTAAGTTATAATTCCATCATCAAACAATTCCAAATCAAGCCCCATACAAATTCACACCAAAATATCCAAAATTCTTAAAACCCTTTTCATGAAACAAATCAACCTTTTCCCAAGCCAAATGGAGCCATGAACAAGCCATTCTCAAGCCACATGAAGCCATGAGGGCTTTGACTTGTCATTAGTCCATTTATGGCAAGAAGAGGGGGTTCTTTCTTAAACCTCCTTTAACCTTTTTTTACCTTAAGCATGTCACACACTAAACCATGCTTAGCCACCTCACCATGGATGGAGACTTCACCACTCCATGGCAGCTGACCCAACTGATCCTCTCAGCCCAAAATCAGGCCATGGGGAGGTGCACCCAACCCAAACCAATGGGTTGACCAAATTGAAGCCAAAATGACCCCTTCCTCATTCCATTTTGATTAAACCACTTTACACATGGCAGCCACCAATTGCCTTCACAAACATCAAGCCCCGACCCACCCGACCCCGAGGGTGACCCATGCTCGGCCGGCCGGCCACCCGCCGCCGGAAAACACCATGCCCGAAACCTCGGGAGAAGCCAAGCTTTGAAATTCCATCCTCGCCGAGCCGCCCCACTCCAAATGGCCACCATGGCCGTTCTTCACATGCCAAGAGCAGCTGATCCCAGCCCTCAACTCCCCCGGGAGAGCCTCCGACCTCTCCTATTTAAACCCCTCACCTTCTCGGCCATGAGAAGTGCCGAACCGCACCTTATCGAAACTCGCCAAAATTGTTCCGGACTCCTCCCCACACACGAGCACTTGATCCCCAGTGAGATCCCCCTGCCATTTCTTCTCTACGAGCTCAATTTCGAGTTGAAATTCCACCCAAAACCAGGACACTTCTCCACGAGTGAGCCAATCCCCAAATTGATTGGTCCTACACCCGCACTGTGTCAAGGGAAGGTGTCCACCAGCAAAAGCCCCATCTCCAGTGTCACCCAGCTTGTTCCGGACTCCAAAGGTTGTGATCAGCTTTGGTGGAAATCACACCTGAGCAATTCACCACATCCCCGTGCTTCATCCCTAGCCTCCTGCAGCTCCAACGAACGTGCCAAGCATCTCTGATCGAGGCTTCACCTCTCAGAGCTAAGGTATGAGTTAATTCTTCATCCCGAGCTTCTGGAGATTCTCCAGTTCAAATGCCTTAATTTCAATGCATGATAACCGTATAGATGTGTTCGTCTCTTCAAGACGAATCCATAGAGCATAAGAACATAAAAATCTGTTGAGTATCGAGTGAGATCTTAGAGATTTAGTGTGGACGGCTCTCGGGTGAGGACGCTCGGGGACGATGAACGGATGCCGTCCATTTAATACACGAGCGGACGGACGGCTCAGATGGCGTCGGACCAGGAGACGGTACGAGAACCGCGGGGCCCGGGTTGCTGACTCAGATGGCGGCGTCGAATGGGAGCGCGCCGCGTGTGCATTCGGAGTCGCCGAGGTTGACGCGGCGCGCGTGGATAAATAGAAAAATAGGGTATTTTCCTATTTATTTAAATTCCCTAAACTTTGAAAATTCATATCTTTGTGTAGGAAAATCATAAAAATAAAATAAAAATACCCTCTTGCTCAGTGAACAGAGGAGAATAATGTGGAAAAGAAATTAATAAATTTTGTCTAGTATTTTATTTTTAATTAATTATTTACTCCCTGCATTATTTCAATTCTTCATGCATTCACACAATTCACCATGGCATGAGACTATAGGGCTTTTGAAGCCTACGAATTTGGGAACATTCCCCGAATTTTCCAAAGTCGAGGCCATCCCTATGAAAAGTTATTGATTTTTCAAATGCATGTTGCTATTTTAAGTATTTTAATTCCAAAAATTAGCATGTTGTGAAATAAATTCTAGGAAAATTTGGTGATGTTCCTTATGACCAGAGAACCCTAGGAAAAATAGGATTTGAGTTAATTCACTTAGATTAACCCTAATTGGCTTAAATCCCCAAAATAGATCTCTAATTAATTAGAGTTAACCATAGATCAAATTGACTTGAAATCAATTCTCCACTGACCTTTAGGGTTAGAGGAACCCATCATAAAAATTTGAGGTCAATTGGACTTGGTTAGCCCCACTAATTAGGTTGATTAAGCCACTTAGTCATTTTAAACTTTAAAAATTCATAACTTTCAAAATATCTTTCAAAAATTCACCAAATTGGTTTTGGAGTCTCTCTGATATCAGGGGAGTTTAAGAAAATTAAAATTTCAATTTTCTAAAAAAGTTGATTTTTAATATTATTTTAATATTTTTAATAATTAAAAAATAATAAAAATCACAAAAATAATAAAATTCACCAAAATGTCATATTTTGAATTTTAATCACTTAGGAACAAGTCCCATATTTTTCCTAGGTCTATTTAGTGAGATATTAATTTTAAAGCTCTAGGGTAATTTTAAAATTAAAAAAATATATTTTCTAGCATTTTCACCAAAATAATTATAATAAATCAAAGAAAAATCAAAAAATTGCAAAGTTTGGTTCTCTGGAATCCTTGATATCAGAGAGAATTTTAAAAATTATAAAATTTATTTTTCAACATTTATTTTATTTTTAAATTAATTAATACTCCATAATTTAAAATAATTCTAATAAATAAAATATAATTCAAAAAATTACAAAATTTGGTCCAAGTGGTCCTCTGGTCATTAGGAATGTCCCCTAATTTTCTTAAGGACAGAAACTTTCCCTTGGTCATGTTATTGAATTTTCCTTGGAAATTTCTATTTTCTACAAAAAATAATTATATAAATAAATTAAATACAGAAAAATCACATTTTCTTCTCTCATGTCTTCATTGACACATAAGTGAAGTCACATAAAAATTTCAAGTTCATTTGAGTTCAATTTAGTGAGTTATGAAATTATTAGGCTTAAAGGGCAAAAAGGGTAATTAAAATTTTAATCCTTAATTAAGACTTTAGGTTTAATAAAAAAATTAACAAGTAAAATATTTGATCCTAATCTGATTTGGATGATTGAAATTTAATAATTAAAGGGTAGAAACCCATTAAGCAATTTAAAATGATTAAACTTTAATTAAATAATTAATTGAATTTGGAAGAATAATAAATTTGGAATTATTAAAATAGGGATATTATTATGAAGAGATTTATTCTTTAATTTAAAAATCCCTAAATTAATCATCTCATTAATACTCAACTCTTAATTAAAATGATAACTCAAATTTAAAATATTAAAAGACTTAATCATTAAATTAAAATTAAATCATTAAACTCTTTCAAAAATTTTCAATTAAATTAAATTAAATTAAGATTAAAAGTTGAATTAAATTAAATTAAAATTAAATTAAATTAAATAAACAAATTAAATTAAATTAAATGAATTAAATACATTAAATTAAATAAATAAAATTAAATTAAATTAAGTTAAATAAAATTAAATAAATAAATTAAATTAAATAAATTAAATTAAATAAATTAAATTAAATTAAATTAAATTAAAATTAAATTAAATTAAATTAAGAAATTAAATAAAATAAATTGAATTGAATTAAATTAAATCAAATCAAACTAAATTAAACTAAATTAAATTAAATTAAATTAAATTAAATTAAGTTGAATTAAATAACCTCACTTAAGACATGAAGAAATAAATCTAAAATAACTTGAACAATATTCCAAACTTAAATCATTAATTTGAACTTAAATTTGAATCACAAATCATTAAATATCATTTTGCCTTTAGGAGCTTTAGTTATCATAACTCCTAAATGGAACATTAAAATGAAATGTTACTTCACTTATAAGACATTCAAATGTCCTAGTTCACCTGAGCAAGTTAACAAAACTTGAAAACCTCGGACGATCGATTCATTTACACAATTAAATTCATTTGGACTTGAAACAATCCTAGAAATATTGAAAAGATGTTTAAGATTCTTCTTAAGCACTTCCTCAATATGTTAGGATATTTACAAGAACAATTGAACTTAATTGTTCTTTGATGAAGAAAATCGTCTTCAAACCAAAAAACACGAAAGAACCTAGACGTCATAGGAAACGACTAGCTATAGGATTAGGAATTTGGTAGAAAACCATAAACCTTTCCCTTAGCTTTACCTAGGAACTTGCTTAAATATTCTAACTGTGTTTTAAGTGCAGCTTGGGATGACGGGAAGATCCTCCAGGTACGCTTTTATTTTATTGCAGTTTATTTTATTGCAAATGCACTTTATTTTTCTTGCATGATAAACAACAGTTGCATGAAAACCGACACCTTTAGGACAGAAACCAAAACTGAAACCCAAAATTAAAGTAAAAGACACTACAAGATAAAATTCACCTCCACAACATTTCAAAATATAAGACAACTCAAAATTTAATCACAAACAGAACACAAAACTACAATTACAACTAAATTAAAACGCCTTGTTGGATGATCGGGAATACCTCGGATGATGTAACCTACGTGTTGCTAACGGGATTTCCACGGTCTAAATGAAAGTGTGGAACTCATTCGATTGAGTTTAGCAAATTCATCCGGACTAAGTGAATCCGATAAAAATAATGATGCCGGAAGGATGGAACCGTGGGATCTTAACCGGTGTCGTTATAATCAACTTTAAGATTTGTTTTAATTAAAACACAAAAAACACTTGGAAATTAAGACTTCTCTAAACCGAACACTTCTCTCATCTCTTGATTTATGATTTCTAAAACTAAACCTCTGCAACAATAAGGAGCTCGGAGCATGGTGGGCGACGACGGCCATCGTCGTCGAGCAAAACTTGAACCTACTTCAGCAAAACTTTCTTAGAATTAAATAACAAAGCCATAGGACTTCGAGGTAGTTTGCACTAGTGCAACATAAATCCTCAACTCTTCGTTAGGCATTTGCATTGCAAATTAAGCCCTAACCGGTCTTAGGATTCCGAGGTAGTCGTCCGGTACGACATAAACCCTCATATCTTCTAGGCAATTTGTATGATTCTATCATATAAATATAAGCCCTAATTAACTAAAATTGGCAAGATTAAAACATTAAATAAACATTAGGACTTTCCTAAATCCAAGCCAAACAATAGGATAATCGGGAGATTACCGAAGTCCGCTTCGAATCCGTGATCTCTCCTACTTTTCTTCCTTTGAATTCCCAAAATAAAAAATGTTCCAAATTTGATCCATTCCCTATTGAAATTCCAAAATTCAACCCCTTGAAAACTTAAACTTTGAAATTCTTGAGAGCAGAATTATTGATTATTATCGAGAGTTTTCTTAGGTGATTCCCATCACTTAAGATGTAATTAACTATAGGGCTTGCCCTTATAGGGAACTTTAAGAACCTGGGTAATATAAACCCTGTTTAATAGTTTCATATTAAACGAGGGAATTTATCGGCTTATAAAATTGGTTCGCGGACCAAACGGATGTCACAAACCTTTCTAGTTTATTTAATCGAGCCCCATTATCAAGCAGAGGTGTCTATTCTTCGGGATAGATACACGGTTTGTGGTGCGGCGCTCGTTTATATAAACTATTCGGGATGTGAGATCGGTTTGATTTCATATCTTAAAATTTTCAAATTCAAAATTATTTTCAAAATCAAATACTACTTTTCAAATTATTTATTTAAATTAAATTAAAATTCGCCGACAATTTTTGTAGGCGACTCTCTTCAAAATACAACACTCAACCTAAAAATATGCCGACAACTTCCGGCGACTCCGCCGGGACTAGTTCCTCTCTCCATCTTAATCAAATAATTCCGCTTTCAAAAATCGGTAGTGTATCCATATCCTCATGGGTCAAACTACCCTTCCTTCCGTTGGGATACTATGTTCATTTCTATCTTGAACAAGTATAACCAACATTCTCTCGGATTTAGGAGCCACTGTTTAGACACCCCTAGACAGAGAGGTTCCGAGATCCTTTTACCTCATTTCTGAGGTGGGGTGGACCCCCAATAGGTGTTAGTTTAGGAGTGATCCTTCGGGTCGAGAAGTCTTGCTTAAGACTCTCTTTTCCCTTCCAACTCCGATTCAGATTCCTTACCTTCTTTACACCTTTGAACACTCCGTTCTAAATAAACAAACCCTTTAATAAGTGATTCCTTTTTATAAATACATGAACATGAATGAGTTCGGACTCTTTTCAATTCCTTTCTTTTCGTCCTAAAGAAAAGAAGCATAATTTGGGACCGACAACCGAATCTACCCACGTAAATGGAAGCCCCGAAACCGATTTTCTCCTTCACCAATGGACTGGACCTCGCCGTCTATAAGGATGAGTTGCCCGACAATGGAATCATCCGATTTGGACAAGGATTTGAAAACACGAACGTCGAGGTCACCAACGTCTCCCTCTTTGCACTCGATGAACAAGGTACTCGAAGCCGAAGAGCCGCTCGTCAATTCAACCTTAGGTCAACCCAAGAATTCCCTCCTCTCGCAAAGGATCCCGACTAAGAGGAGTACCGACGTCCACGGGAGGACCGTTCTTTCTACCCCCACCGGTCTAGTTGTTTCGCACTCGCCCGACTTTTGCCAAATCAAAGGGGAAAGAAATCCAAGATTATGATGGACCTGTTACCGTGGAGGGTACAGATCTTCCTGTAAGACCTTCTGTTTTCGAAATCGGGTCCAGTTCAAAGATTCCGTCACTAACAAAGACCCAGAGAAGAAACAGAAATAGAAGGATCGCTAAAGAAGCCAGGGCTGCTGAAATTGCTTTCCTAGAAGAAATTCCAGAACTGCCAGAATATACACCGCTGCTCGAATACATACCACTCTTGGGAGGAAGCGATTTCATCCCCTCTCCGCCGCGAAGATGAAGAAAACATTCGCAAGATTGCCGCCAAATTACCACAACCCGCATATTACAACGATAGCCGCAAGAAAAGAACTAGAACTACGCCGTTTGCTCGACCGCAAACTTTGGTAGAAAAGTTAGCAAAGAAGTAAAGCCGCCCCGTATCGAAATTCTACGGAGGATAGGGCGGGTGCCGTCAAATCCCGTCTCTGGGCCCCGAGTAGAACCCGCCATCATGGCGTAAAAGCCAAGTAAAAGGATGAAGGCTAGTCCGCCTGTTGTCGTCTCGAGATTACAGATTAGGGAGGATACCACCTTCCAAGCATTTGGCCGACGGACCATCTCGTCGCCGAAGGATGGTATGGCGTCCCACTACCGGGCGACTGAGATCGAAACAGCGGCTCGAGAAAGAAAGTCTCGCCGGGAGACTTGAATCGAAGAAAGTGCTACCGCGATGAAGGGGACTCGTGAGAAAGGGACCCGGCAGCTATCGCACGACAACCACGGAGACACACAGAAAGCCCCGCTAGAAGATGCCATGGAAAAGTTGAGAACCGATATCCGACGGTTGGCAAAAGAAAGAGAAGAAAAGTTCGGAGACGAGATTGATTCATCGGAATTCATGGACGACGAATACGCAGAAATCAACATGGTTGAAACACGAGCTTCATCAGCTTCGCAAGGTGCTCCTGCAGCCGCAGAAAGAGAGGAGCCAGAACTGATGAGAAGACAGCTTCAAGAGAAAGACGACACGATCGCTCAAATGGCGAAAAGGATGGAAGAGATGGCCGTAGCTCCGGCCACTCTCCGCAGTCAAGTACAACCACATAGAGAAACACCCCTGCAGGTCATTCACATCGTAGACGGAGGAAAGGAGATTACGTCCGTTAATGGGGATGATCGCCTAAAAGGATACAACACAAAGTATGATTCCCGAAAAGGATATCAAGAACTTGGTAGAACAGCGAGTGCGAGAGGCCTTAGCACAATCAAAGAGCGGGACATCCATTCGGACGGGTAGACCTTACCCAGAAGAATTCGACGCTGTCCAATACCCGAAAGGCTTCGTACCACCTCTGTTTAAGACCTTCGACGGAACCGGGAACCCCCGACAGCATGTGGCACACTTTCGTGCCGCGTTGTTGCAATGCCGGAGGGAGCGATGCATTACTCTTCCGACGGCTCGTCGCCAGTCCGTCGGAATCGCCTTCGACCGGTATGCGGAATTACCAAACGGTTCGGTAAAGACATTCTCGGAGCTAGAGAACCTCTTCATCAAGCGATTCGCCGGAGCTCGACACCACATCACTATGGTGATTTAGTGGTAGAAGCGAAGCCGAATGAAACTTTGGTGGATTACATACTCCGATGGAGGAACTTAAGTATGAAGTGTGAACCACAACCGCAAGAACAACGATGCGATCGGCATTTTGCTAAAAAGCATCCATGGCCCGATAGCACTTCTCCTCAAGGGATTTACTATTAAGACTTTCGAGAAGTTGTTAAGCAAGGCCGGAAGCTTGCAAGAAGAGGCGAAGCAATTAAGTTTCACCGACAAGACGGACAAACAAAAGACTGTAAAGACTTTTGAAAAGAAATCCGGGATCGTTGCAGCAGTTGACAAAGGCAAGCAACCGATGCAAATATCACCAGAACGGCCGCAACAACCACAACAGAATTACCAGCAACCCCGGCCCAGCCTGATCGGTCATCTCCGCGAGATGAACAACCGCCTCGTCCGCAACGTACATTAAGAGAGCTTTTGAGTAGAGAATATCCGTTCAAGAATGAAGCAGTGCCGAAAATGTTCCGTAGTCTGATGAAGACTCCGGATTTCCAGCTGCCAGAGCCTAAAAGACCAGAAGAGGTCAACAAGAAGGGTGATCCCAACTTTTGCCCTTACCACCAAATGCTTCGGACACAAAATAGAAGATTGCATTACCTTCAAAAGTTGGCTCAATGACAACTCGCGGAAAGGAAATATAACGATCCCGAAGGAGTACATGAAGGAACCCCGTAAAGGAGGTTCCGTCAATGTTGTCTCGACCGATCCCATCATTCCGATAGATCCCTATACGACTAACGATGGATGGACTACCGCTTGGACGAGGTCTTCGAAAAGATTTTAGACGACGATCCGGACCGCTTCGGTACGAGCTTCAATTCGGAGTTTGAAACCCGTTAAGCCGGTACTTATCACTTGCGATAGAAGAACCACCTCAACAGGAGACGATTGAAGAAAAGAAGAAAATTGACGAAGAAGAGAAGACCGAGGCACCTAAGGCTAGGACTAGGGGCGCTTATCCTAGGATAGTTGTTTCCGATTCTGGGGAGAAATCCCTCGAACCCTTGACTCTGTATGATTATCCGCTCACTTCGGTGGGATCATATAATGATAAGGGTGATGGCGTTGGCTACGTTTTGATCGTTTCTAACGATTACGTAACTAACGATAATTCGGATATCGATTTCGATACCAACGACAATTCTCAAATCATACACGATCTCGACAAGCAAAATAACGAAGAAGACTTCCATCAAGGAGGCTACGAGAGTTCAACAAGCAACGAATCTATCTGCGAGTTTCGAGGAGCTCCGATCACGATAGAGTTAGAGCCTTCGGACTACGAAGCTAATCCGGAAGAGCCCGTCATTCCGATTCAAGAAAA
This sequence comes from Papilionanthe hookeriana x Papilionanthe teres, assembly GCA_022702705.1. Classification (NCBI taxonomy): domain Eukaryota; kingdom Viridiplantae; phylum Streptophyta; class Magnoliopsida; order Asparagales; family Orchidaceae; genus Papilionanthe; species Papilionanthe hookeriana x Papilionanthe teres. Next base: position 115,549,794 of record CM040426.1, read on the forward strand.
GACACCGCAAGCTCGACAATAGATTCGGAGGAAATTACAGAAGTCAGCTTAAGGAGTGGAAAAGTTCTACCTCTGAGAATGGGTCCAAAAGACAAAGGGAAGCAGGTGGTTGTTCAGGAAGAACCAACCCCGGCAGAAGGAATACCCATTCGAGAAGAAAACGAGACACATGAAAACAAAGTGGACTACAACGTGCTAGCCCATCTTAGGAAACTGCACCAAGCCGAGCATCTACGACGCTCTCATCTTATCAAAGGAGATGAGAGAAGCTCGATCAAGGCCTTACTTGATCCAGAAATTGCTTAGCTCAAATGGCCGGAGAGTCCTTAGATGAGGTTTGCTCGTTAAAGGAACAACGAGGTGTTACCTTCACGGACGACGACCTACTACTTGGAACAAGCAGATCACAACCGACCGTTGTACATTTCGGTTACGATCGGAAAATTTACACTCTCCGCAGTATTGGTGGATCCGGGAGCATCAATCAATATAATGAATCTTCGAACGCTAAGCATACTTGGAAATTGACGCCCGCGAGCTCGAGGCGGACAAAATGTTATTAAGAGGATTCAATCGGAAAGGAGAAAGAGCCCTCGGCTCAATAACGCTACTCGATGAAGACCGGTGACTTAGCAAAGACAACCGCGAAATTTCACATAATTGATTCGAAACATCGTTCAACGCTCTACGGGCCGACCATGGATACATGAAAACAGGATGGTACCATCATCTCTACATCGGTGCATCAAGTACTACGATGGAGGGGAACGAGTGCATCAAAGGTGACTTACAACCATTCTCCGTACATGAAATTGGAATCCACGAGGATGCGGCTTATTATGCACCACCGAAGAAAACGATCTTCTCCGGAGATGCCATAACAAATGAAGCAAAGAAAGTTCGGGACAACGAAGAACTCGAAGTTCTAGTCCAACGATCACTCACCACTCCCTTACGGCGAGATGGTGAAGGTTTCTCCACAACTCGCATCCGAGGTCGAGGCCGGGGACGAGGTCGTGGTAGAGACGTTAGGACGATGGGACAGAGGAAACCAACCATCAAAGTCGATTGGGAAGATAGTTCTGAAGAAGAAAAAGAAATCAAACAAGAAGCAGCGACAATAAGTCAAAGAAGCCGCAATTCGAATCCTCTTGAAGATGAAAGAAACGAAGAATATAAATCGATGTACGAGAAGATTAACCACTATGTACATACTATGACCCTGACCCCGATCCATTCTAATAAGATCGAGGGTATGGAGGTCAAGGAGGTACGTAGCGGTGGTGCAAAACCAATCAAATTCTACCGTGGTGCTTCTTCCTCCAAAGCCGAAAATAATGTACAATTTGAAGATGCTACTTCATCGAATTAATGGAATTGCCTTTTGAGTGGTACTCTCCCTGTGTTCAAAATTTAATTCGGCGTGGTTTCTTACCTCGACGAGTGGACAAAAGGTCGATCACAACGTTTTGAAAATTTATGGAATAACTCCGATCGTCCACCCAACTCAAAGCATGGTCTCGGATTCGGCACGGTAGGATCAGTTGATGATACTGAATTTTGCTTGGTTATCACCTGCGAATCTAATGAAAACTGCATGGAAACTATGGACGAACTCGAAGATTTACAAATTGGAGACGCTCCACCAGAATTCGAAGAAGAAATCAAATCTACGATAGATGAGTTAATAGAAGTTAACTTAGGTACTAGCGAAGAGCCTAGACCTACCTTTGTTAGCTCTTTACTCAATAAAGAAGACTCCAAAGAAATAATCGAGTTATTAATGGAATTCAAAGACTGTTTTGCTTGGAGCTACGATGAGATGCCGGGTTTAGCTCCGGAGGTCGCGATCCATAAACTAGGAGTGGACCCTACTACGTTCCGGTCGGACAAGGTCCCGGAAGAATGCGTCTAGAAATCGAACAACAAGTCATAGCCGAGGTTAAAAAGCTAATAGACGCTAAATTTGTCCGTGAAGAACAATACCCGACTTGGTTAGCCAACGTGGTACCGATCGGAGAAGAAGAATGGTCGGATCGGAATTTGTGTGGATTTCGGAGATTTAAACAAGGCATGTCCAAAAGATGAATTTCCTCTGCCGATCCCGAATTAATGATCGACATCGCTTCAACACACGAAATATTCTCGTTCATGGATGGATCTTCGAGGATACAACCAAATAAAAATGGCTCCGAGAAGATGAAAAGCTTACGAGCATTCGAACGCCGATCGGAGTATTTTGCTACACAGTGATGCCATTCGGATTGAAGAACGCAGGAGCAACCTACCAAAGAGCAATGACAAGAATTTTTGATGATCTCCTCCACAATCAAGTCGAATGCTACGTGGACGATGTGGTCATCAAAAGCAAAGTAAAGGACAACCATTTGTATGATTTGAGAATTGTTTTCGAACGATTAAGACAATTTAACCTTAAGATGAATCCCTTAAAATGCGCCTTCGGCGTCACCTCCGGAAATTCTTAGGATTCGTTGTCCGACATCGCGGAATCGAAATCGATCCGGAAAAGATTAAAGCTATCTTAGAAATGCCGCCTCCCAAAACCTTAAAACAACTACGATCTTTTCAAGGAAAGTCGGCATATCTTCGACGCTTTATCTCGAACCCGTCGAGTAGGTGTCGGCCTTTCTCGGCACTAGTTAAAAAGGACGCCAAATTTATTTGGGAAGAGAAATGCCGGAGGGCCTTCGAGGACATTAAACAATATTTAATGACACCTCCTGTCTTAGCAGCCCGAGTCTCGGGTAGACCGCTAATACTTTATACCGCGGCTTTAGACGACTCCTCGAGCCTCCGTTAGCCCGAGTCGATGATGAGGGTAAAGAAAATGCTCTTTATTACTTAAGTCGTCGTTCATTGCCGATGGAAATAAGGTATCCCGCAATTGAAAAGCATTGTTTGGCCACGATCTTCGCCGCTCAAAAGCTCGGGCATTACATGCTTTCTCATAAGGTCGACCTAATCTCGAAGTTTAATCCATTGCAATACTTGATGACTCGTCCAACGCTTTCGTGCGGACTTGCCGGATGGTCGATGATATTATTGCAATTCGATATAACTTTCGTGCCTCTTCGTGCCAGTAAAGGGACAAGCCTTAGCAGACTTCCTTGCAGCACACCCTTTGACGGCAGAATCTCCTCTCAATGACGATCTGCCAGATGAACAAATAATGAATCTAGAAGACCTTGATGATCGACGTTGGGAATTATATTTCGACGGAGCATCTTCGACGCACAAAGACGAAGAATCGCAAGTGATAGTGCCGGTAAGGCGGGAATCGGACTAATCTTTATAACACCGGAGCGGGGGATGTTAAGATACTCCTACCACTTGACGGAACCATGTACGAACAACGAAGCAGAATACGAAGCCCTCATAACGGGATCGGAATTAACCATTCGAATGGAGATAACAGACATCGACATCTACGGAGATTCACGGTTAATCATTCAACGGATCGCCGGACAATACGGAATTTTAAAACCAAGACTCGAGCAATACTTCCGAGTATGCCATACGAATTGTTGGAACAGATTCCAAATGTGACAATCTACAAAATTCCCGGAAAAGAAAACGCTACAGCGGATGCGCTAGCTCGTCTCGCAAAAGAATTTGCCTGTTTGCAAGATGAATCGGTGGAAGTGTCGGTTCACGGACGCCGGGTCCTATCACGACTTGACATCGACACGATACACAAATCGGATAAGGAAAAAGGATCGAGTTGCAACGATGACGGAAAACACGGAAGATTGGCGACGGCCATTGATGGATTACCTACAAACGGAAAACTACCGGAGGATAGGTCGTTAGCTCCATCGGATCAAGAAAAGAACTCGTCCTACGCACTAATAAACAACACATTATACGGAAGGTCTTTTGATCGAATGTGGCTAAGGTGCCTAAGCGGGTCCGAAGCCAGTGAAATTGTTAAGGAAGTGCATTCGGGACTACGTGGCGCTCACCGGTCGGGTCCAAAGATGAAAATGAAAATTAAAAGACTAGGGTACTATCGGCCCTCGATGATGACCGACCGCATGAAAATCGCCAAGAGCCGTCACCGATGCCGAGTGCACGGAGTGGTTCTACACCAACCTCCAAATGTGCTACATCCGACGATTGCATCGTGGCCATTTGAATGTTGGGGCACGGATATAGTGGGTCCAATAGAACCGCCGTCGTCGAAAGGACATCGCTTCATTCTTGCGGCTACGGATTACTTTTCCAAGTGGGCGAGAGGCGGTTCCACTTAGAGAAGTGAAAGCACATCACGTGCTACAATTCTTCAAGAACCGAGTTGTTTACCGTTTCGGGGTGCCGCGCGAGATCATCTCGGATAATGGGTCAGCCTTCGAAGCACACAAATCAACAATTTTGTCGGGAGACACGGAATCGGCCGGCGATATTCAACAATTTACTACCCGAGAGCAAACGGCCTTCGTCGAGGCTTTTAATAAAACTCTCGTTCAAATTTTAAAGAAGACTTTAGACGACAATAAGAGAAATTGGCACGAGAAGTTGTTAGAAGCCTTATGGGCCTACCGGACAACCTTCGAACTCCTACGCAAGCTACACCTTACGCTCCGGTGTATGGGTCCGAGGCGATGTTACCTTTAGAGGTTCGGCTCCCTTCACTCGAATTGCGATTGCAAATAAAATCACAACGTGAAGAGAACGCCAAATTACGACTCGAAGAATTAGAGAGCTCCGGAAGGGAAAAGACTTGCGGCGACAACGAATTTAGAACCGTACCGAGCCAAGATGGTTCAGAGCACATGACAACCGGGTCCGCCCAAGGACCTTGAAAGTTGGTGATCTAGTTCTCGTTCTCAAAAGACCTATTCTTGCACACCGCAAAATAGGAGGAAAATTTGAACCCACTTGGGAAGGACCATTTGTAGTTGAGGCGATCTACTCGGGAGGCTCCTACCGGCTAGTGAATTGCCGGGGAGAACGACATATGCTTCCGATCAATGGACGATACTTGAAAAAGTATTACGCTACTCGATGTTTCGAAGGAATGAACTTTCCATCCCTAGAAGCACGGGCGAAGTGATTACTTATGGTCGGGTCCGAACCCAAAAATAACAAAAATGTGCCAAAATAAATAAAATCCCGATAATAAAATTTTCCTTGTTTTCTTTTCCAAATCAAAATCTCTTACCCGATCTTATCCCACTTCATTCCCGTTAAGTTTGAAAATATAAAAATAATAATAAAACAAGATGTCTTTAATAAACATTTTCTTGATGTTCTTGTTCTTAGTACGACCCCGATCCTTTTCCTTGTCTCTTCGCGGGGAAATGTCGAGCGGGCGGTTGGTCTTGAACTTTAAGAATGGCGTAAGCCTTGCACTTGATGAAAGAGGGTGAAAGATGGAGCGATAATCGAGATTGACTCGGATTTCGCACCGAGCGAGCCTACGATACGAGGAAAGTGGCCGGGTCCCGGTTAGCACGAGAAGAATTGCTCGGACATACGGTAATGAAAGTGGGTGGCCCAAGTCACCAATCCGAGCAGCAAGAGAAGAAAGACAAACCTTGAAGAAGATAAGAAAATGAAGTACGCGTAGTCGCTACGGCGGAGGGCGAGCTTGTCGGCGCCGCGCCCACGGAGATTCAAGAAGTTCGAAGAGCTACTCTCGCGACGACGCAACGAAGAAATAAGAATCGCCGTATCCGTAAGATGTTGACAAAACTAGGCGCGGATCAGCACGACGAGGCGATTGCTAATGTCGGTGCATACACTTCAAGGACACCGGTTCACCAAGAACCGCAAGAAGAAGGAGGCCGGCTCCTAGGATGACGAAAGAACCGAGAGAAATCTCACAAAGACCGGAAGAAAGAAGGCTACCACGCCACCGGATAGAACCACCAAGTGATGCATGACCTTGTTGCGAAGCAGCCCCGGGGATGTCCCGACGGACATCATCCCCGAGGAGCCGAGGTATGCGGGAGAACGTGAAGGGATCGAACCTTATATCCCACAATACGTCACCGGGCCTCGCCATCGCGGATCATTCCGGAATACGAGCTGGAGAGAATGCAAAATGTTGAAAAGAAAACCTTTGAATACTTTGAAAGGATTAGAGGCGAGAAGAATCAATATACCTGGAGGGCCTCGAATTACATACGGACGTATTCTCGGAGTATGAGCAAGACGAATCGTGGATTGCATCCGGGATTTGAAAAGACTGAGCCGAGCGAGGCCGCCTGAGGAAAACACATACTCGAGCCCCGGAGATGGATGCCGTGGAAAGGAAGAATCACAATACAATGTGGATGCCGTTACAACTTTGCCGAGGACGAGGAAGGAAACCCGCCGGGAATACTCCGTCATGGGCGAGTGGACCCGATGCCATTAGTCATCGAGAGAATGGTAAAGAGATTGATAACATGGAGGGTGCTGCACAGACCGCATACCCAATACGCGCATCATCAATATCTACAAACGAGGTGACCGTATACCCCCACACATCGATCACCATGACTTTGTCGGACCTTTCGCACGGCCTCTTTCCGAGCGAGTGTAACATCATGTTCGGATCCGACCTCCGTGATAGCGAGCCCGAGTGAGTTCCGAGGGCCGATAAAGATACCACTACCGGTAGGTTCCGTCATGATATCGAAGGGTAACGGAGCGGATATCGCCAAGCATTGCATACCGGAGTACCAGGTGAAGAGGATTTCAGTTACGTTCGTAAGGATGGACGACGTAAAGATACCTTACCATTTCCAGCCAGACCGGAGCTAGAGAGCCTCCGGCCTTACGAGCCGCGAGTTACATGGAAAATATCACACCTCTAATGTACATCCATACGGCATCCTTGCCAAGGATGGCTTGGAAGGTGATGTTATTGACCATGTATCTCACTATTCAGACATGGACTTTTGACAGATGCTTCTTTAGATGGATCGACAAAGATCATACACGATCGTTTTGAGTCTACATGGATTGTATGAAATATATTCCAGATCAAGTTGTACGATGTATCTTCAGTATGATTGGAATAAAAGTGACCATGTCACATTTTTGGCCTTCACCTCTTTTGTGCAAATTGATTGGGAAACGCCGTTAAAGTTAAATGAACTTTGAACAAAGAACAGAAAAGAAATAAAACAAAAAAAAGGATAAAAGAAAACTTTCTAAAAAAAAAAATCTAAAAAATGACAAACACCAAATTCACATGAACATTAAATAAACAACAAAATAAAATTTGAATCATTAAAGGATAAACAAAATCAACAAGAATGTTAAATCAAATTCTCAATCAAATTTCGAATCCAATCTCGATCAAACTTCAAATTTCATCTTCCAAATTTCAAATCAAATCTTAAATCAAATTTCAACCGAGTTCAAACTCATCATTTCAAATTTCAAATTCAAATTCAATCTTTCCAAATTTCAAATCTCTGTCAAATTTCAAATTTCAAATTCAATCTTTCCAAATTTCAAATCTCTGTCAAATTTCAAATTTCAAATTCAATCTTTCCAGATTCCAAATCTCGATCAAATTCAAATTCAATCTTTCCAAATTTCAAATCAAATCTTAAATCAAATTTCAACCGAGTTCAAACTCATCATTTCAAATTTCAAATTCAAATTCAATCTTTCCAAATTTCAAATCTCTGTCAAATTTCAAATTTCAAATTCAATCTTTCCAGATTCCAAATCTCGATCAAATTCAAATTCAATCTTTCCAGATTCCAAATCTCTATCAAATCTCAAATTCGATCTTCCAGATCTTAAACCAAATCTCAATCAATTTCAAATTCAATCTTTCCAAATTTCAAATCTCAGTCAAATTTCAAATCTCAAATTCAATCTTTCCAAATTTCAAATCTCAGTCAAATTTCAAATCTCAAATTCGATCTTTCCAGATCTCACATCAAACCTCAAATCAAATTCAAACTTTTGGGTCGAGGATTTTACATCCAAGACCGCACCGCTTTAGGATTCTCTTCCTATCGCACCGAAATACATCAAATTCAAACTTTTGGGTCGAGGATTTTACATCCAAGACCGCATCGCTTTAGGATTCTCTTCCTATTGCACTCGAAATACATCAAATTCAAACCTTTGGGTCGAGGATTTTACATCCAAGACCGCACCGCTTTAGGATTCTCTTCCTATCGCACCGAAATACATCGATTCAAACCTTTGGGTCGAGGACTTTACATCCAAGACCGCACTCGCTTTAGGATTCTCTTCCTATCGCACCGAAATACATCAATTCAAACTTTTGGGTCGAGGATTTTACATCCAAGATCGCACTCGCTTTAGGATTCTCTTCCTATTGCACCGAAATACATCAATTCAAACCTTTGGGTCGAGGATTTTACATCCAAGACCGCACCGCTTTAGGATTCTCTTCCTATCGCACTCGAAATACATCAATTCAAACCTTTGGGTCGAGGATTTTACATCCAAGACCGCACCGCTTTAGGATTCTCTTCCTATCGCACCGAAATCCATCAATTCAAACCTTTCGGGTCGAGGATTTTACATCCAAGACCGCATCGCTTTAGGATTCTCTTCCTATTGCACTCGAAATACATCAATTCAAACTTTTGGGTCGAGGATTTTACATCCAAGATCGCACTCGCTTTAGGATTCTTTTCCTATCGCACCGAAATACATCAAATCAAACTCTTGAGGTTAAGGATTTTACATCCAATACCACATTACTCGAGATCTTTTCTCATTGTAATGACCCGATCTAATCGATTCGATCTTCTTTTGGGGTCGAAGATGTTACATCTAAAACTTCAAAATTCCAATTTTCATTTCAAATCAAATCCCTTCAAATTAATCTTGACAAACTTCAATCTAAATTAAAACTCCAAATTGAAATCTAAACTCACGCATCGTGACTTCGAACATGAAATAAAATAAAATCTAAATCGAAATTCTCTCAAAACATGTGATTTGGGATTCACCTCCTTTTCCTTTCCCCAGCAAGAGTTCAAGAATCTCCAGTTCCAGAGATATACTTGACACTCCCCAGCGGAAATTCTTCTACTTCGTCCTAAGTTTGTTACTTGGACATCTGTGTTGGTTCTGTTGATCGCTTCGGTCAACACCAATACGTGCGGTGTGCTCTGTCAGCTCACCACACCTATTGGGGGTCCATTTGTTGACCTCATTTTTGATGAGGTCTTCTCTTCTTCTCTTTAAGTACTTCAGGATCTAGCATTTCAGCTTTTCCTTCGACTATCTTAGAGGACTAGAATCGGGACACCTTTTAGAAATTCAAACCACTTCTTAACTCCCCGCAAACTCCACAAACTCGACTATAGACCCCTAATCACCTAGAGGGTTGAAATCAAGTGTGGAAGTTTAAAGGATGAGTTCCTATAGGACTCTTCGCCTTAGATCTGCCCAGGTGGCCCGGTCCGGTGAAAGGGCCGACTTACACACACACTACACTTATGCACTACACTTTCACACACCTCCTAAACCACACCTATACCTAACTTCGACTTCCCGACTCATGTAGGTGATTCACATGGATGGTCCTTAACCCCTAAGCCCTCGGCTAAGAGGGTTAGGAACAACATAGATGAATACCTCAAATGAGTCCCTTCATGGCTCATATGAGCTTGATGTGGCTTCATGGCTCAACCAAAAATGGTTGCATTCCACTTACATCCACCCAATCTTCAATTTTCCAAATTTTCAATTTTTGACCCCGGGACCCTACACCCCGCCTAACCTACCAAATGCCTTTGAAACTACCCGAATTTCTCAAAAATTTCCAAATCACCCAAAATTCCCCAAAATTAACCTTGAACACTTCCTCACCAATCAAATTGATCATCCATAGCCAGAAATACCAAAAATTCCAAAAATACCCCCATTACCCTCCAAATACCCAAAATAGCCCTCCTAGCCAAAAAATCCAAAAATTCAGAAAATTCCCAGAAAATTCCAGAAAATCCCAAATATTCCCAATTTCATTTTGTTCAACTACACCATGGGCCAATTTTGTCAATTTACCCCACTTTTATCAAAATCCCCAATTTGACCCATTTTAACCCAAAATGAACCCAATGTCAAACCAAACCTACCCAATTGATCCAAATTTTGGTCCAATTCAATTCTAAACTTCAATTCAACATCCCCAACACCAATCTAGACCAAATACAAGCCCAATTTGATTGGCATTGGGATCCAATTTCACTTTTGGCCTTAAAGCCCAATTTGGACCTATGACCCAAACCTAACCCAAACTCACCCAATTCAACTCCAATTAACCCCAAATCTTTTCTAAACCTTCCTTGACATCCCCATAAACAAAACACTAACATGATTTGCCCAAAACTTTGATCCAAACCCCACTCAAATTCAACCCAAAGCTAAAAGGCCCATTTTCGACCTAAACCCAAACCTAGCCCAAATGAGCCCAAATCCCCAAAATCAAAACCTAACCAAAGCCAAAACCTCTTTGAAACACTCCCATAAACATTTCCCAACATTAATTTTACATCAATTTCAACTCTAGCCTAACTTTGGCCCATGGTAGCCCATTTTGGCCCACCTTAGCCTCTTTACCAAAAAAGCCCATTTCCACCAAATACAAAAGCCCAAATTTGGCCCTAAAGCCCACATGACATTTCCATTTGCCATCCATTTAATCAAAGCCATTCCCTAAGTTATAATTCCATCATCAAACAATTCCAAATCAAGCCCCATACAAATTCACACCAAAATATCCAAAATTCTTAAAACCCTTTTCATGAAACAAATCAACCTTTTCCCAAGCCAAATGGAGCCATGAACAAGCCATTCTCAAGCCACATGAAGCCATGAGGGCTTTCGACTTGTCATTAGTCCATTTATGGCAAGAAGAGGGGGTTCTTTCTTAAACCTCCTTTAACCTTTTTTTACCTTAAGCATGTCACACACTAAACCATGCTTAGCCACCTCACCATGGATGGAGACTTCACCACTCCACGTAGCAACGACCCAACTCGATCCTCTCGACCCAAAATCAGGCCATGGGGAGGTGCACCCAACCCAAACCAATGGGTTGACCAAATTGAAGCCAAAATGACCCCTTCCTCATTCCATTTCGATTAAACCACTTTACACATGGCAGCCACCAATCGCCTTCACAAACATCAAGCCCCGACCCACCCGACCCCGAGGGTGACCCATGCTCGGCCGGCCGGCCACCCAGCCGCCGGAAAACACCATGCCCGAAACCTCGGGAGAAGCCAAGCTTTGAAATTCCATCCCGCCGAGCCGCCCCACTCCAAATGGCCACCATGGCCGTTCTTCACATGCCAAGAGCAGTCGATCCCGACCCTCAACTCCCCCGGGAGAGCCTCCAGCCTCTCCTATTTAAACCCCTCACCTTCTCGGCCATGAGAAGTGCTGAACCGCACCTTACCGAAACTCGCCAAAATTGTTCCGGACTCCTCCCCACACACGAAGCACTTGATCCCCAGGTGAGATCCCCCTGCCATTTCTTCTCTATGAGCTCAATTTCGTAGCCGAAATTCCACCCAAAACCAGGACACTTCTCCACAGTGAGCCAATCCCCAAATCGATTGGTCCTACACCCGCACTGTGTCAAGGGAAGGTGTCCACCAGCAAAAGCCCCATCTCCGGGTCACCCAGCTTGTTCCGGACTCCAAAGGTTGTGATCGACTTTGGTGGAAATCACACCTGAGCAATTCACCACATCCCCAGTGCTTCATCCCTAGCCTCCCGCAGCTCCAACGAACGTGCCAAGCATCTCCGATCGAGGCTTCACCTCTCGCAGCTAAGGTATGAGTTAATTCTTCATCCCGAGCTTCCGGAGATTCTCCATTTCAAATGCCTTAATTTCAATGCATGATAACCGTATAGATGTGTTCGTCTCTTCAAGACGAATCCATAGAGCATAAGAACATAAAAATCCGTTGAGTATCGAGCGAGATCTTAGAGATTTAGTGTGGACGCGCTCTCGGGCGAGGACGCTCGGGGACGATGAACGGATGCCGTCCATTTAATACACGAGCGGACGGACGGCTCGGATGGCGTCGGACCGGAGACGGTACGAGAACCGCGGGGCCCGGGTTGCCGACTCGGATGGCGGCGTCGAATGGGAGCGCGCCGCGCGTGCATTCGGAGCCGCCGAGGTCGACGCGGCGCCGCGTGGATAAATAGAAAAATAGGGTATTTTCCTATTTATTTAAATTCCCTAAACTTTGAAAATTCATATCTTTGTGTAGGAAAATCATAAAAATAAAATAAAAATACCCTCTCGCTCGATGAACGGAGGAGAATAATGTGAAAAGAAATTAATAAATTTTGTCTAGTATTTTATTTTTAATTAATTATTTACTCCCTGCATTATTTCAATTCTTCATGCATTCACACAATTCACCATGGCATGAGACTATAGGGCTTTTAAGCCTTCCGAACTTGGGAACATTCCCCGAATTTTCCAAAGTCGAGGCCATCCCTATGAAAAGTTATTGATTTTTCAAATGCATGTTGCTATTTTAAGTATTTTAATTCCAAAAATTAGCATGTTGTGAAATAAATTCTAGGAAAATTTGGTGATGTTCCTTATGACCGGAGAACCCTAGGAAAAATAGGATTTGAGTTAATTCACTTAGATTAACCCTAATCGGCTTAAATCCCCAAAATAGATCTCTAATTAATTAGAGTTAACCATAGATCAAATTGACTTGAAATCAATTCTCCACTGACCTTTAGGGTCAGAGGAACCCATCATAAAAATTTGAGGTCAATTGGACTCTGGTTAGCCCCACTAATCGGGTCGATTAAGCCACTTAGTCATTTTAAACTTTAAAAATTCATAACTTTCAAAATATCTTTCAAAAATTCACCAAATTGGTTTTGGAGTCTCTCTGATATCGGGGAGTTTAAGAAAATTAAAATTTCAATTTTCTAAAAAAGTTGATTTTTAATATTATTTTAATATTTTTAATAATTAAAAAATAATAAAAATCACAAAAATAATAAAATTCACCAAAATGTCATATTTTGAATTTTAATCACTTAGGAACAAGTCCCATATTTTTCCTAGGTCTATTTAGTGAGATATTAATTTTAAAGCTCTAGGGTAATTTTAAAATTAAAAAAATATATTTTCTAGCATTTTCACCAAAATAATTATAATAAATCAAAGAAAAATCAAAAAATTGCAAAGTTTGGTTCTCTGGAATCCTTGATATCAGAGAGAATTTTAAAAATTATAAAATTTATTTTTCAACATTTATTTTATTTTTAAATTAATTAATACTCCATAATTTAAAATAATTCTAATAAATAAAATATAATTCAAAAAATTACAAAATTTGGTCCAAGTGGTCCTCTGGTCATTAGGAATGTCCCCTAATTTTCTTAAGGACAGAAACTTTCCCTTGGTCATGTTATTGAATTTTCCTTGGAAATTTCTATTTTCTACAAAAAATAATTATATAAATAAATTAAATACAGAAAAATCACATTTTCTTCTCTCATGTCTTCATTGACACATAAGTGAAGTCACATAAAAATTTCAAGTTCATTTGAGTTCAATTTAGTGAGTTATGAAATTATTAGGCTTAAAGGGCAAAAAGGGTAATTAAAATTTTAATCCTTAATTAAGACTTTAGGTTTAATAAAAAAATTAACAAGTAAAATATTTGATCCTAATCTGATTTGGATGATTGAAATTTAATAATTAAAGGGTAGAAACCCATTAAGCAATTTAAAATGATTAAACTTTAATTAAATAATTAATTGAATTTGGAAGAATAAGTAAATTTGGAATTATTAAAATAGGGATATTATTATGAAGAGATTTATTCTTTAATTTAAAAATCCCTAAATTAATCATCTCATTAATACTCAACTCTTAATTAAAATGATAACTCAAATTTAAAATATTAAAAGACTTAATCATTAAATTAAAATTAAATCATTAAACTCTTTCAAAAATTTTCAATTAAATTAAATTAAATTAAGATTAAAAGTTGAATTAAATTAAATTAAAATTAAATTAAATTAAATAAACAAATTAAATTAAATTAAATGAATTAAATACATTAAATTAAATAAATAAAATTAAATTAAATTAAGTTAAATAAAATTAAATAAATAAATTAAATTAAATAAATTAAATTAAATAAATTAAATTAAATTAAATTAAATTAAAATTAAATTAAATTAAATTAAGAAATTAAATAAAATAAATTGAATTGAATTAAATTAAATCAAATCAAACTAAATTAAACTAAATTAAATTAAATTAAATTAAATTAAATTAAGTCGAATTAAATAACCTCACTTAAGACATGAAGAAATAAATCTAAAATAACTTGAACACTATTCCAAACTTAAATCATTAATTTGAACTTAAATTTGAATCACAAATCATTAAATATCATTTTGCCTTTAGGAGCTTTAGTTATCATAACTCCTAAATGGAACATTAAAATGAAATGTTACTTCACTTATAAGACATTCAAATGTCCTAGTTCATCGAGCAAGTTAACAAAACTTGAAAACCTCTGGACGATCGATTCATTTACACAATTAAATTCATTTGGACTTGAAACAATCCTAGAAATATTGAAAAGATGTTTAAGATTCTTCTTAAGCACTTCCTCAATATGTTAGGATATTTACAAGAACAATTGAACTTAATTGTTCTTTGATGAAGAAAATCGTCTTCAAACCAAAAAACACAAAGAACCTAGACGTCATAGGAAACGACTAGCTATAGGATTAGGAATTTGGTAGAAAACCATAAACCTTTCCCTTAGCTTTACCTAGGAACTTGCTTAAATATTCTAACCGTGTTTTAAGTGCGACTGGGATGACGGGAAGATCCTCCGAGTACGCTTTTATTTTATCGTAGCTTATTTTATTGTAAATGCACTTTATTTTTCTTGCATGATAAACAACAGTTGCATGAAAACCGACACCTTTAGGACGTAAAACCAAAACTCGAAACCCAAAATTAAAGTAAAAGACACTACAAGATAAAATTCACCTCCACAACATTTCAAAATATAAGACAACTCAAAATTTAATCACAAACAGAACACAAAACTACAATTACAACTAAATTAAAACGCCTTGTTGGATGATCGGGAATACCTCGGATGATGTAACCTACGTGTTGCTAACGGGATTTCCCACGGTCTAAATGAAAGTGTGGAACTCATTCGATTGAGTTTAGCAAATTCATCCGGACTAAGTGAATCCGATAAAAATAATGATGCCGGAAGGATGGAACCGCGGGATCTTAACCGGTGTCGTTATAATCAACTTTAAGATTTGTTTTAATTAAAACACAAAAAACACTTGGAAATTAAGACTTCTCTAAACCGAACACTTCTCTCATCTCTTGATTTATGATTTCTAAAACTAAACCTCTCGCAACAATAAGGAGCTCGGAGCATGGTGGGCAAGACGGCCATCGTCGTCAAGAAAACTCGAACCTACTTCAGCAAAACTTTCTTAGAATTAAATAACAAAGCCATAGGACTTCGAGGTAGTTTGCCTAGTGCAACATAAATCCTCAACTCTTCGTTAGGCATTTGTATCGCAAATTAAGCCCTAACCGGTCTTAGGATTCCGAGGTAGTCGTCCGGTACGACATAAACCCTCATATCTTCTGTGCAATTTGTATGATTCTATCATATAAATATAAGCCCTAATTAACTAAAATTGGCAAGATTAAAACATTAAATAAACATTAGGACTTTCCTAAATCCAAGCCAAACAATAGGATAATCGGGAGATTACCGAAGTCCGCTTCGAATCCGTGATCTCTCCTACTTTTCTTCCTTTGAATTCCCAAAATAAAAAATGTTCCAAATTTGATCCATTCCCTATTGAAATTCCAAAATTCAACCCCTTGAAAACTTAAACTTCGAAATTCTTGAGAGCAAAATTATCGATTATTATCGAGAGTTTTCTTAGGTGATTCCCATCACTTAAGATGTAATTAACTATGTGGGCTCGCCCTTATAGAGGAACTTTAAGAACCTGAGTAATATAAACCCCGTTTAATAGTTTCATATTAAACAGGGAATTTGTCGGCTTATAAAATTGGTTCGCAGTACCAAACGGATGTCACAAACCTTTCTAGTTTATTTAATCGAGCCCCATTATCAAGCAAGGTGTCTATTCTTCGGGATAGTATACACGGTTTGTGGTGCGGCGCTCGTTTATATAAACTATTCGGGATGTGAGATCAGCTTGATTTCATATCTTAAAATTTTCAAATTCAAAATTATTTTCAAAATCAAATACTACTTTTCAAATTATTTATTTAAATTAAATTAAAATTCGCCGACAATTTTTGTAGGCGACTCTCTTTTCAAAATACAACACTCAACCTAAAAATATGCCGACACTCCTTTTATCATAGTCACTCATTTTAATCATACTTGTAAGAAAAACACAAAAATACCTTCCATTAAAGTGTAATATCATCAAAAATAAGTATAAAAATGTATTTAAAAACAATATATATTTTAGGTATATCATACGTCATATATTATACAACATACACTACAAACTGTCTATATAATATCACATTCGAAAATGTCAAATTGTTCGCCTGTCATTCTTATAATTCTAGATATTGCTAAACCTGCTACAAATATCTAACACTCCAAGACATTGTTTGTTGAGTATGTCTTAGGTTTTTGGATATTCATAAGGTTATGGTAGTTCCAAAGTTCGTAGTCCTTCAAGCTCTAATATAGGTCGATATCCATCAGGACGCTTTTCAGGATGCATCCTCCGTAACGTTATTGAAATACGTTGTCGGCTTATGATCGGCATACAATTCTTTTATCAGTTGGCATCTCTAATGATGTGAGATCCAATGCTGGTATTTAAGGATCAGAGTGAATGTTGTCCTCTCAATCCTTTCTTCTTCTTGCTCCACTTTTTCTTCTCCTAAGACAATATATGTTTCTTTAGGATTATCTTCAAGAACTGGAAATTTTAAATCAACATCTTCCTCCATAGATTTTATATTTTGTCGTTCTTTTTCTTGGAGTTTTTTAAGTCTTTTATTTTGATTTTTCCTTTGAGCTCTAGTTAATCCGGAGGCTGATTTCTTTACTCCAATAACAGATGTGTTTTCAGCTCCATGAGATGTAGTTACCACTACTGACTTTAGTTTTCTATTGTCATTTTTCTATTTTTGTTCTGTCGAAATTACTTCTTCTGCCTTGATATTTTGCTGTTGAAGTTTAAATTCTAATACAAATGGGTTTCCTTTTGCTTCTTCTTGATTAGCAATAGATAATAGAGGTCCATAGTTAAGTAATTCAACTTGAGATAAGTCAAAATCAAAGTGGATTCTCGATCCTTTTTTAATACATCGTCGGTCCAGTGCCAGACAAACACAGCTTCAAAATGTAAAAAGAAGTATGTTGTTAGACATTTCCCTGAAAGCAACAGGATAATGTAACATGTTTGACTTAAATTTAATTCAAAAACAATATCATTAAATTATCGTTATCATTTTATTATGTCGATGAAGCATGCTTATAAGCACTTGCTTAATAAGCAGAAAGTATATCATAAGATACAAAAATCAAAATTTGTATCATAGAGATAATTTGAAATATTTTATTATTTTCCCAGTTTACAAACAAGTCTTTTATGTCGCATAATATTTTTTAAGAAACGCTCATTGATTGGGAGTAAGATTCTTTCTCCTTGACAATCTATCAATTGGTAAGATCCTTCCAAATATGTCTTTTCAATTACATCCGGGCCCTCCCACACTGGTTCAAACTTTCCACCTATTCTTCGATGAGCGAGGAGAGGTCTTCAGAGAACTAAGACTAATTCACTGATTTAAAAGTTTCTAGGATTAACCAATTTGTCATGGGATTGTATCATTTTTTCTTGATACAATACAAGATTTTACTAAGCATGTAGATGTCGGCATATTTTTAGGTTATGTGTTGTATTTTGAAAAGGGGGGTCACCTACAGAAATTGTCGGCGAATTTTTTATATTTAAATTTAATTTAAATATATAGTTTAAAAGATAACATTTGATTTTGAAAGTAATTTTAAGTTTAAAAGTTTTAAGATATGAAATCAAACCGATCTCACATCCCAAATAGTTTATATAAATGAGCACCGCACCACAAACCGTGTATCTATCCCGAAGAATAGACACACTGCTTTGATGATGGGGCTCGATTTAATAAACTAGGAGATTTATGACATCCGTTTGGTCTGCGAACCAATTTTATAAGCCAACAAGTTCCCCGCTTAATATAAATGAATTAAACAGGGTTTATATTACTCAGGTTCTTAAAATTCCCTATAAGGGCAAGCCCCTATAGTTAATTACATCTTAAGTGACAGGAATCACCTAAGAAAACTCTCGATAATAATCAGTAGTTCTGCTCTCAAGAATTTCAAAGTTTAAGTTTTGAAGGGATTGAATTTTGGAATTTCAATAGGGAATGGATCAAATTCGGAACATTTTGTTTTGGGAATTCAAAGGAAGGAAGGTAGGAGAAATTGCAGATTCGAAGCGAACTTCGGTAATTTCCCGACTATCCTATTGTTTGGCTTGAATTTAGGAAAGCCCTAATGTTTATTTAACGTTTTGATCTTGCCAATTTTAATTAATTAGGACTTATATTCATATGACACAATCATACAAAAAGCCTCGAAGATGTGAGGGTTTATGTCGTGTCGAACGACCACCTCGGAGTCCTAAGACCGGTTAGGGCTTAATTTGCAATGAAAATGCCTAACAAAAGGTTGAGGATTTATGTTGCACTAGGCAAACTACCTCGAAGTCCTATAGTTTGGTTATTTAATTCTAAGAAAGTTTTGCTGAAGTAGACTCAGGTTTTGCTGATGACGATGGCCGTGCTGCCCACCATGCTCCGAGCTCTTTGTTGTTGTAGAGGTTTAGTTTTAGAAGATTGTAATCAAAAGAGAAGAGAAGAGTTTGGTTTTAGAAATCTTAAATTCCAAGTGTTTTTTATGTTTTAATTAAAACAAATCTTAAAGTTGATTATAACAACACCGGTTAAGATCCTACGGTTCCATCCTTCCGGCATCGTTATTTTTATCGGATTCACTTAGTCCAGATGAATTTGCTAAACTCAACTAAATGAGTTCCACACTTTCATTTAGACCGTGGGAAATCCCGTTAGCAACACGTAGGTTATATCATCCGAGGTATTCCCGATCATCCAACAAGACGTTTTAATTTAGTTGTAGTTGTAGTTTTGTTGTTTTGTTTGTGATTAAATTTTGAGTTGTTTTATATTTTGAAATGTTGTGGCGGTGAATTTTATCATGCAATGACTTTTAATTTAGTTTTGGTTTTGGTTTTAGGGGCTATCCTAAAGGTGTCGATTTTCATGCAACAGTTGTTTATCATGCAAGAAAAATAAAGTGCATTTGCAATAAAGTAAATTGCAAGAAGGTAAATTGCAATAAAATAAAAGCGTACCTAGAGGGTCTTCCCGTCATCCCAAGCTACACTTAAACACAATTTAGGATATTCAATCATTTAAAGCAAGTTCCTAGGTAAAGCTAAGGGAAGGGTTATGGTTTTCTGCCAAGGTCCTACTCCTCTAGCTAGTTATCTCCTATGACGTCTAGGTTCTTGTGTTTGCTTCGAGGACGATTTTCTTCATCAAAGAACAATTAAGTTCAATTGTTCTTATAAACATCCTATCATATCGAGGAAGTGCTTAAGACGAATCTTAAACATCTTTTCAATACCTCTAGGATTGTTTTAAGTCCAAGAGAATTTAATTATACAAAATGAATTAATCATCCAGGAGTTCAAGTTTTGTTATCTTGCTCAGCTGAACTAGTGACATTTGAATATCCTATGAGTGAAGTAATACTTCACTTAACACTCCATTTAGGAGTTATGACAACATGAGCTTTTGAGGGCAAATTAATGTTCAAGTGATTTGTGATTTAATTTAATTTCAATTAATTGGTTTAAGTTTGGAATAGTGTTCAAGTTGTTTTAGATTTATTTTGAATTCTTTATGTCTTTGGTGATGTTATATTTAATTCAATTTAATTTAATTTTAGTTTAATTTAATTTGGTTTAGTTTTACTTTCAATTTAATTTTATTTAATTTAATTTAGTTTAATACATTTTAATTTAATTTAATTTAATATGTTTTAATTTAATTTTATTTTATTTAAATTTTTAATTTTAATTTAATATTTTATATCTCTTTTTTTTATATTTTAAAGATGGTTTAATTTAATTATTAAAGTATTAATTTAATTGAAAATTTGGAAGGATTTAATTTAAATGTTTTAATCTTTAATTTAATTTAATGATTAAGTCTTTTAATATTTTAAATCTTGAATTTAGATTATCATATTAATTAGGAATTAAATGTTATTGAGGTGATTAATCTAGGGATTTTTTAGATTAAAGAATAAATCTCTTCCTAATAATATCCCTATTTTAATAATTCCAATTTTTTTATTAATCTCCCAAATTTAATTAATTAATTGATTAAGGTTTATTCTTAAAAATGATTGATGGGTTTCTACCCTTAATTATTTAAATTTCAATCATCCAAATCAGATTAGGATCAAATATTTTACTCTTTCATTTTATTAAGCCTAAAGTTTTAATTAAGGGTTAAAATTTTAATTACCATTTTGCCCTTCAAGCTTAATAATTCTATAACTCACTAAATTGAGCTTAAATGAATTTGAAATTTTTATGTGACTTCACTCATATGTTTATCAAGACATTAGAGGAGAAAATGTGATTTTTCTGTATTTAATTTATTTATGTAATTATTTTTGGTGGAAAATAGGGATTTTTAAGGAAAATTTAAGAATATGACCAAGGGAAAGTTTCTGTCCTTAAGAAAATTATGAGATATTTCTAATGACCAGAGGACCACTTGGACCAATTTTGGTGATTTTTTAAATTATATTAATTTTATTATAATTATTTTGAGTTTTGGAGTATTAATTAATTTAAAAATAAAATAAAGGTTGAAAAATGAATTTTATATTTTTCAAAAATCTCTCTGATATCAAGGAAACCAGAGAACCAATTTTCATAATTTTTTGATTTTTCTTTGATTTATTAGAATTAGTTTAGTGGAAATGCTAGAAAATACATTTTTTTTAATTTTAAAATTACCTTAGGGCTTTAAAATTTAATATCTCATCATAGAGACTTAAGAAAAATATGGGGTTTGTTCCTAAATGATTAAAATTCAAAATGTGACATTTTGGTGAATTTTATTATTTTTGTGATTTTTATTATTTTTTAATTATTAAAAATATTAAAATAATGTAAAAAATCAAATTTTTTGGAAAATTGCAATTTTATTTTTCTTAAAATCCCCTGATATCAGAGAGGCTTCAAAACCAATTTGGTGAATTTTTGAAAAGTATTTTGAAAGTTATAAATTTTTGAAGTTTATGTTTGGCTAAATGGTTTAATCAACCCATTTGATAGAGCTAACCAAGTCCAATTGACTTCAAACTTTTATGGTGGGTTCCTCTGATCCTAAAGGTCAGTGGAGAATTGATTTCAAGTCAATTTGATGTATGATTAGCTCTAATTAATTAAAACTCCATTTTGGGTGTTTAAGCCAATTAGGGTTATTACAAGTGAGTTAACTCAAAACCTATTTTTCCTACGGTCCTCCTGGTCATAAGAAACATCACCAAATTTTTCTAGAATTTATTTCACAACATGCTAATTACTAGAATTAAAATACTCAGAATAGTGACCTAGAATTGAAAAATCAATAACTCTTCATAGGGGTGGCCTCTGACTTTGGAAAATTCAGGGAATATTCCCAAATTTAGAGGCTTCAAAAGCCCTATGGTCTCATACCATGGTGAATTGTATACATGCATGGAGAATTGAAATAGTGCAGAGAGTAAAAAAATAATTAAAAATAAAATACTTAATGAAATTAAATGATTTCTTTTCCACATTATTCTCCTCTGTTCACTGAGCGAGAGAGTATTTTTATTTTATTTTTCTGATTTTCCTACACAAAGTTATGTATTTTTGAAGTTTAGGGAATTAAATAAATAAGAAAATCCCTATTTTTCTACTTAAGTGACACGGCGCCAGCTCAACCTCGGCAGCTCCGAACGCACACGTGTCGTCTCCTGATTCGGCGCCGTCATCCGACTCAGCGCTCCAGGGGCCCGCGGTTCATGCACCATTGCGCTGTCCGGCTCGATCCGCACCGTCCGCTCGATACACGCTCGATCCGACGGCTCCCAGCTCATCGTCTACGACCGGTGTGCACCCGTGATCGTCAACCTTCTAACCCTAATTTCTCACTCGATTCTCAACGGATTTTCGTGTTCTTATGCTCTACGGATTCGCCTCGAGGAGACGAACACATCCATACGGTAAACATGTATTGAAATCGACTCAAATTAAATAGAGAATCTCCGTAAGCTCGGGAAGAAGAGTGAGTCCATACCTTTGCTCGCAGAAGTGAAGCTTCGATCCGAGAGTTGTGTCACCTTCGATCGGGTCCAAGCAAGCTCCGCATGAAGTCCTCGGGCTGGTGAATTGTCCGGTATGATTTCGACCACAACTCGATTACAAAGCTTGGAGTCCGGAACGGATGGGTGGCCTCGGAGAGGGGGCTTTCACCTGGGAACTCCTTCTCTCGACCTTGTGCAGGTGTGGGTGAGTTTAATTTGAATTTGGTGGAGAGTTGGGAGATGTCCTGTTTTGGGTGGAATTTCGGCCGAGAAATCGAGCTCGTCGGTGGGATTAGGGCAAATTGTCACCGGGGATCAACTCGCTCTAAGTGTGGAGAGTGGTCCGGAGGAATTTTGGCGGTGGTTTCGCAAGGTCCGGTTCAAGCACCTCTCATGGCCGAGAGGAGGTGAGGTTTAAATAGAGAGAGGGCGGAGGGCCTCCCAGGGGGTTTTAAGGCTTGGGATCAGCCGCTTAGGTCAAGGGAAGAACAGCCATGGTGGCCATTGGGCTTGAAGCAGCTCAGCAAGGGGGAATTTCAATGTTGGCTCACATGTGAGCTTTCGGCCATGGTGTTTTCCGGCGGCCTGGTGGCTGGCCGGCCAGGCACTGGTCACCATCTTGTTCAGGTGGGTCAGGGCTGGGGTTTAGTGTAGGCAACTGGGCTTTGCCATGTGTCAAAAGCTTGGATTAAAATGGCATGGGGAAGGCTAATTTTGGCTTGATTTGGTCAAGTCCACCTTTTGGGCTTGGTTCACCCTTCAAGGAGGCTTTGGGTGTTGTGGGAGTCAAAGGAATCAGCCGGTTCGGCATGGAGAAGTCCTTATCCAAATATATTCGGATTAAATTTGGGTTAAGGGGAATCATGGTTAAGGCTAATGACTTTAGGAGATTAAGGAAAGATTCTCCTTCTTTTGCCCAAAATGGCATGGTGACATGTAAAGAGGCTCTCATGGCTTCCATGTGGCTCATGCATGGCTTCTTGGCTCATCTTTGGCTTGGGAAAAGTTAAGTCAATTTCATGAAAAAATGCTTTAAAAATTTTGGTAATTTAGGGGTGATTTGATGGGATTTGGCATATGGCTTGATTTGGATTTATTTTATCATGGATTTAGAACTTAGGAGATGGTTTTATCAAATGGATGATGATAGAGGATTGTCATGTGGGCTTTGGGCCTTTTGAAATTATTTTTGATGGGCTTTTAGGAAGGCTAAGGGGATGGGCCTTTAGTGTTTAAGAATGAATCCATGGATGGGAATTTTGTAGAAGTTTGGGCCAAATAATTGTTGGTTTTGGTTTAGGGATATGTCATGAGTGATTTAAAATGAGCTTGGAGTGATTTGGGTTTGAATGGGGTTGGATTTGGGCCTCTTTGGTAAATGGGCCAATGTTGGTCAAATTGGGCTAACTTGGCCAATGTTGGGCTAGGGTTGAAATTGATGTAAAATTAATGTTGGGAAATGTTTATGGGAGTGTTTCAAAGAGGTTTTGACTTTGGTTGGATTTTGATTTTGGGGTTTGGGCTTATTTGGGTTAGGTTTGGGTTTAGGTCAAAATTGGGCCTTCTAGCTTTCGGTTGAATTTGAGTGGGGTTTGTGTCTAAATTTTGGGTAAATCATGTTAGTGTTTTGCTTGTGGGGATGTTAGGGAAGGTTTAGAAAAGATTTGGGGTTAATTGGAGTTGAATTTGGTTAGTTTGGGCTAAGTTTGGGTCATGGGTCCAAATTGGGCTTTAAGGTCAAAAGTGAAATTGGATTCAAATGCCAATCAAATTGGACTTGGATTTGGTCTAGATTGGTGTTGGGTATGTTGAATTGAAGCTTAGAATTGAATTGGACCATAATTTGGGTCAATTGGGTAGGTTTGGTTTGACATTGGGTTCATTTTGGGTTAAAACGGGTCAAATTGGGGATTTTGACAAAAGTGGGGTAAATTGACAAAATTGGCCCATGGTGTAGTTGAACAAAATGAAATTAAGAATATTTGGGATTTTCTGGAATTTTCTGGAATTTTCTGGGAATTTTCTGAATTTTTGGATTTTTGGGCTAAGAGGGGCATTTTGGGTATTTGGAGGGTATCGGGAGGTATTTTTGGAATTTTTGGTATTTTTGGCTATGAATGATCAATTTGAGTAATGTGGGAATTTTTGGGATTGGTTTTGAGGAATTTTGGGTATTTGGAGATTTTTCGAAAATTTTGGGTAATTTCAAGGGTTTTGTAGAGTGAAGGTGTGTAGGGTCCCGGGGTCAAAAATCGAAAATTTAGAAAATTGAAGATCGGGTAAATGTAAGTGGAATGAAATCATTTTGGTTGAGCCATGAAGCCATATCAAGCCCACATGAGCCATGAAGGGACTCATTTGAGGCATTCATTATGTTGTTCCTAACCCTCTTAGCCAAGGGCTTAGGGTTAAGGACCATCCATGTGAATCACCTTCATGAGTCAGGAGGTTAAGTTGGGTATAGGTGTGGTTTGTAGGAGGCGTGTGAAAGTGTAGTGTATAAGTGTAGTGTGTGTCTAAGTCAGCCCTCACCGCACCAGGCCACCTGTGGCGCATCCTAAGGCCAAAGAGTCATATAGGAACTCATCCTTTAAACTTCCACATTCGATTTCAACCCTCTAGGCGACTAGGGGTCTACAATCAAGTTTCATGGAGTTTGCAGGGAGTTAAGAAGTGGTTTGAATTTCTAAGTGGTGGGTCCCAATTCTAATCCTCTAGGATAGTCAAAGGAAAAGCCTAAGGCTAGATCCTAAGTACTAAAAAAAAGAAGAGAAGACCTCATCAAAAATGAGGTCAACAACCGACCCTCAATAGGTGTGGTGAGTCGACGGAGCTCACCGCGTGTATCGGTGTTGACCGAAGCGATCAACAAAACCAACACAAAAGTCCAAGTGACAAACTCTGGGACAGAGTAGAAGAGTTTCCGCTGGGGAGTGTCAAGTATATCTCTGAGACTAGAGATTCTTGAACTCTTGCTGGGGAAAGGAAAAGGAGGTGAATCCCAAATCGCATGATCTGGGGGAATTTCGATTTAGATTTCATTTTGTTTCAGTTTAAGTTTTGATGTGCGAGCTCAGATTTTAGTTTGAGTTTCAATTTAGATTGAAGTTTGTCAAAATTAATTTGAAGGGATTTGAACTTGAAATGAAAATTGGAATTTTGTGGTTTTAGATATAACATCTTCAACCGCAAAAGAAAATTGAATTGATTGGATTGAATCATTACAATGAGGAGAGATCTCAGAGCAATGCGGTATTGGATGTAAAATCCTTAACCTCAAGAGTTTGATTTTGATGTATTTCATTGCGATAGGGAAAGAATCCTAAAGCAATGCAGTCTCGGATGTAAAATCCTCAACCTCAAAAGTTTGACTTGGTGTGATTCATTGCAATAGGGAGAGAACCTAAAGCAATGCAGTCTCGTATGTAAAATCCTCAACCCCAAAAGTTTGATTTTGATGTATTTCATTGCGATAGGGAAAGAACCTAAAGCAATGCAGTCTTGGATGTAAAATCCTCAACCCCAAAAGTTTGATTTTGATGTATTTCATTGCGATAAGGAAAGAATCCTAAAGCAATGCAGTCTCGGATGCAAAATCCTCAACCCCAAAAGTTTGATTTTGATGTATTTCATTGCGATAGGGAAAGAATCCTAAAGCAATGCAGTCTCGGATGTAAAATCCTCAACCCCAAGAATTTGATTTTGATGTATTTCATTGCGATAGGGAAAGAACCTAAAGCAATGCAGTCTCGGATGTAAAATCCTCAACCCCAAAAGTTTGATTTTGATGTATTTCATTGCGATAGGGAAAGAATCCTAAAGCAATGCAGTCTCGGATGTAAAATCCTCAACCCCAAAAGTTTGATTTTGATGTATTTCATTGCGATAGGGAAAGAATCCTAAAGCAATGCAGTCTCGGATGTAAAATCCTCAACCACAAGAATTTGATTGTGATGTATTTCATTGCGATAGGGAAAGAACCTAAAGCAATGCAGTCTCGGATGTAAATTCCTCAACCCCAAGAATTTGATTGTGATGTATTTCATTGCGATAGGAAAAGAACCTAAAGCAATGCAGTCTTGGATGTAAAATCCTCAACCCCAAGAATTTGATTTTGATGTATTTCATTGCGATAGGGAAAGAATCCTAAAGCAATGCGATCTCGGATGTAAAATCCTCAACCCCAAAAGTTTGATTTTTATGTATTTCATTGCGATAGGGAAAGAATCCTAAAGCAATGCAGTCTCGGATGTAAAATCCTCAACCCCAAGAATTTGATTGTGATGTATTTCATTGCGATAGGGAAAGAACCTAAAGTAATGCAGTCTCGGTTGTAAAATCCTCAACCCCAAGAATTTGATTGTGATGTATTTCATTGCGATAGGGAAAGAACCTAAAGCAATGCAGTCTCGGATGTAAAATCCTCAACCCCAAGAATTTGATTTTTGATGTATTTCATTGCGATAGGAAAGAATCCTAAAGCAATGCGATCTCGGATGTAAAATCCTCAACCCCAAGAGTTTGATTTTGATGTATTTCATTGCGATAGGGAAAGAATCCTAAAGCAATGCAGTCTCGGATGTAAAATCCTCAACCCCAAGAATTTGATTTTGATGATAATTGATTTTGCAAAGATTTGTAATGTTGATTTGAAAAGTGTGGAATTTTGGTGTTTCGAGAATTTCATGAGAGTTGTAAAAGATTTTTGTGGAAAGAAATAGATTAGGAGGGAATATGTAGATGCTACATATCCCATTCAAAAGAGTTGATCGAAAGTTGCTGGTTTGGATTGGATACAATTCCTCGCCATCGGATCCGAATCGAAAACCTCATGGCTCCGTGTCGTTGGAATCGACCGCTTCCATCCCGCACAAGGAGAGAGTAGAACGGATTGGATTTTAGATTTGGAATGTCGAGTTTGAATCCGATCGAGATTTGATTTGAAATTTGGAAGGTTGAATTTGAATTTGATTGAGATTTGATTTAAAATTTGGAAGGTTGAATTTGAATTTGATTGAGATTTGATTTAAAATTTGTGTTCATTTTGTTTGTCCTTTAACGATTCAAATTTGCTTTATCGTTCATTTAATGTTCATGTGAATTCGGCGTTCATCATTTTTTTTTAGATTTTTAAGGAAAGTTTTCTTTTATTCTTTTGTTTCTTTTCTGTTCTTTGTTCGAAGTTCATTTAACTTTAATGGCGTTACCCAATCAACTTGCACAAAAGAGGTGAAGGCCAAAAATGTGACATGGTCACTTTCATTCCAATCATGTTGAAGATACATCATACAACTCGATCTAGAATACATCTCATACAATCCATGTAGACTCAAAACGGACTATGTATGATCTTTGTCGATCCATCCATAAAGGCATCCGTCGTAAATCCATGTCCGAATAAGTGAAGTACATGGTCAATAACATCACCTTCCAAGCCATCCTCGGCAAGGATGTCGTATGGATGTGCGTCGGAGGTGTGATATTTTCCATGTAACTCGCGACTCGTAAGGCCGGAGGCTCTCTAGCTCCGGTGTCCGTCGGAAGTGGTAAGGTGCTTTCCGTCATCCATCCTTCGAAAGTAACCGAGATCCGCTTCATTGGTACTCCCGTATGCAATGTTTAGAGACATCCGCTCCGTTGCCCTTTAGTATCATGACGGAACCTACCGGTAATGGTATCTTTACCGGCCCTCGGAACTCACCCGGGCCTCGCTATCCGGAGGTCATATCCGAACATGATATTACACTCGTTCGTAAAAGAAACCGTGCGTAAAGGTCTTACAAAGTCGTGGTGATCGATGTGTGGGGTATGCAGTCACCCTTCTTGTAATGTTAATGATGCAACCGTTGGGTATGCAATCCGCCGGCAGTACCCTCCATGTTATCATTCTCTTTACCATCCTTTTGATGACTAATGGCATTGGATCTACCTTGCCATGACGGAGTATCCCCGTGGGTTTCCTTTCCCGTCTTCTCGCGAAGTTGTAGCAAGCATCCGCATTGTATTGTAATTCTCCCTTTCCCCGGCATCCATCTCCGGGGTTTCGAGTAGGTGTTTTCTCTTAGGCGGCCCGCTCGACCCATTCTTTTCAAATCCCGGATGCGGTCCACGATTTGTTGTTGTTCGTATTCTAAGAACACGTTTCGTATGTAGCTCGAGGCCTTCAAGTATATTGATCCTCCCCGCCTCTAATTCTCTCGAAGTATTCAAAAGTTTGCTTCTCGACATTCCGCATTCTTTCTAGCTCGTATTCTGGAATAATCTACAAATGGTGAGGCCTGGTGATATACTGTGGGATATATGGCTCAATCCCTTCGCGTTCTCCTGCATACCTCGGCTCCTCGAGGATGGTCTCCGTCGGGACATCCTCCGGGGTTGCTTCTGCAACAAGGTTATGCATTACTGGTGGCTTTATCTGGTGGCGTGGTAGCCTTCCTTCTTCTGATCTTCTCGAGATTTCCCTGGTCTCTTCCGTTATCCTCTGAGTCGGCCTCCTTTCTTCGGAGTTCCCGGCAAACCGGTATCCTCGAAGTATATGCACCGGCAGTAGCGACCGCATCGTCGCGCCGGTCCGCCGCTAGTTTAGTTAACATCTTGCGGATATGGCGATTTTTATTTCTTCGCCGAGTTGTCGTGAGAGTAGCTCTTCGTACTTCCCGAATCTCCGTGGGCGCGGCGCCGACAAGCTCGCCATATCGCCGTAGCGACTACGTACTTGATTCTCTTATCCTCCTCGCTGTTTGTTTTCCTTTTCTTGTCGCTTGGGTTGGTGGCTTAGGCCACCCACTTTCATTACTCGTCCGACCGGGTAGTTCCTCTCGGTCGACCGGGACCCGACCACCTTCCTCGTATCGCAGGCCCGCCGGTGCGAAGTCCGAGTCAATCTCAATTATCGCTCCATCTTTCACCCTCTTTTCGTCGAGTGCAAGGCTTACGCCACTTCTAAAGTTCAGGACCAACCGCCCGTTCGACATTTCCCTGCGAAAAGACAAGGAAAAGGATCAGGGGCTGTACTAAGAACAAGAACATTAAGAAAATGTTTATTAGAGACAAAGTTTTCTTTCTTTCTTTTTTTTATTCCTTTTATATTTTTAAATTCAACAGGAATGAAATGGGAGAAGATCGAAAAAAGATTTTGATTTGGAAGAGAGAACAAGGAAAACTTTATTATCATGATTTTATTTATTTTAGCACATTTTTTTTATTATTTTTGGGTTCGGACCCAGTCATAAGTAATTACTTCGCCCGTGCTTCTAGGGATGAAGAATTCATTCCTTCGAAACATCAGGTAGCGTAATACTTCTTCAAGTATCGTCCGTTGATCGGAAGCATATGTCGTTCTCCTTGGCAATTCACTAGCTGGTAGGAGCCTCCTGAGTAGACTGCCTCAACCACAAACGGTCCTTCCTAAGTGGGTTCAAATTTTCCTCCTATCTTGCGGCGTGCAAGAATAGGTCTCTTGAGAATGAGAACTAAGTCACCAACTTTGAAGGTTCTTGGGCGGACCAATCTGTCATGGGCTTGAACCATCTTAGCTTGGTATAGTTCTAAATTCTGCTGCGCTGCAAGTCTTTTCCCTTCCAGGCTTTCCAACTCCTCTAGTCGTAATTTGGCATTCTCTTCTGTCATGATTTTGTTTGCAACTGCAATTCTGAGTGAAGGAAGCCGGACCTCTAAGGGTAACACCGCCTCGGACCCATACACCGCAGCGTAAGGTGTAGCTTGAGTAGGAGTTCGAAGGTTGTCCGGTAGGCCCATAAGGCTTCTAATAACTTCTCGTGCCAATTTCTCTTATTATCGTCCAAAGTTTTCTTTAAAATTTGAACGACAGCTTTATTAAAAGCCTCGACCGAGCCGTTTGCTCTTGGATAGTAAATTGTCGAATACCGCCAGCCGATTTCGTGTCTCCCGACAAAATTGTTGATTTGCGTGCTTCGAATGCCGATCCATTATCCGAGATGATCCTCGCGCGGCACTCCGAAACGGTAGACAACTTGGTTCTTGAAAAACCGTAGCACGTGGTGTGCTTTCACTTCTCCGAGTGGAACCGCCTCCGCCCACTTGGAAAAGTAATCCGTAGCCGCAAGAATGAAACGATGTCCTTTTCAAGATGGTGGTTCTATCGGACCCACTATATCCGTGCCCCAACATTCAAATGGCCATGACGCAATTGTCGGATGTAGCACATTTGGAGGTTGGTGTAGAACCACTCCGTGCACTCGGCATTGGTGACACCTCTCGGCGATTTTCATGCAGTCGGTCATCATCGAGGGCCGTAGTACCCTAGTCTTTTAATTTTCATTTTCATCTTCGGACCCGACCGGTGAGCGCCACGGAGTCCCGAATGCACCTCTTTAACAATTTCACGGGCCTCGGACCCGCTTAGGCACCTTAGCCACATTTGATCGAAAGATCTTCCGTATAACGTGTTGTTTATTAATGCGTAGGACGCAGTTCTTTTCTTGATCCGATGGGCTAACGACCTATCGTCCGGTAGTTTTCCGTTTGCGGTGTTGTTCATTTATGGCCGTCGCCAATCTTCTCGTGTTTTCCGTCACCGCCGCAACCGATTCTTTTTCTTTTTCGATTTGTGTATTGTGTCTATGTCGAGCCGTGATAGGACTCGACGTCCTTGAACCGACACTTCCATCGATTCATCTTGCAAGCGAGCAAATTCTTTTGCGAGGCGGGCTAACGCATCCGCTAAGGCGTTTTCTTTCGGGAATTTTGTAGATCGTCACATTCGGAATCTGTTCCAACAACTCGTATGGCATACCGGAAGTATTGCTCGAGTCTTCGCTTTAAAATTTTGTACTCGTCCGACGATCCGTTGAATGATTAACTGCGAATCCCCGTAGATGTTGATGTTTGTTATCCCCATTCGAATAGTTAATTGCAGTCCCGTTACGAGAGCTTCGTATTCCGCTTCGTTATTTGTACACGGCTCGTTAAGTGGTAGGAGTATCTTAACATCCCCCGCTCCGTGTTATAAAGATTAGTCCGATTCCTGCCTTACCGGGCACTATCACTTGCGATTCTTTGTCTTTGTGTGCTCGAAGATGCTCCGTCGAAATATAATTCCCAACGTCGATCATCGTGGTCTTCTAAGTTCATTATTTGTTCATCCGGCAAGTCGTCATTGAGAGGAGATTCCGCCGGCAAGGGTGTGCTGCGAGGAAGTCTCGCTAGGACTTGTCCCTTTACGGCACGAAGAGGCACGAAAGTTATATCGAATTGCAATAATATCATCGACCACCCGGCAAGTCCGCCGTAAAGCGTTGGACGGGTCATCAAGTATCGCAATGGATTAAATTTCGAGATCAGGTTGACCTTATGAGAAAGCATGTAGTGCCTGAGCTTTTGAGCGGCGAAGATCAGGGCCAAACAGTGCTTTTCAATTGTGGGATACTTTACTTCCATCGGAAGCAAACGATGGCCTAGGTAGTCAAGAGCATTTTCTTTACCCTCATCATTGATCTGGGCTAACAGAGCTCCGAGAGAGTCGTCCAAAGCCGCGGTATAAAGTATCAACGGTCTACCTGAGACTCAGGGTCGCTAAGACAGGAGGTGTCATTAAATATTGTTTAATGTCCTCGAAGGCCCTCTCGGCATTTCTCTTCCCAAATAAATTTGGCATCCTTTTTAACTAATGCCGAGAAAGGCCGACACCTACTCGACAAGTTCGAGATAAAGCGTCGAAGATATGCCGCTTCCTCGAAAAGATCGTAGTTGTTTTAAGGTTTTGGGAGGTGGCATTTCTAAGATAGCTTTAATCTTTTCCGTGTCGATTTCAATTCCACGATGTTGGACAACGAATCCTAAGAATTTCCCGGAGGTGACGCCGAAGGCGCATTTTAAGGGATTCATCTTAAAGTTAAATTGTCTTAATCGTTCGAAAATAATCCTCAAATCATACAGGTGGTTTTCCTTTACTTTGCTTTTGATGACCACATCGTCCACGTAGCACTCGACTTGATTGTGGATGAGATCATCAAAAATTCTTGTCATCGCTCTCTGGTAGGTTGCTCCTACGTTCTTCAGTCCGAATGGCATCACTGTGTAGCAATATACTCCGATCGGCGTTCGAATGCTCGTAGGTTTTTCATCTTCTCGGAGCCATTTTTATCTCGGTTGTATCCTGAAGATCCATCCATAAATGAGAATATTTCATGTGTTGAAGCAATGTCGATCATTAATTCTGGGATCGGTAGAGGGAATTCATCTTTTGGACATGCCTTGTTTAAATCTCTGAAATCCACACAAATTCTAATCTGACCATTCTTCTTCCCGACTGGTACCACATTGGCTAACCAAGTCGGGTATTGTTCTTCACAGACAAATTTGGCGTCTATTAGCTTTTTAACTTCGGCTATGACTTGTTGTTCGATTTCTAGACGCATTCTTCCGGGACCTTGTCCGACCGGAACGAAGTAGGATCCACTCCTAGCTTATGGACCGCGACCTCTGGAGCTAATCCTGGCATCTCATCGTAGCTCCAAGCAAAACAGTCTTTAAATTCCATTAATAACTTGATTATTTCTTCGGAGTCTTCTTTATTGAGTAAGAAGCTAACAAAGGTAGGTCTAGGCTCTTCGTTAGTACCTAAGTTAACTTCCGTTAATTCATTTATTGTAGATTTGATCTCTTATTCGAACTCTGGTGGAGCGTTTTCAATTTGCAAATCTTCAAACTCTTCTGTAGTTTCCATGCAGTTTTCATTAGACTCGCAAGTGACAACCAAGCAAAATTCAGTATCGTCAACTGATCCTACTGTGCCGAATCCGAGACCATGCTTTGAATTGGGTCGACGACCGCAGTTATTCCATAAATTTTCAAAATGTTGTGATTGACCTTTTGTCCATTGTCGAGGTAAGAAACCACGCTGAATTAAATTTTGAACACGGGGAGAGTACCACTCAAAAGGCAATTCCATTAATTCGGAAGAAGTGACATCTTCAAATTGTACATTATTTTCAGTTTTGGAGGAAGGAGCACCACGGTAGAATTTGATGGTCTTTGCACCGCCGCTACATACCTCTTTGACCACCATACCCTCGATCTTATTAGAATGGATAGGGTCGGGTCATAGTATGTACATAGTGGTTAATCTTCTCGTACATCGATTTATATTCTTCGTTCTTTTCATCTTCGAGAGAGATCCCGAATTGCGGCTTCTTCCGACTTATTGTCGCCGCTTCTTGCTTCGATCTCTTTTTCTTCTTCGAACTGTCTTCCCAATCAACATTGATGGCCGGTTTCCTCTCGTCCAACCGTCTTAACGTCTCCGCCACGACCTCGTCCCCGGCCTCGACCTCGGATGTGAGTTGTGGAGAAACCTTCACCATCTCGCCGTAAGGGAGTGGTGAGTGACTATCGGACTAGAACTTCGGGTTCTTCGTCGTCCCGAACTTCCTTTGCTTCATTCGTTATAGTATCTCCGGAAAAGATTGTTTTCTTCGGAGGTGCATAATAAGCCGCATCTTCATGGATTCCAATCTCATGTACGGAGAATGGTTATAAGTCACCTTTGATGCACTCGTTCCCCTCCATCGTAGTATTTGATGCACCGATGTAGAGATGATGGTACCATCCGGTTTTCATGTATCCATGGTCGGCCCGAGCAGAGCGTTGAATGACGTTTCTGAATCAATTATGTGAAATTTCGCGGTTGTCTTTGCCAAGTCACCGGTCTTCATTAGCAGTGTTATTGATCCGAGGGCTCTTTCTCCTTTCTGGTTGAATCCTCTTAATAATATTTTGTCCGCTTCGAGCTCGCGAGCATCAATTTCCAAGTATGCTAGCGTTCGAAGATTCATTATATTGATTGATGCTCCTGGATCCACCAATACTGGAGAGTGTAAACTTCCTAATTGTAACCGAAATGTACAACGGTCGGTTGTGGTCCGTCGTCCCAAGTAGTAGGTCATTGTCCGTGAAGGTAACACCTCGTCGTTCCTTTAACGAGCAAACCTCATCTAAGGAATCTCCGGTCATATGAGCTAAGCAAATTTCTCGGATCAAGTAAGGCCTTGATCAGAGCTTCTCTCATCTCCTTTGATAAGATGAGAGCGTCGTAGATGCTTAGTTCGGCCGGTAGTTTCCTAAGATGGGCTAGCACGTTGTAATCCACTTTATTTCCATGTGTCTCGATTTCTTCTCGAATGGGTATTTCTTCTGCCGGGTTGGTTCTTCCCGAACAACCACCGCTTTCCTTTGTCCTTTGGACCCATTCTCGGAGGTAGAACTCTTCCACTTCTTAAGTTGACTTCGTAATTTCTTCCGAATCCGGTATTGAGTTTGCCTGGTGTCTCCTCCCGAATCGGAACGACAGGTTCTTCCGGATTAGCTTCGCAGTCCGAAGGCTCTAACTCTATTGTGACTGGAGCTCCTTGAAACTCGCAAATGGAGTCATTGCTTGTTGAACTCTCGTAACCTCCTTGGTGGATGTCTTCTTTGTCATTGTGATCGTCGAGAATGTGTATGATTTGAGAATTCTTACTTGTATCGGAATCGATGTCCGGATTAGGTTGGTTGTCGCTAGTTACGTAATCGTTAGAAACAGTCAAAACGTAGCCAACGCCATAACCCTTATCATTATAGGATCCCACCGGAGTGAGTAAATAATCATACGGAGTCGAGGTTCGAGGGATTTCTCCCCGAATCGGAAACAACCATCCTAGGATAAGCAGCCCCTACTCTAGCCTTAAAAGCCTCGGTCTTTTCTTCTTCATCAATTTTCTTCTTTTCTTCAATCGTCTCTTGTTGAGGTGGTTCTTCTATCGCAAGTGATAATGCCGACTTGACAGGTTTCAAATTCTGGATTGAGGCTCGCACCGAAGTGGTTTGGATGCGATCCAAAATCTTCTTCGAAGACTTTGTCCAGGCGGTAGTCCATCCATCATCGGTCACATGAGATCTATCGAACAATGAGATCCGTCGAGATAACATCGACGCGAACCTCCTTTCTGGGGTTCCTTCATGTATTCCTTCGGGATCGTTATATTCCCTTTTCGAAGATTGTCATTGAGCCAACTTTTGAAGGTAATACAATCTTCTATCTTGTGTCCAAGCATCCGGTGGTAAGGGCAAAAGTTGGGATCACCTTTCTTGTCGACTTCTTCTGGTCTCTTAGGTTCTAGCAGTTGGAAATCTGGAGTCTTCATCGTATCGCGGAACATTTTCGGCACTCGCCTCATTCTTGAATGGATACTCCCTGCTCGAAGCACCCTTAACGTACGTTGTGGACGAGGCGGTTGTTCATACCGTTGAGATGACCGATAGCCGGGTCGGGGTTGCCGGTGATTCGTCGAATTTGCTCGCGGTCGTTCGACGGTATTTGTATTGGTCGCTTGCCTTTATCAACCGTCGCGACGATCCCGGACTTCTTTTCAAAAGTTTTCACGTGCTTCGTTTGTCCGTTTTGCTCGGTGAAACTTAATTGTTTCGCCTCCTCTTGCAAGCTTCCGGCCTTGCTTAACAACTTCTCGAAAGTCTTAATAGTAAATCCTCGAGGAGAAGTGCTATCGGGCCATGAATGCTCTTAAGTAAAATGTCGATCGCATGCTGTTCTTGTAGCCGTGGCTCACACTTCATACTTAGTTTCCTCCATCGAAGTATGTAGTCCACCAAAGTTTCGTTCGCTTCGCTTCTCTACCACTAAATCACCTATAGTGATGTGGTGCCGAGCTCCGCAAATCGCTCGATGAAGAGGTTCTCTAATTCTGAAAATGTCTTCACCGAACCGTTCGGTAATTCTGCATACCAATCAAAGGCGATTCCTGACAGGCTGCTGACAAATTGTCGAAGAGTAAAGCATCACTTCCGTCGGCATTGCAACAACCGGCACGAAAATGTGCAACATGCCGCCGGGGTTTCGGCTCCATCAAAGGTCTTGAACAGAGGTGATACGAAGCCTTTCGGATATTGGATAGCGTCGAATTCTTCGGAGTAAGGTCTACCCGTCCGAATGGATGTCCCGCTCTTTGATTGTGCCAAAGCTTCTCGCACCTGCTGTTCCACCATGCTCTTGATATCCTTTTCCGGAATCATGCTTTCGTGTTGCATCCTTTTTTAACCGATCATCCCCGTTGACGGATGTAATCTCCTTTCCTCTGTCTACAATGTGAATAACTTCTGGGGGTGTTTCTCTTTGGGGTTGAACCTGACTCTGGAGAGTGGCTAGGCCTGCAGCCATCTCTTCCATCATTTTTGCCATTTGGGTGATCGTATCATCTTTCTCTTAAAGCTGCATCCTCATTACTTCCGGCTCCTCTATTTCTGCGGCTGCAGGAGCACCTTGTGAAGCTGATGAAGCTCGTGTTTCAACCATGTTAATTTCTGCATATTCATCATCCATGAACTCTAACGAGTCGACTTCATCTCCGAATTTTTCTTCTCTTTCTCTTGCTAATCGCTGAATATCAGTTCTTAGCTTTTCCATAGCATCTTCTAATGGTCTCTTCTGCACATCCTTGCAGTTGTCATGCGATAACTGTCGG
The DNA here is from genome assembly GCA_022702705.1 of Papilionanthe hookeriana x Papilionanthe teres. Taxonomy (NCBI): domain Eukaryota; kingdom Viridiplantae; phylum Streptophyta; class Magnoliopsida; order Asparagales; family Orchidaceae; genus Papilionanthe; species Papilionanthe hookeriana x Papilionanthe teres. Next base: position 115,586,773 of record CM040426.1, read on the forward strand.
TTTCCCTTCTCATGAGTCCCCTTCACTGCGGTAGCACTTTCTTCGGACTCAAGTCTCCTGACGAGACTTTCCTTCTCAAGCTGTTGTTTTAATCTTAATTGTCCGGTAAGTGGGACGCCATACCATCCTTCTAGCAGCGAAGGTCTAGGACCCGATGGTCCGTCGACCAAATGCTCGGAAGATGGTATCATCCCTAATTTGTAGTCCTGAAACAACGACAAGTGGACTAGCTTTCATTCTCTTATTTGGCTTTTCCGCAGCGATAGCAGGTTCTACTCGCGGCCCAAGACGGGACTTGGCTGGCACCCGCCCTATCCTTCTTAAAATTTCTGATACAGGGCATTTTTCTTTCTTTGCTAACTTTTCTATCAGGGTTTGCAGTCAAGCAAATGGCGTAATTCTAGCCCTTTTCTTACGGCCATCATTGTAATATGCGGGCTGAGGCAATGCAGCAGCAATCTTGCGGACATTTTCCTCATCCTCTGCGGTGGAGAGGGGATGAAACCTACTTCCTCCCAAAAGTGGTATGTATTCAGGCAGCAGTGTATACTCGGGCAGTTCTGGGATTTCCTCCAGGAAAGCAACTTCAGCAGCTCTGGCTTCTCTAGCAATCTTTCTACTTTTGTTCCTCCTCTGAGTCCGTGTCAGTGGTGGAATTCTCGAGCTGGACCCGATTTCAAAAACGGAAGGTCTCACAGGAAGATCTGTACCCTCCACAGTAACAGGTTCATCACAGTTCTGAATTTCCTTCCCCTTTAGTCTGGCAGAAGCCGGGGTAGGTGCAGAGACAACTAGACCAGTGGGAGTAGCAACGACGGTCCTTCGCGAACAACGAGTACTCCTCTCGGCTGGAATCTTTTGCGGAGGAGGGAATTCATGAGTTGACTTGAGGTTAAACTCAATCAACGGCTTCTCGCTTCCGGCACTTTGCTTGCGAGTGAAAAGAGAGTGACGTCGGGGATTTTGATGTCGGTGTCCCCGAATCCTTGTCCGAATCGAATGATTCCATTATCGAGCGGCTCGTCCTTGAACACAGACAGTGTCCAGTCCATCGACGAAGGAGAAGATCGGTTTGGGGCTTCCATTTCGCAGGGCGCATTCTAAGTGTTAGTCCCCGAATCGTGCTTCTTCTTGTCGTAAAACTTATGACGAAAAAGAAAGAGTCCGAACACATTTCCGTTTATCTTAGTGTATTTGTGGTATTAAAAGAAAATTGTTTAGATAATTGTTTTTCGAAAATATTTGTTCGTTAGGACAGAGAATTATTAAAAGAAGGAGAGTTGTAGGAAGGGTAAAAGGAATTGATTAGGAACTGGAAAAGGAAGAGAAAGTCTGACCCGCCAGACCGCTCCTAAACTAATACCTATTGGGGGTCCACCCCACCTCAGAAACGAGGTAAAAGGATCTCGGAACCTCTCTGTTTAGGGGTGTCTAAACAGTGGCTCCTAAATCCGAGAGAATGTTGGCTATACTTGCTCAAGGTAGAAATGAACATAGTATTCCAACGGAAAGAAGGGTAGTTTGATCCATTAGGGACATCGATACGCTACCGATTTTTGAAAGCAGAACTATCTGATTAAAATGGAGAGAGGAATTTTCCCCAGCGGAGTCGCCAGAAGTTGTCGGCATATTTTTAGGTTATGTGTTGTATTTTGAAAAGGGGTCGCCTACAGAAATTGTCGGTGAATTTTTTATATTTAAATTTAATTTAAATATATAGTTTAAAATATAACATTTGATTTTGAAAGTAATTTTAAGTTTAAAAGTTTTAAGATATGAAATCAAACCGATCTCACATCCCAAATAGTTTATATAAACGAGCACCGCACCACAAACCGTGTATCTATCCCGAAGAATAGACACACTGCTTAATGATGGGGCTCGATTAAATAAACTAGGAGATTTATGACATCTGTTTGGTCAGCGAACCAATTTTATAAGCCGACAAGTTCCCCTGCTTAATATAAATGAATTAAACGAGGTTTATATTACTCGGGTTCTTAAAATTCCCTATAAGGGCAAGCCTCATAGTTAATTACATCTTAAGTGACAGGAATCACCTAAGAAAACTCTCGATAATAATCGTAGTTCTGCTCTCAAGAATTTCAAAGTTTAAGTTTTCAAGGATTGAATTTTGGAATTTCGATAGTGGAATGGATCAAATTCGAACATTTTATTTTGGGAATTCAAAGGAAGGAAGGTAGGAGAAATTGCAGATTCGAAGCGAACTTCGGTAATTTCCCGACTATCCTATTGTTTGGCTTGAATTTAGGAAAGCCCTAATGTTTATTTAACTTTTTTATCTTGCCAATTTTAATTAATTAGGACTTATATTCATATGACACAATCATACAAACAGCCTCGAAGATGTGAGGGTTTATGTCGTGTCGAACGACCACCTCGGAATCCTAAGACCGGTTAGGGCTTAATTTGCAATGCAAATGCCTAACAAAAGGTTGAGGATTTATGTTGCACTAGGCAAACTACCTCGAAGTCCTATGGTTTGGTTATTTAATTCTAAGAAAGTTTTGCTGAAGTAGACTCAGGTTTTGCTGATGACGATGGCAGTGCTGCCCACCATGCTCCGAGCTCTTTGTTGTTGCAGAGGTTTAGTTTTAGAAGATTGTAATCAAAAGAGAAGAGAAGAGTTTGGTTTTAGAAATCTTAAATTCCAAGTGTTTTTTATGTTTTAATTAAAACAAATCTTAAAGTTGATTATAACAACACCGGTTAAGATCCCACAGTTCCATCCTTCCGGCATCGTTATTTTTATCGGATTCACTTAGTCCAAATGAATTTGCTAAACTCAACTAAATGAGTTCCACACTTTCATTTAGACCGTGGGAAATCCCGTTAGCAACACGTAGGTTACATCATCCGAGGTATTCCCGATCATCCAACAAGACGTTTTAATCTAGTTGTAGTTGTAGTTTTGTTGTTTTGTTTGTGATTAAATTTTGAGTTGTTTTATATTTTGAAATTTTGTGGCGGTGAATTTTATCTTGCAATGACTTTTAATTTAGTTTTGGTTTTGGTTTTAGTGGGCTATCCTAAAGGTGTGGGTTTTCATGCAACGATTGTTTATCATGCAAGAAAAATAAAGTGCATTTCGCAATAAAGTAAATTGCAAGAAAGTAAATTGCAATAAAATAAAAGCGTACCTGGAGGGTCTTCCCGTCATCCCAAGCTACACTTAAACACAATTTAGGATATTTAATCATTTAAAGCAAGTTCCTAGGTAAAGCTAAGGGAAGGGTTATGGTTTTCTGCCAAGGTCCTACTCCTATAGCTAGTTATCTCCTATGACGTCTAGGTTCTTGTGTTTTGGTTTGAGGACAATTTTCTTCATCAAAGAACAATTAAGTTCAATTGTTCTTATAAACATCCTATCATATCGAGGAAGTGCTTAAGACGAATCTTAAACATCTTTTCAATACCTCTAGGATTGTTTTAAGTCAAAGAGAATTTAATTATACAAAATGAATTAATCATCCAGGAGTTCAAGTTTTGTTATCTTGCTCAGTGAACTAGGACATTTGAATATCCTATGAGTGAAGTAATACTTCACTTAACACTCCATTTAGGAGTTATGACAACATGAGCTTTTGAGGGCAAATTAATGTTCAAGTGATTTGTGATTTAATTTAATTTCAATTAATGGGTTTAAGTTTGGAATAGTATTCAAGTTGTTTTAGATTTATTTTGAATTCTTTATGTCTTTGGTGATGTTATAGTTAATTCAATTTAATTTAATTTTAGTTTAATTTAATTTGGTTTAGTTTTACTTTCAATTTAATTTTATTTAATTTAATTTAGTTTAATACATTTTAATTTAATTTAATTTAATTTAATTTAATATGTTTTAATTTAATTTTATTTTATTTAAATTTTTAATTTTAATTTAATATTTTATATCTCTTTTTTTTATATTTTAAAGATGGTTTAATTTAATTATTAAAGTATTAATTTAATTGAAATTTTGGAAGGATTTAATTTAAATGTTTTAATCTTTAATTTAATTTAATGATTAAGTCTTTTAATATTTTAAATCTTGAATTTGGATTATCATTTTAATTAGGAATTAAATGTTATTGAGGTGATTAATCTAGGGATTTTTTAGATTAAAGAATAAATCTCTTCCTGATAATATCTTTATTTTAATAATTCCAATTTTTTTATTAATCTCCCAAATTTAATTAATTAATTGATTAAGGTTTATTCTTAAAAATGATTGATGGGTTTCTACCCTTAATTATTTAAATTTCAATCATCCAAACCATATTAGGATCAAATATTTTACTCTTTCATTTTATTAAGCCTAAAGTTTTAATTAAGGGTTAAAATTTTAATTACCATTTTGCCCTTCAAGCTTAATAATTCCATAACTCACTAAATTGAGCTTAAATGAATTTGAAATTTTTATGTGACTTCACTCATATGTCAATCAAGACATTAGAGGAGAAAATGTGATTTTTCTGTATTTAATTTATTTATGTAATTATTTTTGGTGGAAAATAGGGATTTTCAAGGAAAATTTAAGAATATAACCAAGAGAAAGTTTCTCTCCTTAAGAAAATTATGGGACATTTTTAATGATCAGAGGACCACTTGGACCAATTTTGGTGATTTTTTGAATTATATTATTTTTATTATAATTATTTTAAGTTTTGGAGTATTAATTAATTTAAATATAAAATAAAGGTTAAAAAATGAATTTTATATTTTTCAGAAATCTCTCTGATATCAAGGAAACTAGAGAACCAATTTTCATAATTTTTTGATTTTTCTTTGATTTATTAGAATTATTTTAGTGGAAATGCTAGAAAATACATTTTTTTTAATTTTAAAATTACCTTAGGGCTTTAAAATTTAATATCTCATCATAGAGACTTAAGAAAAATATGGGGTTTGTTCCTAAATGATTAAAATTCAAAATGTGACATTTTGGTGAATTTTATTATTTTTGTGATTTTTATTATTTTTAATTATTAAAAATATTAAAATAACGTAAAAATCAACTTTTTTGGAAAATTGCAATTTTATTTTTCTTAAATTCCCCTGATATCAGAGAGGCTCCAAAACCAATTTGGTGAATTTTTAAAAAGTATTTTGAAAGTTATGAATTTTTGAAGTTTAAGTTTGGCTAAATGGCTTAAACAACCCATTTGATAGGGCTAACCAAGTCCAATTGACTTCAAACTTTTATGGTGGGTTCCTTTGATCCTAAAGGTCAGTGGAGAATTAATTTCAAGTCAATTTGATGTATGATTAGCTCTAATTAATTAAAGCTCTATTTTGGGTGTTTAAGCCAATTAGGGTTATTACAAGTGAGTTAACTCAAAAACCATTTTTCCTAGGGTCCTCTAGTCATAAGAAACATCACCAAATTTTTCTAGAATTTATTTCACAACATGCTAATTATTAGAATTAAAATACTCAGAATAGTGACTCAGAATTGAAAAATCAATAACTCTTCATAGGGGTGGCCTCGACTTTGGAAAATTCGGGGAATATTCCCAAATTTAGAGGCTTAAAAGCCCTATGGTCTCATACCATGGTGAATTGTATACATGCATGGAGAATTGAAATAGTGCGAGAGAGTAAAAAAATAATTAAAAATAAAATACTTAATGAAATTAAATGATTTCTTTTCCACATTATTCTCCTCCGTTCATCGAGCGAGAGGGTATTTTTATTTTATTTTTTCGATTTTGCTACACAAAGTTATGCATTTTTGAAGTTTAGGGAATTAAATAAATAAGAAAATCCCTATTTTTCTACTTAAGTGACACGGCGCCAGCTCAACCTCGGCAGCTCCGAACGCACACGTGTCGTCTCCTGATTCGGCGCCGTCATCCGACTCAGCGCTCCAGGGGCCCGCGGTTCATGCACCATTGCGCTGTCCGGCTCGATCCAGACCGTCCGCTCGATACACGCTAGATCCGACGGCTCCCAGTCATCGTCTACGACTGGTGTGCACCCGTGATCGTCAACCTTCTAACCCTAATTTCTCACTCGATTCTCAACGGATTTTCGTGTTCTTATGCTCTATGGATTCGCCTTGAGGAGACGAACACATCCATACGGTAAACATGTATTTAAATTGACTCAAATTAAATAGAGAATCTCCGTAAGCTCGGGAAGAAGAGTGAGTCCATACCTTTGCTCGGAGAAGTGAAGCTTCGATCCGAGAGTTGTGTCACCTTCAATTGGGTCCAAGCAAGCTCCAGATGAAGTCCCTTGGGCCGGTGAATTGTCCAGGTATGATTTCGACCACAGCCGATTACAAAGCTTGGAGTCTGGAACAGATGGGTGGCCTGGAGAGGGGGCTTTCACTGGGGAACTCCTTCTCTTGACCTTGTGCAGGTGTGGGTGAGTTTAATTTGAATTTGGTGGAGAGTTGGGAGATGTCCTGTTTTTGGGTGGAATTTTGGCTAGAAATCGAGCTCGTTGGTGGGGATTATGGCAAATTGTCACCGGGGATCAACTGCTCTAAGTGTGGAGAGTGGTACTGGAGGAATTTTGGCGGGGTTTCGATAAGGTCCGGTTCGAGCACCTCTCATGGCCGAGAGGAGGTGAGGTTTAAATAGGAGAGGGTGGAGGGCCTCCTGTGGGGGTTTAAGGCTTGGGATCGACTGCTTAGGTCAAGGGAAGAACGGCCATGGTGGCCATTGGGCATGAAGCGGCTCGAGGGGGAATTTCAATGTTGGCTCACATGTGAGCTTTCGGCCATGGTGTTTTCCGGCGGCCTGGTGGCTGGCCGGCCAGGCACTGGTCACCATCTTGTTCAGGTGGGTCAGGGCTGGGGTTTAGTGTAGGCAATTGGGCTTTGCCATGTGTCAAAATCTTGGATTAAAATGGCATGGGGGAAGGCCAATTTTGGCTTGATTTGGTCAAGTCCACCTTTTGGGCTTGGTTCACCCTTCAAGGAGGCTTTGGGTGTTGTGGGGAGTCAAAGGAATCAACTTGGTTTGGCATGGAGAAGTCTTTATCCAAATATATTTGGATTAAATTTGGAGTTAAGGGGAATCATGGTTAAAGTTAATGACTTTAGGAGATTAAGGAAAGAGTCTCCATCTTTTGCCCAAAATGGCATGGTGACATGTAAAGAGGCTCTCATGGCTTCCATGTGGCTCATGCATGGCTTCTTGGCTCATCTTTGGCTTGGGAAAAGTTAAGTCAATTTCATGAAAAAGGCTTTAACAATTTTGGTAATTTAGGGGTGATTTGATGGGATTTGGCATATGGCTTGATTTGGATTTATTTTATCATGGATTTAGAACTTAGGAGATGGTTTTATCAAATGGATGATGATAGAGGATTGTCATGTGGGCTTTGGGCCTTTTGAAATTATTTTTGATGGGCTTTTAGGAAGGCTAAGGGGATGGGCCTTTAGGTTTAAGAATGAATCCATGGATGGGAATTTTGTAGAAGTTTGGGCCAAATAATTGTTGGATTTGGTTTAGGGATATGTCATGAGTGATTTAAAATGAGCTTGGAGTGATTTGGGTTTGAATGGGGTTGGATTTGGGCCTCTTTGGTAAATGGGCCAATGTTGGTCAAATTGGGCTAACTTGGGCCAATGTTGGGCTAGGGTTGAAATTAATGTAAAATTAATGTTGGGAAATGTTTATGGGAGTGTTTCAAAGAGGTTTTGACTTTGGTTGGATTTTGATTTTGGGGTTTGGGCTTATTTGGGTTAGGTTTGGGTTTAGGTCAAAATTGGGCCTTTTAGCTTTGGGTTGAATTTGAGTGGGGTTTGGGTCTAAATTTTGGGTAAATCATGTTAGTTTTTTTTTTTTGGGGATGTTAGGGAAGGTTTAGAAAAGATTTGGGGTTAATTGGAGTTGAATTGGGTTAGTTTGGGCTAAGTTTGGGTCATGGGTCCAAATTGGGCTTTAAGGTCAAAAGTGAAATTGGATTCAAATTCCAATCAAATTGGACTTGTATTTGATCTAGATTGGTGTTGGGGATGTTGAATTGAAGTTTAGAATTGAATTGGACCAGAATTTGGGTCAATTTGGTAGGTTTGGTTTGACATTGGGTTCATTTTGGGTTAAAATGGGTCAAATTGGGGATTTTGACAAAAGTGGGGTAAATTGACAAAATTGGCCCATAGTGTAGTTGAACAAAATGAAATTGAGAATATTTGAGATTTTCTGGAATTTTCTGGGAATTTTCTGGAATTTTTGGATTTTTGGGCTAAGAGGGGCATTTTGGGTATTTGGAGGGTATTGGGAGGTATTTTTGGAATTTTTGGTATTTTTGGCTATGAATGATCAATTTGAGTAATGTGGGAATGTTTGGGATTGGTTTTGAGGAATTTTGTGTATTTGGAGATTTTTTGAAAAATTTGGGTAATTTCGAGGGTTTTGGGTAAGTTTAGGCGGGTGTAGGGTCCGGGGTCAAAAATCGAAAATTTAGAAAATTGAAGATTGGGTAAATGTAAGTGGAATGAAATCATTTTGGTTGAGCCATGAAGCCATATCAAGCCCACATGAGCCATGAAGGGACTCATTTGAGGCATTCATTATGTTGTTCCTAACCCTCTTAGCCGAGGGCTTAGGGGTTAAGGACCATCCATGTGAATCACCTTCATGAGTCGGGAGGTCAAGTTGGGTATAGGTGTGGTTTTAGGAGGTGTGTGAAAGTGTAGTGTATAAGTGTAGTGTGTGTCTAAGTCGGCCCTCACCGGACCGAGGCCACCCGTAGGCGGTCCTAAGGCCAAAGAGTCCTATAGGAACTCATCCTTTAAACTTCCACATTTGATTTCAACCCTCTAGGTGATTAGGGGTCTACAATCAAGTTTGTGGAGTTTGCGAGGAGTTAAGAAGTGGTTTGAATTTCTAAGTGGTGGGTCCCAATTCTAATCCTCTAGGATAGTCAAAGGAAAAGCCTAAGGCTAGATCCTAAGTACTAAAAAAAAGGAAGAGAAGACCTCATCAAAAAATGAGGTCAACAGTAGATATTTTCCTTCTAAACTCTCAAGTTCTTCAAGTTATAATTTGGATTTTTCTTATTCAGTTATTTTGTTTGTGACCGCAACTCTGAGAGAAGGAATTTACACTTTGAGTGGCAAAATAGCCTCAGAACCATATACTAAAGCAAACAGTGTTGACCGTGTTGTGTTCGGTACGTAGTTCTATAGGCCCATAGAGCTTCTATTATTCGTTCATGCCATTGTCTTAGACTGTTAATTAATGTCTTTTTCAAAATTTGTACCAATGTTTTGTTGAATGCCTTAGCTAAACCATTGGCTTTAGGATAACAGATTGCGGAATATCTCCTATCTATCCCATGTCTTTGAATATAGTTATTCATTTTTGTATTTTTAAAAGCCGGTCCATTATCTAATATGACTTCTCGAGTAATTCCAAATCTATAGACAATATGAGTCTTGAAGAAATAGAGAACTTGTTATGCCTTAACTACTTTAAGTGGTATTGCTTCTGCCCATTTGGAGAAGTACTTAGTGGCTGTTAAAATAAATCGATGGCCTTTGGATGATGGAGGGTCTATATGGGGCACTATGTTTATGCCTCAACATTCAAATGGCCAAGATTCAATGGATGGATGTAATACATTTGGTGGTTGATGTAAAACCACTCCATGTATCTGACATTGATGACATTTCTTTGCAGTTTCAAGACAATCAGTAATCATTGTTGGCCAATAATATCCCATTCCTTTTATTTTCATTTTCATTTTAGGTCCAGATTGGTGTGCACCACATAGACCTGAATGAACTTCTTTAACAATCTCTTAAGTTTCATATTGATTTAAACATCTTAACCACATTTGGTCAAAAGATCATTTGTAAATAATATCATTTACTAGAGTATATGACAATGCTCTTTGTCTGATTTGAGTTGCAATAAATTTTCCTTCGGGTAACCTTCCAGTTTGCAGATATTTAATAATTGGTTGTCGCAAGTCATCTTTTCCTTCATCAATTATTTTCATTGTTGTTTCTTCATCAATTTTATGCAGATTGACCATATCGATTTGAGAAATAACATATCATCCTTTTATTGAAATTAGTATGTCATCTTCTTCTAGACAAGAGAATTCTTTTGCAAGTTTTGCCAAAGCATCTGCTAAAGAATTGTTTTGTCTCCGAATTAAGAAGAAAGCTATATCAGAAATTTGTTAAATCAGTTTTAAAGTGTAATGAGATTATTGTTCGAGTCGAGGTTTCAAAATCTTGTATTTGCCTGCAATTTGATTGATGATCAACTGAGAGTCTCCATAGATGTCGATACTTTTGATTTCCATTAATATTGTTAATTCTAGACCGGTTTGAGCGCTTCATATTCAACTTCATTATTCGTGCATGGTTCGGTCAGCTGATAAAAAAATGGCATCATTGCTTTGTGTGGAGTGATGAAAATTAATCCTACCCCATGTTTGTCTGGTATGATTGTCTGCTTGTTTTTGTCTTTTATAACAGATGGTGCTCCATCAAAGTATAATTCCCAGTGTTGTATACTTGAAATTTCTACTTCTAATATATGTTTATCAGGTAAATCATCATTAAGAGGTGATCCAGCCATAATTGGGTGTACTGCTAAGAAATCTGCCAAAATTTGTCCTTTAATAGCACGTAGTGGCACAAATGTTATGTCAAACTGGAGCAGTATCTTTGCCCATATTGCTAATCTTCTAGAAAGTGTCGGTCATGTCATCAAGTATTGTAATGCGTTAACTCTCTAAATAAGAGTTATTTTATGAGAAAGCATATAGTGCCTTAGTTTTTGAACTGCTAAAATCAAAGCTAAGCAATGCTTTAAAATTTCTTGGCATTTTATTTTAGTCTGAACCAAACAGCGCCACAAATAATATAATGCATTTTCTTTTCCCTCGTCATTTACTTGGTCTAGTAACGCTCCAAGAGAATTATCTATTGCTGCAGTGTAAAGGATTAGAGGTCTTCCTATCACAGGGGCCACTAAGACAGGAAGTGTTGTCAAATATTGTTTGATCTTTTCAAAGGCGTGTTGGCATTTTTCATCTGACACGAATTTGATATCTTTTCTGGTTAGAGCATTAAAAGGCTGATACCAACCCAAAATATTGGAAATAAAATGTCGCATATATGCTAGTTTTACTTAAAAGGGTCGTAATTGAGTTAGATTTTTAGGAGGAGGCATATTTAGGATAGCTTCAATTTTGAGGGGGTCAATTTCAATCCCACGATGTCGAACAGCAAATCCTAAAAATTTTTCAGAAGTGATACCAAAAGCACACTTTAAAGGATTCATTTTAACATTACAATGCCATAATTGTTCGAAGACAATTCTCAAATCATACATGTGCTCATCTTTTTGTCTACTATTGACAACTAAATCATCCACATAACATTCTATTTGATTGTGTATGAGTTCGTCAAAAATCTATCATGGCTTTTTAATAAGTTGCACCAGCATTTTTCAATCTAAGTGGAATTACTTTATAATAGTATACTCTATGAGTGTCCTGAAGGTTGTATTTGCTTCATCTTCTGAAAACATCTTTATTTGATTATATCCTGATGATTCATCCATAAAAGAAAATATGGCATGAGTGGATGCTATGTCGACCATCAATTCTGGGATTGGTAAAGGGAATTCATCCATTGGACATGCTTTGTTCAAATCCCTGAAGACTATACAGACCCTGATTTGGTCATTTTTCTTTTTAATCGGCACTACATTAGCCAACCATGTCGGATAATTTTCTTCTCGTATAAAACCAACCTCAATTATTTTCTTAACTTTAGCAATAACTTATTGTTTTATTTTTACATGCATCCTTCCTGGAGCTTGTTTAATAGATATTGCAATTTGATTTATCCCAAGTTTGTGGACTACGACTTCTAGAGCTAGTCCAGGCATTTTGTTATAAGTCTAGGCAAAGCAGTCTTTGTATTTATTTAACAGTTGAATTATTTCTTTTCCTTCCATTTCATTAAAAAATGAACTAATGAAAGTTGGTTTTGGATTTCATTAGCCCCTAAATTTATTTCTTTTAATTTGTCAATTATTGATTTAATTTCTTCTTCTAACTCTGAAGGAGCTCTTTAATTGGAAGGTCAAATGTTTGTTTAGAATTATGTTCTTCGGAGATGACTAGGCAAAATTTCATATCATCTAAAGATTCTAAAGTACCAAATCCAATACCCTCTTTAGAGTTAGGATTTTGTTTATTGTTATCCCACAGTTGTTAAAAAAAGTGTGGTTGTTTTAAAGACTATTGTTTGAGCATTAAACTATTTTGAATAAATTTTTGCGCCCAAGGAGAATACAACTCAAAAGGGATTTTCAATGATTTTGTAAGATTTTCATATTCTAATTTTACATCAGTTTCAATATTAGAAGAAGTAGAGTCAAGTCTGAACTTAATTGGCTTTTTATCATTACCATATACTTCTTTGACCACTAAATCATCAATTTAAGAAGAAATTGGAGTTAGGGTCGTAGCATTTATATAATGATTAATTTTCTCATACGTATACTCAAATTAATTTTCATTGTCTTCTTCTTTAAGAGATATTTTGAACTGAGGTTCTTTTTGAACCACCGATGTTGTTTCCTCTTTTGCAACTTCTTTAGAGCCCAAGTGAAATTTGAACTTCAATGATTTCTTCATTTTGACAATTGGGTCTTCTCTCCTTAGTCCTCGTCCTCGGCCTCGACCTCGGGTGCGAGTCTGATGAGAGTTATCACCCTTTATCTGTGTTGAAGAAGGATAGTCATTTTCACTTCTTTTCTTTTCCGTCTTTTTTTTATATTCACTATGGTTTCTCTGGAGAATATTTTTTTCTTTATTGGAGCATAATATGTTGCATCTTCATGTACTTCAATTTCATGAATAGAAAAAGGTTGTAAATCTCCCGTGATACAACATTCTTGTCCTTTTTGTAATTATTTTATGCATTGATGCAGTGATGAAGGAACCATTTTATGTTCATGAAGCCATGGTCTACCAAGTAAAGCATTAAAGGAGGTATCAGAATCGATGATATGGAATTTTGCCATTGTCACCAAATCATCCATTTTTAGGAGCAGTGTTATTGACCCTAAGGATCGTTATCCTTGTTGGTTAAATCCTCGTAACATCATTATATCTCTTGATATTTGGGATGCATTAATATCCAAATATGTAAAGAGTCTTTAAATTCATTATGTTAATCAAGGCGCCTGGATCAATAAACACCCTTGAGAGTGTCGTGTCGTTTATACTTACTGTAATATATAATGGACAATTATGTTCAGTCTTTCCACGTAACAAGTCATTGTCAGAAAAGGTAAGTTTCGTCTGTTCTTCTAATGGACAAGCTTCACTCTGAGTGATACTAGCAAGTTGAGTTAAGCAAATGTCTAGATCTAAAAGGGCTTTTATTAATAACTCCCTCATTTCTTTGGAGAGCATAAAAGCATCATAAATACTTAATTTTGTTGGTAATTTTCTCAGATGAGCTAATACATTGTAATCCACTTTATTATGAGGGTTGTCTTCATTTCTTTTAGATATTTGTGGGTGTATCCGAGGAATGATTTTTTCCGATGTGACTATTTATTTTTCTTTCTCTTGGAGAGCCATTCTAGAAGGCAGAACTTTTCCACTTCGTAAATTAATTTTGACTATCTCTTCAAGTTTATTGTCTGCCTCTTTTGTCTCTAAGTCTAAGAATTGTCATTCTATGGAAATTGGTGTATTTTTTAGTTGGAGTGTGACAGGATCACTTTCGTCTTTTTCATCATCATAATTGTTACTAATGTTATTGTTATTTTGGTTATCATTAGAGTGGTCGAGATCGTGTAAGATTTGAGTAATATCTACAGGATTGAAATTGGAACTATCATTTTCAAAAGCATCATCCAAAATAGACAAAATGTAAGCAGAACTAGGATTATTATTATTCACAGTATTGGTAAAAGGGAAGTCATACAAAGTTAATGCCTTGAGGTAATTTCTCCCTTCTTCCGAGACAACTATCCTAGTAGAAGGTAAAGAAACATGGTAACTAGAAGGTATAAAAGGAACAGCAGTCCCTATGTCTAAAAGTCCTCTAACCCTGTTTGGTTCTCTATTTTTCTTTTTCTTTCCTTTCTTCAAAGATATTGTAATTTGAAAGTTATTAAAGATCTCCTCAGAAGATTTACCTCGAGAAATGTCATCACAATTAGGAATAAGTTTGTCAACCGAAATCGTATTGATTGAACCTTTTTCAGGTTCTTTCAGATACTCTTTCGGGATTACTATATTCCCTTCTTTAAAGTTGCACTCTAACCAGTCTTTAAAGACATAACATTCTTCAATTTTTTGTCTAAGCATCCTGTGGTAAGGACAATAATTGGGATTGTCTTTCATGTCAACCTCCCCTGACCTTGGAGCCTCAGGCAACTTGAACTCTGGCATCTTTAACAGTCTACGGAATATTTTACCAACAGCCTCTATCTTGAACGGATATTCTTTATTCATTCTTTCAGTCATCGTTCTCTTAATCCTTCGGTACTATAATTAGTTGTTGAAATTATAATTAAGAAGTTTTCTGTTGTGACGGTTGGTTCGGTCATTGTTTCTTTTGTTCAGGTGATCCACCAAAAATATATATTATTTTTGTTATATAAGTTTACCCATTTTTTGTGATATTGCACTTTAAAGAAAGTTATTTTTCATGATTTGTTGCAGATATGATAATTTTAGGTGATTGGAGCAAAAAGGAAAGAATTCGGAGCGAAAGGAGCAAAAAGGAGGAAAACAACTTCTGGAGCCGCCGGCGCCATTTTCCTGAGAGCCCCAGATTTAATTGATGATAGAGCACCGTCGGCGGCCTATCGGGCGCCGCCGGCACCCAATGTCGGTGGATTTCAAATTTCAAGAGTTTTGACAAATTTTTAAAGGGATTTTTAAGGAAACTCTTGGGAATTTGTTTCTAACTTATAAGTAACTATTTTTTAGACGAAAATGGTGTGGTCTATGAGTAGTTCTAGTGTTTTTGTGTGTGGTTCTAGAGAGGGAGAGTGTGTGTGTTGAGTGTTAGGGTTTAGAAGAGTGAGTGTAGAAGTGAGAATTTAAGAGGGACTCTTCTCTAAGGAGTGAAGGAGAAGGAGTAAAGTGAGAGATTGCTTCTTCTTTTCCATTCTAAAGAGGGAATTGAGTGTTGCAAAGAAGAGAGAAAAGGATTCAAAGGAACTTCAATGGATTTTCATTGGGGAAGAGAAAGAGATAAGTTGTATTTTCTTTTGTGGTTTGTATAACTTTTCTTTTATATATAAAATCCATGTTCTATTGTGTCTTCTCCAAGAATTCTGAGTAGTCTACTTTGTCTTTCTTGCATAGAGATGTGATGATGTGATGATGTGGATTTGAAGTGCTTTTAAAGTATTGAAGAAATTGTGATGGTTTTTTCATTTCAAACTTAATTTACTTTTTGATTTGGCTAATTGAATTGTTAAAATATATTGTTAAACATTAACTCTAAAAGGATTTAGTGTCCTACAACAATAATGAAGAATCCATTCAATGTCCATGAATGAATTGCGTATTTCATGGGAATTGAGTGCAAATAAATAGGAAAATGTGTTTTGATGGACTTCAAATTGGAGGTTTCAGGGTGACAGGCTGAGATCCCTAATTTGGTCCTAAGATTAGTAACTAAACTCGAAGGTTAGCCTTCAGGTGAAGGGTGAGTGGGAGCTCCGTAGTGACAGTCGGTATCCTCCCAGCCTAACCTTAGATTTAGTGACTGAACTTAGGATATGTCAATGTTCTTTTCATGCTTGGAAGAGGGGGTACTCTTTTGAGGGTAAAGAAACATTTATGCTTCTATTTGGCACAATAAAATAAAATAATCATTCCATATCATTCACACATCATATACTCGTTGCAAGAGGAAAGATACTTTTCTTATATATCAAAACCTTTCAAATACATAGCTTAGTGTGTGTCTGTTAGTTAATTCTATTTTAAAGATATTAGAAGTAATTGTATTTTGCTTAATTGTTACTGTTTTCTGCATCTTGTTAGTAGAAGTAAACATTAAACTTTAATTACAATTTGAGTATTGGATTTCAGTATTACGTTATCTATTGTAAGAATCGTTGCTTCCCTGTAGGATCGATAACCAGGACTCCATTAGAGCCCCGTATTACTTGATACGATATGTATACTTGCGTTGAATGTTTGGACTTTATAAAATTATTATTAAATATATATATAAATTTGAGTTCATAAGTTCTTGCAATATTAAGTCCGACCCCATCAAGTTTTTGGCGTCGTTGCCGGGGAAGTATAAACGGTATCTATTGATAATATAGCAACTAAAAACATTTACTTTGTAGTGTGTAATTATGTGTTTGTTTACTTTTTATAGTATTTGTGTGATTTTATATGCGTAGTAGTGGATCTATAAGTTTAGTACCTTACAATTCGGAGTTTCAGCGTACTGTTAGAAAAATTAGAAAGCAATAAAAATAAACTGAAAATCTTTGCGAAATGGCGAATAACCAAGATAATCAGAGAAATAATATTGAAAATTTGCCAAGACCTTTAAGAGATTATGCTAACCCAACAGCAGATGAAATTCATGTGACTATTCAAAATCCTGATGTTGCTGTTAATTCATTTGAACTTAAACCCGCTTTTATCTAAATGGTACAAAATAATCAATTTAGAGGAACACCTAATGAGGATCAAAATTTACATCTCGCTAGTTTTCTAGAACTGTGTGCTACTTTTAAATATGACGGGGTGTCGAGTGATGCTGTCAGACTTAGACATTTTATTTTTTTCATTAAGGGATAAAGCTAAGGCGTAGTTAAATTTGTTAGCACCTGGATCTAATAGAACTTGGGGAGAACTTTCTCAAAATTTTCTATCAAAATATTTCCCTCCATCAAAGGCTGCTAAGCTAAGAAATGATATCACGTCTTTTGGTCAATTTGAAGGGGAATCAATATATGAAGCTTGGGAATGATTTAAAGATCTTCTTAGGAAGTGCCCACATCATGTGTTACCAGACGGGTTAATAATTCAAACATTTTACAATAGATTAGTAGGATCATTGAGATTTATTATAGATGTTGCTGCTGGTGAATCATTAATGTCAAAATCTTTTGATGAAGCATACGCATTAATTGAAGAAATGGCTACTAATAATTTTCAATGGCCCTCTGAACGGGTAAATCCTAAGAGAGTAGCTAGTGTTCATGATTTAGATATGATGACTATGATAGTTTCTTAAATTGCAGCCCTTTCTAAGAAAACAGATCAATATGGAATGAATTATTCTCAACCCCCAAGTGTTAGAGGAAAATTCATTTGGACAGATAACAGAATCTGAAACACCTTACGAGAACTTGAATGTTATTAATAGACCTAACAATTCTTATTCGAATTATTATAATCCTGGTTGGAAGAATCACCCAAATTTCAAATGGAATGATAGTAATGTCAATGTTAACCCACATTGGGGGAATAGTTCTATAAATCCACTTGGAAATTCGAACAATCAAGGAAATACCAATTTTAGACTCTCTTATCCTCCTGGATTCAATAGTAATCCGCAATTTAAGGATAAGAAGTTGTCTACTGAAGAAATGATTCTGAATATGGGAAATCAATCACAAGCTCAAGGTGTTGCGATGAAAAATATTGAAAATCAATTAGGGCATATTTTCATTGCACTTAATAATAGACCTTCTAGAACACTTCCAAGTAATGTTGAGATCAATCCAAAAGATCAAAACAAGGAACAACATAAGGCTATTCAATTAAGTAGTGGAAAGGAATTGGAGACAAGAGTACAAAAAGAAGTTGAAATAAAAAACGAGAAGGTGGATATTGAAAAAGGTTCAAACAAGATTTATCCACACTTGGAATATCCTCTTGAACCAATGAAGATTGCTGTTGAAAAACCACTGCCTCTGTTTCCTCACAAATTGAAGAAACAAAACAAGGATAACATATTTGGAAAACCTTTAGAGATCCTTAAGAAATTAACGATAAATATTCCTTTTTGTTGAAGCATTAGAACAGATGCCTGACTATGCTAAGTTTATGAAGGATATTCTCAAAGAGAAAAGAAAGTTCACAAATCATGAAACTGTTGCACTTAGTAGAGAGTGTAGTGCAATTATTCAGAAGAAGCTTCCGAAAAAACTTAAAGTTCCTGGTAGTTTCACTATCTCGTGTGTTATAGGTGAAAAATTTTTCAGAAGAGCCTTATGTGATCTGGGAGCTAGTATTAATCTTATGTCTTTATCAACTTTCAAAAGGTTGGGAATAGGAGAAATTTCTCCTACATCTGTGACTCTTCAGTTAGTCGATCGTTCCATTACTTACCCTAAAGGAGTGGTGGAAGATGTGTTAGTGAAAGTGGATAAATTTATCTTTCCCGTGGATTTTATTGTACTTGACATGGAGGAAGATAAAGAAAGTCCAATTATTTTGGGAAAACCATTCCTTGCTACAGGGAGAGCAGTGATTGATGTTCAAGAAGGAGAATTAACTATGAGAGTTAATGATTAAGAGGTGACCTTTAATATTTTGAAATCTATGAAGTATCCCTCAATGGAAAAAGATAATGAATGTTTTAGGATGGAGGTTTGTGAATATTTAAGAAACGATCATTTTGAAAATATATTTGAAAAAGAAGCAGAGTATGAAAATATGTTTGATAAAGGAATTGAAAATAAAGAAAATAATAAAAAGAATGAAGATTTGGAGTATGTTCAGGAGAGATTTGAAGTATTAGACACTATGGAATGTGGAGATAAAAGCTTAATTCCATCTATTATAAAACCTCCTGAACTAGAGATGAAATTTCTTCCTAATCAGTTGAAGTATATGTTTTTAGGAGAATCATCTACTCTACCAGCTATTGTATCTTTGGAGTTAAATGAATATCAATAACAAAAATTGTTGGAAATTTTAAAAAGATACAAAAAGGCTTTTGGATGGACTTTAGCAGATATTAAAGGAATTAGACATTTGATTTGTATGCGCAGAATTTTATTAGATGAAGAACATAAACCGAGAGTTGATCCGCAGAGGAGATTGAATCCAATAATGAAAGAAGTAGTTAAGAAGGAGATTTTAAAATGGCTGGATGTTAGAATTATTTATCCTATTTCGGATAGTGCTTGAGTGAGTCCAATACATTGTGTACCGAAAAAGGGAGGAGTGACTGTTGAAGTGAATGAATGTAATGAAATTATACCCACAAGACAAATTAATGGATGGCAAATTTGTATTAACTATAGGTAATTAAACGCCGCCACCCGAAATGATCACTTTCCTCTTCCTTTTCTCGATCAAATGCTAGATAGACTTTCTAGACACAAGTAATATTACTTTCTGGATGGATATACTGGTTACCATAAAATACCTATTGCTCCTGAGGATCAAGAAAAGACAACATTTACTAGCCCTTATGGAACCTTTACTTTTCGAAGGATGCCTTTTGGACTATGTAATGCATCTGCAACATTTCAGAGATGTATGATGCATATCTTCAGCAGTATGATAGATAATGGAATAGAAGTTTTCATGGACGATTTCTCTGTATTCGGGACTTCATTTGAAATCTGTTTAGAAAACTTAGCAAAAGTTTTGGAGCTTTGTGAGAAAATAAATTTAGTTTTGAATTGAGAGAAATGTCAATTTATGGTTGCAGAAGGAATTGTGCTTGGGCATAAAATTTCTAAATATGGCATGAAGATCGACCCTGCTAAAATTAGAGTGATTGAGAGATTGCCACCACCCACTACCGTGGGAGAGGTAAGGAGTTTCATAGGACACGCTGGATTTTACAGGCGATATATTAAAGATTTTTCTAAAATTACAAAACCTTTATGCCAAATTCTAGAAAATGATAGAAAGTTTGATTTTAGTGATGAATGTTTGAGTGCTTTTGAATTATTGAAAAAGAAATTAATCACTGCACCTAAAATTATTTCACCAGATTGGGAGAAACAATTTGAACTTATGTGTGTTGCTAGTGATTATGAGATCGGAGTAGCGTTGGGGCAAAGGTATTATAAAGTTTTCAAAGTCATTTACTATGCTAGTAAAACTCTTAATGAAGCTCAAATTAATTATACTACTACTGAAAGAGAGTTATTAGCTATAGTATTTGCTTTTAAAAAGTTTAGACCTTATTTAATTGGAGCTAAAAGTATTGTGCATATAGACCATTTACTATCAAATATTTAATGCAAAAGAAGGATGTGAAACCTAGACTGATTAGATGGATACTTCTTTTCAAGAATTTGACTTTATGATAGTTGATAGGAAGGGATCTGATAACCAAATAGCTCATCCTTTATCGAGATTAGAATATGATAAATTATCTGAATTTGAGAAGGAAGTTACAGAAATTTTCCCCGATGAACAACTTTATACTATTATGGGAAGAAATTTGCCTTGGTATGCTGATATTGTGAATTATATTGTGAGTGATATTGTACCACCTGATTTAACAAGGTAACAACAAAATAAGTTTAAATATGATGCAAAATTTTATTTTTGGGATTAGCTCTATCTATATAAACAGTGTAAGGATCTGATTATTAAGAGATGTGTGTCATAGGAAGAAACTAATTTAATTATTCAATGATGTCATGATTCTGAATTTGGAGTTCATTTCGGTGTTGATAAAACTACTTTTAAGATTTTACAATCTGAATTTTATTGGCCTACTCTTTTTAAGGATGTATACAAATATATTAAATCATGTGATTGATGTCAGAGAGTACGTAATATCTTTAGAAGAAATGAAATGCCTCTAAACTATAATTTGGAAGTTGAAATTTTTTATGTATGGGGATTAGATTTTATGGGACCATTTACTCCTTCATTTGGAAATTTATATATATTGGTTGTCGTTGATTATGTCTTTAAATGGATTGAAGCTATACTTTACCAAGATGTGATGCTCAGAATGTTTCAAAATTTTTAAAGAAAAATATATTTACGAGATATGGAATGCCGAGAGTGATTATAACTGATGGTGGATCCCATTTCAAGAATAATCAAATTAAGAGATTGAGAAATATAATATTACTCATAGAATCTCTATTGTTTATCATCTTCAAACTAGTGGTTTAGCAGAAGTTTCTAATCGTTAAATTAAAAGAAATTTGGAGAAAACTGTGGATAATCATAAATTAGATTGGTCTACTCGATTAGATACTGCATTATGGGCTTATAGTACTGCTTTTAAGACCCCTATTGGAATGTCTCCTTATAGACTAGTGTTTGGTAAGACTTGTCATTTACCGGTTGAATTAGAGCATAAAGCATATTGAGCGATAAAAGAGTTAAATTTTAATTTGAAAAGTGTTGGAGAGAAGAGATTTATGCAATTGAATGAATTGGAAGAAATTAGAAATGTATCGTATCACAATAACAGGATCTATAAAGAGAGAATGAAATTGTGGCATGATCAGAAGATATTGAAAAAGAAACTTGAACATGGAAAAAAAGTTTTGTTATACAACACAAGATTAAAATTATTTCCTGGAAAGTTCAAGTTAAAATGGTTGGGACCTTTTACGACTGTAAAAGTTCATTCTTTTCGAGTCGTTGATATTGAGGATCTTGATACTGGAAAGATTTTCAAGGTTAATGAGCATCGATTAAAGCCTTACTTTGACGGTTTTCAACCTAATTTCAAAGAGATTTTAATGCTGAGTCATCTCAATTAACTGAATGGTTTGTCGGGTTGACGACGTTAAACCAAGCGCTTAATGGGAGGCAACCCATTTATATCTTTGTGTTTTGTTTGCTTGTTTGTTGTATTTTTGCTTTTTAGATGGTTATTTTAGAATCCTAATCCCTCCTAAATACTTTTAAAAATTGATAAATATTGGATCGAATTGAGATATTAGAATATTTCGGGCCAAACAAAGTTAGGTGAGATTTTTTACCACTGGCACCACTGGCGCCCAATTACAGAGTACAAGCTAAACTTCCAGGTTTGAGCGCCGCCTGCGCCCAAAACTAGTTGACTGTTTTTTTAGTTTCAAAATGCGATTTTTGGCAGTTTTGAGCAGGATCTTCTTCCTTATAACTCCCTAAACTCCATTTTAACTTCCAAACTCTAGAAAAATGAAAACTACCTTTCCCAATTCGCATCCCATGGACCTACTCCACTGAAACCCCTCGATCTTGCATTTTCAACCAACGGAAGTTTATCAGTTTCGAGGCACATCAATTATTCAACAAAGTGATGATGAAGAGGAGGATTATCAAGAAAATAGGCTTTATTAATCAAGGTATGGATAATCCTACTACAAGAGTTAAAGAGATAATAAAGGAAAGACGTTGGGAAATGCTATGTTATACTACCGCTGCCGTAGTCATTCTGGTTGTGAAGGAATTCTATGCAAATCTTCACGAGATCAACCAAGGATTCATCTTTGTGCAAGGTAGGTTTGTGCAATTCACTCCTACAAGAATTAATGATCTCTTTATGATTGAGAATGTATCTATTTGCCACTATTCCATTTTTTATGCCACAAGTGATAATATGAATGATGTGTATCGTTATTTGACGGATGAAAATGAAGAATGGGAAGTTAGAGAAAATGGATATATTAGTTTCCCTTGTGCATCTTTAAATCCGGTGTCAAAGCAGTGGCATTACTTTATTTCGGCGAAATTAATTCTAACATAGAAAATTAGTAAGGTAATCAAGGAAAGTGCTATTTTGAATTTCTATATTCATACTGGAAGGCCAATTGATATTGGTAATATAATTGTGAAATCAGTTTTATGTTTGATAGTTCATGGATCTATATATGGGCTTGGACGCCCGTCCACCATATTTATATTATGTAGTCAATCACAAGTTCCGTATGAGAGTTGGGAAAAGGTTCTTCTTCCCTAGAGGTCTATTGATCCAACTAATCTTTATGACTACCACACATTAGTAGATGAAGGAGATATGGATCTGCTTGCTGATCAACCAACTCAGACTTCACAACCTATTCAGCCTTATTTTCCTGAAAGTTCCAGAGTGATACTGAAGAGAATCAAGCAGTTGGAAAAAGAGGTACGAAATGTTATGAATGCCATCAATAATATTTCTGATTTATTTGATCATATAGATTGGAGGATGAAGGAACAATTTGATCACACTGGTCAGATTGAAATGGGCCTGATTAATTTGATGAAAAAGAATGTTGTGATTGCTGAAGATTCATCTGATGAATTCCCATTTCGTCTCTTCTACAATTTGTTCGTGCATCAGCAATCTATTGGAGATATCAGAGAGGAAGAAAGTTCTGAGACCGATGAGGAGTGATTACTGGATTATGTTTATGCTTGATATGAGTGTTTGCTTTACTTTAATTAATTGTGTTTGGTGTGTTTAGTATTTGCTTTTCTTTGCTTTGTAATTTGAATTTGGATTTTCTATGCTTAATTTCGTTGTGTGTGCTTAGATTTTAGCGTTTGCTTATCGTTGTATACTTGCAGCACTAAACATCTAAGAGTTGTTAATTTTATTTGATGAACATATTAGTGTTTATGTTGTATTTTGGATTTTATATATAGAAGTATGTTTTGTGTTGTTTGTGTAAAAATTGTGTTAGTTATTGCTTGCGTGATGAAATAGATGCTTAATGAAGTGTTAAATGTCATTGTAAAGGATGAAACGATTGAAATTATGAAAAAAATTTCGGACCCAGAAAAAACTTTGGACTGGCACCGCCAGCGCCCAAATCCAGAGAGTTTTGGCATTTTAAAAAATAGAGTGCTGCCAGTGCCCTTTCGAGTGCCGCCGGCGCCCGAGTACATAAAAAGGCCGAAAACCCTTTAGTTTGCGAGACCCTGAGACCCGCATTTTTTTCCATTTCCTTCGTCTTCCTCCTCCATTTTTTGGGATTTTGAAGACCTAGGGTTTGCTAGATATCGGATTTGAAGCAATTTCAAAGCTTTTCGAGACCGGATCTACACTTCTCTTGGTAAGAGCTTCACTTTAAGTTAAAAATTATTTATTTTCACCATAGGAATCTCTCACATTGCTTAGATTGGAATTTTGGAATTTTTGAAGAATTTTTTAGATTTCCTATGGTGAAATTTGCTCTTACTTATTTAGAATAGTATTTGGAGTTTGTTACATTGTGGATTTGGGATTTATTAGATTTTTCTTGCAATTTTTAGAAATCCACATGGATCCAAGGATGAGTAAAGGGAAGAGAAAAATGGATTTTGATGAAGAAAGATTTGTCAATATTAAAGCGCAGTTTCATTTTAACTCTTACATTTACAATAAGAAGTGTACAGGATCAAGCTTTTGATAATCCTGGTGGATTTGTAGAGCAGTTAATTACTGAGCGGAATTGGGAGAAATTTTGTTATTTTACTGTGAATGCTGTTATGGGTGTTGTTAGAGAGTTCTATGCAAATGTGTCCTTGACTGAGATTGAGTATGTGCTAGTCAGAGGAAAAATGGTTGAGTTTACTCCTCAGGGTATTAACGCATTTTATCAGACTTGGGAACCATTTGTTTGTGAATATGAGAACTTTGATACCCGAGAGGCGAATATGAAAGAAGTGATTGCTTTTTTTACTGACGGAAGAGGGGATGGAAAGTAAGTCAAAAACAGATGATTAACTTCCCCGCTTCTAAGTTAAATGTTCCATCTAAAGCTTGTCACTATTTCATCTTTGCAAGACTGTTACCTTCTTATCAATACAGTGAAGTTACAAATGATAGAGCAATTATGAACTATTGTATTCAGAAGATGAAGAAGATTGATATTGGAACTAATGTCTTCAAGAATATTCAGACTTTGCTAAAGGCGAAACCACTGGAGGATTAGGACATCCTGCCCTAATTCATGCCCTGTGTGTTCAGTCTGGAGTAGTGTTCAACAATTCTGAAGAAGTAGCTATACCATTGAGACCCATTAGAAAGACTATTATTCGTACTTATGAGTCTCATGTGGGAGTAGGAGATGCGAGTAGGAGTACTGATATTCCTACTACGAGTTATGACGTTCCATCTACATCTGAGCCCCCAACTTTTACTGATATTATGGAGCAGCTGAGATTACAAAGTGCTAGTGTGGATAGATTCCATGATATGATGGATGTGAGGCCAGAAGTGATGTGAATGAAGATTATCTGAGGAGGAGAGTTAAGTTCGATATTTCCTATCATGATGCTCAGGTTAGATTCATGAGAGGGGAGACTGATGTGATATTTTCTACTTACCCCAGCTATACATTGTATAGACCTGATCGTACTGACCCTGCTGATGAATGATGCTCGACTTTATATTTTGCAAGAATTTATGAACTCGGATTTATAGATTTATAATAATTTTGTTAAGTTCAAGCATTCAACTCAAGTATACGTATCATATCAAGTAATACAGAGCTCTAATGGAGTCCTAGATATCGATCCCACAGGGAAATATTGAAGTTTTAAGAAAACGTTACACAATGTGTAATAAGCACTAAAGTTAAGATTTACTACTTACTACTACTATGCAGGAAACAGAAAGAACAATGAAACAGTAACAATTAACTAAATACAATTACTTCTAATAACTTTAAGAACGGGATTAACTAACAGACACTAAACTAAGTATTTGAAAGGTTTTTGATATATGAGAAAAGTAGCTTTCCTCTTGCAAAGAGAATATAATGTGTGGATTGATTTGGAATAATTATTTATATTATTGTGCCAAATAGGAGCATTAATCAACTATAAATATATGTGCGCCAAAAAAAACTTGGTCCCGCACCGATATATATTTGTGCTGATGATTTAGATATGAAAATTATGATTTTATAATATGGGATACTACGCAAGTATACGTATCGTTTATCAAGTAATATAAGACTTTCTGATTTAGCCCAGAGATATCGAGTCCACAGGGAAAATATGAAAATCTTTAAAGGAATCAGAAAATTATCTTTTTACTTTTTTTTAATGGCTTTTGAAAGTATGTCTTGATTTTGAATAGATTTGAAAGTTGATTTGTCTTTTGAAATTTCCTTAATAAAATGTTAAGCAAGAAATTAAAATTATAATAACTAATAACACTGTATATAAAACACTATTAACTAGAATATCTTTTTCTTTCCTTTTATGAAGTAGTAATAATTATTAAAGTATTGTTATAGAAATACTTAAATTTGTTGTGACAGATAGAAGCAAATATGTTATTTACCCTTACTTGGTCTATAAAGAACATAGCTTAATTTGAAATTTTTATGATTTTGAACATGGTTAGGCAGGGAAGATACCAGTCTCTCACTCTAGAGTTCCTTCGATTCCCACCAACTGGGGCTAACTTTTCCTAACAAAACTCAAAACTTCAAACCAAATTAGGGAGTTTTAGCCTGTCACTCTAAATCATCTAATTTTACTCCCTTCCATAAAAATATCTTCTAATATTACATTCAATTATATGGACTACAATTCTCACTCATATAATTGCATGTGATTCTTACTAACTTCTATGAGACAATACCGCATTGGATCTTACATAATCTCAAGAAATTCTAAAACTTAACAGGCCAAATTAGGAAGTAAACAAAGTTTTCAGAATCAATCTTCACAACTTCTTCCAACTTTAAACACTTATACTTTTCACAACAATTCTCCATAAACTAATTACTTCTCTATTTAAGAAAGAAAAAGATAAAGAAAACTACTCAGAATGCATCGAGAAAATACAAAAACACATTGAATTGAAATTAAAAACAATAAGAAAAACAACAAACAAAAATAAGCATTAATTAAAAAACTAAATGTAAGAACAAAAGTAAACACTTATCTGAAAATTCTCTCCACAAGACTCGGGAAGTTCCTACGAAACTTTAACTCTTCACTAAACTACTCCTCGGAGCGGATCTCCCAACTACGATGACTCGAATAAACTTCGGACTTTAATGGAAACTAAACTAAAAGAAAGAAAAGAAGTGGGAAGAAGAATACTTCACTCCGACCCTTTTCTCCTTTCTACTCTCTACTCCTACTCTTAATAAAAACTCTCACAAAATAAAAGTAAAATACTGTAAAAACTCTCTTCAAAATGCAAGTGGAAGAGCACTTAGTCATTCCTAAGACTCTCTTTAAATATTAAACCAAAAGGTGCCTTGGTGTCTCTTCAAATGTGTCCAGATTCAATGTATCCACCAAAGAATGCACCCCTTCATTCAAACTTGTCTCCCAAAGGAAGTTATGGAAGTTACCACCAAGAGTTGCATCCCAACCCCTTTGAAATTGGTTTTAAATTCCTTTAGATTTTGATTTTTAACTGTGGCGGCTAAGCGCCGGCCCAGCGGCGCTTAGTCGCCAGTGCCCAAATTTTTATTTTTCATTTTTTTGCTCCAAATTTGATCCAATTTTGCTCCTTTCATCATGAACATCCATTTTCATCATATTTGCAAGAAAAACACAAAATACCTTCCATTAAAGTGCAATATCATTAAAAATAGGTATAAAAATGTGCATAAAAATACTATATATTTTAGGTGTATCAAAATCCCCCAAATTTAAAATGTTACTTATCCTCAAGTGTCAGTTAATCTTATAGAACATTTTAGCATACAAATTATTTAATGAGTTTCTTAAGGAGATAACAAAATTTTGTTCTAGAAATGAAATAGTACAATTTAGAAAAATTTCAGTAATTAAAACCAACTTAAAGTTTAGAAAGTTCTTAAGTAAAGGAAAATGACAAATATAAGTTTCTATCTAATTCAGAAATATTTGTAGATTGTTCAAAATATAGGACTCAAACACTTATTTTTCTCACTTAAAAATCTTTATTTGAAAATAATTTTACTTACTATATTATAACCTTAAGCTTTAGATTTTCTTTGAACTTATATCTTAAACTTTAAGTATGAAACCAATTTTTGATTAGGCCCTTAAATCCTCAAGCTTCTCCTCCCTTTTCATATACTATTTTTTACTTTTTCTTTTCTTTTTTCTTTTTTTTTTCTCTTTTTTTTTATAAGGCAAGGATTATTATATCTAGATAGACCTTTAATGATTTTGAATTCCAGCCTTCCATTTAAAATAAAGGTCAGATATACATCTTTCACTTAAAAATCATAATAATAATATTTGAAAATTACACTTCAATAAAAGAAATTTATGCTTTGAAGAATTAAAGTCAAATCTTCTATTTATCCAAGAATACAAAACTTCTTACTAAAGATAGTTTAACATTATTTGACACCACTTCATTAAGAAAATTTTAACTTTAAGTTTTTCATGATTACTATAAATTTTAACTAAATTCTTTTATTCATTTCTATATTCAAAATTTTTTGTTCCCGTAATATAACTTCATGTACATAAATGTTCTCAATCAAAAATAAGATTTATTTTAAGTATTCTTGAGAATCAAATAAAATTTTAGGTTTTTGAAAATATTTGTTTTTAAAATCCCCTCCCCCCCCCCCAAAACTTTAATTTTTAGTTAAGATAAAACATTTAAGCATAAGAAATGATACATGGGTGATAAATAAAAACTGACATATCATGCTTGCAGGAATTTTTAATATCCTAATATGTAAGTATAACAATTTAAATAACATGAGTAAAATGAACTCAAATTTAGTTTTTCAAAACAATTTTTATACAAAGAAAAGCAAAAAATTCAAAAAGACTTCAACAGTAGTGGAGGTTTTCAAAGCAAATACACACCAACTTAAATAACACACTGATACAGATAACGAATGATAGTGGAATTTGAAATTTTTTAAACATGTAGTTCCCTAAGTAGAAGTTCCCAATAGTGGTTTATAATCTCCTAACAGTTTTTGAATTAAAGTACACACTACTAAAAATTCTGACATAACATACACATAAAAACATTCACTATTACACTTCACTACCACAAAACAACATATAAAACATCAATACAACAACAATACATCTGAATATGCATAACAGAAAAATAATACAAACTACAGTCTGCATACTATCAAGGTTCACATCACAACACAAAGATCAAACTAAATACTAAAAAAAAACATACATCAATACATCAACAACAACACTAAAACGAAAAACAAATAACACAAATCTACTCATCATCCTCATCATCATCATCATCCTGCTCGTTCCAATCCCTAGATGGTACATAAGGTATGTAGAATGGATGAGGGGGCATCTCGAACACTCGATCACCTCTAATCGGCCTATCCAAATATTGCTGATAACTCTCCTCATACTCATCATGTTTCAAAATATATCTTTCCACATTATCCACTTTACCATCAATATCTATAACATGCTCACGAGTAAAACTCACTTTCTTCAAAATCTTTCTTAACAAACTAGTCTGTGAATCTGTAGATGATGAAGCACGTGAAGTAGTAGCACGAGAAGTAGATGCAGCGGAAGCAGAAGCCGTAAAAGCCCTACCAAATCCTCCTCTCCAACCAAACTCTGAATGTACAATGTAAGCACCAACGTTGACACTGGTAATTGGTCTCAATGGCTAAAGTACCTCTTCTCAGGTTTCAAACTTCACTCTAGATCATTCACATAATGAATGAATCAAGGAAGGAAATCCCATACCTGCAGTAGTGGTTGATCTAGCACTATTCAAAACATAATCATAAATTATACCTCCAATGTCAATAGGCTTCCCTTCGTTGAATGCAATGGCTCAACACAGACTCTTTCTCTCATTACTTCACTAGTATGACTCGAAGGTAACAATTTAGATGAGATAAAATAATGCCACGCCTTAGAAGTGGCATTCAATTTGGAAGCAGAAAAGTTCACTCTTCTATCATTTGTTATTTTCCATAATCCTCTTATATCAGTCAGAAATTTCATGATCTCATCTAATTCTCCTTCCGTAGGATGATAGTTAGAATAACAACAGAACATGTCAGGAGGTAGTCCATAAAAAGTGTTGATTGCCCCAGAAGAAAAGTTGACCTCATGCCTCCTAACCATCACTTGATTCTCTTCTGTAGCAGGTAAATTTGAATAAAATTCTCTGACCACAGAAATAACAGCAATAGTGGAGAAGCAACAGTAATTCTCCCAGTTCCTTCTAGCAATCATATCTTCAATTACTTTTCCTAGCTTACTAAATACACGCTCAGAAATCAACTTGCGTGACTGCAGTGCGTCAACGTATCGTTTCTCAGTCCTCGTGCTAACAAATTTGTCAGAATCAAATCTGGCATTTTCTCTCGCACGCTTTGACTTTGGAGCCATCTCTAAAAATTCACGAAAAATTTACCATAAATTCCAAAATAAACTAAACTTGCTAAATTATCTTCCAAAATATATTTTCACTAAATCCAAGCAATTTCTCAAGTGTTTCCTCAAATATTCACCATGAATAGTTATTTTAAGATTTTCTAAAATGTACTCAAAATACATGGTGAAAAGCAAAAAAATTTTTACTTAGGAGTAGTGCTCTTACCTCAAGGAATCCAAATCTAACAATTTTTGTTGAGATCGGCTCTTAAATGATCCACAATATGATGCCCTAGACTCCTCTTTCGCAATAAGCCGAAGGTTAAAGACGATAGGGTGGTTTAAAAATGATAATTTTTGGGTTTTTAACTGCTGGGAACCAATTTTCGCGAACTAGCACTTAACCTCGAACACCTCGGTGCTTAGCCACGAAATCTGGTGCTTAAACGCCGGCACTCTGGTGCTTAGCCGCCAGTACCCAGATTTTCACAATTAAGGTGTATGCACTAAATCACTTTGTTAATCACCCTTAATTACTACAAAATAATTATTTCTTCCCCATAAATCTTCTAATACTCCAAATCAAAATTTAATATCCATTGATTCCAAACAAATTTCACACAAACACAAACTTATATTAAAACAAAATTAACACTTAATACAATCCTAGAATTTCTATCCACACATAAAGGATGAAATTCTCTAAATACAAGAGACTTTAATGTCAAACTGATAAGTATACATCTCTAGAATGTAACCATCACATCATCAGGCTTAGTTAATATTTAAATATAAACACTAAACACACCAAACATAACACACATGAACACTAAACATAACACATAAGAACACTAAACAAATAAGAACAAAGCACTCTTAATTCCATTCTCTATTAGGCGGATTATATCCCGAACCATTATGATTCTAATTTGACCCTTCTGGAATATAATCTGATAAAACGGGCGAAAATTGTTCATCCTTAAATCATCTTCTTCAATCCATTTGTTCTTCATAAACATCGCCTTATCTGCTTCTTCCACGTACCTTGAATGACTGAATTGTATCTTGAGTTTCCATCCCATGTGCTCCAAATGTAGGTTACTTTCATGGAGTTTTGCTTCCATTGAAGTCACTCGGCGTCAATTTTGCAATTATTTCAAGCAATCCCTCGAATACTAACGTACGAGATATCCATCGAATAACTCTTTAAGACTCAGTCACTAACGAACTTACTCTTGTCAGAATCTTGCTTCTTCTTAATCTCATTCTCCCAGGAAGACATGATGCACTCAAAACTCTCTTCTTAAGACTTAGAGATGAAAATAGGACTTAGGGCAAGTGTTTCTCTTAAATCAAGTCCTTATTATAGACTTGGGAAGTGCTAAAACTACCCCAAGACATTTTAAAACTCCAAAATAACTTCCAAAACCACTCCCCCATGATCTAGGCTTCTAGAACCTCATTTTTCACTTTTTTTAGCTGCGGCGCCTAAGCGCCAACTAGTCGACGCTTAGCAACCAGTGCTCAATTTAGCACAGGTCTGCTAACTGTCCAAATTTTCATTCTGACTTCTCTAAATCATCAAATAAGGTCAAACAAACTCTACTATAGTTTAAAAACTCCAAATTACTACCACAAAAAACATAAAAACAAACCAAACAAAGCAAAAAAAGCACACAAAACAAACATAAAGCAAAGCACACCGATAGTTATGGGTTGCCTCCCACAAAGCGCTTGTTTTAATGTCTTCGACTCGACATACCTGTAACTCATTCCGAGTGACCCAACATCAAATTATTATCAGATTTAGATTTATTGACTGAAAATTATGGTTTAAATCTATGTCCGTTAACTTCAAATAATTTTCCAGTCTTAGGATCTTGAATATCTACAGTTCCATAAGAATAAACTTTTATCACAATAAATGGACCCATCCACCTAGACTTACGTTTTCCAGAAAATATTCTCAATCTAGCATAATACAGTAAAACTTTTTGTCCTGGTACAAGATTTTTAGTAAGAATCTTCCGATCATGTCATAACTTCATCTTTTCCTTATAAATCTTAAGCATTTTCATAAGATTCATTTCTTATTTCTTCAAGCTTATTCAATTGCAATAATCTCTTTTCAAAGACATCTTTCAAATTATAATTGAACTCTTTAATGAGCCCAATATACTTTATGCTCAAGTTCAAAAGGTAAATGACAAGCTTTTCCAAAAATCAACTTCATATGGGGACATTCCTATAGGTGTTTTGTAAGCAGTCATATAGGCCCACAAAGCAAAATCTAGTTTGATTGACCAATCCTTTCTATTTGGATTAATAGTTTTTCCCAATATTCTTTTAATTTCACGATTGGATAATTCAACCAAACCACTTGTCTTCGGATAATAAGCAGTAGCAATGCGATGATTAATATGATATTTCTTTGCTAACTTCCCAATAATCGCATTTCTAAAATGACTTCCCCATCGCTTATGATTACTCTTGGTATTCCAAATCTGCAAAATATATTCTTTTCTAAAAACTTTGCAACAATTTGAGCATCACATCGAGGTAAAGCAATAGCTTCAATCCATTTGGAAACATAGTCTACTGCTTTCAAAATATAAACATTTCTGAAAAATGGTGTAAATGGTCCCATAAAATCTAATCCCCAAACATCAAATATTTCAACTTCCAATATATAATTGAGGGACATCTCATTTCTTCGAGAAATATTGCCTAGACGCTGACATCTATCACAATTTTTAATATAAACACTCACATCCTTAAAAATTGTAGGCCAATAAAATCCCCATTGTAATATTCTATATGCAGTTTTATCACTTTCAAAATGTCCCCCATAATCAGAATCATGACATTTTTGAATAATTTCATAAGTCTCTTCTAAAGGTACACATCTTCGAATTATAACATCATTTCCTTGTTTATATAAAAATGGGTCATCCCAAAAATAAGTCTTAGCATCAGACAGAAATTTTTTTTTTTTTGCTTGGTATGTAAAACCATAGGATATAATATTACTAACAATAAAGTTTACTATGTCTGCCTACCACGGAACACGCCATTCTTTAATTGTGAACAGTTTTTCATCAGGAAAATGTTCATTAATTTTTTCAATATCACAGAGAGATTTTTCAAATTCAAGTCTGGACAAATGATCAGCAATTTGATTATCAGAACCCTTCCTATCTACTATCTCAAAATCAAATTCTTGCAAAAGAAGAATTCATCTTATCACTCTCGGTTTTGTATCTTTTTTCTTCATTAAGTATTTGATAGCAGAATGATCAGTATGCATCACACATTTAGTTCCAATTAAATATGATCGAAATTTATCAAAGGCAAATACTATAGCTAATAACTCTTTCTCGCAAGTGGTATAATTAATTTGAGCTTCATTAAGAGTTTTACTGGCATAATAAATTACTTTGAAAATTTTATCATATTTCTGACCTAAAACAGCACCAATAGCATAATCACTAGCATCACACATTAAGTCAAAAAGTTTTTCCCAATTTGGTGAAATTATTACAAGTGCAGTGATTAATTTTTCTTTTAATGTTTCAAAGGCTTTACGGCAGTCATCATCAAAATTAAAAATTGCATCATTTTCCAGTAAACGGCATAAAGGTTTTGTAATCTTTGAAAAGTCTTTGATGTAACGTCTGTAGAATCCATCATGTCCTAAAAAACTTCTAATTCCCCTTACATTGGTTGGCAAGGTAAATTAGATATAACTCGAATTTTGGCACGATCTACCTCCAAACCTTTTCCGAAATCGGATGTCCCAAAACAATTCCTCCCGCTACCATAAATTGGCATTTTTCCCAATTAAGGACCAAATTAGTTTCTTCACAGCGTTTTAAAACTTTAGATGGATGTTCTAAACATGATTTAAACGGAATTCCAAACACTGAAAAGTCATCCATAAAAACTTCAACCCCTTTTTCAATCAATCACAAAAAATAGCCATCATACATCTCTGAAATGTAGCAGGGGCATTACATAAACCAAATGGCATTCTTCTAAAAGCAATCGTACCATAAGGACTGGTAAACATAGTTTTCTCTTGATCCTCAGGAGAAATTTGAATTTGGTGGTAACCAGTATATCCATCCAGAAAATAAAAGTATTTATGCCCGACCGATCCATCCAACATTTGATCTAGAAAAGGGAGTGGAAAATGATCTTTCATTGTGGCAAGGTTTAATTTTCTATAATCAATGCATATTCGCCACCCTGTAACTTATCTTGTTGGTAGCATTTCATTCTTTTCATTAACAGTCACAGTTACTCCTCATTTCTTAGGAACACAGTGAATAGAACTAACTCATGCACTATCTGAAATAGGGTAGATAATTCCAGCATCCAACCATTTTAAATTTCTATCTTAGCATCTTTCATGATAGGATTTAATCTCCTTTGGGGATCAGCCGCGGTTTGTAATTATCTTCCATAAGAATTCTGTGCATACAAATTGAAGGACTGGTTCCTTTAATATCAGCAATTGTCCATCCAAAGGCTTTCTTGTGCTTCTTCAAAATTTCAAGCAAACTCTCTTCTTCTTTTTCAGTTAATTGAGTGGAAATTATAACAGGCAAGGTTGAGGATTCACCTAGAAAAACATACTTCAAATGATCAGGAAGCATTTTTTAGCTCAAGTTCAGGAGGTTTTTCAATTGAAGGACCATAAGATTCATCTTTCTCAGTCATATCCAACAATTCAAAACTTTCATGAACAAACTTTAAATCTTCCTCTTGAAAATCTTCAGAATCAAGTAACTCCTCTTCTTGCTTATATTTCCATTCTTCTCTTTCAGCTTTCTCTTCATAAGCTGATTTGAAATGACATTCACTTAAATATTCAATAACATCCATCCTATAACACTCATCTACTTTACCTCTAGCAAGATATTTCATCGATTTTGAAATATTAAATGTAATAGTCTGATCATTAACCCTCATCGTTAATTCCCCTTTTTGCACATATA
Source organism: Papilionanthe hookeriana x Papilionanthe teres (assembly GCA_022702705.1). Classification (NCBI taxonomy): domain Eukaryota; kingdom Viridiplantae; phylum Streptophyta; class Magnoliopsida; order Asparagales; family Orchidaceae; genus Papilionanthe; species Papilionanthe hookeriana x Papilionanthe teres. The sequence goes on from CM040426.1 coordinate 115,621,956, forward strand.
TCATGGCTCTGCCTATAGCTAGAAAAGGTCTCCCCAAAATTATGGGTATCTTTTTATCTTCCTTCATATCTAACACAATGAAATCCACAGGAAAAATAAATTGATCCACTTTTACCAAAACATCTTCTATAACTCCTTTAGGATATGTGATCGAACGATCTGCTAATTGCAGAGTTACAGTAGTTGGGGTTATTTCTCCTAGTCCTAGTCTTTCGAATACTGATAGAGGCATAAGGTTAATGCTTGCACCCAAATCACATAAAGCTTTTTCATAGAATTTATCTCCGATTGCACATGGAATTGTGAAACTACCAGGATCTTTAAGTTTTTCAGGAAACTTTTTCTGAATTATCGCACTGCGCTGCTCACTAAGTGCAACAGTCTCATTTTCTTCAAACTTCCTCTTTTTATTAAGAATATTCTTCATAAATTTCGCATAGCTCGACATTTGTTCTAGGGCTTCAAAGAAATGGAATATTAATGGTAAGCTTCTTTAATATCTCCAAGAAATTTGAAAATTGCTTATCCAACTTTTGTTGACGAAGTCTCTGAGGAAATGGAGGTGGTGGTTTTTCTAAATCAACCTTAGGTGGAGAAATAGGTTTTTCAAAACCTTTTGGAGCGTCCTCTTTAGGTTTTTCAATCTCTTCTTTCTCTACTTCAGTTTCTTTTTAAACTCTACCTTCCAATTCTTTTTCACTTCTCAGTTGAATTGCTTTTACTTATTCTTTATTCTTTTCTCTTGGATTCACTTCAGTATTACTTGGAAGAATTCATTGGGATCTATTACTTAAGGCATTTGCAATTTGTCCCAATTGATTTTCAACATTTCTGATGGTTGCTCCTTGAATTTGTAATTGATTTCCCATATGTGATACTACTTCTTCCATATAACATATAAAGCATTGTTATAATTAGAAGGATAAGTTAATCTATTATTATTATTACCTTGGTTGTTCCAATTCCCTAATGGGTTTACTTGGTGGTTCCCCCATTGTTGATTAACACCACCCTGATTATTGATATTCCAGTTAAAATTTGAATGATTCTTTCAACCTGGGTTATAATAATTGGAATATGGGTTGTTAGGTTTGATTATAGCATTCACAGTTTCTGATGAAGAATAAGAATCAACCATTGGCCTAATAAATTTTCTTCAACCATGAGATTTGGTCGAGAAAAATTCATCCCAAATTGATCTATCTTCCTTGATACAAAGACAGACTCGATTTGCTAACATTGTAAAAGCATCATTTTCATAAACACCGGCTACCTTTTTAGGATTTAATCTTTGAGAAGGCCTTTGAAAATTATTAGTAGTCATTTCTTCAATTAAAGCATAAGCATCAGAAAATGGTTTAGACATTAATGATCCACTGAAACAGAACATCGATGATTGATCTAAGAAATCCAACTAATCCATTATAAAAAGTTTGAATTATTAAGCAATCTGCTATCGCGTGATGTGGACATTTCCTGAGGAGATCTTTAAATCTTTCTCATGCTTCATATATTGATTCCCCTTCAAGCTGAAAAAAGGATGTTATATCATTTCTTAACTTAGCAGTCTTAGATGGTGGAAAATATTTAGCAAGGAATTTTTGTGACAGTTCACCCCAAGTTCTTATCGATCCAGGTTGTAACGAATGTAACCAAATTTTAGCTTTATCCCTTAGTGAGAAAGGAAAAAGCCGAAACACCATCATATTTAAAAGTAGCACTCAACTCTAGAAATTTAGCAAGATGAAAATTAGGATCTTCAGTTTTTGCTCCCTCAAACTGATTATTAGAAACCATTTGGATAATAGCAAGTTTAAGCTCAAAAGAATTAGCAGCTACAGCAGGGTTTTGAATACTACCACGAAGTTCATCTACTGTAGGGTTAACATAATCTCTTAAAGGTCTTAATTCTCGATGGATGCCTACATTTTGATTTTGATGATTTGCCATTACTTGAATATTTTTATCTTTTTCTGTATTTTTAATTTTTTTTATTTTTCTGATAGTTCTTTCTAATTCAGAATCATAAGGCACAAGTCCCTCAGAACCTGAATTACGCATACAACAATAAAACAAAACAAAACGCAACACACTAACAAACACAAAGAAAAGTAAAATTTAAAATTTCTTAATTCTCTTTAAAATGCAATTTAATTATTTTCCCCGGCAACGTAGCCAAAAACTTGATCCCCGATAAATATATGTGCGCCCAAAAAAACTTGGTCCCCAACCGATATATATATGTGCTGATGATTTAGATATGAAAATTATGATTTTATAATATTGAATACTACGCAAGTATACGTATAGTTTATCAAGTAACATAGGACTTTCTAATTAAGCCCCGAGATATCGAACCCACAGGGAAAATATGAAAATCTTTAAAGGAATCTAAAAATCATCTTTTTACTTTTTTTTAATGGCTTTTGAAAGTATGTCTTGATTTTGAAATGTTTTGAAAATTGATTTGTCTTTTGAAATTTCCTTAATAAAATGTTAAGCAAGAAATTAAAATTATAATAACTAATAACACTGTATGTAAAATACTATTAACTAGAATATCTTTTTCTTTCCTTTTATGAAGTAGTAATAATTATTAAAGTATTGTTGTAGAAGTATTTAAATTTGTTGTGACAGATAGAAGCAAATGTGTTTTTTACCTTACTTGGTTCTATAAAGAACATAGGTTAATTTGAAATTTTTATCATTTTGAACATGGTTAGGCAGGGAAGATACCAGTCTCACTCTAGAGTTCCCTCGATTCCCACCAACTGGGGGCTAACTTCTCATAATAAAACTCAAAACTTCAAACCAAATTAGGGAGTTTTAGCCTGTCACTCTAAAATCATCTAATTTTACTCCCTTCCATAAAAATATCTTCTAATATTACATTCAATTATATGGACTACAATTCTCACTCATATAATTGTATGTGATTCTTACAAACTTTTATGAGACAATACCGCATTGGATCTTACATAATCTCAAGAAATTCTACAACTTAACAGGCCAAATTAAGAAGTAAACAAAGTTTTCAGAATCAATCTTCACAACTTCTTCCAACTTTAAACATATATACTTTCCACAACAATGCTCCATAAACTAATTACTTCTCCATTTAAGAAAGAAAAAGATAAAGTAAACTACTCATAATGCATTGAGAAAATACAAAAATACATTGATTTGAAATTAAAAACAATAACAAAAACAACGAACAAAAACAAGTATTAATTAAAAAGTTAAATGTAAGAACAAAAGTAAACACTTATCTGAAAATTCTCTCCACAAGACTCAGGAAGTTCCTCTGAAACTTTAACTCTTCACTAAACTACTCCTCAGAGCGGATCTCCCAACTCCGATGACTCAGAATAAACTTCAGACTTTAATGGAAACTAAACTAAAAGAAAGAAAAGAAGTGGGAAGAAGAATACTTCACTCCGACCCTTTTCTCTTTTCTACTCTCTACTCCTACTCTTAATAAAAACTCTCACAAAATAAAAATAAAATACTGTAAAAACTCACTTCAAAATGCAAGTGGAAGAGCACTTAGTCATTCTTAAGACTCTTTAAAAATTAAACCAAAATGTGCATTGATGTCTCTTCAAATGTGTCTAGATTCAATGTATCCACCAAAGAATGCACCCCTTCATTCAAACTTGTCGCCCAAAGGAAATTATGGAAGTTACCACCAAGAGTTGCATCCCAACCCCTTTGAAATTAGTGCTAAATTCCTTTAGATTTTGATTTTTAACTGTGGCGGCTAAGCGTCGGCCCAGTGGCACTTAGTCGCCAGTGCCCAAATTTTCATTTTTCATTTTTCTGCTCCAAATTTGATCCAATTTTGCTCCTTTCATCATGACCATCCATTTTCATCATACCTGCAAGAAAAACACAAAATACATTCCATTAAAGTGCAATATCATTAAAAATAGGTATAAAAATGTGCATAAAAATACTATATATTTTAGGTGTATCAAGCATAGATGATTCTTTACCCTTGAAAGAGTACCCCCTCTTCTAAGTAAGAAAAGAACATTAACATATTCTAAGTTTAGTAACTAACTCTAATGCTAGACTGGGAGGATACCGGCACTCACTTCGGAGCTCCCACTCACCCTTCACCCGAAGGCTAACCCTTGATATTAGTTACTAATTTTAGAACCAATTTTGAGATTTCAGCCTATCACCCTGAAATCTCCACATTGAAGTTCATCAAAACATATTTTCCTATTTATTTGCACTCAATTCCCATGAACTACACAATTCATCCATATAAATTGAATTGATCTTTCATTATTGTTGTAGGACATTAAATCCTTTTAAACTTAATGTTCAACAATGTATTTTAACATTTAATTTGGCCAAATCGAAAGTAAATTAAGTTCTAAATGAAAAATTGTCACAATTTCTTCATTACATTAAAAGCACATCAAATCCACATCAATCCATCATCACATCTTTATGCAAGAAAAAAGACAAGTGAGACTACTCAAAATTCATGGAGAAGATACAACAAAACATGGATTTATATATAAAAGAAAAGTCATACAAACCACAAAAGAAAATACAATTATCTCTTTCTCCTCCCCAATGTAATTCCCTTGAAGTTCCTTTGAATCCTCTTCTCTCTTCTTTACAACACTGGATTCTCTCTTTAGAATAGAAAGGAAGAAGCAATCTCTCACTTTACCTCTTCTCCTTCCCTCCTTAGAGAAAAATCTCTCTCAAATCTTCACTCTACACTCTCTACTCCTAAACCCTAACACTTAACACTCACAAAAAATTACTCTATAAGACACAAGACACACTCTAGACACACCACTTTTCGTCCAAAAGCAGTTACTTATAAGATAGTGACGAAATCCCAAGAGTTTCCATATGCATCGCTTCAAAAAGTCGCCAAAACTATTCAAATTTGAACTCCACCGACTTCAGGCGCCGGCGGCGGTCTATCGTGCCATTTAATTGTTGTGCTCTCTAGATTTGGGCGCCGGCGACGCCAGAACACTTTTTCACCATTTTGCTCCTTTTTGCTCATTTTTGCTCCGTATTTGTTCTTTTTTGCTTCTTTTCACTCCAATCACCTAAAATCATCATACCTGCAGCAAATCATGAAAATACCTTTCTTTAAAATGCAATATCACCAAAAATGGGTAAAATTAGATAGCAAAAATTGTATATAATTTCAGTACATCAGAATCCCCCAAACTTTAACTATTACTTGTCCTTAAGTAATCTTTTTACTACATAAAATATAACTCTAGGCAATGTACTTTTCAACTGTAAGACACTAAAATTTTTCATTCAAGAGAATATATTGGTTAGATTTTCAGAAAGAAATTTAGTAACTCAGATCAACACTACAGGTATAAGAATATTCAGCAATCAAGTCTAAGAGTTATAGTCTTCTATTTATTTCAATATGAACTATAATTTGTCACATTAAAAGTACCTCAAAAGATTATGTGAGAAAGGAGTTCATGTAAACTTCATTAGAATGTAGGCCAATACTTAAAACATAAATTCAGAAATGAAATCAAGTTTTCCCTTTAAGATGATTTAAGTGAAGCCAATTTTTTATTAGGCATCTCCTCAAGCTTCTCTTCATAAACATTTTTCTTTCTTTTTCTTTTCTTTTCTTTCTCTCTTTTCATTTAGGGATTGTTTTTCAATCCTTCTTTTCTTTTCTTTATTTTTTTATTTTTATTGAGGATTACTATATCTGGATAGCCTTTAATGATTTTGATCAAACTTGAAATATCTCCTTACTTTATAGTTAAGTATAAGCTTTATTATTCATCATAAAGTCACAATCTCTTCTTAATACATAATACTTTAAGTCCCTTAACATTTCAAAAATACAGTTTTCATTACTTTAAATAGTTGACTACAATCAAATTCCTTCATACCAAATATCTTACTTCTATAAAATCAACCTTTATCACTAAAAATTTTCATCTTATCCTTCCATAATATTCAATTGAAATAAAAGTTTTAGTTATCTTATAATGAGGTTCAACTGTCAGAAGTTATGGTAATAATTTTTGAAAATATAATAATTGAGAACAAATAAAAGTTAGTATTTCTCTACCCTCCCCCAAACATAAATTTTTCAAGAATTTGAAACAGTTCAAAGTAGAAGAAAACTAATCTCTCTATGTTGGGATCTTGAAATCTTCAACAACTATCTGGTATTAATCAAAATTTACAACTAGCAGGCATGAAACAATTAGTAGTAGTGATATAACAATTTTAAATATTTGCATGGGTAAAGAGAAATTAACATTAAACATCTAAACATCCAATAGAACACTATAACATGAAACAAACTATCACACTACTAACAAGACAACTAATGCTTTAATGTTTCAAAGATAATATAACAAGACAACATGAAAAGTAAATAACACTACATCACATCAAGTACAACACAACAGTACTAAGAACAACGGAAATAAAACAAACAATCTACCGCCTCCATCACCGTGATCGACAGAATGGTCATCGACAGGTCATCACAGTGTCAGTCTATATGGAGTATAGCCGGGGCAAGTAGGAAATATCACATCGGACTCCCCCCTCATAAATCTGACTTGAGCATCATAATAAGCAATATCAAAATCAACTCTCCTCTGCAGATAATCTTCATTCACATCACTCCTCGCCTCAAACACATCGATCCGACCATGGAGTATCCACACTAGCACTTTGTAGTCTCACCTGCTCCATAATATCAGATAAGGTAGGCCGCTCAGAAGTAGATGGAACATCATAACTAGTAGTAGAAATATCAGTACTCCTACGCTCAACTCTGGCTCCCACATGAGACTCATAAGTACGGATAATATTCTTTGTAATAGGTCTCAATGGTATAGCCACTTCCTCAAAACTACTGAACTCCACTCCAGACCGAACACAGAGGGCATGAACTAAAGCAGGATCCTAATCCTCCAATGGTTTCGCCTCTAGCAATCGTCTGAATATTCTTGTAAATAATAGCTCCAATATCAATATTTTTCTTCTTTTGAATACAGTAGTTCAGAATCGCTCTATCTCTAGTAACTTCGTTGTGGTGATAAGATGGTAATAGTCTTGCAGAAATAAAATAATGTCAAACTTTTGAAGCGACATTCAAAGTGGAGGCGGGGAAATTTATCAACTGTTTTTTACTTACTTTCCATTCTCCTCGCCCGTCAGTCAGAAAAGCAATAACTTCTCTCATATTCTCCCTCCTAGTGTCAAAGTTTTCATATTCACACAGGAATGGTTCCCGAGTTTGATAGAAAGCATTGATACGCTGAGGAGTAAACTCGACCATCTTCCCTCTAACAAGCACATACTCAGTCTCAGTCCAGGGTACGTTAGAATAGAATTCTCTAACAACTCCAATAACAGCATTCGCAATGAAATAACAAAATCGCTCCCAGTTTTGCTCTGCAATTAATTGTTCTACAGATCCGTGAGGACTATCAAAAGCTCAATCTTGGATACACTTCCTGTTGTGAAGGATAGAGTTATAGTGAAATTGGGCTTTGATGTTCACAAACCTCTCCTCATCAAAATCCAACTGCCTCTTCCCTCTTGGAACCATGTGAATTTCTAAAATTTGCAAGAAAATTCCAATAAATCCCAAATTCACAATGTAACAAACTCCAAACACTATTCTAAACAAGTAAGAGCAAATTTCATCATGAAATTCTCAAAATCTCTTTAAAACTCCAAAAATTCCATCATAAGCAATATGAGAGATTTCCATGGAGAAAATCCAAAAAGTTTAACTTAAAGTTAAGCTCTTACCAAGAGAAGTGCAAATCCGATGTCGAAAAGCCTTAAAATCTCCTTAAATTCGAGATCTAGCAAGCCCTAGATCTTCAAAATCGAGAAAATGGAGGAGAAAGACGAAGGAAATGGAAAAATTTGCGGGTCCCAGGGCAAAAATCGTGAAATCGAGGGTTTTATGTCTTTTTCTGGGTTCGGGCTCAATTTAAATAAATTGGCCAACTTTCTGGATTTGGGCGCCGGCGGCGCCACTCCAAAAATATTTTCTGGGTCCGAAAAGTTTTTCGTAATTTTGATCGTTTTGACGTCCACAATGATGTTTAACACTTCAATAGGCATTTACATCATCTCATAAGCAATAATTAACAAAATTTTTCACACAAACAATACACAACAATCTTATATATATATAATCCAAGTTACATCATAGACACTAAATATGTTCATTCAAACCAACTATTCATAGATGTTTAGTGCAGCAAGTACTCTACGATAGGCAAGCACTAAGATCTAAGCACACAATGAAAGTAAACACATCCAAATCCAAGTCCAAATCTCAAAGCAAATACTACAGAAACCAAACATAACTAAGTAAAGCAAAGTAAACACGCAACAAACATAAGCAGAATCCATCAATTACTCCACATCAATTTCATGACTATCCTCTCCTCTAATGTCTCCAATTGATTGGTGATGCATAAACAAGTTATAGAATCGTACGAAATGGAAATTTGTCGATGATTCTTCAAAGAATCACCGCGTTCTTCTTCATAAGATTGATCAAGCCCATCTCAATTCGACTAGTGTGATCGAATTGCTCTTTCATTCTCCAATCTATATGATCGAATAAATCAGAAATATTATTGATCGCATTCATAACGTTCCGTACCTCTTTCTCCAATTGTTTGATCCTCTTCAATATCATTCTGGAACCTTCAGGAAAATAAGGTCGAATCGGTTGTGAAGTTTGTGTTAGTTGATCAGCAAGCAGATTCATGTCATCTTCATCTCCAACTGTCTGGTAGTTGTAGGGATTAATTGGATCAATAGGCCTTCATGGAAGAAGAACATTTTCCCAACTTTCATAAGGAACATGTGACTAACTACATAACAGAAATATGGTGGACGGGTGTCCAAGCTCATATTTAGAGCCATGCACAATTAATCCAAGCACTGATTTCACAATAATATTACCAATGTCAATCAGCTTCCCAGTTTGAATACAGAAATTCAAAATGGCGCTTTCCTTGGTTACCTTGCTAATCTTCAATGTCGGAAATAACTTTGTCGAAATAAAGTAATGACAATGCTTCGATACTGGATTGAGAGATGCAGATGGAAAACTCAGGTATCCATTCTCTTTAACTTCTCATTCTTCATTCTCATCCGTCAGATATGGATATACATCATTCATATTATCCCTCGTGGAATTGAAATTAGAATAATGTCAAATAGGTACGTTCTCGATCATAAAGAGATCGTTGATTCATGCAGGAGTGAATTGAACAAATCTACCACGCACAAATACAAACCCTTGGTTGATCCCGTGAAGATTTGCATAAAACTCTTTCACAATGGGAACAACAACGGCAGCGGTAATGTAGCAAAGCACTTCCCAACGTCTCTTCAATAATTTCTTCAATTCCAGTAGTAGGATTATCCATACATCAATTTATGAAGCCTCTTTCCTTGATAATCCTTCTTTTCATCATCACTTTGTTGAACAAACGATGCGCTTCAAAACTTATGAACTTCCTTCTGTTGAAAACACGAAATCGAGGGGTTTAAATGGGAAAGGAATCCATAGGATACAAATTGGGATAGGTGTTTTTCATTTTTCTGGAGTTAAGAAGTCAAAAATGGAGTTCAGGGAGTTATAAGGACGAAGATCCCGCCCAAAACAGCCAAAACTCGTATTTTGAAACTTAAAAACCGTCAAGCAGATTTTTGGCGCCGGCAGCGCTCAAACAGTCAAGTTCTGTGTAGGAAAAACGATAGGGCGCCGGCAGCACCCATTCTGGCACCGGCGGCGCCAGTGGTTAAAAATTCTCACCGAACTTCGTTTGGTCCAAAATATTCCAATATCTCGATTCGATCCATCATTTATCAATTTTTAAAATATTTAAGAGTAATTAGGATTCAAAAACAAATATCTAAAAAGCACAACTATAACAAACAAGCAAACACACCACAAGATACATATGGGTTGCCTCGCATAAAGCGCTTGGTTTAACGTCGTCAGCCCGACAAACCATTCGATTAATCGAGATGACTCAACATTAAAACCTCTTTGAAGTCAGGTTGAAGTAAGGCTTTGATCGATGCCAATTAACTTTGAAAATATTTCTAGTATCAGGATCTTTAATATCAACGTACTCCAAAAGAATGAACTTTTACAACTATAAAAGGTCCTAACCATCTTGAATTGAGCTTTCCAGAAAATAACTTCAATCTTGCGTTGTATAATAAAATTTTTTGTCCCTTTTCCAAGTTCTTTTTCAATATCTTCCGATCATGCCATAATTTTTTTTTCTCTTTATAGATCATATCATTGTGATAAGATGTATTTCTAATCTCCTCCAATTCATTCAATTGCATAAATCTTTTCTCTCTATCATTTTTCAAATTAAAATTTAACTCCTTTATCGCCCAATATGCTTTATGCTCCAATTCAACTGGTAAATGGCAAGTCTTACCAAACACTAGTCTATAAGGAGACATTCCAATAGGGGTTTTAAAAGCAGCTCTATAAGCCCATGCAGAAGTATCTAATCTAGTAGACCAATCTAAATTATGATTATCCACAGTTTTCTCCAAAATTCTTTTAATTTCATGATTAGACACTTATGTTAAACCACTAGTCTAGGGATGATAAGCAGTAGAGATTCTATGAATGATATTATATTTCTCAATTAATCTCTTAATTTGATTATTCCTAAAATGGGATCCACCATCAGTTATGATTACTCTCGGCATTCTATATCTTGTAAATATGTTTTTCTTTAAAATTTTTGAAACACTCCAAGCATCACATCTGGGTAAAGCAATAGCTTCAATCCCTTAATGAAAAAGGAAAAGTCTAAGTCCGACAGCGTCACTAGACACTCTATCATATTTAAAAGTAGCACACAGTTCTAAAAAACTAGCGAGATGTAAATTTGGATCCTCATTAGGTGTTCCAGCAAATTGATTGTTTTGTATCATTTGAATAATAGCAGATTTAAGTTCAAATGAATTAGCAGCAACATCAGGATTTTGAATAGTTATATGAATTTCATTTGTTATTGGGTTAGAATAATTTCTTAAAGTTCTTGGCAAATTTCCAATTTCATTTCTTTGGTTATCTTGAATATTCACTATTTTGTAAGGATTTTCATATTGTTTTTGTTGTTTTCTAATTTTTCTGACAGTACGCTCTAACTCCGAATCGTAAGGCACTAAACCTATAGATCCGCTACTACGCATATACAAACACAAATTCTTTTATAAAGGTAAACAAACACAATTACAGACTACAAAATAAACTTACTTCGTTACTTAACTTTGGCTTTAACTCTGTTACTTATTTAAATTCGTAAATTTCTTAACTTTGTTAATTATCTCCCCGGCAACAACGCCAAAAACTTGATGCTCGACTTTATATTTTGCAAGAATTTATGAACTCAGATTTATAGATTTATAATAATTTTGTTAAATCCAAGCATTCAACGCAAGTATACGTATCGTATCCGATAATACTGAGGCTCTAATGGAGTCCCGGATATCGATCCAACAGGGAAATATTGAAGTTTTAAGAAAACGTTACACAATGTGTAATAAGCACTAAAGTTAAGGTTTGCTACTTACTACTACTATGCAGGAAACAGTAAGAACAATGAAACAGCAACAATTAACTAACTACAATTACTTCTAATAACTTTAAGAACAGGATTAACTTACAGACACACTAAACTAAGTATTTGAAAGGTTTTTGATATATGAGAAAAATATTTTTCCTCTTGATTAATACCAGATAGCTGTTAAAGATTTCAAGATCCCAGCACAAAAAGATTAGTTTCTTTTACTTTCTACTATTTCAAATTTATTGAAAAATTTAAGTTTGGGGGAGGGTAGAAAAATATTAACTCTTATTTGTTCTCAATTATTATATTTTCAAAAATTACTAGCATAACTTCTGGCAGTTGAACCTAACTTGAGATAACTAAAACTTTTCATTTCAGTTGAATATTATGGAATGATTGGATGAAAGTTTTTAGTAATAAAGGTTAATTTTATAAGGGTAAGATATTTGGCATGAAAGGATTTGATTATAGTTAACTATTTAAATTAAAGAACATTGTATTTTTGAAATGTTAAGAGACTTAAAGTATTGTGTGTTAAGAAGAGATTGTGACTTTGTGATGAATAATAAAGCTCATATCTAATTATAAAGTAAGGATGTGTTTCAAGTTTGAACTTTAGAAAGAGGAGAGTGAAGTTCAAAATCATTACAAGCTATCCAGATATAGTAATCCTCATTAAAAAAAAGAAAAAAGAAAAAGGAAGAAAAGAAAAGAATGATTGAAAAACAATCCCAAAAAGAAAAGAAAAAAGAGAAAAAGAAAGAAAAATATTTATGATGAGAAGCTTGAGAAGATGTTTAATTAAAACTTGGTTTCAATTGAGTCACCCTAAAGAAAGAACTTGATTTCACTTCTGAATTTATATTTAAAGTATTGGCCTACATTCTGATGAAGTTTGCATTAACTCCTTTTTCACATAATCTTTCAAGGCACTCTTAATGTGACAAATTATAATTTATCTTGAAATAAATAGAAGACTAGAACCCTTAGACTTGAATACTGAATATTCTTATACATGTAGTGTTAACCTGAGTTACTGAATTTCTTTCTAAAAGTCTAACCAATATATTCTTTTGAATAGAATACTTCTAGTGATCTACAAGTGAAAAGTGCATTGTCTTGAGTTATATTTTTATGTAGTAAAAGGATTACTTGAGGACAAGTAATAGTTAAGTTTGGGGGATTTTGATGCACTAAAAATATAGACTATTTTTTTATATAATTTTACCTATTTTTGGTGATATTACACTTTAAAAAAAGGTATTTTTCATGATTTGTTGCATGTATGATGATTTTAGGTGGTTAGAGAGAAAAGAAGTGAAAAACAACGAATTTGGAGAGAAAAGGAGCAAAAAGGAGGAAAAAAGCTTCTGGTGCCGCCGGCGCCATTTTCCCGAGAGCCCCAGATTTAATTAACGATAGAGCGCCATCGTCGCCCTATCGGAAGCCGCCGGCGCCCAATGTCGGTGGATTTCAAATTTCAAGTGTTTTGGCGACTTTTTGAAGGGATGCTTAAGGAAACTATTGGGAATTCGTTTTTAACTTATAAGTAACAGTTTTTGGACGAAAATGGTGTGCTCTTTGAGTAGTTCTAGTGTTTTTGTGTGTGATTCTAGAGAGGGAGAGTGTGTGTGTTGAGTGTTAGGGTTTACAAGAGTGAGTGTACAACTGAAAATTTGAGAAGGATTATTCTCTAAGGAGTGAAGGAGGAGTAAAGTGAGAGATTATTTCTTCCTTTCCATTCTAAAGAAAGAATTGAGCGTTACAAAGAAGAGAGAAAATGATTTAAAGGAACCCCAAGGGATTTGCATTGGATAAGATAAAGAGATAAGTTGTATTTTCTTTTGTGGTTTGTATGACTTTTCTTTTATATATAAAATTCATGTTTTATTGTGTCTTCTCCATGATTTCTGAGTAGTCTACTTTGTCTTTCTTTTTGCATAGAGATGTGATGATGTGATGTTGTGGATTTGAAATGCTTTTAAAGTATTGAAGAAATTGTGATGGTTTTTCATTTCGAACTTAATTTACTTTTCGATCTGGCAAATTGAATTGTTAAAATATGTTGTTGAACATAAACTCTGAAAGAATTTAGTGTTTTACAACAATAATGAAGAATATATTCAATGTTCATGGATAAATTGCTTAGTTCATGGGAATTGAGTGCAAATAAATAAGGAAATGTGTTTTGATGGACTTTAAATTGGAGGTTTCAGGGTGACAGGCTAAGATCCTCAATTTGGTCCTAAGATTAGTAACTAAACTCGAAGGTTAGCCTTCAGGTGAAGGGTGAGTGGGAGCTCCGTAGTGACAGCCGGTATCCTCCCGAGCTCAGCCTTAGATTTAGTGACTGAACTTGGGATATGTCAATGTTCTTTTCATGCTTGGAAGAGGGGGTACTCTTTTGAGGGTAAAGAAACATTTATGTTTCTATTTGGCACAATAAAATAAAATAATCATTCCATATCATTCACACATCAAATACTCGTTGCAAAAGGAAAGATAATTTTCTTATATATCAAAACATTTCAAATACATAGCTTAGTGTGTGTCTAGTAGTTAATTATGTTTTAAAGATATTAGAAGTAATTGTAGTTTACTTAATTGTTACTGTTTTCTGCATCTTGTTAGTAGAAATAAACATTAAACTTTAATTGCAATTTGAGTATTGGATTTCAGTATTACATTATCTATTGTAAGTATTGTTGCTTCCATGTGGGATCGATGACCAGGTTTCATTAGAGCCCTGTATTACTTGATACGATACGTATACTTACGTTGAATGTTTGGACTTTATAAAATCATTATTATATATATATATATATATATATATATATATATATATATATATATATATATATATATATAATATTGAGTTCATAAGTTCTTGCAATATTAAGTCCGACCCCCATCATCGAGTCGGACTTGCATCACTTGTTTACCCTTTTCTATAACATTTCTTGTTTCTTCTCAAATGTTTTGACTGACTTTGTCTTTTTTGTCTTTTCCATTACACTCATCTGCTTAGCTTCTTCTTGAAGATTGACAGCTTTGTGATCCACTTTAAAAATTACCTATTTTAGTGTAGATTTCATGCTAACTTTATGCACATTTTTAAAGATATTACACTTTAAAGGAAGGAATTTTGCATATTTTTGTCTTAAGTATAAAAATATGATTTTAGAGAAAATCAAGCAAAAACTATGCAATTTTGAGCCAAAATAAGCAAGGAAGAAAATTATAACTTAGCACATATTGATATGTCTTTCTATGCTTAAATTATTTTATATTTCTCACATGTTTTTGAATGAAATTATACTTTTGAGAAAGGTTGTTTTTATGTATATCTTATTGGTGAAGATGTTAGCAACGTAACGCAACCTAAATGGGGCGAAACGGAGTTGAAACGAAGCCAAACGGAGCAAAACAGTAGAGTTGCGCACAGGGTGGCGTCTAGGCGCCAAACCCGGCGCCTAGGCGCCAGTGACGACGAGAAAACGGCGCCTAGACGCCAGAATCATCCAAAAGTGGTTATTGGACGGATTTTTGACAACTTTGGGACTTATTTTGACAGTGTTAAGTAGTTTATAGACCTTCTAGAAGAGTGGAAGTTACTCCTCATATATTGGACATGTGATACAATGAATTTACACACATTGGAGCGGTTTAAATCGCGAAGAGGTGCGACCAAAAGTGAAGGGATGCGAAGACTTGGTCACATGAGTCTGGCGCCTAGGCACCAGATCCCGGCGCCTAGGCGCCAGAGTCGGTTTCTAGAAGATTCAATGAATGTGGACTACTTTTGAAGAGGTGCCTTAAGCAACCCTTGGCCATTTTCAGAGCTATATAAATAGGAGATATTTCTACAAGGAAGAAGGGCCTCTCTTGCCTCTCTCTTGTCTCTCCCCCTCTCTTTCTTCTCCCTTAGTCATTTTAGTCATTCTAGAGTCATGAAAATGTAGATTTCTACATCTTATATAGAGATTGATGAGGGAATTTGAGATATTTATGTAAGGGGTGTACGAGCGGCGCATGGATCGGTGGGAGACTTTGGCGGAGAGATCTTCTTCTTTCCTTCAAACGGAAAAAGCTAAGTATTGTGTTCTTCAATCTCTTCTAATTGTTGTAAACACTTTCTACTGGATTTTCTTTGTTTCAAACCGAGTTTTCTGTCGTGATTTATCCATGCTTCGTAAGTGATTTGTTTTACTCTTTCTTTTAAATGAAGTAGTGGCATGTGTAGGAAAATCATTTTTATAGATATAACTATTAAATGCTTCTAGGTGACAGATAGTTGCATAAATATAATAGAATACTAAAGAAATAAGCTCCTTATTGGCACTTAAATTATTACATAATTCTATCAACCCTTTTTACTTCTTATGTCATTATTTTCATTTACTTTTATTTTGTAATGAAATAGATGCATGTTTAGGAATTAAGATTTGCTTAGATATTCTCTTATTAAATTATGGTGATGATATTCATACCGGATCTTTATTTACTTTACAAATTGATCACTTGTATTGTTAAAACCTGTTGAAGAATTCTAAGACCTATCCGGAGATGAGTTATTAATTAGTAGATATCACATGAATCATTGGGTAATCGAAGGCTATATGCGGGTTATTCATGGTGAAGTGCAAATAAATAGGGAGATATTGCTTATTGGGCGTAAAATTAATTAGTTTTTAGAGTGACAGACTAAATTCTAATAATTTGGTCTATAGAAAGGAACGGGTCACTTGGTAAGGCCGACCATAGCCACCCTTGGACATCTAGTAGTGTGAGCCTAGATTAACCCATTCTACTAACAAAACATCCTGAACCAATCTATAGATTAGTCAATATTCTTTACACCTAGACCAAAGGGTAAAGAATAGGATTGCTTCTATTTGGCACTACTACATAAAATTATAAGCATTTCTTTCCTACACATTATCTATGTAATTGCAAGAGAAAGGTAGTCTTTAACATCTCAAAATTCTCCAAACCAATTTATCCAGAAGTTATCTTTTTATTTAAGAACTTTATTTAGGCTTAGTTATTAAAAAAACCATTTTAATCGAAATTCCAAATTTAGGCTTTATAGAAATAGACTGTAATTAGCCTAAAGAATTGCTTACCTCGCTTCTCTGTGGGATCGATACTGGGGTTATAAAAGAAAACTTTATATTACTTGAAACGATACGTATATTTGTGTAGTACATACACCTAAAATATATAGTATTTTTATGCACATTTTTATACCTATTTTTAATTATATTCCACTTTAAGGGAAGGTATTTTGTAATTTTCTTGCAGGTATGATGAAAATGGATGGTCATGATGAAAGAAGCAAAATTGGATCAAATCTGGAGCAAAAAAATTAAAAAATCAAAATTTTGGCACTAACGGCTAAGCACCGCTGGGCCGGTGCTTAGCCGCCATAGTTAAAAATCGAAATCTTCATGTATTTGGCATCAATTTCAAAGGGGATGGGATGCAACTCTTGGTGGTAACTACCATAACTTTCTTTGGGCGGCAAGTTTGAATGAAGGAGGCGTTCTTTGTTAGATACATCGAATCTGGACACATTTTGAAGAAACACCAAGGCACCCTTTGGTTTACTATTTAAAGAGAGTCTTAGGAATGACTAAGTGCTCTTCCACTGCATTTTGAAGGGTCTGTTTACTGTTTTTTCACTGCTCTTCCACTTGCATTTTGAAGAGAGTTTTTACAGTATTTTACTTTTATTTTGTGAGAGTTTTTATTAAGAGTAGGATTAGAGAGTAGAAAGGAGAAAACGGTCGGAGTGAAGTCTTCTTCTTCCCACTTCTTTTCTTTCTTTTAGTTTAGTTTTTATTGAAGTCTGAAGTCTGTATTCTGAGTCATCGGAGTTTGGAAACTTGCTCTGAGGAGCAAAGTTTCAGAGGGACTTTCTTAG
Source organism: Papilionanthe hookeriana x Papilionanthe teres (assembly GCA_022702705.1). NCBI lineage: Eukaryota > Viridiplantae > Streptophyta > Magnoliopsida > Asparagales > Orchidaceae > Papilionanthe > Papilionanthe hookeriana x Papilionanthe teres. Next base: position 115,639,503 of record CM040426.1, read on the forward strand.
TCTTGTGGAGAGGATTTTCAGATAAGTGTTTACCTTTAATCTTTTTATTAATATTTGCTTTCGTTTGTTATTTTTCTTATTGTTTTTTATTTCAAATCAATGTGTTTTTGTATTTTCTTAATGCATTATGAGTAGTTTACTTTATCTTTTTCTTTCTTAAATGAAGAAGTAATTAATTTATAAAGAATTGTTGTGGAAAGTATAATTGTTTAAAAGTTGGAAGAAGTTGTGAAGATTGATTCTAAAAACTTTGTTTACTTCTTAATTTGGCCTGTTAAGTTGTAAAATTTCTTGAGATTATGTAAGATCCAATGTGGTATAGTCTCATAAAAGTTAGTAAGAATCACATGCCATTATATGGGTGAGAATTGTAGTCCATATAATTGAATGTAATATTAGAAGATACTTTTATGGTAGTATAATTAGAGAATTTTAGAGTGACAGGCTAAAACCCCCTAATTTGGTTTGAAGTTTTGAGTTTTGTTATGAGAAGTTAGCCTCGAGTAGTGGAAATCGAGGAACTCTAGAGCGAGAGACTCAGTATCTTCCCTGCCTAACCATGTTCAAAATAATAAAAATTTCAAATTAACTCTATGTTCTTTATAGAATCGAAGTAAGGGTAAAGAACACATTTCGTTCTATCTGTCACAACAAATTTAAATACTTCCACAACAATACTTTAAGAATTATTACTACTTCATAAAAGGAAAGAAAAGATATTCTAGTTAATAGTATTTTACATACAGCTTTTTTAGTTATTATAATTTTAATTTCTGCTTAACATTTTATTAAGGAATTTCAAAAGACAAATCAACTTTCAAAACCTTTCAAAATCAACACATACTTTCAAAAGCTATAACAAAAAGTAAAAAGATAATTTTTTTTATTTCTTTAAAGATTTTACATTTTCCCTGTGGGTTCGATATCTCGGGGCTTAATCAGAAAGTCCTATATTACTTGATAAACGATACGTATACTTGCATAGTATCCCATATTATAAAATCATAATTTTCATATCTAAAATCATCAGCGCATTTATCCAGCGGAGTCAAGTTTTGGTGTCGTTGCATTTACCGGACGATACCAAGTTTTTGATGCCGTTGCATTTATCGGGGATCAAGTACCCCTAGTGTGTAAAATATTTTCAAAAATTTTACAACATTTTGATTTTATACACTAGCCGCTATTTATAAATTAGGTCAAGTTTTCGGCCGTCTTTTGGAAGCAAAAATTACTACGTTATTGCGGGTCGGGTCAAGTTTTTGGCGCCGTTGTCGGGGAAGCTTCGGTAAGAACTTTAGGAGAATTTTTGTTGAAATAATTAGGTTTAGACTTGGAAAACTATAGTGTCGTAAAAACTATTTTGTGTGAAAATGTGTTTTGTTATATGAAAAAGTGTTGTAAAAAAAAGAAAAAAATTTGTTTGTGTGAAAAATAATGTGTTCGTGAAAATATTTTGTTGTGTTGAATATATTTCATTTATTATTTGTTCAAGTGTTAATGTATTATTTGTTGTGCTATGTATACGAAACAAAGGATCTGCAAGACTTGTGCCTTATGATCCCGAGTTTGAAAAAAATTAAAAAAATAAAAATACAGAAATGACTCGAAAAACTAGAAATGGAAATGGAAAACTTTCAAGATAATAACTTGGAAAATCATCATACTTCATTGACGGATTACGTAAATCCTACGACAAATGAAATTCATTCAAGTATACAAAACACTGTCATAGAAGCTGACTCGTTTGAAATAAATCCTGAGATTATCCAACTGGTGCAGAACAATCAGTTTGAGGGAACTCCTTTAGAGCATCCATATTTACACTTATCTAGTTTTCTAGAACTTTGTGCTACATTTCGTTATAAGGGTATGTCAGACGATGCTGTTAGGCTAAGGCTTTTTCCTTTCTCACAAAGGGATAAAGCTAAAATATGTTTATACTCATTAGCACCTGGCTCTATTAAAAATTAGGAGGAGTTAACTCAGAAATTCCAAACTAAGTATTTTCCACCTTCAAGGACTCCTAAACTTAGAAATGATATTATCTCATTTTGTCAATATGAAGGAGAAACAATATACGAAGTCTGGGAAAGATTTAAGGAACTCCTAAGAAAGTGTCTACATCATGCTCGCTCGATTGGTTAATCATTCAAACTTTTTATAATGGGTTAGTAGGATCCCTTAGGTCTATAATCGATGCTACTCGTTGGTGGTTCATTAATGTCAAAATCAATTAATGAAGCGTATGCATTAATTGAAAAAATGGCTACAAATGAATTTTAATGGCCCACTGCAAGGGTAAATCATAAAAATGTAGCTAGTGTTCATGATACAGATGCGATTACAATTCTTGCATCTTAGGTTGCCGCAATATCAAGGAAGTTGGACCAATATGGAATGAACCAGCCTCAATTTACTTCTGTAAGTAAGGAAAGTTCATTATGGCGTATAATTGATTCCAACTAATCATACGACGCTTTAAATACCATAAACAACCCATATTCTAACTTTTACAACTCGTGTTGGGAGAACCAACCTAAATTTAACTGGAATCATACTACTGATGGTGGAAACCAAAAATGAGAAAATAATCATGTGAATCCTAATGGAAGTTGGAATAATCAGGGGAACACAAACTATAGACCTTCATATCCACCGGACTCTAAGAATGATCAACAATTTGAGGATAAGAAGATGTCTATGGAAGAAGTGGTCTTGCAAATGGGAAACCAGTTGCAAAGTCAAAATGCTGCGATTAAAAATATAGAGAATCAACTGAGACAAATTGCTAATTCACTTACCAATAGACCCTAAGTAACACTTCTTAGCAACATTGAGATCAACCCTAAAGAGAACACTAATGAACAAGTAAAAGTTGTCCAATTAAAAAGTGGAAGAGAGATAGAGGATGTGGTTAGAAAAGAGAAAGATGTTGTGAGAGAAACAAAGGAAACTAAAAGACTTGAAAAACATGTTTCTAAGGATCTGGAAAAATTAATTTCTCCAACTAAAATCAGTTTGGAAAGACCACCACCTCCAGTTTCTCAAAGACTTAGACAGCATGAGTAGGATAAAAAATTTTCAAAATTCATGAAAGTACTTAAGAAGTTAACGATAAATATTTCTTTCACTGAATCTTTGGAACAGATGCCAAGTTATGCAAAGTTTATGAAAGAGATATTAAACAAGAAAATGAAACTTTGGGATTACGAGACAGTTGCACTAAGTGAGGAGTGCGACATATACTTCGTAAAAATTTTCTTCGTAAATTTAAAGATCCTCAGTAACTTTACAATTTCTTGTGCAATTGGAGAAAGATTATGTGGAAAAGCTTTATGTGATTTAGGAGTGAGCATTAATGTGATGTCTCTATCTATATTTAGAAGGTTAGGTTTAGTCGATATTTCTCCCACTACTGTAACCCTTATGTTAGCTGATCGATCTATCATTTATCCAAAAGGAGATATAGAAGACGTGCTTGTTAAAGTGGATAAATTTATCTTTCCTTTGGACTTTATTGTATTAGATATGGAGGAAGATAAAAAAATTCTAATTATTTTAGGAGACTTTTCCTCATTATTGGACAATGCTCGTGATGGATGTGCAAAAAGGAGAGTTGATTATGAATATTAATGACCAGAAAATCACTTTTGATGTATTAAAGATTATGTAATATCCAGCTGAGAGAAAAGATGATGATTGTTTTTTGATAGATGAAATTGATTATCTAAGTAAAGACCATTTTCAAGAAAGTTTTAAGAGTAAGTTAACAGATGAGATTGAAATGGATTTTTATGGTGATTCAAAAACGTTATTTAAAGAAGACTGTATGTATGTTCAGAAGAGGTGTGAAATGATGGACACTACCAAAAATAGTAAATTTTTAATTCCATTTGTTGAAAAATCTCATGAACATAAGATCGATGTACCCCATACAATTTTAAAGCCTACCTATTTAGGGAATTCATCAACATAACCAGTCTTTATATCTTTATATGTGACTCAATCACAAGAAAAATCTGAATTGAATTATGAACATGATAAAGTTATTGAACTAGAACTTAGAAGAGAATTTGAGGAAATATTTCAAAAAAACTTTGAGTTGAGAAAAGAGGATAAGGATATTGGAAGACCATTGGAAGAAATTCCTAAGGAATTAGAAAAACCTATTTCCCCAACTATGATAGATCCTCCATCATTTAATAATTATAAAGGGGAAGAATTGGGAGATAATTTGAAACAGAAGAGTAGCATAGAAGATGCTGATCCAGAATCTGAATTATCTAAAGAGAATACGATCCAAAATTTGGGAGATATTGAAGTATCTTATAAAGATCCATTTCTTATAAATTTTAATGATGTTATTAATATTCAAATTCAAAAAAATCAATAGAAGAATATTTGATCTAGAAAGAAATATGAGGAACAATGATATAAATCAAACTGAAAATGAAAAGTTGAATGAAAAATTAAAATTTGAGGATTTTATAGGAATCCCTGGATCTGAAAATGATTGGGCGATTGATCGAGGATTACTTAATTTGAATTTTGATCCAGGAGGAATCATTTGTCGGGCCCGCGACGTTAAAACCAAGCGCCATTGTGCTTTGATTTAGTGTGCTTGCGAGTCATGATTGTTTATGTGTTGTTTTGTGTTTTATTTAGTGCAGAATAGATTAATGTTGTGAGGTTATGTCTTGGTCTTGATTAAATTTGTATATGACTTCTGGTAGTAGCAGGCTGACGAGTCTGTTTAACTCATTTATCAATTGTAGCTGAGCATTACCTTTAAGCATGTAGAGTTTGGACTTGGACCACTCCATGTCAACTCTATTACTTCCTTTATCTGACTTTGTTTTTACTAAGTAAGGTCATGAAATTGCTTAATGAACAACATATGAATGAACTGTGATATTTTTATTTATCATATTATCGTTATTAGTGTAGTTTCTTCCGTTAGAAATTGAAAGTAAGGAGGGAAAATGTGAGTAGAAAGGAGATCAAATTAACCTCAATTGATATTTGTTTATGAATCTGCGAGTCTATGTATTTTAGTTTGTGTGTTTGTGTTTGTGTTTGTGTTACAACAATTTAGAGATTTGAATAACACTTAAATATATATTCCTATGCTGATACATGTCCTGCTTATTTAACCTTTCTTTAGTTTAATTTTATTCTAGCATGTTTAGTTTAGATTTACTTTCTATTGCAAATTGTTATGTCCTGATGAATATTTGTAGATGTTTTTTACAAACATTTGTGATAGATAAAATTTCTGAACCATTTTTCTTCCTGCTTATATTTTCTGTGATGAATGTTATACATGTTTAAATTCAAGTTTAAAGGTAGGAAGAAAAATATATTTTAAAGTTAATATACTTCCTTTAAGTTTAATATTATAACAAGCATGTTTTAGGCTAGATTTACTTTCTTCTGCAATCATTCTATCCTGATTATGCATGTATATAAACTTAATAGGATGTTGTAGTAGTTAGTAGATTTATCTTTTATTTTCCTTTCTCCTACATTTTATGGAATTAATTGCAAAATATTTTAAAATTCAAGTTTGGGGGGAATGAAAAATAATTTTCAAAAACTTAAATTTTATTTGTCCTCGAAAATTCTATAAATAAATTTGATTTTTGACTGAAAAATAATTATGTGTATGAAGTTATATTAGGGAAATAAAATTTTGAATATAGAAATGAGTAAGAGAATTTAGTTAAAATTTATAGTAGTGATGAAAAATTTAGAGTTAAATTTTTCTTAGTGAAGAAATGATAAATATTGTGTAACCATCTTTAGTAAAAAAAATTGTATTTTTAGAAAAATAGAAGGATTAAACTTTTGTTTTCAATATTTAAATTTCTTTTATTGAAAAAAAATTTTCAAAACTGTTATTATATTTCTAAGTAAAAGATATATATCTACCTTATGCTTTAGGAAAGGAATGGTAGAATTCAAAATTATTAAAGGTCTGTCCAGATATAGTAATCATTGTCTTAAAAAAAAGGAAAAAGAAAGAAAAGAAAAAGAAAAAGAAAAAGAAAAAGAAAAAGAAAAAGTAAAGAAAAGTATAGTATGTGAAAAAGGAAGGAGAAACTTGAGGATTAAAGGGTCTAATTAAAAATTAGTTCCACACCTGAGCTTTTTAAAATATAAGATTTAAGAAAATCTTAAGCTTAAAAATATAATATAGTTAGTATAATTATTTTTAATAAAGGTTTTTAAGTAAAGAAAATAAAATGTCTAACCCCTATATTTTGAAAAATTTACAAGCATTTCTGAATTAGATAGCAACACATATTTTCATACACTTTCATCTAAGAGAATTCTAAACTTCAAATTGGTCTCATTTACTAAATTTTTTTTAAATTAGACTACTATATTTCTAGAACAAAATTTTAGAAAATCCTAAAGAAACTCATACACATGATTTGCTTATGTGGTTTTACATGATTATAATGTTACTTAAGGACAAGTAACGTTTAAGTTTAGGGGAATTTGATCCACTTTAAAAATTACCTATTTTTAGTGTAGATTTCATGCTAACTTTATGCACATTTTTAAAGATATTACACTTTAAAGGAAGAAATTTTGCATATTTTTGTCTTCAAATATAAAATTATGATTTTAGAGAAAATCAAGCAAAAACTATGTAATTTTGAGTCAAAATAAGCAAGGAAGAAAATTATAACTTAGCACATATTGATATGTCTTTCTATGCTTAAATTATTTTACATTTCTCACATGTTTTTGAATGAAATTATACTTTTGAGAAAGGTTGTTTTTATGTATATCTTGTAGGTGAAGATGTTAGAAACGCAACGCAACTGAAATGGGGCGAAACGAAGTTGAAACGGAGCCAAACGGAGCAAAACAGTGGAGCTGCGCACAGGGTGGCGCCTAGGCGCCAAACCAGACGCCTAGGCGCCAGTGACGACGAGAAAATGGCGCCTAGGCGCCAGAATCAAGGCCTAGGCGCCAGAATCATCCAAAAAGGGTTATTGGACGGATTTTTGACAACTTTAAGAGTTATTTTGACGGTGTTAAGTAGTTTCTAGACCTTCTAAAAGATTGGAAGTTACTCATAATATATAGGGCATGTGATACAATGAATCTAGACACATTGCAGCGATTTAAATCGCGAAGAGGTGCGACCCAAAGTGAAGGGGTGCGAAGACTTGGTCACAGGAGTCTGGCGCCTAGGCGCCATATCCCAGTGCCTAGGCGCCAGAGTCGATTTCTAGAATATTCAATGAATGTGGACTACTTCTGAAGATGTGCCTTAAGCAACCCTTGGCCATTTTCAGAGCTCTATAAATGGAAGATATTTCTACAGGAAAAAGGGCCTCTCTTGCCTCTATCTTGTCTCTCCCCCTCTCTTTCTTCCCCCTTAGTCATTTTAGTCATTTTAAAGTCATGAAGATGTAGATTTCTACACCTTATGGAGAGATTGATGAGGGAATTTGAGATATTTATATAAGAGATGTACGAGCGGCGCATGGATCGGTGGGAGACTTTGGCGGAGAGATCTTCTTCTTTCCTTCAGAGGGAAAAAGCTAAGTATTTTGTTCTTCATTCTCTTGTAATTGTTGTAAACACTTTCTAATGGATTTTCTTTGTTTCAAACCGAGTTTTCTGTCGTGATTTATCCATGCTTCGTAAGTGATTTTCTTTACTCTTTCTTTTAAATGAAGTAGTTGCATGTGTAGGAAAATCATTTTTATAGAATTAACTATTAAATGCTTCTAGGTGACAGATAGTTGCATAAATATAATAGAATACTAATGAAATAAGTTCCTTGTTGGCACTTAAATTATTACATAATTCTATCAACCATTTTTACTTCTTATGTCATTATTTTCATTTACTTTTATTTTGTAATGAAATATATGCATATTTAGGAATTAAGATTTGCTTAGATATTCTCTTATTAAATTATGGTCATCATATCCATACCGGATCTTCATTTACTTGACAAATTGATCACTTGTATTGTTAAAACCAGTTGAAGAATTCTGAGACCTATCCGGAGATGAGTTCTTAACTAGTAGATATCACATGAATCCTTGGGTAATCGAAGGCTATATTCGGGTTATTCATGGTGAAGTGCAAATAAATAGGGAGATATTGCTTATTGGACATCAATTTAATTAGTTATTAGAGTGACAGACTAAATTCTAATAATTTGGTCTATAAAAAGGGAACGGATCACTGGTAGGGCCGACCATAGCCACCCTTGGACATCTAGTAGTGTGAGCCTAGATTAACATATTCTACTAATAAAACATCCTGAACTGATCTGTAGATTAACCAATGTTCTTTATACCTGGACCAAAGGGTAAAGAATAGGATTTCTTCTATTTGGCACTACTACATAAAATTCTAAGCATTTCTTTCCTACACATTATCTATGTAATTGCAAGAGAAAGGTAGTCTTTAACATCTCAAAATTTATCGAACCAATTTATCCATAAGTTATCTTTTTATTTAAGAACTTTATTTAGGATTAGTTATTTAAAAAAAAACCATTTTAATCGAAATTCCAAATTTAGGCCTTATAGAAATAGACTGGAATTAACCTAAAGAATTGTTTACCTCTCTTCTCTGTGGGATTGATACTGGGGTTATAAAAGAAAACCCTATATTACTTGAAACAATACGTATACTTGCGTAGCACCCTTAGTGTGTAAAATATTTTCAAAAATTTTACAACATTTTAATTTTATACACTAGCCGCTATTTATGAATTATGTCAAGTTTTTTGTAATCTTTTGGAAGCAAAAATTACTGCGTTATTGCGGGTCGGGTCACTTTACTGGGTAGTTTTCAAATGTTTTTATTGTGAATTCTTTAAGCATGAATGTTATAGGACCATGGATATTCTTAAGCAAGATTTCGACAGCATGTTGTTCCTAGAGTTGTGGTTCACATTTCATGCTAAGATTTCTCCAGCGCAAAATGTAATTCACTACTCTCTTGGTTTTTGTTTTTCTACCACAAAATCACCAACTGTTGTATGGTGTTGTGCTCCAGCGAACCGTTGAATGAAGAGGCTTTCAAGCTCCACAATAGTTTTGACGGAGCTGTTAGGAAGTTTCGCATACCAGTCAAAAGCAACTCCTGTGAGACTGTTAACAAATTGACGAAATAAGACAGCATCGCTTCCTCCTGCGTTGCAGCAACTTGCTATGAAGTGTGCAAGATGCTGATGAGGATTACCAATCCCGTCAAACATTTTGAAGAAAGGAGGAACAAACCCTTTGTGGTATTGGACAAAATCAAATTCCTCGAGATAAGGTCTACCCTTTAAAATTAATGATCCAGACTTTACCTGAGCCATTGTTTCTTTTTTTTTTGTTTTACCAATTGTATTATTTCTTTTATAGAATTCCACTTTGAGAGGAATCCTTTTTTCTATTGAGTACATTCTTCAATTTTTGTTGGGTCTTGATGCAACTTTTTTTAATTTCTAAAATTTATGAACTCAAATTTATATATATATATATATATATATATATATATATATATATATATATATATATATATTGATTTAATTTTCTAATGAGTCACACAATTAAACGCAAATATATATATCACTCAAGTAATACAGGGTTCTAGTGGAGTCCTGGATATCGATCCCACAGGGAGGCAATTAATTTTATGGTGTAGCACAGAAATCACTTCTCGAATCACAGCACAATTTCAAGTAATTTCAATTCCTAAAATTGAGACGAACGGTTGTAGTTACTACTCATACTAAAGAATGTTCTAACCTTCTAGCAAGTTAAACTAACACAAGACTAAAGTTATAACAAAGTTTAGTTGTAAGAAAGAGTCTTCTTCCTCTCCAATTATAATATGATGATTTTTGTAACATAGATTAGTGATGGAAATATATTATATCAAATAGGAGCATTCATATTATTTACCCTTTTCTAAGCACATAAAGAACATTGGCTAATCCTAAGTTCAGTCCTCAAATCCGTGATTAGGTCGGGAGGATACTGCTCTCACTCAGCAGCTCCCACTTCCCTTCCCCGAAGCGCTAACTCTCGCTTTGGTTTCCAAACCCTAGGATCAAATTGAGGATTTCAGTCTGTCACTCTGAAAGCTCCAATTATATGTCCATCAAAGTATATTTCCCTATTTATTTGCAATCAACCCCCATGAACTACTTCTCTCATTCATGAAAATTGAATGTGACTTTCACTTTTGTTGTGGATCTCATAATCCTTTCAGAACATATATTTCCCAACAAGTTTTAATTGGACAGATTAAAAGGTAAATGAAGTTCGAAGTGAAAAGGTCATCATAAATTCTCCATAATAAATCAGCACATCATTTTCATATCACAACATCAACATATCACATGAAAAAGAAGAAGACAGAGAAATTTACTCAAGACTCATGAGGAAAAGATGATAAATCATGGATGTTATATATAAAAGCAACGTCATACAAACAGAGTAAAGAAAAGACAATTTATCTCAAACTCTTCCCCAAGAGAATCTCAAGGAATTCATTTGACTCTTCTTCATTTTTCACAACAACACAATTTTCTCTTTAGATAAGTCAGGAAGAAGAAATATCTCATTATCCCTCTCATCCTACACTCCTTATAAGAGAACACACAAACCCTAGATTTCCTAAACAAAATGCAAAGACACTCACTCTTCACTCTTTCTACACTCTAAACTCTCTCCACCTCTCTAAATTTGGCTCCAAAGTAGTTTAAATCCGGCCATAACTGATTTCCCAAGAGTTTCTTCAAGCAACCCTCCAAAATCTGACCAACTACATTGAATCTAATTTGAATTCAGGATAGGGCACAGTCCGGCGTAGGATAGAGCGTTGTCCGGCGCTATTTTCTGCCTTTTGCATCCAAAGTCTCTGTAAATTAGCGCGGTCACATTGCATGATAGTATTGCTCAATGCTAGTTCAATAAAATGCACTTTTGCCCCATTTTGCTCCATATTTGCTCCTTTTGCGTCCTTTTGCTCCAAATGCCTAAAATCAATGTATCTGCATGAAATCATAAAAAATATTTTTATTTAAAGTGCAATATCATCAAAAACAGGTACGAAATGGACAATAAAAAGCTATCATATTTTTAGTTGATCAAGATCCCACAAACTTAACTATTACTTGTCCTCAAGTAATTTTAATACAAAAAATAATGATCCACTGTAATGAACTTTCTTTCTAAAATACCATAATTTTGACTTAGATAAGTACAATAGTAAAATTTTCAGAAAGATCTTTGAATAATTTAAGTAAATTCTGTAGTGTAAGACTATCTGGTAATCAAGTCTAAGAGTTCTAGCCTTCTATTCATTTCAAAAATGATTTGTAGATTGTCCTATTAAGGCATTTAAAAGGATTACATGAAAAGAAGTTTATGAGAACACTACTAGTAAAGATGCTAATCCACATATATAAGTTCAGGAAAGTAATTAAATTTTTCTCTTTAGGTAGGTCCAAATGAAGCCAATTTTTTATTAGGCATTACCTCAAGCATCTCATCACTTTTCTTTTCTTTTCTTATTTTCTTCTTTCTTTCTTTTCTTTTCTTTTCTTTTCTTTTCTTTTTTTTTGTTTTTCTCTTTTTTTTTCAAGTGAAAATTATTGTATCTAGATAACCTATAATAATTTTGAACTTCATCCTTTTCACCCTAAATTTGAAACTTACCACAATCATTTACCTTATACACATTTCTTTAGCTTAATATTGATTCATCATAGAGTCTTAATATTTTCCTTTAACATAAAGCTTTAGGATTCTTAATATCACAAACATACAGTTTTTCTTACTTTAAATAGTTGACTACAGTCCTGTTCTCTTATACCAAATATCTTAGCCTACAAAATTACTTTTCATTACCAAATACTTTCATTCAATTTTACAAAATACTTAAATAAAATCAAAATACAGTTATCTGAAATTGAAATCTATCACAGAAAATCATGTAAATAATTTTGAAAATACTTTTAAATGAGAATAATGAATAGTTAATTCGTTCCCTCCCCCAAACTTAAATTTTTGAATATCAATATAATTAACATTGGAAGAAAGAAAAGATATAAATATATAACTCATACCTCAATATGCTGGGCTTTCAATACCTTTGAGTTTAAGCAGGTTTTTCTTCATAAATTAGAACAGTAGGCCTGAAATAATTAAGAGCATTTCTATACACAAATATGGGTTAGAAATTTGTAAGGGAAGAAGTTTAAAAACATAAAACATAAACTATGCACACAATATTAACATCCAGCTGTTACTATCACAGATTACTAAACCACATGCAAGCTCCATTATCATATCACATACATCACAATTCAACATAAAGTTTGCTACAAACGCAACCAAATACAAATGACATCACAGATATCAATCATGAGAGTCTCAGGTACATCATATATACAAAATACAAATACAAAATAAAATGAAAATAAAACTACATAAACTACCAATCATCATCTGTAGGAGCTCTACCATCATCAGGTTATTCATGCTGGTATAGAGTATACTCGGGGTAAGTAGGAAATACAGCACTAGTGTCTCCCCTAAAAAATCTCATATGTGTGTTGTCGGCCGTTTTAAAATTTATTGGTGGTTTTGAAAATAATTTATATTTAATTTAATAGAAAAATAATTTAGATTTAATTTAATAAATATTGTATAGCTTTTTGAAAATAGTATTTGGAATATAATTTTTAGTTTTAAAATATGGAATTCTAACTGATTTCATATCTTTAATAGTTTAAATACACGAGCGTCGTACCGTAAGACATGCATATATCCCGAGGGATATACACATTGTCAAATAATGAGACTCGATTAAATAAATTATGAAAGTTATGACATCCGTTTGGCCTGCAAACCAATTTTATAAGCCGACAATTTCTCCTACCTAATATAAGAAAATTAGGCAGGGTTTATATTAAATGGGTTCTAAAGCTCCCTATAAGGGCAAGCCCCTATAGTTAATCACATCTTAAATGACGAGAGTCACTTAAGAAAACTCTCGATTAAGATCAGTGGTTTGCTTCCAATAATTTCAAAGTTTAAAGCTTTCAAGGTTGGACATTGTAAATTCAAAAGGGAATTGATCAAATTAGGAACAATTATTTTATGAATTCAAAGGAAGAATGGTAGGGGATATCACAGATTCGAAGCAAACTTTGATGACTTCCCAACAATCCTTTGATTTGGCTTCAATTTAAAAAAATTATTTAGTGTTCCAATCTTGTCAATTTTAGTTAATTAGGACTTATATTTGTATGACACAATCATATAAATGGTCTGGAAGATATGAGGATTTACGTCGTAACGAATGACGACCTCGGAGTCCTAAGATGAGTTAGGGCTTAGATTGCATAACATAATTATGCAAATGACTAAAGCTAAAGTGAGAATTTATGTTGCACTAGGTAAACTAACTCGAAGCCCTATGACTATTTATTTATTTCTAAAGAAAGTTAAGTTGAAGAAGATTAGTTTCTTGTTGAAAATGGTCGTGCTGCCCATCGTGCTTGCTCCAAACTCCTTATTGTTGCAGAAGATTTAGTTTAAGAAGTGACAATCAAGAGATGAGAGAAATATCATGGTTCAGAGGTCAAGTTTTCTAGTGTGTCAAATTCAATGTCTTAAGTTTTATTAGGGAAAATATTAAAATTGATTAAGCGGAACCGATTAAGATCCCACGGTTCCATCATCCCGGCACCACTTTTTTCATCGGATTCACTTAGTCCAAATGAATTTGTTAAACTCAACTTAATGAGTTACACATTTTCATTTGGACCGTGGGAAACCCCGTTACCAACACATAGGTTACCTCCTCCGAGGGATTCCTGATCATCCAACGAGACGTTTTAATTTAGTTATGATTGCAGTTTTATTTTGTTTGTGATTAAATTTTTTATATTTTGGTTGTTGTGAATTGATGAACTTTGTTTTGTTTTGTTTTTATTTTTGTTTTGGTCTTGGATTTTTACATGCATTGTGTCATAAATTGCAGTACAGTAAAAGCAACTAAGTAAATGCAGTAAAGTAAAACTAAACTGCAATGTAATAATATAAAAGCGTACCTACCAGTTCTTCTCGTATCTCCACCTGAAAAATTAGCTTTCGCAACTAATATGTAAAAAATTTGCAAGGAATTAAAATTGCATGAAAGAAAAGCAAGAAGTACAGATGGATGTATACAGTATAGTAAAGTAAAGAAAGGAAAGAGTTGTGTAGTAACATACAGTAAAGAGAAAAGCATAGTTGTGTGGTAGAGTAAAGAGAAAGAAAGGGTTGTGTAACTGGCCGGTTCTGTTAATGTTTCAAAGCAAATAGCGATTAGTATATTACAATTGTACAGATATTGACAAATAAATTTTAGTATAAAAGAATAATTAATAAGCATATAAAAATCAAAGTAGGGAAATAAGAATTCAAGTTGGGATAGGCTCTGTTGTAGACTTTCTGTTCTCGATAACCCCACAGGCAACCAAAGTGTCAAAGTCTGTATATATCAATATCAATTAAAAGTCACCAGCAAATCATTCTCAAATCGGGCAATTCTAATCGCTACCACTTAATTGATAAGTGAACCAACACGTAGTATCTGAAATTTTAGAAGTGTAGTATTTGTATGTAGTATCTAAACTTCTAAACGTGTAGTAGATGTATGTAGTATCAGAACTTTTTGGAAGTTTAGTATTTGTTGTTGGTTCACAAATCTTTTAAGAGCAGGGATAGAATCACCAATGACTCAAATGGTGAAAAGAACATCTTTATTGATTATTGGTTAAAAGATTTCAACTATAAAGAAAAGCTGAGAATAATTTTTTGCATCATCGTCTTTGCCCCACATTTCCAACTTATAGACCACTTTAATATTCCATATGCTTCTCCAAACAAGTGAAAATTTGTCATTTAAATAATGTAGAGAAAGGGATGAATTCCCCCAACAGGACCCCTTCTTAGAGATACTTATCATGAATAGCTAAAACAAGTGGCTAACCATAATTGTTAGTCAATATAAAACAGGCAAAACTCATCAATATGGAAATAAGCAACGCAAAGCCTCAAACGGGACCAATTGCAGAAGCAGAACCAAGAATGAAGTCATGCAATCAAGAATTTCTCATTAAACTATTAAATATCCAACTATTTCAGGTTCACCAGATTACTATCAAAATTAAATATACCGATATGTGAATCTTCCACACTATTAACTTTGAGATTGGTCACTTTGAAAGTTAAGCTCAAGATTCATCATAAGTGATAAACTTTAAGATAACACTAAGATTTAAAGCTAAGCTCTTTAACAAACTTGATTCGATAAATAAATTGTAAATGTAAAAGAAATGATACTAGAGTGCACATACCGCAGCCGCACTGCGTTGATTTGCCATTTACAATTAAAGTGCAGTACATCTTCAACAAAAGCCTGCAGGTTATGGATCTTGGCATGCCAAACCGATTGCATCATAACTTATTGAAAAGTTTACACACATATCACAAAATTTCATGGATTTACATATCTAATATTTAAAGTTTGATAGTAACATTTGTAACACCAGGGTGTTATAGGCCTATGCATAAAATGATAAAAAATGGCATTAGGTTCTCGCAAGTATATTAAACCTTGTACATGAAAACTATGGCCAATCTCCAAACTAAACGATTAAAATGTATCGAACATATTCTTTCACCTCCATCATAACTTTCTCACCCACCCACATCCATATCTCAGAAGTTCAACAAAAATTAGATATTAAGCATATAACTAGGTCAGAATTTGATGGCATGTATGTAATTTTAAGTGTAGGTGATGGTCATGTAAGGACATAAGAACTATGTGGTATGCATAATATATGTAAATGCCATTTACATTTAAACCCGTTGAAGATGGTTATGAGATGATACACCAATACCAAAAATTTATTCTAAATTTACAAGAAGTAACTCTTCATACAAGCGAGTAAAGTGATTCATCCCAACTCATCTAGTATACCATTAAAGTAAAAGTTGATGTAGCTAAGAAATTTCCTCAAGTAGTATCACAGTTGACACTTCGTAGAAATCACAATTATGAAATTTCGTCCATTCTCTGCACCATAACAGCTCATGTGCTACTTTCAGGACAATAAATCAACAAATTAAATGATTAATCCTGATATGCTGCTTCATTTGCTCCGCATCCAAACTTCCATATTTACATAAATAACACTCAAATCTTTCCTATCACCTAAAGAATGCACTCTTCATATTAAAAGGCGAAATAAACCTTCTCACATATAGATAGAGTTGCGTCATGAACATTAAAAAAAAAAAAAAAAAAAAAAAAAAAAAATTGTGTTTAGGTGTTAACCATGTAAAAAAAAACATTGGAATTGAGTGGCTTGTGCACATAAATCTGAATGCCCAGGCGTTAGATTTGAAAATATATAGGAATGTGGTATGTATGTTGTCCAAAAATCTAAGCATTCTTAGAACTGATAATGTAAAGGTGATCAATAATTTATCAGTACTAAATTATTTTATTTTGAAACATGATTTAAAGCAAATTTACATACATACCACTCAATTCCCATATCCAACTAAGCTTCAATTTTAACATACATGCCACCTTGCCTATGCAAGAAAAGGGGTATTTCACTTTTTAAAAGTTAAAAGTGGAGATATTTTTTTTTATGCAAGATAAGAGAAAACTAGCTACTTTAACACTAACAGGCTATAAATAAAAGACATAAACCAAAAAAAAGGAAATCAATTAAAAAAACAAAAAACATAGTAGAATTTAGTGAACGACTGTTCCAAACCGTGCTGTAGCGCATTTTGACCATTTTTCGATTTATGTGTGTCATCCTTGCACAGGGGCCATGCCAACATATAAATACGTCTTCCTACAATTTGGTTCAGATAATGCAGATTGAAGAGAAAAATATGCGCTTCAATAGACAATAATAGATCTCAACGCTCTAACAAGGAAGATTCATGTTGGACTAATGCATTCTTTATATAAACTTGGGCTCAGGCACATCCATTTTATTGACAAAATCCTTTTAATGAATGGTTATAGTGTAAACATGCCATACAAGAAATCAAATAAAGGATGTACTTGATGAGTACTGAGCTGGGAACTAAGAAACCCCTCAATTGGAAAGAAGTTCGACTCCCAAGCATCAAAGCTGCTTATATATCTTATAAACCAAGCCATTACTCCACTCCATCTTAGGGAAGTCTTCAGGAATAAAACAATAAACAATTTTATAAGAAAATGTATCACTTTCCAGAAACACCTGAGTTGATTCAAAAGAGTTAGGGAAATTGTGGGTCAGCTAGGAACAACTTAAGAGCGTGCAATATTACTTGGATTGCAATATCCGTCTCCAAAGTCCATGGAGGCAAACACCTAAAATTTGTTATAATTTCAGCCAAACAGAAAATGAAGTAGGATTAATAAATATGACAAGGGTTTATCACTAACAAAGTAGAAGAGAGAGTTGGAAAATGAAAAACATTGAGGTCACCTGAAGCTTTATTAGCAAAATTACTTGGGCATGAAAATTAATGTATTCAAGCACATAATATAAACTACAAAATTACACGCATGTGTAAGATTTACAGACACATCTTGAGCTGAATAAAAAAAAAACTTTCGTGAAGAAGTAAGAACATAATTGGAGTAAAGAAAGCTGCTGCCTACAAAATTCCCACAACATTATCAAGAGCTTGATGCTTAAGGCTTCGATACCAATGATCACATTTCCTGCTTTATTCATGGTCATTATATTGCTCTGCTATGCAAAAAGGATATATATTCACCATCAAAATGTTATATAATTATGCTTCCCAATTTAGTTAGCCTCAATCAACTATTATGGGACATTTACATATATATCACCTAAATCTTATGTATCATAAGAAACAGATGCCACTGTTTATATTTTAAATAGAAATTTCAATTCTTTATGCGTAGGTAAGAAGGTGTTCATATAAAAATTGAAGTTTAGGCATCGGATTACGTAAATACATAAAAACTAATCAGTATGTATGTGCATCCTCCTGAAGTTTATCATGGGAGGGTAAAACTCTCCTTTATTACGTAAATGACCACATTGTCTGCTTTATTCATGGTCATTATATTGCTCTGCTATGCAAAAAGGATATATATTCACCATCAAAATGTTATATAATTATGCTTCCCAATTTAGTTAGCCTCAATCAACTATTATGGGACATTTACATATATATCACCTAAATCTTATGTATCATAAGAAACAGATGCCACTGTTTATATTTTAAATAGAAATTTCACTTCTTTATGTGTAGGTAAGAAGGTGTTCATATAAAAATTGAAGTTTAGGCATCGGATTACGTAAATACATAAAAACTAATCAGTATGTATGTGCATCCTCCTGAAGTTTATCATGGGAGGGTAAAACTCTCCTTTATTACGTAAATGACCACATTGCCTGCTTTATTCATGGTCATTATATTGCTCTGCTATGCAAAAAGGATATATATTCACCATCAAAATGATATATAATTATGCTTCCCAATTTAGTCAGCCTCAATCAACTATTATGGGACATTTACATATATATCACCTAAATCTTATGTATCATAAGAAACAGATGCCACAGTTTATATTTTAAATAGAAATTTCACTTCTTTATGCGTAGGTAAGATGTGTTCATGTAAAAATTGAAGTTTAGGCATCAGATTACGTAAATACATAAAAACTAATCAGTATGTATGTGCATCCTACTGAATTTTATCATGGGAGGGTAAAACTCTCCTTTATCCCCCCCCCCCCCCCTCCTCTTTTTATTTGAAGACGGTATGCACCTTAATGTATATATGTACCCCTCCTATGTCTAGAACAGACCATAGATTACCCACCTGCAGGCCTCCCAAGATATCCATGGCATGTACATCGTTTGCCTGCATGCAAGCCTTCCAAGATATTCATGCCACATCTACTTAAGCATATAATCATAACCTCATTAAAACCATGGACAGAGAACTAGAGATATAGCTAATATGCCGCCCAAAACAATTCACTTGATCTATCAAAAATCAGCGCAAAGTTCAGTTGGGTAACCTACAGTCGAATACAAAATCACTCAAACCAAAATTTTAGTAAATTTATAGCTGAACCGAAGATCAAAAGTGACCCGATATGAGCCCAAATTAGCCCAATCATATGTGCAGCAAGAACTAATATTAAACAAAAGCATGAGAGAGTGGGTATCTAAATTTGTAAAGAAAGGTAAGCAAGTAATTAGAAAGAAAAAGGTACCTTACACTTGCTTGTCTAGCAAATAGTATTGGGGCATTGGCATACATGCCATTCAATTATTTTTATATTTGCACATCCAGTACCTGAATTTTATATTCATAATACCCAAATCTCAATGTAAATCGAGTGGGATAACATCTAAAATCAAATAAATGAAGCAATCATACACATACCACCAAAATCCTATGTCTTTGCAAATCCAATACCTAAACTTTGCTTTTTTACATTCATGCCGTTTGCATCACGTCAAATGTACCATTACTTTAACCTAAACAGTGAAATGCCCGCTGTCTTTCCAATCAACCTACCAACACAATTCAAATTAAAGCAGACCAAGGCAGACGCGTGGCACCCCTATCTCAATTCCCCAATCCAGCGGCTTCTCATTGAAGTTTTCAAATAAATAGATTGATCGCATTAAGAGGCTCCTCATAGGAGAAACCCACATCAAATGGCTGATTTCAGTCAAACTAAGCAAACACATAATCATTAACTTGTGACGCTTCAAATAAAATGCACAAAATTTCATATAAAAGCAGCAGAAAACGACTAATTCAGTGTAGGATTAACATAGCATTTGAGGGGATCGAAGTGAGGAGATCAGACCTCTGATGGTGAATCTGAGAAAGGGCGAGCGAGATTTGAGCAATAGAACCTTCAGTCATCTTAATGGTTTCAGGAAGAAGAACTTAAGAAGGGAAGAGAAGAAAATAAAATAAAATAAAACAAATCAGGCCCTCCTCCTCTTTCCAGCTCTTCGTAGAGGCGCGCGTACAGCCGAGGGAAATGGAAAAGAGGGGAGAAGGCCTTGTCACCAGGCTAATGCTTCGAGCAGCAGAGTTGGGAGTCAAATACCCACCAAAATGAGAAGCTAGGAGGTGAGGTAGCCGTTAAAGCTGTTCTCGGTCTGAGAGAAGTAAGGAGGAGCTCTTGTGTTTCTTGGTTGGATGAGGGAGAGAGGATCGGCCAGGTGATGAGAGCCATTAGGGATCGCGATCCTTTTTGTGAGGGAGCGAGCCGTTGTGAGGGGGATAACGTGGGTTTTGACTAGGGCACCGTAAGAATGGGAGAGCCGTTAGGGCATGCTAATGGGAAAAGACCCCTTTTTTAGGGATGGGAAGAGGCGTGAGGTTCTAATGAAAGAGGGTTTTGTATTTTTTTTATTGCTTTTTTTTTTTGTTCCGTTTTATTTTTATTATTTATTGAATTGCATTGATTTGTGTGCAATTCCTTCACGCACAAAACCATAATAAAATAGGTGTCTTTCCAAGCTAAAATCGACCTTCCAGACGCGCTGCCATGATCTGTTTCTTCATCCGGGGTCATTCAGGCAACTCCGTCGACGGTCGGGTCAAAAACGTGTCGAATTCAAATTTCACTGAAATGTCGTCTTGCAATCGATCGTTTCAAAATTTTAATTTTAATTTTGGTTAAATTTAAAGAAAATAAATGTTCGAGTGATTCAAATTGCAATTTTAAACATGTCGACCGCGCGAATTTTGATGTTTGTGCGCACGAAGGTTCAAAATGTGCAAAAGGTGACCCTAGGTGTCACATGGGGACTCCCTTCGAGTTCCGTCATATTAGTTCTAACTTTTTAAGTGCTAGAGGTCGAGAACCACATGCGGAACTTCAAAGCGAATAAAGAAGCAGTTCAAATTTACATGAGACGGGTCCCTTTTCTAAGGCTTCTAGTATAGTCAAAGAGGAATCATATGGCTATACTTTAAGCACTAAGAAGGGGAGAGACCTCACCAAAAATGAGGTCAACATGCGTCATGATAAGCTATCTTATATTCTCGTCACCGCACTTGATAATTATCATTTATCTTATTCCTTGCTTCTAGTCCCTCGACTCTGGTGTTCAACCTTTCTAATTGATCCATAAAATCAAGCAGAGTAGGCTCCCTAGATGTAGACGGTCTCTCATGACTAGAAGAAGGTTCATCGGCTTCTTACTCCATTTCCATCCTACATGGGCTTCATAGGTTTTCAGATTTAGTTTACTAATGGGCTTCAGGGGATGGACTACCTCATCATTATCTTCAGTTGCTACACCTGACTGAATACACAAGGCATGAATCAGGCTGGGGTGTCCTAGTCCACCTGTAGTCTCTCCTTTTGAACTTGTCAAAATACTCTTATGAATAATAGCCCCAATATTGATATTCTTCATGTTCTGAATACAGTAATTCAGAATAGCTCTTTCTACAGTAACTTCGCTGTGATGGCTGGTGGACATAAGTCCTGCAGAAATGAAATAATGCCAGTCTTTTGATACATGATTCAAAGTAGAAAGGGGGAAATTAACTTTTTGCCTTTGTTTAATCTTACATTCCCCTTTTCCTTCAGTCAAAGAATTCATAACCATATCTAATGCTTCATTAGTAACGGGAAATTTTTCGTATTCACACAAGAAAGGCGCTCTCAACTGATAAAATGCATTGATGCGAGCGGGGGTAAATTCAACCATTTGTCCTCTAACTAGGTTATATTTGCTCTCAAAATAGTACAAATTTGCATAAAATTCCCTCACAATCCCTCGCATCGCTTCAGCAGTAAAATAACAGAAAATCTCATTGACGATTTGCAATCAGTTCTTCAATCGCACCTCCAGAATTTTCAAAGGCTTTCTCTTGAATACACTTCTTATTGCTAAGAAATGTACTAAAGTAAGAATAAGCCTTGAAATTCATAAACTTACTTTCATCGTATTCAAATTTTCTCTTGCCCTGAACCATTCTTGGAGCTATTTGTCTAAAAATATCAAATTTATCCAAATCAATCTCAAAATTGCAATGTAATGGACTCCAAGGTAAATTTAAATAGATAAGAACTCAAATAGCATGAAAAATCTCCAAAATTTCTCTAAAATTCTCAAAATTTCAAATTCTCCTAATATATGAGATTTCAACGGTCAAAATCGAAAAAATTTAGATTAAAGTGTAGCTCTTACCGAGAGAAGATAAAATCCGAACTTTTCCAGCCACGAAATCCAAATGCTAGTAAGCCTTAGGTGCGAAAATCGGCCTTGGTTGTAGGTAGAAGACGATGGTTTGTGCAAAAATGTCGGGTCCAAGGGTTAAATCACAAAAATTTGGAGTTTAGGGCCTTTTTCTGGTTTAGCGCTGTTTGGTGCTAGTGACAGCGCCGTTCGGCTCTATTTTTTGCTCTTATAGCCAAACTCTCTGTCTTTTGGTGTGGTCCGACGCTGGTGACAGCGCTGTTTGGCGCCAGTTCAAAAATTGGGCTTCTGACTTTCTTTTACAATTTCGATCTTTTCAAGCCCGCTCCAACATTTAATTAGTTTAATTAAGCATTAAATAACAATCTAAAGCCATGGAAAATGATATTTCTTAACACAAACAACAAAAAAACACCACTTTCATATATAAAATTCAAGTTACGAACATATACAAATAACACCAAACACTACACATTGGCAAGCCATAAAATTCTAAAATTCAGTGTCGCTCACAACCACAACACAATAACGCTGAAAACTAAACAAGAAAGCAAGTCCAAATATAACATCCAAGTAAAGCAAAGCAATCAGTTCAAATACACAAACACAGAAATACAATAATTAAGTTTTCAATCTTCCTCAGAACTATCATCGACTCTTAAATCTCCAATTGATTGAGCGTGAATGAACATATTATAGAATGGACGAAACGGGAATTCTTCGGTAGAATCCTCCTCAATCCAACCTTTCCTTTTCATCAAACGTATCAAACTTCCTTCGAGATACCCAGAATGATCAAAGTGCTCCTTCATTCTCCAATCCAGATGATCAAGAAGTCAGATAGATTGTTGATTGCATTCATCAGGTGTTGCATTTCCTTCTCCAATTTCTTAATTTTCTTCAAGATGATCTATGAACTTTCAGGAAAGTAAGGAGGAATAGGTGTCGACCTCTGAGATGGTTAATCTTCAATGATACTCATGTCATTCATATCAACAACTGTCTGGTTACTATGTTCATTTACTGGGTCTATAGGCTTCCAAGGTAGAAGTATTCTTTCCCAATTATCATATGACACTTGTGATTGACTACAGAGGAGAAATATGGTGAAAGGTTTTCCAAGCCCATACTTTGATCCATGAACGATCGATCCAAAAATAGACTTAACAATTATCGAATCAACATCAGTAGGCATCCCCATTAGAATATAATAGTTCAGGATAACACACTCTTAGTTACTTTACTGATTTTCATAGTTGGGAGCAATTTTGCACATATGAAATAATGTAAGTGCTTCTATGTAGGATTTAACAGTGAGGTCAAAAAACTTACATACATGTTATCTCTTATCTCTCAATCATCACTTTCATCTGTCAAATATTTGTATATATCATTCATGTTGTTCTTCGTTGGGGCAAAGTTTGAATAGTAGCAGATTGGCACATTATCAATCATGTATAAATCATTAATCTTTGCAGGAGTAAATGTGACAAACTTACCTCGCACATAAACTGATCCTTGGTTGATTCCATGAAGATTTCATAAAATTCCTTCACAACCGGGACAACTACGGCGGTAGTAGTATAACATAATACTTCCCAACATCTCTGGACAATAATTTCTTCAATTCTAGTAGTAGGAGAATTCGTACCTCGATTCACAAAGCCTCGCTCTTTAATCAGCCTCATCTTTGAGATATTCTTGTTGAACAGACGTGTTGACCTCAATTTTGGTGAGGTCTTTTCTTTTTCTTAGTGCTTAGGATCTAGCCATAGGACTTCTCCTTGACTATCCTAGAGGACTAGAATTGGGGCCCACCCTTTAGTAATTCAGCTACTTCTTGACTCCTCTTGTGATCCCACTTGGATGGTTGCAAACCTCTAAATCACCTTGGAAGGTTAAAACCACCATATGGGCAACCAATAGTGAGTTCTTATAGGATTGTTTGGACTTAGGGTGACCTTGGGTGACTTGGGCTTCTCTGGCACACACACACGCCCCTAAGCCACTTAACCTAAACCCTGAACCCTTGCCTTTCTACCCTTTTTGGAACTCACAATTATTGAATCCAAGCCACTAATCTTTGATTAAGATGACTAAGGTCAATATGTGAAGGATCATAAAGTGGTTACCATTTGGCTAGACTTGGTCCCAAAGTGGTTGGACTTGGCTAAGTCCATGGCTCATGCTTTCAAACCCTAATTCATTTTCAAATCAATTTTTTTACTCAATCTTGACACCACTAAAATAATCTCATTCTTCCTTATTTGAAACCTCATTTTGCCAAAATTTCTGGTTTTAACATTGTGTCCCTAAACTTACCCAAAACTACCTAAATGGCCCTCATAACCACCAAACCATCCAAAAATTTCCAAAAATTACCCAAAATTCCTAAAATTCCTAAAAATCATTTTAAAACAATCCCCACCTTTTAAATTCACTAAAATACCCCAATACTCTCCAAATAACTTTCAAATACCCTAAATACCCTTTTGGCCCAAAATTCTAAAAATTTCAAAAATTCTCAGAAAATTCCAGAAAATCCCAGATATTCCCAATTTAGTTTTGTTTAACTACACCATAAGCTAATTTTGCCCAAATAATCCACTTTTATCAAAAAATCTTCAATTTGACACATCTTTAACCCATGTGGACCCAATGTCAAACCAAATCAACTTAATTGACCTCAATTTTGCCCAAACTCAATTCTAAAATTCAATTCAACATCTCCAATACCAATTTAAACCAAAAACCAAGCCAAATTTGGTTCACATTTGAGTTCAATTTCAACTTTAAACCAAAACCCCAATTTTAACCTATGACCCAAACCTACCCAAATTCAACCCAATTCAACTCAATTTCCCCCCAAATTAACTCTAATCTCTCCCTAATACATCCCTACACCAAATACAACATCAATTGTCCCTCGATTTGAACCCAAACCCAACTCAAAATTCATTTGAAATCAAAACCCCCAAATTTGCCTTAAGGTTGTCACCTACCCCTAAAACTCCAAATTGAACCCCCTAAACCCAAAATTTCCACCCAATTTCTATCCTAAACCTTTCCTAACAATCATTTGAAACATTTTGAATCATCAATTGGCCTTGAATCAAACTCTAGCCAAACCTAAACCCAACCTAACCCATGGTGACCAAAATTGACCAATGTTCCAAAATCCTCCAAATTGAAACTCCAAATGAACTCCAGTCCACTTCATGTCTTCATGAAAAGTCTTCCTTACAATCATCTACACAATGTTGATCAATCAATTTGATCCAATTCAAACCCAAACTCAAGCTAGCCCAACTCAAACCCAAGTGATCCCAATTGAACCTATGTTCCAAATTAAATTAAACCAAACCAAATTTGACCAAACCAACCTCTTGGCTGCCAACTCTAAGCCTCCTAGGGTGGGTTTGACCTAACCTAACCCATGCCCCATGAGCCATGGACCAATGGTCCACCACTTTGGACCAATGGACTAAGCCACATGGCTAAGGCTAAGTCCCATCTTCCAACTCTCCTTAAGCAAGCTCCCTGCCTAAATTAATTAAGCTAAACTCCTCCTCGACTCTTCCTAAGGTTGCCCAGCCGCTTGACTGTCCTTGCCAGCCACTCCAACCACCTGAACAGACAAGCTCGAGCAGCCCATGTGCCTTGAAACCCAAAATTTGGCTTGGATAGTGGCTAATCCTTTCAGCAGCCACCTGGCCTGCTCTGCCCTCACCCTAAGCGGCTCAAGGCACTCATTGCCTGACCCTGAGCTCCCCTCTCCGGCAAGCTCTATAAAATCCCCTCCTCTCGGCCGAATTCAAGGTGCTTAATTTTTCTCCACAGAACTCCCCCCAAATTGTCCCCAGAGCTCCTCCTAGCACAGAGAACTTGATCCCCACTCGTCCTCCTGCACCGAATCCCACCGTACGAGCCCGATTTCTCGACTGAAAATCGGAGCCGAAACGAGAGACGTCTTGAAACTCCACCAAAACCAAATTAAACTCACCCACACCTTCATAACACCAAGAGAAGGAGTTCCCTAGTGTAATCCCCCTCTCCTAGCCTCCCAATTGCTCTATCAGCCTAGGCAGCTCACCAGGATCAGAGACTTCATCCGGAGGCTCCTCTCACTCCAACGAACGTGCCGAGCATCTCTGATTGAGGCTTCACCTCTCAGAGCCAAGGTATTGACCTCTCCTCCCTCCCGAGCTTCCAACAATTCTCCATTTTGTTCTATGCAATTTCGATGCATGTTAGCCGTATAGATAGCTTTGTCTAGGCTAGACGCGTCGATAGAGACCAACCACGCATGATTTGGTTGAGTCTGGAGCGAGATCTTAAGTCTAGAAGGTGGACGGCTCTCGCGCTGAAACAGATGGTGACAATGACCAGCAACCATCCGATCGCGTGTGTATCGGATGGACGTCAGAGATGGAGTCGGATGGAACCGCGGAACGGAAAGCGCATGCCGAGTCAGATGGCGACGCCGAATGGTAACGTTTCGCGTGTATCTTCGACCCGCTGTAGGTTGAGGTGGCGCCGCATCGGATAAGTAGGAAATTAGGGTATTTTTGATTTATTTAAATTCCTGAAACTTTAAAAATACATATCTTTGCATAGAAAAATCCTAAAAATAAACTAAAAGTACCCTCTTGCTCAGTGAACAGAGTAGATTAATGTAGAAAAAGAATTAAGTTATTTTGTTAAGTATTTTATTTTTAATTAATTTAATAGTGTTTTGAGTATTTTAATTCTCCATTCATGCATACAATTCACCATGGCATGAGACCATAGGGCTTTTGTAGTCTCTGATCTTGGTCCCTGAAGTTTCCAAGGCCAAAGGCTATCTCTGTGGAAAGCTATCTATTTTCCAAGTTTATGTGCCTATTTTGGTATTTTAATTCCAATATTTAGCATGTTGATTAATAAAATCTAGGAAAATTAGGTGGAGTATCTCTATATCAGAGGACCCTAGGAAAATTATGGTTGGACTTAACTCACTTAAATGAACTCTAATTTGGTCAAAACCCTAAAATTAAGATTAAAATAATTTGGGATAACCACTCATTAAAATAACACAAAATCAATTCTCCACTGATCCCTAGGGTCAGAGGAGTCTCACATAAAAATTTGAAATCAATTGAAAATGATTTAATCCACTAAATGAATTATTTAAATCACATGGCCACTTTTAAACTATAAAAATTCATAAAACCCAAAATGTATTTTAAAAAGTCACCAAATTCATTTTGAGGCCTCTCTGGTATCAGAGAAGCCTAAGAAAATTAAAATTGGATTTTTTCTAAAATTTTCATTTTTAGCCTATTTTTGAATATTTTAATAATTAAAACATAATAAAAATCACAAAAATAATAAAATTCACAAAGATGTCATATTTGGTCTCCTAATCACTTGGGAATCAACCAAATATTTTTCCTAAGTCCCTAAGAAAAGATATTGAATTTTAAAGGCTTAATGCATTTTTTAATATTAAAAATTAGTTTTTTAACCTCTCTCACAAAAATAAATCTAAAAGTTCAAAGAAAAATTAGAAAAATATAAAATTTATTTCTCTGAGTTCCTTGAGGTTAGAGAGACTTAAGAAAAATATAAAACTTAATTTTGAACTCTAATTTTATTTTATAATTAATTAATACTCCAAAATTTAAAATAATTATAATAAATAAAATATAGTTCAAAAAATCACCAAAATTGGTTGAAGTGGTCCTCTGGTTAGTAGGAACATTCCATAATTTTCCTAAGAATAGAAACTTTACCTTGGTCATGTTGTTAAATTTTCATTGAAAACCCTTATTTTTCATTAAAATAAATATATAAATTAAATTAAAAACAGAAAAATCATATTTTCTTCTCTAATGTCTTAATTGACATGTGAGTGAAGTAACATAAAAATTTCAAGTTCATTTGAGCTCAATTTAGTGAGTTATGAAGTGAACAAGCTTAAGAGGGCATAAAGGTAATTAAAGATTTTAACCCTAATTAATATTTTAGGCCTAATCAAAGGGAGGGATGAACATTTGATCCTAAATTTTCTCTTGGATGATTAAAACTTAGAGAATTAAGGGGTAGAAACCCACTGATCACCTTCAACATCAAAATGAAATCCTAATTAAATAATTCATTTAAATTTTGGAAGAATAATTAAAATTTCGATTATTAAAATTAGGGATGTGACTTAAAAAGATACCAACTCTTTAATCTACAGTCCCTAAATGGATTAATAATATTCAACTCTTAATTAAATCTAAATAATGATGATTGAAATCAATAGTTAAAAGAGAAGCAATCCTCAATTAAATTAAAATGTTTAAAACATTAAATGATTTAATAATTAAGTTAAAATAAACTTAAAACATTAAAGTTAATTTGAAATTACTTAAAACTTAACCTAAAACAAAATTAAAACGTTAAAAATTAATCTCAAAACAAGTTAAAATTAAAATCAATCTAACGTATTTAAAACAAATTTGAATCATCAAAACTTAATAGAATTAAATAATTCAAACACCTCTTTAACCTAAGCAATTTTAAAACATTTAAAAAATCAATTCGAAATTTTATAACTAAACTAAATTGTCTTGAGATAACAATTCAACCTTTGTGGTGAAATCCTTTAACAAACTAATTTGCCCCTAAAGGCTTCCATTTTATACCCTTAGGTGGAGTATCAAATGAAATGTCACTTTACCCATCGGATAATCAAATGTCCAAGTTCACTGAGCAAGAAACAAAACTTAACTAAATTCTTGGATGATTAATTCACCTGTATAATGAAATTCATTTGGACTCGAAATAATCTCAGAAGCATTGAAAAGATGTTTGGGACCCGTCCTAAGCACTTTCTCAATATGATGGGGTGTTTTAGAAGAACAAATGAACTTAATTGTACTTTGATGAAGAAAATCATCCTTAACAAAACACAAGAACCTAGACATCATAGGAATTGACTAACAATAGGAATAGGATTTTAGTAGACAACTAGAACCATCCCTTAGCTTTACCTAGGCGTTTCTTGCAAATATTTAAATGTCCTGACAATGTGTTTTAAGTGTAGTCTGGAATGACGAGAAGACCCGCCAGGTACGTTTTTATTTTATTGTAATTTATTTACCTGCGCTATACTTTCTTTCTTGCAAAGCGTGCATGTTAAACAAGAATGTCACCCTGCATGAAAACTGAAACCTTTTAGGATAGCCACAAAACTGAAACATAAAACTAAATTAAAAGTAACAACAAGATAAAATTCACGCCACAACATTCAAAATATAAAACAACTCAAAATCTAATCACAAACAGAACAACAAAACTACAACTACAACTAAATTAAAACGTCTCGTTGGATAATCGGGAATCCCTCGGATGATGTAACCCACATGTTGCTAACGAGATTTCTCACGGTCTAAATGAAAGTGTGGAACTCATTCAATTGAGTTTAGCAAATTCATTTGGACTAAGTGAATCCGATGAAAATAACGGTGCCGTGATGACGAAACCGTGGGATCTTAATCGGTTCTGTTTAATTAACTTTAAGATTTGTCTTAATTAAAATACTAAGCCACCTCAATTTTTAATTTTTCTAAACCAAAACAATTCTCTCATCTCCTGATTGTCACTTTCTAGAACTAAAACTCTGCAACAACAAGGAGCTTGGGAGCACGGTTGGTAGCACGACCATCTTCATCAGCAAAACTTGAGTCTACTTCAGCAAAACCTTTCCTTGTTTTAAATAACTAAGCCATAGGATTTCGAGGTAGTTTGCCTAGTGCAACATAAATCCTCAACTTTTTGTTAGGCATTTGCATAATCATATTATGCAAATTAAGCCCTAACCGGTCTTAGGACTCCGAGGTAGCCATTTGGTATGACATAAACCCTCACATTTTCGAGGTTATTTGTATGATCAAATCATACAAGTATAAGTCCTAATTAACTAAAATTGGCAGGATTACAACATCGAATAAATACTTTCAAATTGAAGCCAAATTATAGGATAGTTGGAAAGTCACTGAAGTTCACTTCGGGTTCGTGACATCCCCTACTTCTTTTCATTTGGACTCCTAAAATAAACTGTTTCAAATTTGAGTCATTCCCTATTGAAATTTCCAAAATCCAATTTGTTTGAAACCTTAAACTTTGAAATTCCTGAGAGCAAAATCACGGATCATTATCGAGAGTTTTCTTAAATGATTCCCGTCATTTAGGATTTAATTAACTATAGGGGCTTGCCCTTATAGGGAACTTTAAGAACCCAGGTAATATAACCCTGTTTAATTCCTTTATATTAAGCAGGGGAACTTGTCAGCTTATAAAATTGGTTTGCAGACCAAACGGATGTCACAAATCTTCTAGTTTATTTAATTGAGTCCCATCATCAAACAGTGTGTCTATTCCTCGGGATAGATACACAGTTTGTAATGTGGTGCTCGTTTATATAAACTATTTGGAATGTGAGATCGGTCTAATTTCATATCTAAAAATTTTCAAACTTAAAATTAGTTTCAAAATAAAATGCTTACTTTTCAAACTATATATATATATATATATATATATATATATATATATATATATATTAAATTTAAAACCTATAAAATAAGCCGCACAAGACGTTGCACTTCGAAACTGACAAACTTTCTACGGTTGAAAACTTGAACTCTTAAAGTTTTTATCGAGTCGGAATCCATTTGGACAATATTTGGGATCTTCCTTTTTGTTCCTCTGGTAGTTCCTGCATCTAGAGGCGGTTTTTGGGAGTTCAAGTGGAAGAATTGCTGCCTAGAACCGCCAAAACTCGAATTTAAAGACGAGAAACTGTTTTATGAACAGCGGCGCGGTCCGGCGCTAGTTCAAAATTTATTAAACTTTGCTTCATCCAAATTAATTCCAAAATTTTATTTGATTCATTTCTTTAATGTTGTTAATGATATTTAAGGAAGGGTAGGACTTAATCAAGTAACAAACAAACACAAATAACACATCAAACAAGCAAAAGCTCAATAACTGTGGGTTGCCTCCCACAAAGCGCTTAATTTAACGTCGTCAGCCCGACATAACTTCAAATTATTCAGATTGATCCAACATTAAAACCTCTTTAAAATTAGGTCTATTGCCTTCAAAATATGATTTTAATCTTTGTCTATTAACATTGAATATTCTTCCAGATTTAGGGTCTTTGATAATCACAACTCCAAATTGATAGATTTTTACGACAATGAAAGGTCATGTCCATCTAGATTTCAGTTTCCCAAGAAATAACTTCAATCTTGTATTGTAATAAAATTTTTTTATCCTGGTTCAAATTCCTTTTTAAAAATCTTCCGATCATGCCATATTTTTCTTCTTTTCTTGTATATTCTATCATTATCATATGATTCTTTTCTGATTTCTTCCAATTCATTCACTTGCAACAATCTTATCTCACCAGCGTCTTTCAAATTAAAATTCAATTTCTTTATCACCCAATATGTTTTATATTATAATTCAACTGGCAAGTGACAAGTTTTTCTAAAGATTAATCTACAAGGGGACATTCTTATAGGAGTTTTATAAGCAGTTTTGTATGCCCACAAAGTAGTGTTTAATCTAGTATAGCAATCTAATTTCTCAGGATTAATGACTTTCTCTAAAATTCATTTAATTTCACGATTAGATACCTCTGCTAAACCATTAGTTTGGGGATGATAAGCTATATCGATTCTATGCATAATATTATATTTTTTGCCAATCTCTGAATCATATTAGTCTTAAAATGGGATCCTCCATCAGTGATGATTACTCTAGGCATTTTATATCTTGTGAAAATATTTTTCATTAAAAACCTCGAAACACTTCTAGCATCACACCTATGTAAAGTTATTGCCTCAATTCATTTTGATACATAATCAATAATAATCAGTATATATATATTTCCAAATGAAGATATAAATGGTCCCATAAAATCTAATCCTCAAGCATCAAAAATTTCAACTTCCAAAGTAAAATTAAGAGACATTTCATTTCTTCTAGATATATTTCCTATTCTCTGATATCGAACATAAGTTTTGATAAATCTATAAAAATTTCAGAAAATAGTAGGCCAATAAAATCTAGATTGCAAAATCTAATGTGTAGCTCTATCAATTCTGAAATATTCTCCAAATTCAGAATCACGACCTTCTCGAATAATTCTTTCAGTTTCTTCATAAGACACACATCTCCGAATAATAAGATATTTACATTGCATATACAGATAATGATCATCCCAAAAATAAAATTTAGCATCATGCTGAAATTTTTTCCGTTGTTGCATTATTAATTCAGATGGTAAAATATTACTAACGACGTAGTTTATAATATCAGCATACCACGGTAAATTTCCTTCAATAATATTGTATAATTACTCATCATGAATAGTTTCAGTTATTTCTCTTTCCAAGTCATCCAAATTATGTTGTTCAAGTCCAGATAAAAGAACAGTTATTTGATTATCGACCATTTTTCTATTAACGATCTCAAAATTTAATTCTTGCATTAAAAGTATCCATCGAATCAGTCTTGGTTTTGCATCCTTTTTTTGCATTAAATATTTAATAACAGAATGATCAGTATGCACTATACATTTAGCTCCAATTAAGTAAGATCTAAATTTTTTAAAGTCATAAACAATAGCTAATAACTTTCTTTCTGTAGTGGTGTAGTTAATTTGAGCATCAGTAAGAGTCTTCATAGCGTAGTATATAACTTTAAACATTTTGTCGTGTCTTTGCCCTAAAACAACTCCAATAATATAATCACTAGCACAGAACATTAATTTAAATAGTTTCTCCTAGTCAGGTGAAACTATTATAGGGGAAACGATTAATTTTTTCTTAAATAGATTGAAAGCTTTTAAGTATTCATCGTTAAAATCAAACTTCCTATCTTTTTCCAAAAGTTGGCATAGAGGCTTAGTATTTTTTAAAAGTCTTTAATATATAGCCTGTAGAATCCTACATGTCCCAAAAAGTTTATTTCCCCTCTCACAGTTGTTGGAGGTGGTAATTTTTCTACAATTTGAATTTTTGCAGAATCCACTTCCATGTCATTTTCAGATATTTTATGCTCAAGCACAATTCTTCCTGCAACCATAAATTGACACTTTTCCCAGTTTAGGACTAAATTTGTTCTTTCACATACCTCTAAAACTTTTTCTAAGTTGCATAAGCATGCATCAAATGAATCTTCAAATACTAAGAAATCATTCATAAACACTTCTATTCCATCATCTATTAATTTGCTAAATATGGACATCATACATCTTTGAAATATTGCAGGTGCATTACATAATCCAAAGGACATTCTACTAAAAGAAAAAGTTCCATAAGGGCTAGTAAATGAGGTCTTCTCTTAATTCTCAGGAGCAATAGGTAGTTGGTGATAACCAATATATCCATCCAAAAAGCAATAATACTTGTGTCCAGCAAGTCTGTCTAGCATTTGTCTAAAAAAGGTAAAGGAAAGTGATCTTTTCTGGTGGCGGCATTTAATTTTCTATAATCAATACATATTCGCCAACCAGTGACTTATCTTGTTGGAATAATTTCATTTCGTTCATTTACGTCAACAGTCACTCCTCCTTTCTTAGGAACACAATGAATTGGCCTTACCTAAACACTATCAGAAATATGATATATAATTACAGCATCTAACTACTTTAAAATCTCTTTTTTAACCACTTCTTTCATTATTTGGTTCAGTCTCCTTTGTGGATCAACTTTAGGTTTATGTTGTTCATTCAACAAAATTTTATGCATACAGATCGATGGACTAATTCCTTTAATATCAGCTATAGACCAACTAAATGCCTTTTTGTATCTTTTTAAGGTGTCCAATAATTTTTATTCTTGATATTCATTAAAATTTGAAGATACAATGACTGGGAAAGTAGATGATTCTCTAAAAAATATATACTTCAAATGATTAAGGAGAATTTTCAGCTCAAGTTCAGGGGGTTTAACGATAGATGGAATTAAACTTAGATCTTAATTTTCTATAGTATCCAATCTTTCAAATATTTCCTAAACAAATTCTAACATTTCATTATTCATATCATCCAAATCATCTTCACTTTCACTTTCATTTTCATCCTCACATTCCAAATTTTCTTCAAATACTTCTTTAAAATGATCTTCTCTCAAATAATCTTAGATTTCCATTCGAAAGCACTCATCATCTTTTTCAGTTGAAGGGTATTTCATAGATTTTAGAATATTGAAAGTTACCTTTTGATCATTAACTGTCATAGTTAATTCTCTTTTTTGAACATCGATCATAGCTCTCCCAGTAGCAAGGAATGATCTTCCCAAAATAATTGAAATTTCTTTATCTTCCTCCATATCTAATACAATAAAGTCCACAGGAAAGATAAATTTATCTACCTTTACTAATACATTTTCCACAACTCATTTTAGATAAGTGATAGAACGATCAACCAACTAAAGAGTCACAGATGTAGGTGAAATTTCTTCTATTCCCAATCTTTTGAAGATAAAGACATAAGATTAATACTAGCTCCAAGATCACATAAAGCTCTTCTGAAAAATTTCTCACCTATAGCACACGGGATAGTGAAACAACCTGGGTCTTTAAGTTTTTCAGGAAGCTTCTTCAAAATAATTACACTACACTCATCACTAAGTGCAACAGTCTCGTGGTCTTTGAACTTTTTTTTTATTTTTAAGAATATCTTTCATAAACTTTGCATAATCAGAAATCTGCTCTAATGCTTCAACAAAGGGAATAATAATCTTTAATTTCTTAAGAATTTCTAAAACTTTGCAAATCTATTATCCCTGTTTTGTTTCTTTAGTCTTTGAGAAAAAGTAGGAGGTAGTTTTTTAATAGTTATCTTCATTGGTTCAAGCGGATATTCGTCTAGATATATCCTATTAGAACCTTTCTCATTGTTCGCTTCCTCTCTTTCAATTTCGACTTCTTTTTGAACTCTTGGTTCCAATTCTTTTCTACTCCTTAATTGAATAGCCTTAATTTGCTCCTTGTTTTGATCTTTTTGGTTGATCTCAACATTGCTAGGAAGATTTCCAGAAAGTCTATTATTAAGCGCAGTAAAGATATGTCCCAATTGATTATCAATGTTCTTCATCGCAACATTTTGAGCTTGAATTTGATTACCTATATTCATAATAATTTCTTTAGTAGACAACTTATTTTCCTTAAATTGTGGGTTACTATTAAAACCAGGAAGATAAGAAGGTCTATAATTGGTATTTCCTTGGTTGTGCAGATTTCCAACTGGATTCATAGGATTGTTTCCCTATTGCGGGTTAACAACAACATTAGTATTATTCTAGTTGAAGTTTGGGTGATTCCTCCAACAAGGATTATAATAATTTGAATTAGGATTATTGACTTTGTTATTTATGGCATTCAAGGTTTCATAAGGTATTTGAGAGTCTATCATCTGTCCTGATGAATTTTCTTCTAACACAGGGGGGTGTTGGAGAATAATTCATTCCATATTGTATTATTTTCTTAGAAAGTGCTGCATATTGAGAGACTATCATAGTTATCGCATCAGAATCATGAATACTCTCTACTCTCTTAGGATTTAGCCGCTCAGAGGGCCATTAAAAATTATTAGTAGCCATCTCTTCAATTAACGAATATGCTTCATCAAAAGGTTTAGACATTAATAATCCACCAGCAGCAGCATCGATAATCGATCTCATAGATCCCACTAATCCATTATAAAAGATTTGAATTATTAGCCAGTCTGATAAAGCATGATGTGGACACTTTCTCATAAGATCTTTGAATCTTTCCCAAGCTTCGTATATGGATTATCCATCAAACTGACTAAAAGATGTGATAGCCATCAAACTGACTAAAAGCTTCATATATGGTGCAACTTTTTAAATTTGCCAAAATTTATGAACTCAGATTTATATATATATTGATTTAGTTTTCTAATGAGTCACACAATTAAACGTAAATATACGTATCACTCAAGTAATATTGGGCTATAGTCGAGTCCAAGATATTGATCTCGAAGGGAGGCAATTAATTTTATGGTGTAGCACATAAATCACTTCTCGAATCACAACACATTTGCAAGAATTTCAATTCTTAAAATAGAGAGAAACAGTTGTAGTTACAACTCCTACCAAAGTACGTTCTAACCTTTTAGAAAGTTAAACTAACACAAGACTAAAGTTATAACAAAGTTCAATTGTAAGAAAGAGTCTTCCTCCTCTCTAAATAGAATATGATGATTTTTGTAACATAGATCAGTGATGCAAATGTATTGTGTTAAATAGAAGCATTCCTATTCTTTACTCTTTTCCAAGCGCATAAAGAACATTGGCTAATCCTAAGTTCAGTCCAAATTTGTGGTTAGGCTGGGAGGATACTGGCTCTCTCTCCAGAGCTCTCATTTCCCTTCCCCTGAAGGCTAACTCTCACTTTGGTTTCCAAACCCTATGACCAAATTGAAGATTTCAGTCTGTCACTATGAAATCTCCAATTCTATGCCCATCAAAATATATTTCCCTATTTATTTGCATTCAACCCCCATGAACTACTTCTCTCATTCATGGACATTGAATGTGACCTTCACTTTTGTTGTGGAACTCATAATCCTTTCTGAACATATATTTCCCAACAAGTTTTAACAATTTAATTAGCCAGATCAAAAAGTAAATGAAGTTCAAAGTGAAAAGGTCATCATAAATTCTCCATAATAAATCGACACATCATTTCCATATCCAAACATCAATAAATCATATAAAAAAGAGGAAGACAAAGAAATCTACTTAAGACTCATAAGGAAAAGATGAAAAATCATGGATTTTATACATAAAAACAACGTCATACAAATAGAGTAAAGAAAAGACAACTTATCTCAAACTCTTCCCCAAGTGAATCTCAAGAAATTCCTTTGACTCATCTTCTTTATTCACAACTACACACAATTCTCTCTTTAGATAAGTAAGGAAGAAGAAATCTCTCACTTTCCCTCTTCTCCTACACTCCTTAGAAGAGAACACACAAACCCTAGATTTCCTAAACAAAAAGAAAAGACACTTACTCTTCACTTTCTCTACACTCTAAACTCTCTCCCCCACTCAATATTTGGCTCCAAAGTACTTTAAATTCGGTCATAACTGATTTCCCAAGAGTTTCTTCAAGCAACCCTCCAAAATCCGGCCAAATACATTGAATCTAGTTTGAATTCGGGATAGGGCGCCGTCTGACACTATTTTTTTCCTTTTGCATCCAAAGTCTCTGTAAATTGGTGCGGTACGGTGCTGGTGACAATGCCGTTCAGCGCTAGTTCAATAAAATGCACTTTTGCCCCTTTTTGCTCCAAATTTGCTACTTTTTTCTTCCTTTTGCTCCAAAGGTCTAAAATCATTGTACCTGCATGAAATCATGAAAAATACTTTTCTTTAAAGTGAAATATCATCAAAAATAGGTATGAAATGGACAGTAAAAATCTATCAAATTTTTAGTGGATCAGATCTCTTTTGTCCTCCAAAATGTGTATTGCCTCTGGCCAAATGATTTCAACGGAAGGCAATGGATTTGTTGGTGGATTTTGTAAAGCAATCGCCAATTCTTCTATTTTTTGTTCAAGACGATTGATTTGCTCATCACTTTGTTGGATAACCGCTCGTAATTCTTATATTGTATATTCTTCACTTAATTCTCGTGTTAAGGAGGTCGATCATGTTTCTACCATGTTTATTTCAGCGACATCCTCATTTGAACTATTTGAAGAATCTTTTTTTCTTCGTATTGAAAATTGTTTAATGTCATTTTTCAATTTCTTCAATCTTTCCTCAAATGATTTTGTAGGATGTTTTTCACAAGTTCTTTCCCGAGAACTATCCGCAGGGGTACTCATGGTATCCGAAATTCCTTCTGATGATTCTCGTCTCCATACATTATTTTTAAGTATAGAAATAGATATCCTTGGAAGTATATCATCTTTTTGTGAGTAAGAATGATCCCTATTTTGTAACATTTGGACCAGAGCCGTCATCTAAGCAGATGTGTCTTCTATTTCAGATATTAATTGGTTATGTTTAGTTCTATATCTTATGACAGTCACTTCTTCACTCTTGGCCCTAGACAGAATTTCACTGGTACCTGAGTACACTGACTGTCTAATGGGAATTGTTGATCCTTTTCTAGGTAAGTAGGATCTTCAATTGCAAGAATTTTTTTTTCATTGTTATTGAAACCACACAACCTATTTTTTCTAACAGTTGTGAAACTGAACATCTATCTTTCCGTGCTAATCTTTTAAACATGGAATGTATGGTGTGAATTGATGGAGAGTATCTAGGTTGGAAGGTATTTTCCTTATATTCAGCGGGTATTGGAAAATATTGGTTTTCTTTTGAGAAAGAAGGACTCCTGAAAATACTTTGTTCAAATTTAGATGTCTCAAAATCATCATTCTCATTCCACCTCTTTTTTCCTTTTAAGAGCATGAGTTTTATTTCTCTGTTGAGAACAAGATTTTGTAACATCCTTGGAATAAGATCCAACTTCATATATGGACGGAGGATGGATGTCATCTTCATCTTCTCGTTCAACAAAAATTTTTTTTTCCTTTTCTGTCAATTTGTTTTTCCATTTCTTAAAAAGTATATTATTCTACAGGAATGTATTGAGGTAAATCTTCTGTAAAGTGAAAAAAATCTTCATAAGGTTCTAGATTGAATTCCTCAAAGGATTGTGTATCAGATTGATATCGATTATTCGGTGCAAATTCAGCTTCGTCAAATAATTCAAAGTCATTCTGATAAAGGTAAACTTCTTCATCAATTGGCGTATTGAAATCTTAAAAATAAGAAAAGACTGAATCTGGGGATTCCATTGCAAATTTTCTGAAAATTCAAGGAGACTAAAATGTCATGGAATCATTTATAAACTGGGAATTTATTATTTTATTGTCATTTTAAAATGTCAAAGATAACTCTTTAAGTAGTTAAATTTTAAAAGATTGGTTCTATCTGTCAAAGGACAAAACATATTTTGAAAAATAAGTGATTTAACAAAAGATGAGAAGAAAGAGTAGTCCCCAGTGGAGTCGCCAAATAAAATCGCTTGTCGGCATCCGGAGCCACCTAAGATTTTTTCGATGTCGTTGTCGATGTCATTTTTTGGAGTTGCCACTCTGTTTATCTATGATATTGCCCAAATCTTCAATAAATC
Organism: Papilionanthe hookeriana x Papilionanthe teres; assembly: GCA_022702705.1. Taxonomy (NCBI): domain Eukaryota; kingdom Viridiplantae; phylum Streptophyta; class Magnoliopsida; order Asparagales; family Orchidaceae; genus Papilionanthe; species Papilionanthe hookeriana x Papilionanthe teres. The sequence continues at coordinate 115,678,999 of CM040426.1, forward strand.
TTATTTCTTTTGGATCATGTAAAGGATCCTCAAATAATAAGAAGTTTAAAGAAAGCAAATGGCTAATATAATAGAAAACAGTAGAATAATGTTGGTGATAATCCTTTAAAAGGAGATTCTAGAATGCCTTATTCTAGAAATTTTATATAAGGACGATCACATATGAAATTTTGATAACCAGAGATTTATAGGTGTGATATCTATCCCGAGTTCTTAAATCTCCTATAGGAACAAGCTCCTATAGTTAATTACACCTTAGACAATTAAAATTGTCTAAGAAAACTTCTGATTAATGTTAACACTTGTTTTCTAAGAAGTTTTAAGAATAAGGAAAGAAACGCTAAAGTTCAATCCTAGGGGTAATATGTCATACTACCCTAAGAGTTTGATTTTTGTCAGTGTCATTTGTTAAGTCGATTTCATTTTTGTTTTGTTGTTTGTCATTTTATTGTTGTTTTGTCTTGTAGTTTATTATTTATTTGTTGGATATCCTAAAAGTTTAGGTTTTGTGGCTATCCTGAAAGTTTAGGTTTTGTTTTGTATTGGTTTTGTCATTTTAATGCCATTTAAATTTTATTTTGTTTTGTTTTGTTAATGTCATTCTTTTGATGTTGTTTTAATTTATTTTATTTTGTTGTCTGTCCCGTCTTTAGAATTTTGCCCTATAAAACAGAGTTAGCACACCCTAATAACATGCACAGTAAATCTAAATCAGAATTTGCCTTCATCCTAGAAGAAAGTGTTAGAGTAATTCTCACAAAACAATGTCGACTTTATTTCTTTAGTTAATTTTAATGTGAGTTAGGTTTAAGAAATTTAGATTCAATGTCATTTGAACATAAAGGTCTGAAGTCTAATATAGATTAGACTTAAATAAAATCTAACATAAGTTAGACTTTTAAATTTTATGTCATTTGAATATGAAGTCATTTGGTTAAGTCTGACTGGGCTTAAAATTGGTAAAGTTTTAGATTCAAAGTCGTTTAAATCTAAAGATGTTTATGTTTGGACTAAGAGATAAAATCTAACATGAGTTAGATTTTATAATTTTTAGATTCAATGTCATTGGAATCTAAAGTCACTTGATTAAGTCCTTCTAGACTTAAAAACTGGGTAAAATTTTAGATTCAGTGTCGTTTGAATTTATCATTTTTTGAGTTAAATATAATATGAATTAGATTTAAGAACTAGATTCAATGTCTTTTGAATCTAAAGATTTTGAATTAATTGAATTAGATTCAGTGTCCTTTGAATCTGATATTTCTGAGTTAAATCTAATACGGATTATATTTAAGAATTAGATTCAATGTCTCTTGAATCTAAAGGTTTTGAATTAATTGAATTAGATTTAGTGTTGTTTGAATCTAATATTTATGAGTTAAATCTATACGGATTAGATTTAAGATTTATATTCAATGTTTTTTTTTAACCTAAAGATTTTGAGAAATTTTGATTAAGTCTAAATGTAAATTAGACTTAATGTTTAAGTTCAAATGTTTGTTGGACTTAAAGAAATTTGATTAAGTCAAGTATGAGTTAGAATTTATAGTTTTAGGTCCAGATATCTATTAGGCCTAAAGATTTGGTTTTGATTCAAGTTAGGTTGAATATTGAGTTAAAGTTCAATCTGGGTTGAACTTAAGGTTAATGTTTAACTTTAGATTGATCCTAAGTTAAATGATTGACTTTAGGTTCAACATGGATTGAATCTTAAGTTAATGATTTTGACTAAGTTCACTTTGGATTGATCTTAAGTTTAAAGGTTTGTTTTAGGGTCAATGTGATTTAAGCTTAAATTACAGATTTTGTCTTAAGTTTAACTCTGGGTTGATCTTAAGTTAGGAAATTTGACTTAAGTTTAATATGGGTTGAACTTAAGTTTAAATTAGAATTGGATTTAGTTTTTGTTGAACCAAAAGGATTTGAGTTTGACTTAGTGCTGACCTCATTTTTTATGAGGTCTTTTCTCTTATCTCTTCTTAGTGCTTAGGATCTAGCCATAGGACTTCTCCTTGACTATCCTAGAGGGCTAGAAATGGGACCCATCACTTAGAAATTCAAACACTTCTTGGCTCCCTTCAAACCCCACAAGTTTGATTGTAAACCCCTAAAGCCACTTGGAGGGTTAAGATCAAATGTGGAGGTTTAAAGGATGAGTTCCCTATAGGACTCTTTGGCCTTAGGATTACCCTGGGTAGTCTGACCCTGGTGAGGGTAAGCTTGCACACACCACACTCTCACACACATTCCAAAACCCTAAAACCACACCTATACCCAATTTGACTCCCTGACTCATGCAAGTAATTCATATGGATGGACCTTAACCCCTAAGCCCCTGGCTAAGAGGGTTAGGAACAACATATTGAGTGCCTAAAATGAGTCCTCTCATGGCTCCTGTGAGCTTAATATGGCTTCATGGCTCAACCAAAATGGTCTCATTTTACTCACACCTAATTAATCTTCATTTTCCCCAAATTTCAATTTTTGACCCCCAGGGCCCTAAACCCACCAAACCTAACAAATACCCTTGAAATTACCCAAAATTTGCAAAATTGCCTAAATTACCCAAAATTTCTCAAAATCAATCATAAACATTTCCCACCACTCAAATTGAGCATCCATAGCCAAATACACCAAAATTTCCAAAAATACCCCCCAATACCCTCAAAATACCCAAAATACCCCATTAGCCCAAAAATTCAAAAAAAATTCCAAAAATTCCCAGAAAATTCCAGAAAATCCCAAATATTCCCAATTTCATTTCATTCAACTACACCATAGGCCAATTTTGTCAATGTAGCCCACTTTTACCAAAATCCCCAATTTGACCCTTTTTTAACCTAAAATGAACCCAATGTCGAACCAAATCAACCCAATTGATCCCAATTTTGATTCAATTCAGTTATAAACTTCAATTTAATATCCCTAATATCAATTTGAACCAAATCCAAACCCAATTTTATCAACATATGGGTCCAATTTCAATTTGAAGCCTAAAGCCCAATTTTGGCCCATGACCTAAACTTAGCCCAAACCAACCCAACTCAACTCCAATTAGCCCCAAATATTTTCTAAAACCTTCCTAACATCCCCACAAACAAAACACTAACTTAATCTTCTCTAAACTTGAACCTAAACTCCACCTAAGCCTAACCCAAACCAAAATTTCCTAAATTGGCCTAAACCAATCATAAACCCAAACAAGCCTAAATCCTAAAATTAAGACTCAACCAAAAATTGAAAACTCTTTGTTACACTCCCATAAACCTTTTGAAACATTAATTTTACATCAAAACTAACATTAGCCCAACCTTAGCCCAAGTTAGCCCAATTTGACCCACTTTGACCCTATTATTAAAGGAGCCCAAATCAAATCCAATTCAACCCCAAATGACACCAAACCTTTTCTAAAGTTCTCATGACACATCCCTAAACTAAACCCAACATTTATTTGGCATAGTATTTCACAAAATTTTCATCCAAAAGTTCATTTTGAAACATAAAAGCCCACTTCCATGAGACATTTTAAAAGCCCATCCAAAACAAATTCAAAGGCCCAAGACTTATTCCAAATCCCATGTGATATTGTCTCATCATGCCCACTTAATTAAAACCATTCCCTAAGTCCAAAACCCATCATGTTGATTAAACCAAAATGGCATCATGACAAATCCCATCAAAAAAATCCAAAGTTTTCAAAATTCCAAATAACCTTTTTTCAAGAAAATTGACCAAACCATGGAGGAGCCACATGTGAGCCAAATGAAGCCTTAGACAAGCCATATAAAGCCATGAGAGGTTTGACTTGTCATCACTCCCTAAATGGAAAGAGAAGGAGGGCCTTTAAACACCATCTAAAAAGTCATTAACCCATTACATGATTCCCCTTAACCCAAAATTAATCCAAACAATTCTTGATAGGGACTCCACCACTCTTTGATAGCTGACCCAACTGATTACCTTCAGCACAAATCAGACCTTGGTGGGTGCACCAAACCCATTTCCATGGGTTGACTAAAGCAAGTCTAAAAGAGCCCCTTCCCCATTCCATTTTGAATCAATCTCTTTACACATGGCCAATCTCCATTGCTTGCACGAAACTCAAACCCTGACCTCACTGACCATGAAGGTGACCCATGCCTGGCCGGCCAGCCACCACAGCCGCCGGAAAACACCATGGCCGAGAAGCTTAATTCAATTCAAAAATTTAAATTGAATTGGCTGAGCTGTCCCATGGCCAATGACCATTGTGGCTGTTCTTTCCTTGACCTAGGCAGCAAATCCAAGCCTTCAAACCCCCCTGGGAGGCCCTCCAGCCATGCCTATTTAAACCCCACCACCTCTCGGCCAAACAAGGTGCTGAACAAAACCATACCAAAACTCTGCCAAAATCATTCCGGACCCTTCTCCCAACGATAAAGCTGATTGATCCCCACCTGAAATTCAGCCCTATTTGCCACTCTGTGAGTTTAATTTCTGAGTTCAATTTCAAGCCCAAAACCAGGACACTTTACCATAGTGAGTCAATCCCCAAATTGATTGACTCTATACTTTCACCAGACCAAGAGAAGAAGTTCCCCAGCAAAAACCCCCTCACCAGGCCAGCCATTCTCTCTATCGGCCAAGCTTTGAAATCGGGCTTGGTGGAAATCAAGTCTAGGCATTTCACCACAGCTCTAGGCTTCATCCCTAGCTTCCTTGGACTCCAACGAACGTGCCGAGCCCCTCTGATTGAAGCTTCACTTCTCAGAGCCAAGGTATTGAACTCCTCCTTCCCGAGAGCTTCTTTCGATTCTCCATTTTGTTTGAGTCGATTTCATAGCATCTTAACCGTATAGATGTGTTCGTCTTGTTGAGACGAGTCCATAGAGTCCAAGAACATGAGATTTGATGGAGAAATGAGGGAGATCATAGGGTTTTAGTGTGGACGGCTCTCGGGACACACCAGTCAGAGACGATGACCAGGAACCGTCGGATCGCGCATGTATCGAATGGACGATCCAAATTGCGCCGGACCAGGGAACGAGACATGAACAGCGGGCCGCTTGGGGCTGAGTCAGATGGCGGTGTCAAATAGGGAGGCGACGCGTGAGCTTTCGATCCGCCGTAGGTTGACGCGGCGCTAACAGGATTAAGTAGGAAAATATGATATTTTCTGATTTATTTAAATACCCAGAACTTAAAAAATTCATATCTTTGTGTAGAAAAATCACAAAAATAAAATAAAAATATCCTCCTGCTCAGTGCACAGACGAGAATAATGTGAAAAAAGAATTAAGTTGTTTTGTTAAGTATTTTATTTTTAATTAATTATTTACTGATTTCAGAGTTTTAATTCTCCATGCATGCATACAATTCACTATGACATGAGACTGTAGGGCTTTTGTAGCCTCTGTTCTTGGAAACATTCCCTGAATTTTTCAAGACCAGAGACCATCTCTATGGCAAGTTATTGCTTTTCTAAGCTTGTGTGTCTGTTTTGATGTTTTAATTCCAGTAATTAGCATATTGCTTAATAAATCCTAGAAAAATTAGAGAAGGTATCTTAAGACCAGAAAACCATAGTAAAATTATGGTTTGGTTTAATTCCTTAAAAATAACTCTAATTGGCCCAAACACCCAAAATTGAATTTTAATTAATTAGAATTAACCACACATCAAAATTACTTGAAAACAATTCTCCACTGTCACTTAGGATGTAGAGAACCTCACATAAAAATTTCAAGTCAATTGGAAATAATTTAACCCATTAAATGAATTAATTAAGTGACATAGCTATTTTGAAAATTAAAAAATTCATAAAACCCAAAATATATTTCAAAATTTCACCAAATTAGTTTTGTGGGCTCTCTGATATCAGAGGAGTCTAAAAAAATCAAAATTGGAATTTTCTAAAAATTTTCATTTTTAATCATATTTTCAATATTTTAATAATTAAAAAATAATAAAAGTCACAAAAATATTAAAAATCATAAAAATGTCATATTTTGCTTCCTAATCACTTAGAAACTAATATTTTTCCTAAGTCTCTAGGTTAAGATATTGAATTCTAAAGGCTTAAGACAAATTTTAATATTAAAAAATAGATTTTCCAACCTTTTCACCAAATTAATTCTAATAAATCAAACAAAAATCAGAAAAATATAAAATTTATTTCTCTGGACCCCCTGAGGTTAGAGAGACTTAACAAAAATATAAAATCCATTTTTAAACTTTTATTTTATTTTATAATTAATTAGTACCCTAAAACTCAAAATAATTACAATAATAAAAATATAATTCAAAAAATCACCAAAATTGGTCCAAGTGGTCCTCTAGTCAATAGGAACATCCCATAATTTTCCTAAGGACAGAAACCTTACCTTGGTCATGTTGTTGAATTTTCATTGAAAACCCTCATTTTCTCACAAAAATAAATATATAAATTAAATTAAATTCAAAAAATCACATTTTCTCCTCTAGTGTCTTAATTGACATATGAGTGAAGTGACATAAAAAATTTCAAGTTCATTTGAGCTTAATTTGATGAGTTATGAGATGAACAAGTTTAAGAGGCATTAAGGTAATTAAAAAGCTTTAACCTTAATTAAACAAAAGGGAAGGGTAAAATATTTGATCTTGATTTTCCATTTGGATGATTGAAAATAAGATAGTTAAGGGGTAGAAACCTATTAATCACCTTTAACATTTAAAAGAAGAAACTTTAATTAATTAAATTACCTAAACTTTGGAAGATTAATTAAGGCTTGAATTATTAAGATTATGGATGTAATATAGAAGAGTTTTAATTCTTTAAATTGAATCCCTAATCAATAATTTAATCAAATATTATTTAAACATCAATTAACGAGACTCTAAAAATGATGATTGGAACTAATAATTTAAAAAAGAAAATGATTTTTGAAATTTTATAATTAAATTAAAAGATATTTGGATGAATTTGAAATTATTTGAAAATCAAATTGAAACAAACTCAAGCTGTTAAAATTATCCTGAAATTGTTTAAGACTTAAATCAAAATAAATTTAAAACATCAAAGATCAACCTAGAACAATGCATGATTAAAACATTATAAATTAAATCATTTTAAAGCATTAAAATTAACTTAAAGTAACATGATTAATTCAAATCAAATTTAAATTATCAAAATTTAATTAAATAAAGTAATTTAAATAGCTCTTTCAACTTAAGTAACTCAAAACACTTAAAAGAAAATCAACTTGAATTTTGAAACTAAATTAAATTACCTTAAATCATCAATCCAACTTTAATCAAAACGGTTAAATCCCTCAACAAACTAATTTGCCCCTAAAGACTTTTATTATTATAACTCTCAGATAAAGCATCAAGTGAAATGTCACTTCACTCGTCGGACAATCAAATGTCTAAGTTCACTGAGCAAGAGACAAAACTTAACTAAATTTTTGGATGATTAATTCACATCTACAATGAAATTCATTTGGACTTAAAAAAATCCCATAAGCATTAAAAAGATGTTCAGGACTCGTCCTAAGCACTTTCTCAATATGATGGGGTGTTTTAGAAGAAAAATTGAACTTAATTGTTCTTTGATGAAGAAAATCATCCATAAAATACAAAGGTCTAGACGTCATAGGAAGTGACTAGCAATATGATTAGGATTTTGGTAGACAACCAGAACCTTCCCTTAGCTTTACCTAAGTGTTTGTTGCAAATATTTAAATGCTCTGACATATGTTTTAAGTGTAGGTGAAAGTGACGGGAATGCTTACCAAGTACGCTTTTATGTTTATTGCAATTATTTACCTGCGTCGTATTTTTCTTCTTGCAAAACTTGCATGTTAAACAAGAATGTCACCTGCATGAAAACTGAAACTCTTAGGATAGCCACAAAACTGAAACCCAAAACTAAATTAAAAGTCACAACAAGATAAAATTCACCGCCACAACATTCAAAATATAAAACAACTCAAAATTTAATCACAAACAAAACAACAAAACTACAACTACAACTAAATTAAAACGTCTTGTTGGATGATCGTGAATACCTCGGATGATGTAACCTAAGTGTTGCTAATGGGATTTCCCACGGTCTAAATGAAAGTGTGGAACTCATTCAGTTGAGTTTAGAAAAATTCATTTGAACTAAGTGAATCCGATAAAAAAAACGGTGCCGAAATGATGTAACCGTGGGATCTTAACCGGTGTTGTTATAATCAACTTTAAGATTCCCCTAATAAAACACTAAGATATTTGAACCTTAAAACTCTTCTAAACTGAAACACTTCTCTCATCTCTTAATTTTCACTCTCTAAAACTAAACCTCTGCAATGACAAGGAGCTTAGAGCATAGTGGGCAGCACGGCCATCGTCATCAGCAAAACTGGAATCTACATCAGCAAAACCTTTTTTAGCATTAAATAACAAAGCCATAGGATTTCGAGGTAGTTTGCCTAGTGCAACATAAATCCTCAACTTTTCGTTAGGCATTTACATAATCATGTTATGCAAATTAAGTCCTAACCAGTCTTAGGATTCTGAGGAAGTCGTTCGGTACGACATAAACCCACATCTTCGAGGCTATTTGTGTGATTATATCATACAAGCATAAGTCCTAATTAACTAAAATTGGCAGGATTGAAACATTAAATAAACTCTCAAATTGAAGCCAAACCATAGGATAGTTGGGAAGTAACTGAAGTTCACTTCAGGTCCGTGACATCTTCTACTTCTCTTCCTTTGGATTCTTAAAATAAATTGTTCCAAATTTGAGCTATTCCCTATTAAAATTTCCAAATTCCAATTGTTTGAAAACCTTAAACTTTGAAATTCTTGAGATCAAAACCACTGATCATTATCGAGAGTTTTCTTAAGTGATTCCCGTCACTTAGGATGTAATTAACTATAGGGGTTTGCCTTTATAGAGAACTTTAAGAACCCAGCTAATATAAACACTGTTTAATTCCTTTATATTAAACAGGGGAACTTGTCGGCTTATAAAATTGGTTCGCAGACCAAATAGATGTCACAAATCTTCTAGTTTATTTAATCGAGCCCCATCATCAAGCAGTATGTCTATTCTTCGGGATAGATACACGGTTTGTGATGCGGTGTTCGTTTATATAAACTTTTAGGATGTGAGATCGGTTTGATTTCATATCTTAAAATTTTCAAACTTAAAGTTATTTTCAAAATCAAATTCTTCTTTCTAAAATTATATATATATTTAAATTAAATTTAAAATTTAAAATTCGCCGACAACTTCTCTAGGCGACCCATTTTTTAAAATACAACATACAAACCTAAAAATATGCCGACACTTAGGTTCAAAAAGGTTTTAAGTTTGACTTAGGTTCAAGTTGGGTTGAACCTATGTATAGATTGAGTTTAAGTTTAATGTATGTTGAACTTAAAAGGTTTTATGTTTGACTTAGGTTCAAGTTAGGTTGAACATAAGTTAGAAGTTGATTTAGGTTTAGTATAGGTTAAATCTAAGGTTTAGATTTGATTTAAATTCAATTTATGTTAAATCTAAATTTTAGTTAAGTTTAATTTGGGTTGAATGTGGTTAAGTTATGTTCAATGTAAATTGAACCTGGACATTTGCTTAGGTTCAATTGGGTTGAACTTTTAAAATTTGGTCAAGTAAGGTTTAATGTAAATTGAACCTAAATATTTGGTTAGGTTTATTTGGTTTGAACCTAAAATTTGAGTTTTAATTTAGACTTACTTAGGATATTAAGCCATTTAAGCCTATTGTGATTAAGGCTTAAAAATTAATTAAGTCTAATTAGGGCTAGGCTTAATTATGATTTAGGATTGTTTAAGCCTAATGTAAGTAAGGTTTAAGGGTTAATTAAGTCTAATTATGGATAAACTTAATTAGGATTTAAGGTTGTTTAAGACTAATGTAAGTAAGGCTTAAGGGTTAATTAAGTCTAATTAGGGTTAGACTTAATTAGGATTTACGGTTTTTTAAGCCTAAAGTAAGGCTTAAGGGTTAATTATGTCTAATTAGGGTTAGACTTAATTAGGATTTAAGATTGTTTTAAGCCTAATGTAAGTAAGGCTTAAGGGTTAATTAAGTCTAGTTAGGGTTAGGCTTAATTAGGATTTAAGGTTGTCTAAGCCTAATGTAAGTAAGGCTTAAGGGTTAATTAAGTTTAATTAGGGTTAGACTTAATTAGGTTTTAAAATTGTTTAAGCCTAATATAAGGAAGGCTTAATTGTTTAATTAGACCTGATTAGGGTTAGGTCTAATTTGAATTTAATTTATCTTAAACCTAATGTAATTAAGGTTTAAGGTTATTAATCAGGTCTAATAAGGGGTTAGACCTAATTAGGGTTTGATTTGTCTTAAACCTAATATAATTAAGGTTTAAGATGATTAATCAGGTCTAATGAGGGGTTAGACCTAATTAGGGTTTGATTTGTCTTAAACCTAATATAATTAAGGTTTAAGGTGACTAATGATGTCTAATGAGGGATTAGACCAAATTAGGGTTTGACTTGTCTTAAACCTAATATAATTAAGGTTTAAGGTGATTAATCAGGTCTAATGAGGGATTAGACCTAATTTGGGTTTGATTTGTCTTAGACCTAAGATAATTAAGTTTTAAGGTGATTAATCAGGTCTAATGAGGGTTTAGACCTAATTAAGATTTGATTTGCCTTAAACCTAATATAATTAAGGTTTAAGGTGATTAATCAGGTCTAATGAGGGGTTAATCCTAATTGGTTTTGATTTTCCTTAAACTCAATATAATTAAGGTTTAAGGTGATTAATCAGGTCTAATAAGGGATTAGACCTAATTAGGGTTTGATTTGTCTTACACCTAATATAACTAAGGTTTAAGGTGATTAATCAGGTCTAATGGGAGGTTAGACCTAATTAGGGTTTGATTTGTCTTACACCTAATATAATTAAGGTTTAAGGTGATTAATCACGTCAAATGAGGGGTTGGACTTAATTAAGGTTTGATTTGTCTTAAACGTAATATAATTAGATTTTATAGTGATTAATCAGGTCTAATGAGGGGTTAGCCCTAACAAAGATTTAAGATATTAAGCTTAATGTGGTTAAGGCTTAATGGATTAATTAGGTCTAATGGGTTAGACCTAACTAAGATTTAAGATATTAAGCCTAATTTGGTTAAGGCTAACTATGGTTTAAGATGCCTAATTTGGTTAAGGCTAACTATGGTTTAAGATGATTAAACCTAATTTAGTTAAGGTTTAATGGATTAATTAGGTCTAATGGGTTAGACCTAATTAGGATTTAATTTGTTTAAGTCTAATTTAATTGGGGATTAATTGTCTTTTAATCCTAATTTGATTAAGGCTTAAACTAATTAATTAAGTCTAATGATGATTATACCTAGTTAGGGTTTGTTTGAACCAGTTAGTGTTAGGTTCAAATTTTGCCTTAGCCCATTTGTGAAATGAGTTAAGTAATATGGTTTTAAGGGTTAATATAAATTAAATAGTTCATAATTATTAGCCCCAAGAGTTCAAAATGTTATTTTAAATTTTTCAAAGGCTAAGTCTTGCCAGTTAGGGTTTATGTCTATCTCCCTAAATTACTTAACCAATTTCCAATTTAATTTCCCATATTTTCATTTTTTATAATTATTATTAAAAATAATTACAAAGCATCATGAAAATTAGGAAACCCTATCCCAGAGAATTTTCCTAGCCTTAGAAAAATCAGGGGATGTATCCAAGGACTTAAAGGTTATACCCTAAAAATTTCATATTTTTCTGATTTATAAATAATTTTTAATAATTAAATTACTCTAGAGAGTAATTAACTAATTAAAAATTAAATATAAATAGTAAATTCAAAATTTCAGTTCCACATTGTTTTCCTCACTGTCCTGAGTCCAAGGGCATTTTTTTCATATTTTTATGATTTTTGTGTGTCAAAATATGGATTTTTGAAGAGTTTAAGGTTAACCTGGATTTAATTAAATCCAGATTAGCCATAAAAATCATGAGGGCAATGTGTGTCCTTGGAAGTGTCGAAAAGCGTTTGATCCCGTGTGGGGTCCAAAACACAGGAGCGGTTGGGATTTAATCAGAGCCGTCCATTTCCAAAACACGGAAATGGACGACATCCGTTTATCTCCTTCACACTAGTTCTTTATATGAACTGTCCACGATCATTGCACAATATCTCACTCGATTCTTCATAAATTCGGGTGAGATTTGTTCCCAGAGCTTCTTCTGAAGATGAGAAACCCATCTATATGGTGATGAAGGGGTTGTAAAATGGTTCGTTTCACAAAGTTTCAAACTCGAGATCAGTTTGAGTCCAAAGATCCATACCATGGCCTCAGTGTATGAAACCTTAATTTGATTGGCTATACACTTTTGTATCAACCTCAGCAAGCTTACTCTGGCTTCAATTTGGAGTTGATTTGGGCCTATGTATGAGTTCGTTTAAGGTATGATTTGGCTTGGAAAGCTGAACCTTGAAAATTGTTTAGAGGCTATAGGAGAGGGCAATACCGATTGGGCTCAACTTCGTAGGTCCTGTCGGCATATTTTTAGGTTGGTGTGTTTTATTTTGAAAAGGGGGCCGCCTACAGAAATTTTCGGTGAATTTAATTTAAATATATATATAATTTAGAAAGTAACATTTGATTTTGAAAATAATTTTAAATTTGAAAAATTTTAAGATATGAAATCAAACCGATCTCACATCCCAAATAGTTTATATAAACGAGCACCACTTCACAAACCGTGTATCTATCTCGAAGGACAAACACACTGCTTGACAATGGGGCTCGATTAAATAAACTAGAAGATTTGTGACATTCGTTTGGTCTGTGAACCAATTTTATAAGCCGACAAGTTCCCCTGCTTAATATAAGGGAACTAAGCAGGGTTTATATTACCTGGGTTCTTAAAGTTCCCTATAAGGGCAAACCCCTATAGTAAATTACATCTTAAATGACGGGAATCATTTAAGAAAACTCTCGATTAAGATCAGTGGTTCTACTTTCAAGAATTTCAAAGGTTAAGGTTTTCAAAGGATTGGATTTTGGAAATTTCAATAAGGATTAGCTCAAATTTGAAACAGTTTATTTCAGGAGTCCAAAGGAAGAGAAGTAGGAGAAGCTGAGGATCCAAGAGGAACCTTGGAAACTTCTCAAACTATTCTATTATTTGGCTTCAATTCGAGAATTTACTTAATGTTGTAATTCTGCCAATTTTAGTTAATTAGGACTTATATTTGTATGATATAATCACACAAGTAGCCTCGAAGATGTGAGGGTTTATGTCGTACCAAACAACCACCTCAGAATCCTAAGACCGGTTAGGACTTAATTTGCATAAAATGATTATGCAAGTGCCTAACGAAAAGGTTGAGGACTTATGTTGCACTAGGCAAACTACCTCAAAATCCTAAGGCTTGGTTAGTTAATTCTAAGAATGGTTTTGCTGAAGTAGACCCGATTTTTGCTGAAGAAGATGGTCGTGCTGCCCACCGTGCTCCAAGCTCCTTGTCGTTGTCACAGAGGTTTAGTTTTAGAAAATGATAATCAAGAGATGAGAGAAGTGTTTTGGTTTAGATAAATCTTAAAGTCTAAATGTCTTTAATGTTTTAATTAAAACAAATCTTAAAGTTGGTTAAACAGAACCGATTAAAATCCCATGGTTCCGTCATCCCGGCACCGTTATTTTCATCAGATTCACTTAGTCCAGATGAATTTGCTAAACTCAATCGAATAAGTTCCAAACTTTCATTTAGATCGTGGGAAATTCCGTTAGCAACACGTGGGTTACATCATCCGAGGTATTCCCGATCATCCAACGAAACGTTTTAATTTAGTTGCAATTGTAGTTTTGTTGTTCTGTTTGTGATTAAATTTTGAGTTGTTTTATATGTGAATGTTGTGGCAGTGAATTTTATCTTATTGTGACTTTTAATTTAATTTTAGGTTTCAATTTTGTGGCTATCCTAAAGGTTTCAGTTTTCATGCAGGGTGTCAATCTTGTTTAACATGCAAGAAAAGTAAAGTGCAGTACAAGTAAGTAAATTGCAATAAAATAAAAGTGTACCTGGAGGGTCTTCCCGTCATTCCAAGCTATACTTAAAGCACATGTTAAGGCATTTATATATATTTGCAACAAGTACCTAGGTAAAGCTAAGGAAAGGTTCTGGTTGTCTACCAAAATCCTAATCCTATTGCTAGTCATTCCCTATGATGTCTAGGTTCTTTTGTTTTTTGTTAAGGATGATTTTCTTCATCAAAGAACAATTAAGTTCAGTTGTTCTTCTAAAACATCTCATCATAGTGAGAAAGTGCTTAGAAAGAATCCTAAACATCTTTTCAATACTTCTAAGATTATTTTGAGTTCAAATGAATTTTATTGTACTCGTGAATTAATCATCCAAGAATTTAGTTTAGTTTGTTTTTTGCTCAGTGAATTAGGATGTTTGATTATCCTATGAGTGGAGTGACATTTCACTTAATGCTCCATTTAAGAGTTATAATAACGAAAGCCTTTAAGGGCAAATCAATTTATTAAAGATTTTAATGATTTAAAATTGGGATTGATAATTTAAAGTGGTTTAATTTAGTTATGAAATTTTAATAATTTTAAGTTTGGAATAGTCTTCAAGTTTTTTTAATTTAATTAAATCTTTACATTTTAAATGATCTCAATGTACTACATTAATCTAGGTTGGAAGAGGTGTTTAGATTATTCAATTTAGATTTTAATAATTTAATTTTAATTTAATTGAAATATTTTAGGTTAATTTTTTAATTGGTTTGATTTTTTTAATTATGAATTATTTTTTTATTTAGATTTGCTTTCAAGTGATCTTTGAGATTAATTTTTTTTTAATGTTTTAAATTTATTTCAATTTGATCATTAAGTTATTCAATGTTTTAAGTTTTTTTATATTTAATTAAGGTTTATTTTCCTTTCAATTATTTAATTATTAATTTCAATTATCAATTTTGAGTTTGATTAAGAGTTGAATATTATTAAAGTGATTTATTTAGGGATCTTAAATTAAAGGGTTATAGTCTTCTAAGTTATACTCCCCATTTTAATAATTTAGATTTCAATTAATCTTCCAAAATTTAAATTATTTAATTAATTAAGGTTTCATTTTGATACTTTCAAAGTGGTTAATGGGTTTCTACCCCTTTATTTCCCAAAGTTTCAATCATCTAAGAGAAAATTAAGATCAAATATTTCACCCTCCATTTTGATTAAACCTAAAGTTTTAATTAGGGGTTAAAATTCTTAATTACTATTATGCCCTTTTAAGCCTAATTATTTCATAACTCATTAAATTAAGCTCAAATGAACTTAAAATTTTTATGTCACTTTACTCATATGTCAATTAAGACATTAGAGGAGAAAATGTGATTTTCCTGAATTTAATTTAATTTATATAATTATTTTAATGAAAAAATAGGGATTTTCAATGGAAATTTAACAACATGACTAAGGCAAGGTTTCTGTCCTTAAGAAATTTATGGGATGTCCTTATTGACCAGATGACCACTTGACCAATTTTGGTGATTTTTAAAATTATATTTTATTTATCATAATTATTTTAAGTTTTGGGGTGTTAATTAATTATAAAATAAAATTAAAGTTGAAAAATGAATTTTGTATTTTTCATAAATCTCTCTAACCTCAAGGAGTTCAAAGAAACAAATTTTATATTTTTCTGATTTTTCTTTGATTTATTAGAATTAATTTAGTGAAAATGTTGGGAAGTTCATTTTTTAATATTAAAAATTATTTTAAGCCTTTAAAATTCAATATCTTAACCTAGAGACTTAGGAAAAATATTTGGTTTATTCCTGAGTGATTAAGAGGTAAAATATGACACTTTTATGATTTTTAATATTTTTGTGATTTTTATTATTTTTTTAATTATTAAAATATTAAAAAATGATTAAAAATGAAAATTTTTAGAAAATTTTAATTTTACTTTTCTTAACTCCTCTAACATCAGAGAAGCCCCAAAACTATTTTGGTGAATTTTTAAAATGTATTTTTGGAGTTATGAATTTTTAAAATTTAATTTTGGTCATATAACTTAATTAGTCTATTTAGTGGGGCTAATCACCTCCAATTGGTTTCAAATTTTTATGTGGGACTCCTCTGACCCTAAAGATCAGTGGAGAATTGTTTTCAAGTGATTTTGGTGTATGGTTAACCCAAATTAATTAAAATTCAGTTCTGAGTATTTAGGCTAATTAGGATTATTCTTAATGAATTAACTCAAAATACATTTTTCCTAGGTTCCTCTAGTCATAAGATACCTCCCTAAATTTTTCTAGAATTTTCTAAGCAACATGCTAATTATTGGAATTAAAATGCCAAAACAGACACTTAAATTTGAAAAATCAAGAACTTACCATAGAGATGGCCACTTGCCTTGGAAACCTCAGGGAATATCCCCAAGAACAGAGGCTACAAAAGCCCTATGGTCTCATGCCATGGTGAATTGTGTGCATGCATGGAGAATTAAAATATTGAAAATAGTAAATAATCAACTAGAAATAAAATACCCATCAAATTAATTAATTCTTTTTTTACATTATTCTCCTCTGTTCACTGAGCAAGAGGGTATTTTTATTTTATTTTTATGATTTTTCTATGCAAAGATATGGATTTTTGAAGTTTTGGGTAATTAAATAAATCAAAAAATACCCTATTTATCTACTTATCCACGCGGCGCCGACTCATCCTCGGCAGCTCCGAAAGCCCACGCGTCGCCTCCCTATTCGACGCCTCCATCTGACTCAGCGCTTCAGGGGCCCGCGGTTCATGTCCTTGTTGACCTCAATTTTGATGAGGTCTTCTCTTCTTCTCTTTAGTACTTAGGATCTAGCCTTAGGCTTTTCCTTTGACTATCCTAGAGGATTAGAATTGGGACCCACTACTTAGAAATTCAAACCACTTCTTAACTCCCTGCAAACTCCACAAACTTGATTGTAGACCCCTAATCACCTATAGGGTTGAAATCAAATGTGGAAGTTTAAAGGATGAGTTCCTATAGGACTCTTTGGCCTTAGGACTACCATGGATGGCCTGGTCTGGTGAGGGCTGACTTGCACACACAGTACACCTATACACTACATTTTCACACACACCTCCTAAAACTACACCCATATCCAACTTGACCTCCTGACTCATGAAGGTGATTCACATGGATGGTCCTTAACCCCTAAGCCCTTGGCCAGGAGGTTAGGAACAACATAGTGGATGTCTCAAATGAGTCCCTTCATGGCTCATGTGGGCTTGATATGGCTTCATGGCTCAAACAAAATGATTTCATTCCATTTACATTCACCCAATCTTCAAATTTCCAAAATTTCAATTTTGACCCCAGGACCCTACACCCGCTTACCTACCCAAAACCCTTGAAACCCCCAAAATTTGCAAAATCACCTAAATTACCCAAAATTCTCCAAAATCAATCCTAAACATTGCCTCACCAATCAAATTGATCATCCATACCCAAAAACACCAAAAATTCCAAAAATACCTCCCAATACCCTCCAAATACCCAAAATACTCCTCTTAGCCAAAAAATCCAAAAATTCAAAAAATTCCCAGAAAATTCCAGAAAATCCCAAATATTCCCAATTTCATTTTGTTCAACTACACCATGGGCCAATTTTGTCAATTTACCCCACTTTTATCAAAACCCCAATTTGACCCATTTTAACCCAAAATGAACCCAATGTCAAACCAAACCTACCCAATTGACCTAAATTCTGGTCCAATTCAATTCTAAACTTCAAATCAACATTCCCAACACCAATCTAGACCAAATCCAAGTTCAATTTGATTGACATTTGGATCCAATTTCACTTTTGGCCTTAAAAGCCCAATTTGGACCCATGACCCAAACTTAGCCCAAACTCATCCAATTCAACTCCAATTAACCCCAAATCTTTTCTAAACCTTCCTTAACATCCCCATAAACAAAACATTAACATGATTTGCCCAAAATTTAGACCCAAACCCCACTCAAATTCAGCCCAAAATCAAAAAGCCCAATTTTGACCTAAACCCAAACCTAACCCAAATAGGCCCAAACCTCAAAATCAAAACCCAACCAAAGCCAAAACCTCTTTGAAACACTCCCATAAACATTTCCCAACATTTATTTTACATCAATTTCAACCCTAGCCCAACATTGGCCCAAGTTAGCCCAATTTGACATACATTGGCCCATTCACGAAAAAAGCCCAAATCCAACCCAATTCAAACCCAAACCACCCCAAATTTGCTCCAAATCACTCATGACCCATCCATGAGCTAAAAAAAACATTTTTTTGGCCCAATCCTTCACAAATTTCCCATCCATAAATTTATTTCCAAACCAAAAGCCCACTTTCTTAAACCTTCCTAAAGCCCATCTCCACCAAAATCCAAAGGGGCAAAATCAATCCAAGGCCCATATGACAAATTCTCTTCATCATGACTTCAATTAAAATCATCCCTAAGTTCAAATCAATCATCAAATGGTTCCAAATCAAGCCATATGCCAAATTCCCATCAACATGCCAAAATTTTCTTAAACCCATTTCCATGAAATTGACTTGGCTTTTCCCCAAGCCAAAGGTGAGCCATGAAGCCATGCATGAGCCCCATGGGAGCCAAGAGAGCCATGGAATCTACTTTCCACCTCACAAAACCATTAATGGAAAGAGAGGGGATCTCTTTCTTAAACCCTTTTTTACCTTAATCATGTCACACACTAAACCATGCTTAGCCACCTCACCATGGATGGAGACTTCACCACTCCTTCTAAGCTAACCTAAATGATTCCCTCAGCTCAAAATTAGGTCTTGGGGAGGTGCACCAAGCCTATTTCCATGGGTTGACCCAAACCAAGCCAAAATGAGCCTTCTCCCATTCCATTTAAATCAAACTCCTTTACACATGTCCATGGCCAATTGATTGCACTAAACCCCAGCCACGACCCACCCGAACAAGATGGTGACCGAGTGCTCGGCCGGCCAACCACCAGGCCGCCGGAAAACACCATGGCCGAGACCTCGGGAGGAGCCAAAAATTCAATTCTCCCTTGTTGAGCTGCCCCATGCCCAATGGCCACCATGGTTGTTCCTCTCTTGACCTAAGCAGCTGATCCCAAGCCCTAACTCCCCTTGGGAGAGCCTCCAGCCATGCCTATTTAAACGCCACCCCCTCTCGGCCATGGGAGGTGCTGAACCAAACCTTAAGGAAACTCTGCCAAAATCATTCCGCATCACTCTCCACACATAGAGCACTTGATCCCCACCGAATTCCGAGCCCTAATTCTCTCCAGTCGAGCTCAATTTTGAGCTCAAACTTTAGCCCAAAACCAGGACACTTCTTCACAGGTGGATCAATCTTCAAATCGATCGGTCCTACACCTTCACCGGACCAAGAGGAGAAGTTTCCCACCGAAAGCCCCATCCTCGAAGCCACCCAGGTTGTTCCAGCCTCCAAGCTTTCGTGATCGGCGTGGTCACTTTCATAGCTAGAAAATTCACCAGGCCAAGGGACTTCATCTGGAGCTTACTTGGACCCAATCGAAGGTGACACAACTCTCAGATTGAAGCTTCACTTCTCTGAGCAAAGGTATAAACTCACTCTTCTTCCCGAGCTTACAGAGATTCTCCATTTAATTTGAATCAATTTCAATGCATGTTTACCGTATGGATGTATTCGTCTCTTCAAGACGAATCCATAGAGCATAAGAACACGAAAATCCGTTGAGAATCGAGTGAGAAATTAGGGTTAGAAGGTCGACGGTCACGGGTTCGCACCGGCCGTAGACGATGACCGGGAACCGTTGGATCGCGCGTGTATCGGATGGACGGCTCGGATCGCGTCGGACCAGAAGATGTTACGTGAAAGGCGGGTCCCGGGATGGCTGAGTCGGATGGCGGCGCCGAATCAGAAGACGACACGCGGCGCTTCGGAGATGCTAAGGTCGACGCGGCGCCGACTCGGATAAGTAGAAAAATAGGGATTTTCTCGATTTATTTAATTCCCTAAACTTCAAAAATTCATAACTTTGTGTAGAAAAATCGGAAAAATAAAATAAAAATACCTACTTGCTCGAGTGAACGAGGAGAATAATGTGGAAAAGAAATCATTTAATTTCATCCAGTATTTTATTTTTAATGATTTATTTACCCTCTGCATTGTTTTAATTCTCCATGCATATAGGAAATTCACCATGGCATGAGACCATAGGGCTTTTGAAGCCTCCGAATTTGGGAACATTCCCTGAATTTTTCAAAGTCAGAGGCCATCCCTATGAGAAGTTATTGATTTTTCAAATTCATGTTACTGTTTTGAGTATTTTAAATCCAATAATTAGCATGTTGTGAAATAAATTCTAGGAAAATTTGGTGATGTTTCTTATGACCAGAGGACCCTAGGAAAAATAGTTTTTGAATTAATTCACTTGGAATAACCCTAATTGGCTTAAACACCCTAAATAGGTTCTTAATTAATTAGAGCTAATCATACATCAAATTGACTTGAAATTAATTCTCCACTGACCTTTAGGATCAGAGGAACCTACCATAAAAGTTTGAAGTCAATTGGGTTTGGTTAGCCCTATCTAATGGGTTGATTAAACCATTTAGCCAATTTAAACTTTGAAAATTCATAACTTTCAAAATGCTTTTCAAAAATTCACCAAATTGGTTTTGAAGCCTCTCTGATATTAGGGGAATTTAAGAAAATTAAAATTGCAATTTTCTAAAAAAGTTGATTTTTTGTATTATTTTAATATTTTAATAATTAATAAAATAATGAAAATCACAAAAATAATAAAATTCACCAAAATGTCACATTTTAAATTTTAATCACTTAGGAACAAATCCCATATTTTTCTTAAGTCTCTATGATGAGATATTAAATTTTAAAGCCCTAAGGTAATTTTAAAATTAAAAAAAAATGTATTTTCTAGCATTCCCATTAAAATAATTCTAATAAATCAAAGAAAAATCAGAAAATTATAAAAATTGATTCTCTGATTTCCTTGATATCAGAGAGATTTTTGAAAAATATAAAATTCATTTTTCAAACTTTATTTTATTTTTAAATTAATTAATACCCCAAAACTCAAAATAATTATAATAAAAATAATATAATTCAAAAAATCACCAAAATTGGTCCAAGTGGTCCTCTAGTCATTAGAAATGTTCCATAATTTTCTTAAGGACAGAAACTTTTTCTTGGTCATATTATTAAATTTTCCTTGGAAATCCTTATTTTCCACCAAAAATAATTGCATAAATAAATTAAATATAGAAAAATCACATTTTCTCCTCTAATGTCTTTATTGACATATGAGTAAAGTCACATAAAAATTTCAAATTAATTTGAGCTCAATTTAGTGAGTTATGAAATTATTAAGCTTGAAGGGCAAAATGGTAATTAAAATTTTAACCCTTAATTAAAACTTTAGGCTTAATAAAATGAAAGAGTAAAATATTTGATTCTAATCTGACTTGGATGATTGAAATTTAAATAATTAAAGGGTAGAAACCTATTAAACAATTCAAAAATAATTAAAATAAACCTTAATAAAATAATTACTTAAATTTGGGAAGAATAATAAATTTTGAATTATTAAAATAGGGATGTTATTAGGAAAAGATTTGTTCTTTAATTTAAGAATCCCTAAATTAATCATCCCAATAATATTTAATTCCTAATTAAAATGATAATCCAAGTTTAAGATTTAAAATGCTAAAAGACTTAATCATTAAATTAAGTTAAGGTTAAATTATTTAAAGCAAACCCTTTTAAAATAAAATATTAAATTAAATTAAATTAAATTAAATTAAATTAAATTAAATTAAATTAAATTAAAACAAATTAAATTAAATTAAATTAAATTAAATTAAATTAAAATATATTAAATTAAATCAAATTAAATCAAATTGAATTAAATTAAATTAAATTAAATTACATTAAATTACATTAAATTAAATTAAATTAAATTAAATCAAATTAAATTGAATTAAATTAAATTAAAACTAAATCAAATTAAATTAAATCAATTAAATTAAATTAAGCTAAATCATATTATATTAAATTAACTTAAAATTAAATTAAATTAAATTAAACCACATTAAATTAAATTGAGTTAAATTAAATTAAATTGAATTAAATATAACATCACTTAAGACATAAAGAAATTCAAAATAAATCTGAAACAACTTGAACACTATTCCGAACTTAAATCCATTAACTAAAATTAAATCATGAACCACGTGAACATCCATTTGCCCTCGAAAGCTAGTGATGTCATAACTCTTAAGAGGAGTGTTAAATGAAATGTTACTTCACTTATAGGATATTCAAATGTCCTAGTTCACTCGAGCAAGATAACAAAACTTGAACTCCCGGACGATTAATTCATTTGTATAATTAAATTCACTTGGACTTAAAACAATCCTAGAAATATTGAAAAGATGTTTAAGATTCGTCTTAAGCACTTCCTCGATATGATAGGATATTTATAAGAACAATTGAACTTAGTTGTTCTTTGATGAAGAAAATCGTCCTCAAACTAAAATACAAGAACCTAGATGTCATGGAAATGACTAGTTATAGGATTAGGAACTTGGTAGAAAACCATAACCCTTCCCTTAGCTTTACTCAGGAACTTACTTTAAATGCTTAAATATTCTAACCGTGTTTTAAGTGCGGCTTGGGATGACGGGAAGACCCTCCGAGTACGCTTTTATTTTATTGCAATTTACTTTACTCGCAATTTATTTAATCGCATCGCACCTACTTTTCTTGCATGATAAACAATCGTTGCATGAAAACCTACACCTTTAGGATAGTCCCAAAACTGAAACCAAAACTAAATTAAAAGTCATTACAAGATAAAATTCACCGCCACAACATTTCAAAATATAAGACAACTCAAAATTTAATCACAAACAGAACAACAAAACTACAACTACAACTAAATTAAAACGTCTTGTTGGATGATCGGGAATACCTCAGATGATGTAACATACGTGTTGCTAACGGGATTTCCCACGCTCTAAATGAAAGTGTGGAACTCATTCAGTTGAGTTTAGCAAATTCATCTGGACTAAGTGAATCCGATAAAATAACGATGCCGGAAGGATGGAACCGTGGGATCTTAACCGGTGTTGTTATAATTAACTTTAAGATTTGTTTAATTAAAATATTAAAAACACCTGGATTTTAAGATTTTCTCTAAACCCGAATACTTTTCTCACCTCCCGATTTATGATTTCTAAAATTAAACCACTACAACAACAAGGAGCTCGGAGCATGGTGGGCAGGCACGGCCATCGTCATCGGCAAAACTCGAGTCTACTTCGACGAAAACTTTCCTTAGAACTAAATAACCAAGCCATAGGACTTCGAGGTAGTTTGCACTAGTGCAACATAAATCCTCAACTCTTCGTTAGGCATTTGCATGATCATGTCATGTAAATTAAGCCCTAACCGGTCTTAGGACTCCGAGGTAGTCGTTTGGTACGACATAAACCCTCATATCTTCAAGGCTATTTGTATGATTTTATCATACAAATATAAGTCCTAATTAATTAAAATTGGCAAGATCAAAACATTAAATAAACATTAGGACCTTCCTAAATTCAAGCCAAACAAATAGGATAGTCTGAAATTACCGAAGTTCGCTTTGAATCCGTGATTTCTCCTACCTTTCTTCCTTCGGATTCCCAAAATATAATGCTCTAAATTTGATCCATTCCCTATTGAAATTCCAAAACTCAATCCATTGAAAACTTAAACCTCGAAATTCTTGAGAGCGGAACTACCGATTATTATCGAGAGTTTTCTTAGGTGATTCCCGTCACTTAAGATGTAATTAACTATAGGGGCTTGCCCTTATAGGGAATTTTAAGAACCCGAGTAATATAAACCCCGTTTAATGTTTTCATATTAAACGAGGGAATTTATCCGCTTATAAAATTGGTTCGCGGACCGAAACGGATGTCACAAATCTTCTAGTTTATTTAATCGAGCCCCATCATCAAGCAATGTGTCCATTCTTCGGGATAGATACATGGTTTGTGATGCGGTGCTCGTTTATATAAACTATTCGGGATGTGAGATCGGTTTGATTTCATATCTTAAAATTTTCAAATTTAAAATTATTTTCAAAATCAAATATTACTTTTCAAATTATTTATTTAAATTAAATTAAAATTCGCCGACAATTTCTGTAGGCGACCCCCTTTTCCAAATAAAACACCAAAACCTAAAAATATGCCGACAGTCCCGTTCACTCATCCTACGCGATCTGCACCGTCCATTCAATACACGCTCGATCCAATGGCGGCCGATCATCGTCTCTGCCTGGTGTGTCCCGAGAGCCGTCCACACTCAAACCCTAAGATATCTCTCATTTCTTAACGAATTTAAATGTTCTTATGCTCTGTGGATTCGTCTTGAGGAGACGAACACATCCATACGATTTACATGCTATGAAATTGATTCAAATGAAATGAAGAATTCACAGAAGCTCGGGAGGGAGAAGTGATCCATACCTTGGCTCTGAGAAGTGAAGCTTCAATCAGAGAGTTGTGGAACCTTCGATTGCACCCAAGGAAGCTCCGGATGAAGTCTCCGGCTCCGGGAATCGCCAGGTACAAAAGTGACCAAGGCCGATTTCAAACCTTGGACTTTGAAAGCAATGGCTGGCCTGGTGAGGGGGCTTTTGTTGGGGAACTTCTTCTCTACCTCTGGTGAAGGTGTGGGAGAAGTTAATTCGGATTTGGTGGAGTTTCAAGGGATGTACTGTTCGGAGTGAGAATCGAGCTCCAAAATCGAGCTCAATCAGTGGAGATTAGGGCGGGAAGACAGGTGGGGATGAGTTGTTCGAGCTAGGGAAGCTGCGCGAGGAGTTTGGTGAAGTTCGTGAAGGTTGATTTCAGCCAACCTTTCGGCCAAGAGGAATGGCTGATTTAAATAGCCATGGTTAGGGGCTTCCCAGGGGCAATTGAGGGCTGGGATTTGCTGCTCTGGTGAGGAGAAGAAGAGTTATGGTGGTCATTTGGGTTGGGACAGCTCAGCCAATTCAATTTGAATTTTTGAATCAAATTAAGCCTCTCGGCCTGGTGGTTTCCGGCGACTGGGGTGGTGGTCTAGCCAAGGTCAGGTCACCCTCAGGGTCAGGGAGGTCAGGGCTTGATGTTTGTGAACTCAATTGGCTGATGCCATGTGTAAAGGGATTGATTTAAAAAGGAATGGGGAAGGTTGCATTTTGGGCTCAATTTGGTCAAGTCATGGTTTAGGCTAGGTGCACCTCCTCAAGGCTTGACTTTGGGCTGAGGGAGAATCATTTGGGTCAGCTAGGAAGGGGTAGTGAAGTCCCCATCCAAGGTGATGTGGCTAAGCTTGGTTTAAAGTGTGACATGAATGGGGTTAAAAAGCTTAATGAGGGATTAAGAAAGAGGCCCCCTCCATTTGCCATAAATGACATGGTGAGTTGTAAAGTGACTCCCATGGCTTGCATATGGCTTATGCATGGCTTCATGGCTTCATTTGGCTTGGGAAAAAGTTTGGTCAATTTCATGGAAGAGGGTTATTTGGAATTTTGAAAAATTTGGATTTTTGATGGGATTTGTCATGATGTTATTTTGGTTTAATAAAAATGATGGGTTTTGTACTTAGGGGATGATTTTAATTAAGTGGGCATGATGAGACAATATCACATGGGCTTTGGAATAAGTCTTGGGCCTTTGAAATAGTTTTGGAATGGGCTTTTAAAATGGTTTAAGGAGGTGGGCTTTTAGGTTTTGAAATAAATTGATGGATGAAAATTGGTGAGGGGTTGTGTCAAAAAATTGTTGTGATTGGTTTAGGAATGTGTCATGAGAATTTTAGAAGAGATTTGATGCCATTTGGAGTTGAAATGGGTTCAATTTGGGCTTTTTTAGTAATGAGGTCAAAATGGGCCAAATTAGGCTAACTTGGGCTAAGGTGGGTTAATGTTGGGTTTGTGTAAAATTAATGATGAAAAATGTTTATGGGGGTGTGACGAAGAGTTTTCAACTTTGGTTGGGCTTTGATTTTGGGGTTTGGGCCTATTTGGGTTCATGATTGGTTTAGGCCCAAATTGGGGATTTTTGGTTTGGGTTAGGCTTGGGTGGAGTTTGGGTTCAAATTTTGGGCAAATCATGTTAGTGTTTTGTTTGTGGGGATGTTAGGAAGGTTTAGGAAAAGATTTGGGGTTAATTGGAGTTAAGTTGGGTTGGTTTGGGCTAAATTTAGGTCATGGGCCAACATTGAGCTTTAAGCTTCAAATTGAAATTGGATCCACATGTTGATGAAATTGGGTTTGGTTTTGGTCTAAATTGGTATTGGGGATATTGAATGGAAGTCTAGGATTGATTTTGATCAAAATTGAGGTCAATTGGGTTGGTTTGGTGGGACATTGGGTCCACTTAGGTTAAAAAAAGGTCAAATTGGGGGTTTTTGGTAAAAGTGGGCTAAATCGACAAAATTAGCTTATGGTGTAGTTGAACAAAATGAAATTGAGAATATTTGGGATTTTCTGGAATTTTCTGGGAATTTTCTGTATTTTGGGAAATTTTGGGTTAAAAGGGTATTTTGGGTATTTGGAGGGTATTGGGGGGTATTTTTGTAATTTTTGGTATATTTGGCCATGGATGATCAATTTGAGTGGGGGAAAATGTTTAGGATTGGTTTTGAGGAATTTTGGGTAATTTAGGCAATTTTGCAAATTTTGGGCGATTTCAAGGGCATTTGGTAGGCTTGGTGGGTTTAGGGTCCCGGGGGTAAAAAATTGAAATTTTGGAAAAGTGAAGATTGATCAAGTGTGAGTGAAATGAAATCATTTTGGTTGAGCCATGAAGCCATATTAAGCTCACAAAAGTCATGAGAGGGCTCATTTTAGGCACTTAATATGTTGTTCCTAACCTCTTAGCCGAGGGCCTAGGGGTCGAGGTCCATCCATATGAGTTATCTACATGAGTCAGGGAGTCAAATTGGTTAAAGGTAGTTTTAGGGTTTGGAATGTGTGTGTGGGAGTGTGGTTTGTGCAAGCTTACCCTCACCAGACCAGGCCACCCAGGGTAATCCTAAGGCCAAAGAGTCCTATAGGAAACTCATCCTTTAAACCTCCACATATTGGTCTTAACCCTCCAAGTGGCCTGGGGGTTTACAATCAAAATTATGGGGTTTGAAGGGAGTTAAGAAGTGTCTGAATTTCTAAGTGATGGGTCCCATTTCTAGTCCTCTAAGATAGTCAAGGAGCAGCCCTATGGCTGATCATAAGTACTAAGGAGAGAGAAGAGAAAAGACCTCATCAAAAATGAGGTCAACAGGTCCTAGGAAGCTTTTGGGAAGGTTAATTTGGGGTTTTGAACAATTTAATTTCAAACTCCAATGCTTTAGGGTTTTTGGATTGGCTCAATTGGAAGAGATGAGTGGATTAAAAGGGCTGGATTTAATGGGGATCAATCCCTTAGGGTATAGTGAGCAATTTCTGTCTTGGAAGGTTTAGGGTATATGGGCTCTTTGGTTGTCTATCTTTTCCTCAAAGGCTCTTGGGTAGGGCTTATTTATAGCCATGGAGAGGCTTGGGTGAATCTAAACCTGCTTGGGTTTACTTAGGGAAGTTGTTATCCAGGTGTCATGATGATCGAGGATAAGGTTTCGGTTCGAATTATCTTATATGGCTATCCCAAGGTGGCATTCATAATGGGTTCTCATTATGGTGAGGATTTGATCAAGTTCATGTCTTTCTTTTGATTGGGCATTCCATGAGTTGGTTTGGCCTTTTAGAATGAGCTGGATTCATCCTCTCCCATAAGTTTACAAGTCATACCATTACCTTGGCATGAGGTGACACATAAGCCTCCTTATTCACCCTTTTCATGGTTTGCTCGTAATGGTGTTTAACCATGGTAGAAGAAGTTGGTTTAAGTCATGTTTCTCTCCTATTGGTAAGTCCATGAAATGCTTAAGTGTCATATAAGTTGGGTGGCTTCCTCACTCCATGCAAATGGATGATTCATTCCATAAGTAGGGAGGAAGGTGACACACATTTTCCTTTACATAAATTTATGTATTTTGGTCATGATGGCTCTTAACCATGGGTTTACCTTGGTTAATTCTATTGATTGGCTGAAAGTGGAGGTGCTTGATTATTCATCAAATGTTTCTCTAAGAATTAATGAGGGAATGACACCTCATTATTCCTTTCATGATGATTCCATGATGGGGTTTTAACCACGGTTAAAATGAGATGTCATGAGTCATTCAATGTCTTAACCCATATGTAATGCGTCTCATGGGTCCTGTGTAATCCATATGATGTCATTTCTGATGTCATTATTGGGTTTTAAATTGAAAGTCATTTATTATGTCATATGTGATGTCAAATGTCCAAATTCATTTCATGGTTATTTAATCATAATTCCATTTTTAATTAATATGTGATTAATTAAAAATATTAGAATTTATAATATTGACCAATAAATTGATTTAAATCATTTTTTAAATTAATTATTTAATCAATTTTGTTAATTTTGGTTCAAAATTGGGTATTTTAACTAAATTTGATTAATGTTGACTAGGATTGACCATGGTTGACCTAGGTTGACCCAAGTTGACCCATTTTAGCCTAAGGATAACCAATTTGGCTTTTCCAACCTTATCATGGTTTGATTGGTCATGAGGTCCAAGGATTTTGAATTTTTGGGTTGATTTTGTCATGTTGACCAATTTTAGGGTTTAAATTGACCTAAATATCAATGTGGTGACCTTTGGGTTCTACATTGGTCATTTGAGTTGATTATGTCAATGTTTGGTCAATTGTAGTCAATGTAGTGGTCATGAGGTCATGGTTTAACCATTTTGACCAAATTTGACCATTTAAGTACCAGTTTGGTCAATATGGTGGTCATTGGGTCGATGAGTTGACCATTTTGACCTAAGTTAACCATTTGGGTCAAAAATTAATTAGATCGGGATTTTTCATTTGATCATTTTAGAATGTCATTAAGAATTGGATTAAAAAGGTTTTATAGGGTCTTACCCTAGACGTTAGGGTTTAATGTCCATTAGTGAGATTTAGGGAGTCAATATTGGCAGACTTCCTGTCTCAACATAGTTTAGAAATGATCCTCACAAAAGTGAGGTCAACACAGTATATACAGCTTTAGTTAGAATCTCGGGTTCAGTGGAAGTCTTAATTAACTATTTTCCTTTCCTTTTATTCTTAGTGTGCAACACTTACCATTGCTCATCAAATTCAACACCCATTTTGAGAAGAGCAGTTTCAGATAATGAGCCCTTAGGAATAGCTGGGCAACTCAGGGATTTATGGTGGCTTTGGGGGCAATGAGAGATCTGATTAAATTTAGTACCAACATTATTAGGAGAAGCCAAACCAGTGGAAAGAGGAAGAACCTCCAAATTAGTAGTAGGAACATTCTCCTTAATAGTCTGAGCTAGTTGAAGCAATCTCAGCTTCCTTACTTGATTTGGAATTATCAAAAACCCCTTGAGTTATAGCATTATCTTGTAAATCTCACTAAATCAAGGTGAAGTCTATTGCATTTATCTTGTAAATGTCCAAACATTCTGCAATGCTTACAACAGAAAGGTTGTTGCTCAATTTGAATAGGTTGTCGATAGCCGTTATTGGTAGTACCCAACCAAACTTCATCCAAGGCAGGGAGAGTAATGTCTCTTTCAACTAAAATTCTGGCATTAGCTAGTCTGGTAACATTATGTGAGGATATATCAAGCTTCAAAGGTCTACCAAGAATATTGCCAATAGAGTACAAGTCTTCCTGGTTGAAATAGGGTAGCTTAAGATTAGATAATTTATACTAAATGGGTATGATGGGAGGTTCTTTTGAAGGATCAAAATCCATGGTCCACTTCAGATTCTTCATGGGATTGCCATCTATAGTGATGACCCTTTTAGAAAAAATCTGGGCATAGTCGTCCTCTCTAGTTAGTTGAATCATGATGTGTCTGCCATTAAATAATTCCATCTTCCAGCTACCTACCAATTCGAAGTCATCCAAGTTCTTTCTAATAACATCCATCCTAGGGTGTCCAAACTGGAATTTCCCCACCAGATTAAATTGATAAGGTTCATACAGCTTAGCAATCTCAGCATCTGAGAAGAATAAAGCTGGTTTCCTAGCTTTATTAGAACCATTTCTAACAAATTCCCACTGAGCTTTTCCCACCAGGGCATCATGGATGATTTGCCAGAAGACAAGTTTATCGCCAAGGGTAGCACCACCTTTAGTTCGGCCTGCCACTTTAACATAGGATCCTCTCCCCACAAAGTTGGGGTCATTTCTTGTTAAATCAGTAGCCATTAGCACCAATGGAAGTAGTTCAGAACAACCAAATGGACAATAGAATAATAACCACACCTCAAGATTTGAAAATGAAGAGCCCAGGAAAGTCTCAAATCCAAAAAACTCAATAAAAAACATCAACTAACCACCATGAGAGTAAGCCAACCAGTCCACCACCAATCATTGCACCTCAAAATGAAAACCCAACAAGAAGAGATCATCTTATCGGAAACCACTAGCAGAGCCTTTCTCTCAGCCGCTAACATCTTTTTATATTATATTATATTATATTATATTTTATATATATATATATATATATATATATATATATATATTTCAAAAGAAGCCCTAGTGCTTATATTGATTAAAAAGCGGTTACAGAGGCTTGAGGAGATGGCCCATGGAGCCCTTCCCAGCGATACAATGTTATCAAAAAAGATCCAAAATACTCAAAAAAAAACTACAAAACAAAGTCAAGAGCGAGAACGTGATACTCTCGCTCTGTTTCTTGGAGATCCATGGAGTAATCTCTTTAATGCTACTCTGTTGCCCTGAGTCACCGAGGTGTCATCAAATAGGAGTGAAACCCCAGGCTTCTTCTTCCCTCGAGAATGATAAACATGTCAGTCATCTCCATCATCTTCTTCTTCTGCTTCTTCTTCTTCTACTTCTTCTTCTTGCTCTTCCGTAGAGTCCTGCTGATATTTGTCGGTGGGTTCGACAATTGGTAGGGAAATTCTTCTTTTCCTACTGAAAGTTTGGATGTATCTGTTGGAGCGGACGGCTAAAGTAGCCCCCTGGACGGCTTGCGGCACAGGAAGAATTGCCTCACTTCCAGATTGTACAGTAACCACTGTAGTCTCCGGAGTGGCAATATGAATCGGCTGAGATTGAATAAAACTTTTAATATTCATGCATATAATTATATATACATACAATACAGTTTTAAACATATATGTATAAGTTTTAAAAAATAATTTTAGCATACATGCACATTTAATATACAACCAAACATACACATAGAACAAATACATTTAATTACTGCATTTCTTCCCTTGTTATTTTAATAATTTAAAATTTTAATTAGGTTAAATTAAATTAATGAATTATTGAAACATCACTTAATGTTTGATTAAAGTTATCCAATTTTTATTAATGATTTTATTATTAGAGTTCAACCAAATTATTTAATAAATTATCAATAACTTAATTAAATTATTAATTATTAAATTATTATTAAATTATTTAATTAATTAAAAATAAGTTTTTACTAATCAAATTAAGATTATTAAAAGTTCAATTAATGTATTAACTACCAATTAATTAAATTATTAATTGATTAATTTGTTAATTAAAATGTTAATTAATTGGTTACTTGAATTGTTAATCAAATAATTATAACTATAGTAAGGTTTTTTAAAGAATTAAGTAGATGTTGAATAGTTTAATCAGATTATTAATAAAAGTTTAAATGTTAAGATCTTTGTCAAGTGTTTAATCTGATTGGAAGGGTGATTAGACATTGTAATTTTCAGTTAAGCGTGTTTAGAGGTTAATTAGAATTTCTTTGTGTAGACTAATTAAGGTGATTATCTAAGTAATTAATTTATACTAATTTCATTTAACAAAATTTGGAAATAATTAATGATATTTCAATGTAGTTTATTGTTTGGTTAAAGTGATTATCATACAATTATTTCATAAGAGTTTTGGCCAAGGCTAAATAATGCATTAAAAATTACAGTCTCAAGGAATAATTGAAATAAAGCTTTTGGTTTTGATGTAACAAGGGAAGGAACTTATTAATTTTCATGTTTTAAAAATCAAATAATGAAAATTTTTATAGAACATTCACTTAATGTACAAGATTTGAATATGCGATTCGTACACATGAGGTAACTTGAAAAATTAAGCCAAGGAATATACATATAGCTTTTGGTTTTAAATAAACATGCATGAAACATGAAAATTTGACATGATAACATCACACAAAAATTACTCATTACATTTAATATACCTATGATTCTATACAAGAATCAGTTTAGTTTAGGGTAAATTAACATGTGAGCATTGTAATTTTTATATAAGAACATTTAATTAAGGCATGATAACACAATTAAGCAAAAATCTTATGAAATATGCTTGAAATATTTTGTTTTTGACATAATAAAGATATAAACTTGCAATTTGTTTGTAATTAATATCAAATACAATCATTAAAACATGATAGGATTTATTAATAGCAAAAGCCCTATGGAATACCATTTTTATGCAAGATCATTTCGGCTTGATTGTTAAAAGCATGGAAAAATGTTTACTTGTTGAAATAATATTATTTACACATAAACAAGAGTGATGAAATTGAATGCTCAATGGTTTTATACATTTAAAGTTTCGGTTTTGACAACATCATGAAGGAAATTCATAGGATTTTGCATGAACACATGCAGAAACATTATCTAAAGCTCTTAGAATGAGAACTGTTAAAAGCCCTATGATTTGAGAAGAAAATTTGAAAAATTAGGGGATTAATGGTTTATCTTTCCTTTAAATTTAATTTCTTGAATTTCTCATGTCAATTGCTCCTTGATATCCCTTTCGGTGTTCACGGTTTGCCCTTAAAAATGCCTTCGTGTTCTTAGTTTTTCTTGGACTGAGAAGGGATTAAAAGGGAATTTTGGTTTTTTCATGGGGGATGGGCTTAAAATTTTTTGAAAAACTAATGGGGGCTCTCTTCTCGCTCGAGTGAAGTCCAATGGAGTATGATATGTGGGGAAAAAGATTGATCTAAAAATGAGGTGAAAAATGGCCTATAAAAAGGAAGCATAAAATTAAGTTAAGTGCTACTAACATGGGAATGCTCAGATGGATGAGTGGCTTTACACATAGTGACACAATGCAAAACGAATGTAGCTGTGAAAGGGTTGGAGTAGCACCAATGGACAAGATTAGAAAGAGTCACTTAGAATGGTTTGGCTAGGTTAATTGTCGACCATCAGATGATCCTGTCAAGAGAGTAGATGTTCTAAATTTGACTTATGTTAGGAAAGGTAAAGGTAGATCTAAAATGACGGGCATGTTGTATAAAAGATTATCTTAATTTTTAAGAACTAAATGAAGGTGTGACACTTAATAAGACATAATGAAGAAAAAAGTTTCATGTATTCGACCCTACATAGTAAGACAATGGCTTGTTGTTGTATCAACCTAAAATCACTCTTAAGGGTAAAGCTTGATTTTAGCAATTGGTTTAGTTTAACTATTTAGAATGTTGGTATTCTGTATTTGGGCTTAGGTCATGTGTACCAATATATTTTGACTAAACTGACAAACATAGCAGCGGTCAAAATGGATTGTAGCGAACAAAATTTATATTTTTAATACCCTTCGCTATAATCACTTGCAAGAGTGTAACTAGATTTGGACGATTGGTTAATTTAGACCACAAAAGAAGGGGATGATCCATTTATTGGTAAATTTTGACTTGTTTAACCAAATATGTTTAAAAACATGGTCAAATAGGTTTGTTCCAATTGGCGCATGCTACACTCATTCTAAGAAAACTCCATGTCCAATTGATTGGATTAATTACCAATTTGGCTTACCAATTTGGCTTATTTAATCCTCTCAAGGCCATATAATTAAATTTGATTGAATTTGGTCAATTAGAACTAGTTAACCTAATCAACAGATAATTAATCAATGAATTATTTACAATTGATCACTCAAATCTTTTTATAATCTAGTTGATCAAAATAACCTATTTGATTTCCGAAATCTATCCGAGTCAAATTGAAATGGAAGGGGAATCAATCCAGTTTGATTTTGCGATTATCATATATTAGTACAATTAATGTCAATGCACATTTAGTCAAATGAGTGCAATGTATTTCAATTTTAATGGAGATTATGAGATGCAAGCTATTTAATACTTAATTTATATGACTAAAATTATTTCACAAGTAATTACATTTGATCTTATATACTTCTAAGAAGAGTATTTATTTACCTTATAAGAAAGTAGAACTGAAATGATTGAATATCCATATGATTTTTTTTTCAATTTATTTAATTTTGTAAATAAATTGAATTAATTATTTCTACTCATATGTATTATATTATTGCCGTTGGACAAAACTCCACTTATTATAGTCGCATAATTAAACATTATTGTGTTATAGCTATTAGATTGAACTCTATTAAGTTATGGATATTAGATTGCAATCTACTATAATATAATTACTAGATTGCACTATATTTTTTAATAGCTATTTTTTCCCTCTGTATTACTTCATAATGTGCTATGTTATTGCTAATATAATTGCACTTTACAATATCAATCTTATAGTATGTTATAATAAAGCTTTTTAATTGCATTTTGTTATAAGGTAAATTATGTTCAAGACTAATATGAACCATATTTGAGCATTCTTAGCATAAGTTTTGAACCTAATGTGAATTTGTCGGACTTATATTCAAATAGTTCTAGGAACTTATTCAAATATTAAATAAGTCAATTTTAATCATTTTGGTTTTAAAAAAGTATGGGTCATCTAGCCTATGATAAAGTTTTATCATACTTCACCTAAATTAATAAAATCATTTGAAGCAATACTAAACTATTATAGCCAAGTCAACTTGTAATTGAATTTTAATAACCCACTAATGACAATTTTTACCGCTTATAATTATAGGTCGGTGTAGCTACTGTGGCGGACAAAATTAGAGAGAGTAGTCTTAGATGGTTTGGTCACATTCAACGTCGACCATCTGACCAACCGATTAGGAGAGTAGATGTTTTAGAGTCAGCTTATATTAAAAAAGGCAGAGGTAAACCGAGGAATACTTGGGCTAATTGTATAAAAAATGATCTTAATATATTAGAACTAACTGAGAATATGACTCTAAATAGAACACAACGGAGAAAAAGGATTCATGTAGCCGACCCCACGTAGTGGGATTAAGGCCTTGTTGTTGTTGTTGTTGTTTTTATAATTATAGGTCGGGGTGGACTTGGATTGGCCTAACCATTGGTTGGGCATTTCTTTCTTGCACCGACAAACCCTATGCTCGAAGCTCACTGACCTAAAAAAAATTACATTAAGGGGCTATTTTGTTTGTTAAAAAAGTAATGTAGTGTAGAATGAATGTAATACAAATATAATGTATTGTATTTAAAATATTATAGAGTTTTCTGGTTCACTGTATAATAAATTTATTACTTATATTTTTGTTTCGAAATAGATTTAAAACAATATATTTTATAATATATATGTCATTATTGACGTGTGGTGGGGGCATTTGTTAGCGGCGATTGACAATTGATGCCAGCGACCGGCCGTGGTGATTTGCAGTGGCTGTGGTGGAGGGCGGTGTCGCCTGTGACAAGCAGTGGCGGTCGGTGGCATTGGCGGCGTGGGCATTAGCTATCGGTTAGCAACATCAGAAGGCAGCAACGACAAGCGTTAGAGGCAACTGATAGCAGCGACGAGATTTAGGTAGGGGTTGTGGCAGGTGCCAAAGACGATAGTTGGAGGCGAGCTGGGGGAATAGTGGGGGACGGTGGTGATGGTGGTTTATAGGCGACGACGATGCACGGGCAACATCAGGGGGCGGGCCGATGGGCATTTGGAGGCGGACGGCTGGCGGCGGGCGGCTATCTAGCAATATTTTACATTAATGAACGGTATAAATCTCAAATTTAATCAAATTAGCCGAATTTTACATAATGTCGAAATGAATTAAGATATAAACTTAAAACAGATTGATACTAAGATTGCATTTATAATTCTTCATATAAATGACTTAATTTTTAAAATTCATGTAAAAAACTTATAATAGAGTTTAAATTCTCCAAATCAAACAGCCCTTCAAAATAAAATGACCTCCTTTAGCAGAAAGGAGGATACAGAACCGAAAAAAATTACAGCACTTCACAAATTCTTTTAAACCAAACGCCCCTAGAGGTAACAGAATCGAAATAGTCGACTGTATACAAGTGTAGCGCATGCCCTTTCTGTCTCACCCTCTCGCCCTCTCTCCCACTCTCGGTGGCGTCTCTCTGATTTGCGCTACCTTTTCTCGTATTTATTCTATAGCTCCTTATCTGTGGCTCTTCCATGGCTCCGCGCGCTGCATCTGATAGCCGCCGCCGTCTCCACCTCATTTAGCGTGTCCTTTGCCCTTTTCATCTGTAAAACCATTTGTCAATTATTTTCCTCTTATAGGCTCGTAAGGAAATGAAGGTGAGTTCGGCCGGTCTGGTTATAGGTCATTAATTGCAGATCTAATAGAAAATCGGTGCACACGAGGGTGCATCTTTCCAGCGGGTTTCCTTCTTGGATCTGATATGGAGGAGAGTTTCAATTGGGGTGCCTGCCGCGCCATACTCGCCATTCTCCAGTGGTGGGGATTCAACGTCACTGTGATCATTATGAACAAGTGGATCTTCCAGGTGCTTCTCATGAGCTGTTTCTTGCAGCAGATTTTAATCAATTATACTTATTCTTTGCTAATCCGCATACCAAATCTCTGCTTTTAGGGTTTTTTATTTCTGTCGGATCTCATACTTGATCGGTGACTTTTTTTATCGAGAAACAACGCCTTTTCCCGTTTGATTTCGTCATATTCTTTTACCGTTGTTGTTGGATGTATGCACTGAAAAGGGTGTCTGTTGTTTCTGCTGCTATGTGAATTACTTATTTCAGAGTTAGCTGGTTTGTTTTTTAACTGAAAATAGGCTAATATGTGCCTCGGAGAGTGGAGAAAAAGGGGAACATTTGTAGGTGAGGCTGGAGATTGTCTGTAGTTCTCAGGAAGGTCATATGCGGCATCAGGACACTTGTTTCAAAGCTTAACCATAGTTACATGATTGATTTAGAGGTTGGTGGTTTGATATCAGATAAGATGAGGATAATTTTGAATGCACAGAGTAATGTGAAAAAGCTGAATTTTTCTTAAAAGGTATTAAAACAAAATTCTGAAATGCAAGTTAAATTTTGATGTTATATGTTGGGTCAGTTTTACGTTCTATTTTAACTGTAAATTCGCTGCTTCTTTGTATTTTAATTTAATTTTTTGTGGCTGTTCCATCATAACTTAGCTTGTTTCCATCTGTTGTATCTCTTGGTGTAGGAGTTTGAGAAGTATTCTAGAAACGATTGTTTAAGTGAGTGGTTTGCATGAAAATATATCTACTTTGTGATTTATATAATGACTTTAGGAGGGATTAGGTTCGTATGTTACATTTTTGAAGAGTTGATTCTATGTGCATGAAAATTATTGAAAGTGCTATTCATAGTCATCATTTCTGTTCTATTGAGTCTCTTGCTCATTAAATGTAACTATTCAGATTTAGCTGGTTCTTTTTTTTTTAAAACTAAAAAGAGGCTAATATATGGCTCGGAGAGTGGAGAAAAAGAGGAACATATTCAATCTTAGTTATACTCAAACGAAGACCTTTAGACTCCAATGTACACCTCCATAAATCAAGTTTTTCCTTAGTTTTTTCTCGTCTTATCTACGAGAAGGATATCATCAGCGAAAAGCATACACCAAGGTGTACATCCTCCTATAATGTCCAGTAAGAGCATCCATAACTAAAGCAAAAAGATATGGGCTTAAAGCTGATCCCTGATGTACTCCAACTAAAATAGGAAAATATTTGGTCAAACGTCCTTCTGTTCAAGCATAAGTAACAACTCTAGTATAAATATCTTTAATGACTTCAATATAAGTCATATCAACGCCTTTCTTCTTTAAAACCGTGCAAAGGATATCTTTAGGAACCTTATCGTAAGATTTTTCTAAATCATTAAAAATCATATGTATATCTTCCTTATTCTCTCTGAACTTCTCTATCAAACCTCTCAATAAATGTATAGCTTCCATATTAGACCTGCCCGACATAAATCTAAATTGATTATGAGAAATCTTTGTATACGTCTTAACCTATGTTCAATTACCCTCTCCCGTAATTTTAAAGTATGACACATCAACTTAATTCATCTATAATTTACACACTCTTGTGCATCCCCTTTATTCTTAAAAATGGGAACCACAATAATCTTCCTCCACTCCTTAGGCATCTTTTTAGTTTTTAAAATAATATTAAAGAGTTTAGTAAGCTAAGAAATTCCCAAACCTTCTATACATTTCCACACTTCAATTGAGATATCATTAGGTCCTACCGATTTTCCACCCTTTGTTTTCTTTAAAGTCTCCTCAATTTTTTTTTACGAATGCGGCGGTATAAATGAAACATTTTATTATTATTAACGCTATTAAGGTCATTGAGGTCGATCGTATTTTCAGAAACTTTATTAAAAAGTTTATCAAATAACTCACCCACCTATGTTGAATATTTTTTTTCTAAAAAAAGTAATTTTTGGTTTTCATCTTTAATACACTTCACTTGAGATAAATCTTTACTTTTATTTTCTTTGTTTGGCTATTTTATACATATATTTTTCACCCTCTTAGTATTTAATATATTATAAAGATCACTAAAATCAGAATTTTTAGCATCACTGATCATTCTCTTAGAGTTCCTACAGGGCATTTTATATTTTTCCCAATTCTCTAGGTTTTTACATTTAAATTAATTTTTATAACATAATGTCTTATATTTTATCTTTTCTTGCACATTATTATTCAACCACCAATTATTTTTATTTATAATAATTTTTTCCTTTTGATTATCCAAGTACATCTTTTGTCGTTTGTTTAATAGTGTTTGTTACTTTATTCCACTTAGAATTTGTTTCTTTACGAACATCCCAAATCTTGAAATTTTGAAGTTTACTCATTATAAGAAAATAATCAATTTATATTTTATTAAAACCACTCTTATAAGTAATAATATGCTTATCCCTTTTCTTGAATAAAGTATAAGCAATAATATAATCATATACTAAAGCAAAATTTAAAGCTACTTACCTTCTTCATTAATCACTCCAAAACCGGAGCCATCATGAATATTTCTAAAATCTTCTACCACTCTACCGACATGCTCATTTAAATCTCTTCTAATAAAAATTATTTCTTTAAGAGGTATCATTTGTATTAAGTCTTTTAGTCATTCTAGAATTTTTCTTTAGAACCTATATCTAAACCTACTTGAGGAGCATAAGCACTTATAATATTAAAAATCTTAATATCAACAATAATCTTAAGGGTTATAATTCTATCTCTAACTCTATTAATTTTTACAATATTATCTTTCAAACTCTTATCTATAATTACACGTACACCATTTCTTGTGCGACTCTTACCTGAATACCGAAGTTTTAAACCTAAGTTATCAATCTCTTTAGCCTTTTCTCCAACCCATTTAGTTTCTTGAACACATAAGATATTTATCTTTCTAATAATCATAATATCAACTAATTTCATTACTTTTCTAGTGAGAGTCCATATATTCTAAGATCCTATCCTAATATTAGTTTCATAACTAACTTCTTTACTCGCTCCGTCCGTAATGTGGTAAATATTGTTTATTTTGACACTACACGCGGGTGCCGATGTAGCCCGTGTAGTGGCCCTGCACACTTTGCACTTTATTCAGACCAAACAACCAGTCGCTTTCAGGGGACACCTTAACACTTACACAATGATCAAAAGGATTCATGTCATGATTTTTTTGACAAGTTTTACGCTAACTGTCGACCACCTAACGTTTACATCCGAGCTTGGGAGATAAAATGCTAAATGAGACCTGCAATGCTCTATGGCGCTAAATGTTGCCTTTAAAAGAGAAGCATAAAACTAAGTTAAGAGTTGCCGAGATGAGAATGCTTAGGTGGATGAGTGGCTTTACACTTAGAGATAAAATGTGAAATGAATATAATATGGTACATGTAGCTCCATTGACAGACAAAATTAGAGAGATTCGCCTTAGATGGTTTGGTCACATTAAACGTCGACCATCCGATTATCCACTTAGGAGAGTAAATATTTTAGATTCGACCTATGTTAGGAAAGAAAGAGGTAGACCTTGAAAGTCTTGGGCATTTTTTTTTATAGAAAATGATCTTAATTTATTAGAATTAAATGAAAATATAATATTCAATAGGACGGAATGGAGAAAAAGAACTCATGTAGCCGACCCCACTTAGTGGGATAAAGGCTTGTTGTTGTTGTTGTAATGTAACTATTCTTGAATTAAATTTGCTGTTTAAAGTGGTTAGCATATTAATACAATAGTTGAAAATTGAAAATCGAAGTTATTTGCACACACTTCGAAACTGGAATGACAATATCTATAATTAGGTAGATACTTGTATCGTAAATTCCAGTCATTCCATAGTCACTTGAATTTCAATTGAGTTGAAATTGATTTTATGATTATTCAAATATGAATAGCTTTAAACTAATTTGATTCGACTATGAATCAATTCGATAAACTACACTTATACATGTATTTGTATCACACACTCTCTTTCACAAAAGAACGCCATTGCTTAAAGGAAATTGACAATTTCTTTACTTAATAGTCACTAATGGAAGGGTCCATTTTTGTTGCATTTATCATTTTTGTGACAACCAAAATAGATCGTCACCTTCCACAAATCTTACCTTGTTAAAACAATGCCTTTGAAATAATGATTTTCTTTGCTTTGTATCAAAATGCACTTTATACCATGTGACCTTTATTAAACTATAGTTCTTACTAAATATATGAATTAAATAATCTATTATGGACTAGTAAAGCTTCTGTCATTTCTAGTATAATTAGATTGTTGTGGCTTGGCTAAAAGTTAAGGGAAAAAGCAAGCTTGTCGACACAAGTTTTTTAAGTTACACTGCATTAGTACACCAAATTATTTTGCTTATATGATTCTAGGCTAAATGAAACATCTATCCTAGTTCCTAGTCATCTTAAAACCAAATTTTCTCTACCCCAACAACTGTTTTAGCAATTTAAGTTTGGAAGAAAAAATGTTTACTTGCAAATCTGGAAGTGAAACAAGTACATCAATTAATTCTAGTAGTCATTTTAGAATCTGACTAGTTTTATGGATCTCAAAATATAAAATATGTCACTAATCTTTTTTCATTATCCCCATTTTCTGATTGAAGGTTGTTATGACACCCAAGCATGGGCTTTGGGGGGTGAATTGACTGTGCATAAAACTATCTTAAATTTAAAAATTTATTAATTTAGGTTTTAAAGTAAAATTTACACTATGAATGAGTTGTAATGGTAAAAAAAATTAATACGCGCAAGTGCACGATAAAAAGTAAGAGATAAGAGATCAAGATTTTTATATGATTTGATCAATCATCTGACCTATATTCATACTTAGCCAACTCCTGGCTAAGATTCTATATAAACTTACTTTTCCTGAGTGACAAAAAAACTCTTGCAAATTTTACTCTTCGCGAGTGAGCACAAAACCTTCACAACATCACTCTTCACAGATGAGCACAAAACTCTCACAAATAAGGTTCAATAAAAAGAGAAAAGAGTAAGGGATTCTCTCGCAAAAGGATCACAATATTTTGCTCACACAATCTCTAATCAAAGAATAAATTAACAAAGACAAATCTTGCTCATAATATTTGTTTTCCTTTTGTTTTTTAATAATTAGAATGAAGGATGATGACTTTTGGAATCTTTAAGCAAAATCATTTTTAAACATAATGCATAAATATGAATAAA
This sequence comes from Papilionanthe hookeriana x Papilionanthe teres, assembly GCA_022702705.1. Classification (NCBI taxonomy): domain Eukaryota; kingdom Viridiplantae; phylum Streptophyta; class Magnoliopsida; order Asparagales; family Orchidaceae; genus Papilionanthe; species Papilionanthe hookeriana x Papilionanthe teres. The sequence goes on from CM040426.1 coordinate 115,721,005, forward strand.
CAAATGATGATTAAATAAAAAAATAAATGTTAGATTTTTACCACTACGATGAGAATTTTTTTTTTATAGAACAATCTTATTTGAAGGAATGAACTCATGCTCCCAAGATTTGAGTAAACATTATACTTTTAATCTTCAACCAAAATCAGGAGAGTGTTTCAAGTGATGGAAAGACTAGCCTTAAAGCCTTAGAGAATTTGATTGCCTTTCTTTGCTTGGGCTAAGGTAAAAGTTAAGCTATGAAATTCCTTGTGTTTCTCCTCAAGAAAATCAGCTTGCAAGTGTAAGAGAGACGATGAAGAAAATTCGTCCAAATGAGCTGATGTAAACTTGAAATTTTGGCCAAGACACAATTACAAACGATTATTTGGTTCGGTAAAATTATTCATGAATAAAGCTTTTTGAGAGAAATTTATTTACGAAGTTTTTCAAGATTGGATCCTATTATTTATTTGAAAATAAAATATCCTGAGATTTGTTTAAGTGGTCGGCCCTAGCTTTTCCAATTTGATCATGGTTTTGTGAAAAAAATAATGAATACTTAATTTAATTCGAATTTGAATAATTTAAGGAATTTTCTTTTATAAAATTACTGGAATTTTAAATTTAGGAGGAAAATAAAGATAAAATTAATTTGAATATAAGAGTTATTAATTTAATCAATTAACTTAATTAGTTAAAAAAAGGAAGAATAGCCCGTTCCATAGTTGGTTTAATCGAATTCAATTATTTAAAGTAACTAAATTAAAATAGGAGAGTGGGAAGAATGATAAAAAATTTTCCTTGTAGAATTGATTTAAGTTAATTCAATTAATTAGAGGAAAGAGGGAATATTAGGAAACAAAATAATTTTTAAGGATATGAATCATTTTTAATTTTGAAATTTAATATATATATGCAAATTGGAAGACTTTTCAAAAATGGGTTTAAGTAATTTTGGTAGGTTGTTATGACATTTAGTTCAGAATTTGAATTTGATATATAATTTGAAAAACCTCATGACATTAAAATAATTACATTAATTAAACAAAATCAAGGCAAAAATGTTCATTAAAGTTTTGGCAATATAAAAATTTTTATAATAAAATTATTCTTGAATTATTTAGGAGAGATAATTAATTATTCTAAACTAATTCAGGAGATAGAATATTCCAATTTCAATTATTGTAATAGAATAATTCTCATATATTGATAATTTGAAAATTATATAATTGATCAATAAATGTAATACATCATAAAAGATGCAAGTAAATAACTAATTATCTAAATTTAATTTTTATGGAATAATTTAATGAAATGAAAATAGCTTTTAGTATTAAAAATGTTAAATCAAATATGAAGAGAGTCTGAAATGATTTTAATAATAATTTTGATTTATTCTGAGCATTTTTATTTTGTTAATTCATGTAAGACTGAAACAATTGACACAAAATCAACCCAAACTCAATCCAAGTGCTAATCTAAACCAATGTTGGTTGTTGAATTTAATTTGGTGATTTTTTTCTGAAATATGTGTAATATAAATATTAATATCATCCATGCATACATTTGTTATTTTCAAAATCTAACATGATACAATATATTACCCATAGACTAATAATCTCCAATTTTTTTGACAATGACATAAATATTGTTGGTTTTATGGATGAAGGCGTAAAATGACTTTTTTATCATGCTTTTTACATGGTCATACCATAAATAAGTCCAAGTAAAAGCTAAAAAATTATATGCATGTAGAACGTGATAGTAAGTTCTCCCTCACTTAGTGGGATAAGGCTTGTTATTCTTGTTATAGAACATGGTGGTAAGTACTCCCTCTAAATATGTGTTTTTGGAACATGATACTAAGTTTCCCTTAAATAGGTGCTTGTAAAAATATAAAGATCAACATCTTTTTCCAATTTCATTTTCCTCCTCCTATTGGCAATATAAAAGTTGTGAAAGTAAAAATAAATTTTGTCATGCATTTCTTAGGGTACTTACATAGTTAAGTCAATTATTTTAGGTATATTTTTAAGAGAACAAAATCTTTCATGACTAGGTGGTTTGTAAATATATCCACTAATTGATTGTCAACTTCAATTGTGACAGATTATTTCTAATGAAGTGATGATGAATATTAAGGTATTCTATTGTTGAGTGTTATATTGGATTCTTAATAATATAAATAATACTAGTATTGTCTCACAATATTGGTTGGTGTCCAATTGCAGTCCAAAATCAGAAAGTTGTTGCTTCAACCATATGACTTGGGCAACATAACTTCCTACAATAATGTACTCTTGCCTCTGTGGTAAATAGTGCTATTAAATTTTACTTTTTACTAGACAGAAACATTAAAAAATGTCATAAAAATTCACAAGTTATAAAAGTTTCTTTTCTTTCTACAATATAACTAGGAAAATCAAAATCTCGAGTACCCAACTAAATTAAAAGATGCACTATTTTTAGGATGCCAAATTTTTAATATATGTATTCTATAAGATACATAAAGATCATTTTTACTTCAACCAGGTGCGACTCTTTAGGTTTAGTTTGAAAGCGTGCATATAAACATACATTAAATATAATTTCTGATCGATTTAGTAGTTAATTATAGTTATGAACTAATCACACCTCTATATTTTTAAAGTCTACGAATTTTACGTTTGAGTCCTTATCCAATTGACTTATAGGGCATGTGGGGATGTTTGCATTCTTATATCATTTCAAGTCAATCTTCTTAGTCAATTTTTAAGTATACTTGGTTTGACTTAAGAATTTTCTTCTTTTTTATTTCACATCAAAGCCTAAAAGATATGTCAATTCCTCTATAAAAATCTCAAACTTCTAATTGTCCAGATTTCTACTATGATCACCATGGATTGTTGTAATATTACAATCAATTTTATTTTGCACCCATATAGCAAACATTTTAAATTTAGTAAATGATTCTTTTTTATGATTGAATAATTTGATTCATGTAAATTGTTTGTAGTCATTTTCACCTATAAATCCATTTGATTTTTCTGCTAAACTACTGATGCTAAAAAGTCCAAAGGATCCATATGCAGAACTTTTAAGGGTCTAGAGGTGACTAGCTCCTTATTGGAGTGGAAAGATGATCTAACATGTTTTTTTAGATGACAAGCATCATATAGGTGATCATTGGAAAATTCTAGTTTAGATATTTCTCTAAAAAAATTTAATTGTATGATATTCCTATGATTGTTCGTACTAGCATGATATAGTCTTTTGTGCCTCAACGAAGACTCATCTAAAGTATTTTTAAGGCAACAAAAGCTTTTGGATCGTTCTACATTATCCAAATAAAGATATAGATGGTATTAATGCCAAAATTTTAAAATGAATTTTACCATTTAAATTCAATAAATATTTATCAAACAAAAATTTCAAACTTTTTGTCTCATAGTTGACTATTACTTAGCAGGTTATATTTTAATCCATCAACTAGCCTGAACTTTTCAATAACAAATGAATCTTTCTTGCCAATAATATTTGAGGCAATTATTTTCCGCATAGTATTGTCACCAAGCATCATTTCGTTGGCTATTTTAATTTGCGGTGCTAGGAATTTATTTTTGTCGCTAGCCATATGGTTAAATGACCTGTTATCTAAATATCACATGCTTTTATCGACCCTAATTTGAAGGCATTCCTGCACATAAAATTAGTTAGTAATTTTAGGAACCCGGACAATTCTGGGTCCCTTCCAAGTAATTGAAGCATATGTATTGTGATGGATTCAATATTTTTTGCTTTTCATTTTATCAAGTTCATGTGAAATGTATGTGGGCATAATGATGTAATGTGTCGACTACTTTTCAAGAATATGTAGTTCTAGGAAATGTATCCATAAGTTTTTTATATTTAAAGTTCTTTCTAAAAGAGAATGCTCTTATAGGTGTCACTCGAGGTGGTGCAAATTGTGGTGTAGGATTTGAGTCTACTTTTCTAAGTTCTAACATTTCTTTTTTAAGATCCTCTTTTGCACTTTTAGTTATTCCTACATCTTTTAACTTATGAGTTTGTACTTGAAGTCTTTCAAACATACTATCTAAATCATGATGTGCTTCTTCTACTTCGAATGCAACGAAGCAACAACAACAAACCTTTATCCCACTAAGTTGGGTCGGCTACATAAATCCTTTTTCTCAAGTGCGTACTATTGAGTGTCATATTTTCATTTAATTCTAATAAATTAAGATTTTTTTTATGCAATATGCACAAGTCTTTCTTGGTCTTCCTCTGCCATTCTTAACATAAGTCGAATCTAAAACATCTACTCTCCTAATAGAATCATCAGATTGTCGACGTTTGATGTGACCAAACCATATAAGACGACTCTCTCTAATTTTGTTCGCCACTGGAGCTACACCAACCCTATCACAGATATATTCATTTCAATTTTTTTCTTCGTGTAAAGTCACTCATCCACCTAAGCATTCTGATCTTAGCAACACTTAGTTTTATGCTTCTCTTTTAAAGGCCATCGTTCAGCGTCATAGAGCATTGCAGGTCTCACCACCATCTTATAAAATTTTCCTTTCAATTTAAGCTGTTTTTCTATCACATAATAGGCCCGAAGCATTCCTCAACTTCAACCAACCAACTTGAATTATACTAATAACATCCCCATCTATATCACCATCACTTTGAAGAATAGACCCGAGATATCTAAGGTGTTCACATCTTTTAATAATTTGATCACCCATAGTTACAACTCTGTCACTGGAGCTATTACTATTAAAATTACATTCAATGTATTCATTTTAACTCTACTCAAACGAAGGCCTTTAGACTTAATTGTAGACCTCCATAATTCAAGATTTTTCTGAGCTCTTTCTCTAATTTTATCCACGAGAAGGGTATCATCAGCGAAAAGCATACACCAAGGTACATCCTCCTGTAAATTTTTAGTAAGAGCATCTATAGCTAAAGCAAAATGATATGGGCTTAAAGCCGATCCTTGATGTAATCCAACTGAAATAGGAAAATATTTGGTAAAGTCTCATTCTGTTCGAACAATTAACAACTCTAGCATACATATCTTTAATGACTTGAATATAAGTCATATCAACACATTTCTTCTCTAGAACACTGCAATGGATATCTTTTAGAACCTTATCTTAAGCTTTTTTTAAATCAATAAAAATCATATATAGATCCTCCTTATTCTCTTTGAACTTCTCCTTTAAACCTCTCAATAAATCTATAACTTCCATAGTAGACCTGCCTGACATAAATCCAAATTGATTATGAGAAATCTCTGTAATACTTCTTAACCTATATTCAACTACCCTCCCATACTTTTAAAGTATGACACATCAACTTGATTCCTCTATCTTTGCATACTCTTGTGCATTCTCTTTATTCTTAAAAATGGGGACTAAAATTCTCCTCCGCCACTCATGCATCTTTTTAGTTTTTAAATTATTAAAGAGTTTAGTAGCCAAGAAACTCCAAAACCTCCTATATATTTCCACGCTTCAATTGAGATATCATCAGGTCCTGTAGACTTTCCACCTTTGGTACTTTCTAAGACCTCATAAACTCTTTTTTTACTAATGTGACAGTGAAAATAAAACATTTTATTATTATTAACAATATTAAGATGATTAAGGTCGATCGCATTTTCAAAAACTTCATTAAAAATTTTATCAAAATAACTCACCCACATATGCTGAATATCTTTTCTAAAAAAAACACATTTTGATTTTTATCATCTACTTCAGAACGCATGAGTTTTTTATTTGCAAGCTCTTCTTTCACTTTATTTGAATCATGTATTACAAGTGTGTGTGTTTTTTTTAATGATGCGAAGTCTCTTTTTAAGGGTATATATATATATTTTTTCTTGCAATTTTAAAGGATGAATGCACTTATTCAATAAAGGTAACATGTTCATCTTACCTAAAATTTCATACCTTTTTAGTCTCTGATTCATTTAATTTGTCATCTGCATTTGACCATTGATTTTAAACTTCCTTTTCTATTTTGGTCTCCAATGAGACTGAATTCGAGTTTGTCTAGAAGGCTTTTTGCACTCTTTTTTTATTTTCAATGAGGTCACTTTTCTCCTTTTTCTTTCCTTTAGAGTGAGAATTTTTAAAGTTTGGATGATCTGGCTTGTTGTGACTTGATTTTTTTAGACTCAAAATAGATAATGTTAGAAGGAAATTTAATATTATTTTACCTTTCATCCTATTAAAAAAAATATTTTAATTTTTTAGGGAATAAAATTGCACGGTCATGAAGGCGATGTCATTTTCCTCCCCATTATCCAATCCAATTTGCTTGATTTTTTCTGCTTTGAGTGCAATCATTTTCCTTTCTTATTTTTACTAAATTTATCTGTCTTTGTGAGATTTTCTATTCATAAATTATTAGAGATCCAAGTAGTAAATTTTTTTATCCCAAAATTGCAGTGACTTTGATATCCCAAGATTCAAACAAATAGCTAACAGTAGTAAAATCTTTACCAAGTGCATGCAAAGATGTAACAATTCTAGTAAATCGAGTGTAAATGTTAAAAATGCTTTAATTTGGTTGCATGCGGAAAAAATTACAGTCATAAAACATATAGTTTATGCATGATTGTTTGACCTCATTTATATCCTCGCAAGTGATACATAGTTGGTCTCAGTTGTCTTTTCCAGTTTTATAGCTTGAAATACACGCAATTGTCTGATTTCAAAGCACATAACAAGTAGTTTAAATATTTTTCTTTTAGCTGTGTTAGTTCTTTTTTCTCATTATTCCATTCATTAAATAGATATTGGCATACAAATCATATTTGTGTTTTACAGGCGGAGAATAGTCTACTTGAACAATATCCTATATTTTAAAATTAATAGATTGTGTGAAGATTAACAGGTGAATTTTCCAGAAATCAAATGAAATTTCATCAAACAGTGGTGATTCAGCAATAAAATACCATTCAAAAACATTATATTTTCTGAAATGCCGCATGGGTGGATCTACATGAAGTGTTCAAACCTAATAAATAAGATTTTTCTTTCCTACCAATTGAAGGTCGTTATGGCACCTAAATGGGGGATGAATTGGGTGTGTAAAAAATAAACTTAAATTTAAAATTTTATGGATTTTCTTTTCTTGAAAATTTATGTTGTGAATAAGTTTTAATGGTTAGCATAATAAATAAGCATAAGTGCAAAAAAAAAAAAAAAAAAAAAAAGAAAAAGAGACGGGAGGCATTAGATTTTTATTTTATTTGGCCTACATCTGTGATATACATCTACACCTTGCCAACTTTTCACTAGTATTTTCTAATAAATCTATACCCCGTGCAACTAACAATTTTCATGAGCGAGCACAAAATCTTCACAAATAATACTTTTCATCAGTGAGCACTATACACTACAATTTTATTTGTGGCATGCATCTACAATTTCCAATCATGCAAAAAAGTAGCAAAAACAAAGCACGCTCATAATTTTTTTTCATTTGTTTTTAGATATGTAGAATAAAAGATAACTTATGAAACTTCTATGCAAAACTAATTTCAAATATAATACATGAATTTGAAAAAACAAATGATAATTAAATAAATAATACGTTTATGATTCTTTCTATTTAGTGGAGAGAGTTCTATTTCTTTTAATTTTTTTGATATATATAACAATCTTATTTGAAGGAATGAACTCATGCTCCCAATGTTTGAGTAAACATACACCTTTCATCTTCCACAGAGGTAAGGAGAGTTTTTCAAGAGATTGGAACATTTGGCTTGAAGTCTTAGAGAATTTGATTGCCTATTTTTCTCGGGTTAAGGAAGAAGTTTAGTTATGAAATTTGCTTATGTTTCTCTTAAATAAGAATGAGTTTGCTAGTGTGAGAGAGAGGAGATGATGAAAATTCACCTAAGTGGGTGATGGAGAATTGAATTTGCCAAGTCACAATTACTAAGTGGTTTTTTTATTGCTAGTTATTCATGAGGAAAGGTTTTAGAGGGAAATTCATTTATTTAGTTATTCAAGTTTGGATCCTAATTTTTATTTAAAATATGATTAAACCTAAGATTTGGTTGAGGGTCTAAATTGATCATGATTTTATTTAGACAATATTGATTACTTAATTTAAATTTAATTTGAATAATTGGAGTAATTTCCTAAATAAAATCATAATTTGTAAATTGGAGTAAATTTAATTTGTAAATTTCCTAAGCAATTGAATTTTGAATTTAGGAGGGAAATAAAGATATAATTAATTTGAATTCAAGAGCCATTAAGTTAATCAACTAACTTAATTAGATTAATTTAATTAAAACAACTAAATTAATTAGGAGGGATGACCGGACACCTTCTATAAAGGGTTTAATTGAATTGAATTAATTATAGTAATTAAGTTGATTAAAATAGGAGAGATAGAGAGATGGTCAAACTCTTTTCATATGGATTTAATTGATTTGATTTAAATCAATTCAATGAATTGAATGAAGGATAGATTATTAGGAAAACAAAATGGTTTTTATGGATATGGATCATTTTAAAATTTGAAATTAAAAGTTGATATATATTTGAAAATAATTTGGAACTTTCAAAAATGGTTTAAATAACTTTGGTAGGTTATTATGACAAATATTTAAAAAATTGAATTTTTAATTTTGAGTTTTATACATAATTTAAAAATCTCCTAACATTAATTAAAATTAAGCTAAAAATATTCATGATAAAATTATTCTTGAACCATCCAGGAGAGAGAATATAGTTGTAGAATTTTTCGGAAGGGAGACTTTCAATTTCAATTATTCTAAAAGAATATTTTTTATGTATTGTTACTTTGACAATTAAATGATGAATAAATGAAAGTGATGTATAATTCATCACAATTTCAAGTAATTAATGAAACTTAACATTTATATGGATAATACTTGAAATAATACATATAAATAAGTAAATTTCTTATTGCAAATTCTATGGAATAATTTAATGAAATGAAAATGATTTTTAGTATTAAAAAATGTTAAATCAAGAAGAAAGGAAAATTTGAAATGATTTTAATAGTATTTTGAATCATTGAGAGCATTTTTATTTTATTAATTCATATAAGATTTAAAAAAAGAGAAAAGACAAGTAAAGATTTAAGCTTAAGTAAAGTGTATTAAAGCATTGAAAATCAAAAAGTGCTTTTCTTAGAAAAAAATATTCAAAATAGGTGGGTGAGTTATTTTGATAAACTTAATGATGACATTTCGGAAAATAAGATAGACCTTAGTGATCTTAATATCGTTAATAATAATAAATATTTCACTTTTACCGTCACATTAGTAAAATGAAGTTGAGGAGGCTTTAAAGAAAACTAAGGGTGGAAAGTCTGTAGGCCTTGATGATATCCCAATTGAAGTGTGGAAATATTTAGGAGATTTGGGAGTTTTTTGGCTTCCAAAACTCTTTAATATTATTTTAAACACTAAAAAAATGCCCGAGGAGTGGAGGGAGTGTATTTTAGTCCCTTTTTGTAAGAATAAAGGGGATGCACAAGAGTGTGCAAATTATAGAGGAATTAAGTTGATGCGTCATACTTTAAAATTTGGGCATTACGAAGAATTCTTATAATCAATTTGGATTTATGCCGGGCAGGTCTACTATGGAAGCTATACATTTATTGAGAGGTTTGATGGAGAAGTCCAGAGATAATAAGGAGGATCTACATGTGATTTTTATTGATTTAGAAAAATCTTACGATAAGGTTCCAAGAGATATCATTTGGAGATTTCTAGAGAAGAAAGGTGTTGATATGACTGATATTCAAGTCATTAAAGATATGTATACAAGAGCTGTTACTTGTGTCCGAACAGTAGGAGGATTGGCCAATTATTTTCCTATTTTGGTTGGTTTACATCAGCGATTTGCTTTAAGCCCATATCTTTTTACTTTAGTTATGGATGGTCTTACTGAACACTTACAGGAGGATGTACCTTGGTGTATGTTTTTTGCTGATGTTATCCTTCGCGTGTATAAGACGAGAGAAAAAGCTCAGAAAAACTCAAATTATGGAGGTCTACCTTAGAGTCTAAAGGCCTTCATTTGAGTGTAACTAAAACTGAATACATGTATTGTAATTTTAGTAGTAGTAGCTCTTGTGACATAAATGTAACTATGGGTGACAAATTATTAAAAGGTGTGAACGTGTTAGATTTCTCAGGTATATTGTTCAAAGTGATGGTGATATTGATGTGGATGTTATTAGTAGAATTCAAGTTGGTTGTTTGAAGTGGAGGAAGGCTTCGGGCCTGTTGTGTGATCTAAAAGTACCGCTTAGACTGAAAGGAATATTTTTTAAGATGGTGGTGAGACCGGCAATGCTCTATGGGGTTGAATGTTGGCCTTTAAGAGCGAAGCATAAAACGAAGTCAAGTGTTGCCGAGATGAGAATGATTAGGTGGATGAGTGGCTTTACACTTAGAGACAAAATGCGAAATGAATATATTCATGATAGGGTTGGTGTAGCTCTAGTAGCGGACTAAATTAGAGTCATTTTAGATGGTTTGTTCACATTAAACGTCGACCATCTGATGATCTGATTAGAAGAGTAGATGTTTTAGATTCGACTTATGTTAAGAAAGTTAGAGGTAAACCTAGGAAGAATTGGGCATATTGTATAAAAATGATCTTACTTTATTAGAATTAAATAAAAATATGACACTAAATAGAACACAATGGAGAGAAAGGATTCATGTTGCCGACCCCACTTAGCGGGATAAAGGGGTTGTTGTTGTTGTTGTTGTTGATATAAGATTTAAACAATTTATACAAAAACCTGCCTAAATGTTAATCTGATCTAAAGTTGCCTGACTAAGAGGAACATGGTATTTTTCTTAAAATGATTGTATTCTAAATTTTTGTATTATCCACAAATATGTCTGTTATCATCAAAATCCTACATGCCACAACATATGACTCATAGGGCTGACACCCACCACCATAAAAGTTAGTTAAGGTTGCTTTCTTCATTTTGTTATGTATGCACATCAAAGGAGGGAGAAAGCTGTAGAATGATTTAGAGCTGAAGGAGCATGCCCCGCCGTTGAACCTTCTTCTCCTTTCTATATAACACAAAGAAATGTGTCATTGCTAGTGTAGATGTTCTATATGCAAGTTATATGTAATTGATAAATTATGTTGGCAAGGTTCTATATTATTAATCAAGGATAATTTTTTGATTAATCTGTTAATTACTTGATCCAAATTATAAGCTCATTTTATGACTGAATGGTTTTATCATTAAGGGTTACAACTTATAAAGAACTGAAGAGTGATATACAAAATCCACCTTATAACTTACAAAGAACCCACAAGTGATGAGCACAACCCAAAGCTGAGCTATATCATCATATGGCCCTAGTACCTATGTTCCAAAGAGTTTAATGTTTCCAAGAATAAGGAGATGGGGGTGATTTAGCTCAAGCCTTAGATGCTAGATCCAAGGGTATGATAAGATGCTAATGTAGTAGAAAGATAATCCATCTTAAAATCTAATCTTCTAGAGCTAAGCTTCATGATTTGCAGTACTAAGGAATGAGCTCAAATTGTTCTTGCTCTTAACTTTTTAAGTCACCAATTGATTTTAAGTGACCCAAAGGATGGTCATGATTCAACTTTGGGTCCATGCCATCTTAAAATGAGGGTGATCTCCAACTTGAAGTGAAAATGGTCTAATGATCTAGACCATGGACTGATACATCCCCATATCCAAGGGAGGCCAAAACTTATTATAGATCACTTAATTGGCCAAAACCCAGTAAGCTTATCTAGAGAGATGTCAGACTATTAAATGGTTAACTAGCATCAAGTTAGCCAACTAAGGGTAAAAATATGATTGTTCTAATGGATTGGGTCATATTGGTCATGGTGGGTCTACTAAAACATTTATAAGAGGTGATATGGGTCAAAACACAATTTCTTTGGGCTCAAGGGCTGACAAACCCCAACGAGTTAGCCTATATCTTGGGTCCATTATGTATTCAAAATACTAAAAGGGAAAGCCATTAAATGTCTTCAAGGTTTCATAAGGATCTTCTACGGCAGTCCACTAGCAATACTAAAGGCTAAGGAAATTCATTAAGCCTTTTAAGACCCACTAACCTAACGTAGGATTAAGGATTAAAGATTTTACCTGGTCGCCTAATGTTGAATAGTTCAACTTTTGGCAAATCAATGTCAGCTTACTTTAATCCTATGAGCAATATTAAACAATTCGAAGATGTTCAAATTATTTCAGGGTGTAGGCATAGCCCATTATATGGGTCAAACAGATCAAACCCTAGAACTTGGCTTTTACGCAGACTAAGGTGGCTAGCCCATTATCTTTTTTGTTTTGATTTTATTTTATTTTTGTATTTTACGAATTGTTTTGTTGCTTTGAGAAACTAAAAAGTGAAACCTTGTTTGGGAATGAAAAGCAACAAATAAATTTAGTATGTATTTAATAGTTTAATCAAGTTTTGTAATCCATAATTAATCTATTTTAGGTACTATTTTTCTTACTTAGCTCTTATTTATGTTCCATTTAATATATGTGGCCATATTACTCTCCAATTAATTAATTTGACTATGTTACTATCATAATCATTAACTAATTATCAACCTCATACACAATTTTGTGTTTTAACTTATAAATATTAAATTTTACTAGTTAATTAAATTTAATTAAATATTTTAAAATCTTTTTTATCTCAGTTAGATCATTTAATTCTTAATTGTGATATTTATTCTGTTATTGATGAATATGCTAGTTAGTTTTATCATGCCTATTTTACGTAATTGAATACTATTAAAAATTTGATGATCTTAGTTAAATTCTTATTTAATTCCTTATTAGACTAAAGAAATGCTTAGCTAATAACTTTTAAGCTATTTTTGAATTAATTAATGATTAAAGTTTTGATTACAATAATCTCTCATTTTCTTAGCAGGTCATTCATTTTTAACTTCTAAGCTGATTAATTATCCTAGGTTAAGTTACATAATTAAATACTATTTAAATTTTAATGATATTAATCAGATTGTGATTAATCTAGAGTTATCTTTACTAAATAGTTTAAAATAAATGAATCTGAATAAGCATCAATTAATTAATTTTATTGCCCTGTTATGATTTCAATAAAATACTTAATGATCAATTAAATTGAAATTCAAATTAATCTTTATATGATAAATAAATATAATTAATATTGTTAAATATACCTAATTCCTAATCAATAATAATATGCATTTGTTTTTCATTTAATAGGCTTAATTATTTAATTATTCTTTTAGAAATAAAATACAATTAAAAGTTATTGATCTTAATTAAATTCCTAAGTAATTGCTTTTTAGGTTAGATATTTAGTTAGTGATTTAGGGTTTATGGCAAGGTTGTTAAAATCGGATCGGACCGGCCAGTCGGACAGTAAACCGGTAAGATAGCTTGTTCGGATGCTAGAGATAACCATATTTTGAATAACCAAAATTGGACTCCGTGAAAATCACGGTCAAACTGATAGACCGTCAAACCAGCCGCGATTTTTAATAATCAGTTTTTTATTTTTTTTTATTTTTTTTTGAGACTGCATTGCATTCTTATTCGTGGTTGATTTGGTGGAAGAAAGTACTATAAAAGCTAGTTTATATTTTTATTTAAATTTGTAATGTATATTTGGAATGTAATTTTAGTAATAGTAGGTCTAGTGACAGAAGTGTAACTTTGGGTGATCAAATTATTAAAAGGTGTGAACGATTTAGATACCTCGGGTCCATTGTTCAAAGCGATGGTGATATAGATGGGGATGTTAATAGTAGAATTCAGGTTGGTTGGTTGAAGTGGAGGAATGCGTCCGGCTTATTGTGTGATAGAAAAGTACCGCTTAGACTGAAAGGAAAATTTTATAAGATGGTGGTGAGACCTTCAATGCTCTATGGTGCTGAATGTTGGCCTTTAAAAGAGAAGCATAATGTTAAGTTAAGTGTTGCTGAGATGAGAATGATTAGGTGGATGAGTGGCTTTACACTTAGAGAAAAAATGCGTAACGAATATATCCGTAATAGGGTTGGTGTTGCACCAGTGATGGATAAAATAAGAGAGAGTCGCCTTAGATGGTTTGGTCACATTAAACATCGACCACCTGATGATCCGATTAGGAGAGTAGATGTTTTAAATACAACTTATGTCAAGAAAGACAGAGGTAGACCTAGGAAAACTTGGGCTTATTGCATAAAAAATGATCTTAATTTATTATAATTAAACGAAAATTTGACACTAAATAGGATGCAATGGAGAAAAAGGATTCATGTAGCCGACCCTACTTAGTGGGATTAAGGCTTCGTTGTTGTTGTTGTTGTTGTTGTAATGTATATTTGGGTTGATCATTATTATTTTTTGCATAAGGCTAATATTTACTTTAGCTTATTTGATTTATTATACGAAAGAATTTGACTAATTTATATATAGATAAAGTTTGATTAAAATGGAGGAGTGCTTTAGAGGAAGTTAATGTTTTATTTTATTCTCCTCCTTGGATAGTGATATTATAAGAGGAATGTAGAGATGATGTTGTGGTTGTGGCTTTCAAGTTTCATTAGGTTTTTAATTAATCTTAATTTTCTCTCATCTATATTTTACTTTTAGATTATCAAATATTGAAGTAAGGAAATACGACATACAAGATTTCAAAGAAAGATCTATATATATATATATATATATATATTTGGCTGCAAATACAAGATTATTTAAAATTATTGAATTTACTATTATGTGTTTTATGTTTTATAATGCAATTTTGAGCACTAATTAGTATTTACATTTAATATATGATTTTCATATTATTTGTCATTTTAAATTAATTTTTATATTTATTATGCCATCCGGTTCAATCCCGGCCCAACCCTGGTCGAACTAATAGAACTTAAATCTTTCCTTATTCCAGATTGTTGTCCGGTCCGGTTTTCGCAACCTTGATTTATGGAATATTAGGGTGAAGCAGCAATTTTATTTGTGTACTTTTTGGGTGGTGTTGGAAGGGTTAATGTGAGTTGTGGGGAAAAGGGTATTTTGGGTTTTAAACAGATTTAAGGTTGAAACTGTTTTGCTTTGAAAGAGTTATTTTTCCAAGATACTCTTAGCGTTAGTTAGCTTCCAAGATACTCTTAGCGTTTTCTTGATTTATTAAAAATTGCAGTCTTAATTACATTTTAACCCTTTATTTCCTAAATAATTCATCAGTGCCAATAACTGTACCAATTAATTATTCTATGTAAAATTAAAATTTCCGTAAATAATAAAATTTAACTAAGCTAAATTGGTAGGTTGAGTGGCCTTTAAGTTAAATAATCTTTGATGATTTTTGAATTTTTGGTTGGTGTGGTCATCCTATCCATCAAAAAATCTCAAATTAAGATTCTCTACTTTTCTCCATTGATATTGGGGGGAAGAACGGTCATCGATGGGTTTACATTGAGATTTATGCATGATGAGTAATCAAAATCTTGTGTATTGTCTTGATAAGTGACATTGTTTTTGGCCTGTGTGATATTGCTGCATTAGTTAGCTGCCAAAATACTCTTAGCGTTTGCTTGATTGATTAAAAATTTCATTCTTAATTACACTTTAACCCTTTATTTCCTAAATAATTCATTAATGCCAATAAGTATACCAATTGATTATTCTATGTAAATTACATAGTTAAATACTAATAAAATCTTTGATCTTAATTAATATGTAATTAATCTACATCATCTTTTGGGCATGAATAGTTGGTTATTTCAATCTTTACTACTTTAATTCCAAAATTTCCGAATGACTCTTTATCAATGACTACAATAATTGCTTGCTTCGGCTAAAATTTATAGTTAAATAATTATAAAATTTAATGATCTTAATTAATATGTATTTATCACTTATTTTTATTAATTAATTAATCAGATAATTATATTTGGCCAAACATTTGATTAAGCAATGAAATATTTAATGATCTTAATTAAAGTTTAAATTAGTTTGTATTTATCCTTAATGAATAAATGATGAGAATTACTTTATTTAATTATTCGATTAGTATTTATCTTATGGCTAATTATCAAATTAAGTGGATTAAAAACTGTTGATATTAATCATATTATTAACTAATTCCTAGTTGGGCTTATTAATAATTTTAATAGCATGGTTAATATCCAAAAACTCAAGTAATTTAGTTTACTAAAATAAGTACTTCGGAATGTTTCCGTAATGGGTTGGATAGCTTCAGTGGCGGACAAGATTAGAGAGATTCGCTTTAGATGGTTTGGTCACATTAAATGTTGATCATATGATGACCATATTAGGAGAATAGATGTTTTAGTTTTGACTGATGCTAAGAAAAGTAGAGTTCTACCTAATAGACCTGGGCATATTGTATAAAAAATTATCTTAATTTATTAGAATTAAATGAAAATATGACTCAATAGGAAACAATGGAGACAAAGGATTTATGTATCCGACCCCACTTAGTGGGATAATGTCTCATTGTTGTTGGAATGTTTCCAAAATATGTGGTTCACAATTTCAGGAATCATGCCATTTTGATTCCAAAAACAAGAATTGAAAATATGGTTACCAAACATTATTTGTTAACTCTTAGTACTTCAATTCTGTTTTTTTTTTCATCAGATTTGCTCGTATTTTATCATGACAATATGGTAAATTCTTTGTACAAAACTTCTGGCCTATCACGTTTAAATTCAATTTCATTAAAAATGCAGAACCTGGACTTCAAGTTTCCTCTGACAGTGTCGTGTGTTCACTTCATATGCTCCACGGTTGGTGCATATATTGTTATAAGGGTGCTTCATATCAAGCCACTCATTGAAGTTGATCCTGAAGATCGATGGAAAAGGATATTTCCTATGTCCTTTGTATTTTGTATAAACATTGTATTGGGGAATGTCAGCTTGCGATATATTCCAGTTTCTTTTATGCAGACAATAAAATCTTTCACTCCTGCAACGACAGGTTAATTCAAAATTTAATCTCTTGCAGTTTTCTTCAGCTTTTCATTATTGGGAGAAATGCATTCTACTACCACCAAATTTTTCTAAATCATGCTTTTTTTTAGCAGTTATTTTGCAGTGGTTGATATGGAGAAAGCATTTTGAATGGCACATATGGACTTCTTTGATACCTATCGTTGGTGGAATTCTTTTGACATCTGTGACAGAGCTCAGCTTTAACATTTTTGGATTCTGTGCTGCCATGTTTGGCTGCCTTGCTACATCCACAAAGACGATTCTTGCAGAGTCTCTTCTTCATGGATATAAATTTGATAGGTAATAAGCCTTGACCAATTAACATTTATATACTTTAAATGGAACATTATTTACTTGAAAAATTTTCATTGGTATAATATGGTTTGCATGCTAGTTTACCTAGTGTTTTTTCCATTGCGTGATCTAATAATTTCATTTTGATAAATTGATTTCATTGATAGTAATTTATTTTATGACTTTCAAAAGACTGTTTCTTTTATAGTCTGTCTACAAGTTTATGAATTCCATCGAAAGGAGGTTTTTCAACTTTAACTCACCTAGAAGAATCATTATGCTTATTAGCATTACATTGACTGTGATAAATTCTAGCTTTATGTATTCGTGTAGGTTCCCTACTAGTTTAAGTAAATACTCATCTATTTGTGAAATATCATCTCTGAGATTGATTGGATGGTTGGAATTTTAATTTTGTTGTTGAACAAGATGATCTAATGCTGCTCTTATTTCTAATATTTTGAAATATATATTATTTATAAACTTTTTAAAAGGTTTAACTTCAATTTCGGAACTATTGAATCTAGCTCCATCTACCTGTAGTATTTTATAATGTTGTTTATTGGGATTTTGAAGTTGCTGAGGACATACACTGTCATAAAATTTGCAATGCTAGGAAAATAATGTTTTTTGATTATTGTAAATTTAATAATTCCTCATATAAAAGAGAATGAAAATAATAAAAAAAATATTACTTGGCTAAATAGCTTAATAAAAGGAACCATATTTAATCTAAAAAACAACTAAATTAAGGTTTTAATACTGGAGTTGCACCCTAGAAAATATTTTCATAGTGGAACACAGCTTATCAAGTCTTACTGAAGTGAAAGAGGCTTTGCAGTCTTAAAATAAATGAGGCTTGATGAGTTTATGGTTGCTGACCTATTTTTTTTTTGATGTAGAAGTGGACACAAGCAATTGGATTCTATCTAAATATTATTTGACTTTTAAACACATAAAAAAACCTAAGGTCTCGTTTGAGCAACGTAGCTTCAGTTTTTCAACTGAAATTGCAATTATCTTCTCGTGAAATCTATCATGGAAGTTATTATGAGAAGTAGACAATATGTGAAAACAGATAGTAAGCAATTGTTTCTGGAAAAATGACCATTCTACATCTGTTTAGTAAAGCTGTTTAAAACATAACTGTAACAACCACATATTTGTTACTTCAGAAGCATAAATTCATTTCCAAACAGACAAAAATTCAGATACATAACTCACCTAACAGTGAGTACCGAAAGTGCTAAAGAAAAGGAAAAAAAAAAATATTATAAGTAAAATAATTATGATATTATTTTTAACATGAAGATGATATCTCGTCCTACATTGCCCAAGCTGCATCTGCAATAAATTTTTTTTCTTCTGTTTTTATTGTTGGACCCTCATGCAGAGACCAACAAAACCAAGCCAATATAGAGGCTCACTCAAAAAATCCAACATTTGATTGCTGTCATCCCAAATTTATGAATGTAATTTTTTTTTTTTTTTTCACAAAGTTAACCAAGCAAAAAATCAAGCCACCAAAAATGTATAGCATTCACATCGAATCCCTACATCTAATCCATACAAGGCATTCACATATATTCCAGTAAAAGAGCTATTTGTATTCGCACAGAAGAGGAAGGTGAAAAACCAAACCAAAAATTAAAAATCAAGGCATTCACATATAGTCTAGTAACAGAGGAGGAAGATGACGAACTAGCAAGCGTGAGATGCGTCAGAGAAGAGGAATAAGGGGAGGGAGGGGGAAGATCATACCTTTCTTGCCCCAGAGCCGAAGTAGGTAGGAGGGGATTAGGGCGGAATTGAAACAAAGGGGGGCAGGCGAGTAAAAAGCTGAGGGAAAAAGGGGCCGCGGGTCGAACCGGCGGCTCGCGTTTACGCGATATTGCGGGGCACTGCGGCTGCCCTGCCCCTCAAACAACCCGGAATCGTGGTCCCCCGCCTCGCCGCAGGTCCACCGCTGCGGGCCTAAGTTTTATAAAATAGTAACTATGTAACCCAAGCAAAAATAATCCGTATCTAAAATTTTTAAAGTACTTTCACCAGTTGCAGGGAGCACCTTTCCCTAGACAAGTGCCATAGCAAGTTTTGCTCCACTTGATATCCTTTCACACAATATTCAGTCTAAACATCTATACTGGCGATGGATAAATAGAGAAGCTATAATTTATAGCGGGATAATATACAGATTGATAATAATGGCGATAAATCCATCCTAACCAGAGGATTGGGGTGACAAAGTCACCAAAACATTGCTAAAGAACAAACAACATAACCACTTCCTCCACTATAAAAGATGGGCATCACTCAACCTTACCAGAGGAAGTCGACCTTACCCAAGGAAGAGGAAAAAAAAAAAAAAAAACTAGGTAGCCCAAACTAAGCTAATAAAAGAGACTATTTGACTTTGTATTAAAAACTATGATGCATACAACCTAGCTTTTTATTACCGTTTACTGTCTTGTACTAAGAATATAAAATGACACATGAATACTAAGAGTTACATAAGAATATGCAAAGGAAAACATTAATATTCATTATCTGCTATATTTACGGAATATGGAATGTAAAATTTTAGCCTCTTCATTTTTCACTCCCCAGATTTTAAGGACCTTATGGATAACTTCATGTCAAATCTTCAAAAAGTGTTCAAGGAGAAGCTTTCTCATTTTATTCTGACCTCCAAGGTTGCCCCTAGCTTGCTTCAAAATCTTTCTTCTTTAACACAGGAGATGGCCGACATATGCAATAATAATGTATGATGCTATTATATTCTCATGCAAGATTGTGATAATTTATCTCAACATATGTTTTTTTTATTTTTATTTTATTGTGCTTACAGCTTCAATACAAACACATAAAATGAAAGAAATAAAATGTGACCGCATGAATAGCATGAAAATAAAGTTACATGAGGGCTATCTGGAAATATTAAAAATATTAATATATTTTTAATATGCAGCATTTATGAAGGAAGAAAGCCAAATCGCCAACATATGGAGCTGACCGACTGGCCACATCCGGGTCATCGGTCAGCCAGACTGTCCGATCAAAATAGACAATCGACAAGATTGGCTACCCCATTCCAGCGGACCAGGAGGTCATGTTGAGGATTACAAGAAAGCACTGGGTCACACTAAAGCCCAATACTTTTAATACCTTGTTCAGTGCCTATCAAAATAGGGTTCTCTATGTAATTTTAATGGTCATGTCTCTTCTGTCTATAAATAGGTCATGCTGAGAATAAATGTTACACAATCTTTGCCAAAAAGGTCGAGAAGCGTCAATATACCTATTTTAAGTTATTGTTCAGTCTCTCTCCTTTCACTTATTTATGCTATATTCCTTGGGTGCGACCCACAAGACATTTTCAAATCAACATCTTAAATGGTGTGATGAGCGTTGAGTCACTCCACCAAGAAGAAGAGCACAACTTGGGAAAGGAAAACACATGGGAGACATGGAGAATTCAAAACAGACTCGGGATGTCGTTCAACAACAAATACAGGAGTTAAGGGATCAAATAATGAAATTGACCTGAGTAGTGCTTGGAGGGAGAGAACAAGCTTCATGTGGACAGAACCATTGGGTAGAGGAGCCTGAGCCCCAAGATCGCCAAGCGACTCAGAGGTTGGGAGATTCACATATTCTTAGTACTAGGACAATGCTCAATCGACACCAACGAACACACAACGGAATGGGCGCGGTGACACCCATCGCCTTCCAGAGAACGTGTCCGCTAGAGAAGTTTAAAATTCCCACATTAGAGGCTTACAATGGTAAGAACGACCCAACTTATCATGTCTCTTCGTTTGAGACAGCAATCTCTTGAGAATTTCCGATGCGTTGAAATGTCAGTATTCTACAGCACGTTGAGAGGATCTGCCCTCTGATGGTTAAACAGTCTAACCAGTGGGAAGATTGGCTCTTTTGCCGATTTCAAAAGGATGTTCTTGACCCAGCTTGTCAGTGCCCGAAGACCCAAAAAGAGCTTGTAAGCCCTCCGACAAATCAAACAAAGGGAGGATGAATGCTTGTGTTCCCATATCACCAGGCTCCAGAGGGAGATGTTAGAAGTGCAAAACGTAGAAACTTGATTGGCGTAGGCTGCTCTAACCTAAGGATTGAGAGGACAAAGGTTTTGATCCAATCTCGATTTGGTGGAGCTGAATTATTGGAGATGCCCAACAAATACATTGCTGTTGAAGCGAATGTTTTCAATGTCACCGTCTACAAAAGAAAGCTGCACGAGATGATAGGTGGAGGTCGAAGGATGATCCACCCCCTTCTAACTATCCTTGTTATGAGACAACAGGCCACTCCGCGATAGTAGGGGGGTCAGATGAAATCCTTATAACAAAGGTATAATGAGGAACGATGATAAGGGACCAGCTCGTTTTCATGAGCGTTCGGTACACACCATCAAGAGGCAACAAACATCACTCCTCCAAGGGTCTCCATGGTCGAGATCATAGAGAGTATCCAATACAAAGAGTATTTTAGGGAAGTCCCACTTAATGAAAATCGGAGTGACGGTGAAATCATAGCAGCGTCCGGGGTGGTTTGGAACAATCCCATACCGCTACCTCCAAGTAGTCGGGAGCATGGAGCAGGAGCACGTGGACATTCGGATCCAGATGGAAGGAGACCTTGAGACCAGTGAGCCCACCCTAAAAAATTCCAGTAGGCGAGGAGCTTTATAATTTTTTTATAATCAGTGAGAATGATGCATGACACCATCGGGATGTGTTTGCCTGGTTTGTCACAGAAATTTTAGCTTCTTGATCGATGTGACCTGCCACCGCCTGAACGTCGACTAGACTTCCCAGTTGATGAAGTAGAAAATAAGTTCCTTCACCACAAGGCTAGTTAGACCAATCTAGGAAGAATTGCTGAAACTGAAAGAAGCTGGCTACATTAGGGAAGTGTAATACCTGACCTAGGTTTCTAACGTAGTGATGGTGCGTAAAGCAAATGGTAAGTGAAGAATGTGCGTAGAGTTTATGAACCTTAATTCTGCTTGCCTAAAAGACAACTACTCTTTCCTAAGGATAGTTACTTTGGTGGGCTCAGTAGCTAGATACTCAGTAACGAGCTCTCAGTCACTTTTTACAGTTACTACTAGATTAGGTTGATGCTGAAAAGACCACTTTTATCACTATCGAAGGTGTATTTTGCTATAATAATAATATCCTTTGGGCTTAAGAATGCTAGGACCATGTATCAGCGCCTCATGGACGTAATATTTTCTATTCAAATGGGTTAAATGTTGAAATGTATGCCGAACAACATATAATTGATTTAAAAGAAACATTCAAAACTCTTCGAAAATTTAACATGAGGTTGAATCAGCTTAAATGTACTTTCGGAGCCTCTACTAACAAATTCTTTGGCTAGCTCTTAACCCCATAGGGAATCAAAGACAACCCTGCTAAGGAGTAGGCGTAGATTAAAATGCCATTCCCTCGAAACAACAAGGAGATTCAAAAGCTAACTGAACAAATAGTTGGACTCAGCCGATTTATCTGGTGACACATACTCAACATTCTTCAAGACACTCCAAAAGAGTAAAGGCTTCAACTGCATGGAAGATTGCAAGCAGGCATTTCAAAAATTGAAGTATTCCTTGACCCACCACGACTCGTTCAAAGTCCAAAAAACCAATTGAAGAACTCTCTATACTTATGAGTAGAACCCAAAGCCGCCAGCTCCGTCCTATTGCTGGTGGAGACAACAAAATAGTTTTCGGTTTACTACACTAGTCGGGTACTCCAGGACGTGGAGCTCAGGTATCCCATTATGTAAAAATTAATATTTGCTCTAATTCTCTGCATGCAGGCTTCGGCTGTAAGGTCGTTACTGTTCATTCGCTGAAGATGATACTCACCAAGCCGAAAATTTTAGGTCGGCTCCTCAAGTAGGTCGCGAACTCAGTGAATTCAGACTATTATATGTTCCTAAAACAACAGTAAAAGCCGTGGCAGTGGCCGATTTTTCAGTTGATTTCACTGAACAACTGGAAATAGATGAAGTCATCACCAACAACCATACATGGGCCTTGCATATTGATGGAGCATTTAGATATGGAAGTTTACAGATTTCAAGTTGAGCGTGTCTGTCGTGAGGATAATCAGGTCGCTGACTTCCTATCTAGATGCACTCAGCTAGGAGAAGGAACTCCCCAGAAGCTAATCAGGCCAACTATCGAAGAACCCAAAGACACAAGGTGTCCAATTGGTAAAACAATCCAACGATGACACAAGATACCAAACCGCGAAATGCAAAATACCGACTCGTTATCGGAGAAAAAATCCCCTATCCTCTTACTCGAAGGCCTGCATAGCTCCATGGACCCTAATCTTCAGCGACGAGATCCACATTGAATGGGTATAATTGGAAAGAGGAATAGGAGAATCTCGACTAGCGGCCCATCTCGCTCCAATATCCAGAGAAGCCATGCCTAGAGATCATATTACTTCTCGGCCCTGCGTGGGAGACTGCCTCTCCTCTCTCGATTCCTCCTTGTTTGAGTGGAGGATGTTGGGGGTCTGCTCCCTACGGACTGTTGAGCGCTTGGTGCCTAAATGAAATAATATTATGATTATGTTCGGCTTTAAGCAAAAAATAGTGAACGATAAAAATCAACAAATACCTTCCTCCAACTTTGCAATTGGCGTTGGAGGAGCCCGATGATCAAGGGGTTCCTTAGGTTTTCCCCTAGATTTCTTTTTGGCGACTTTAGCCGCCATACCCTCAAGTCGGGCCACCACCCTAACGTCGGTCTCTTCCCATAGTTCGACTGTCATCGATCTTCTTCTCGAACTCTCTTAGAGGGTCGGGCAAAGTATCAACCTTTTTTGTAGGGCATACAGTCGGCCGAATAGAAATCCCCAAGCTGATCTCACAAGAACCAACCAATAAACATAGGTTCAAATCCTTCATCTTGTTTTCAAGCCCGACCAACTTAATCCGCGGACGCACAGAGAAGATAGCATAACCGTCTTTGGCCTACTTAAGGCTGAACAAATAGGCGAACAAGTCCCTGGACCATGGGATGCCTATCCGATGTGGGAAAGCCACGAAAGTCATGGGGAGCCACAAGCCGCATTTAAAGTGATCTTTATAGAAAATTAGGTCTCTTCCGAGATCATCGGTCGCCTGGACTCCAGCTCCTGCGATCTAAATTTTAACGGAGGAATTAAAAGCATATGATTCCTGGATCCTAGTTACCTGACCATCTGAAAGAATAGACCTCTGCTCCTCAGGAATGCCTCCAAAGAGATCCTGAGAATACTTGGGAGCCATCGAGATCAATGCGCCAAGGGAAAGGACAAGACATGAAGAAAAGCAATTGTGGGAGAGGAGGATGAAAGAGACAAATCATCCATGTGAGCATCCCTTGCATCTTTAGGCCTATTTATAGAGAATGGAGAGAAGTCGAACCGCCGCAAAGGTGAATGATATCATTTACCACTAGCAAAATGCAGAAAATTAGTCATATCAGACACATAGATCGAGATAAGGAGTAGAAAACTCTTCATTTCATAACAATAAAAAACTATTTACATTTCGAAGACTCCGCAAACTTGCCCCACAAAAAATAATAAATTAGGTTGTTGACCGCCGCTTCAGTTGACGTACCCTCGCCGAAGCAACCGCTTATATTCTCCCCCCTAACCTAGATCTATCTATTATCTCTATTTCAGCTTGTGCCCGAGAAGCCGAAATCGCTTCTCGAACGGTTAGAACTTCCACTTGAAGAGAGTCGATTTTCGCTCGATGAGCGACCACCTCCCCATGTGAAAGTTTCACCTCATCCCGACAGCCTTCCTTGCATTCTTTTTGAGTAGCCGACTAGTGTGGCTCCTCATCTAGCGAAACTAAGACGATTGAGCGTCGGCTCAGCCGGGTCCCGAAGTTGCTACGCATGAGACTTTGGGGAACCGATGGCAACATTCGACATAGGAAGATGAAAAGATCAGTGCCTTTCATGTCCTATTTATAGGAGACCAAAGGCACGATATTCTAGAGAGTTTCAATTATTACACCATTAAGTAATTATAAATATCTTTGGTTATCATAAACTAGATCCCCTTGTTCTTATGCAGCTATCACTATCAAGAAGCAAGGAGATCAGGGAATTAAATATTTACATAAAAAATCTGTCAATAAGAATCTCAAAGGAATTAGATGAGCCGAAAAGATGTGATGGGACAATGTAGGGCCGTCATGAGAAATGTGATTCACACAGGGCTCAGACTACAACCATCAGCCGAAGACAATTGACTCAAAGATTCAAAGAACCTACTAAGAGTCAGAATCAGTCGAGCATCATTAAGGTGACTCACTAACTTTATCCGACCGAAGTCATAAAGACAACTAACCGACATCATGAAGCAGAGTGGCTAACCACATCCGGGTCATCGTTCAGCCCGACCGTCCGATCAAAATAGACAACTAACAAAATTGGTTGCTCCATTCCAACCGACTAGGAGGTCAGGTTGAGGATTCCAAGAAACCTTTGGGTCCTAATATAGCTAATTACCTGTAATACCTCATTCAGTCCCTATCTATATAATTTTAAGGGTCATGCTACCTCTTTCTATAAATAGGAGGTCATGCTGAGAATAAATGTTACACGATCTTAGCCAAAAGGTCGAGAAGGGTGAATGTACATGTTCAATCTCCCTCCTTTAACTCAATTACGCTCTATTTCTTGTGTGTAACCCACAACACAATTGTATGTTTATTCATGTTTTTGACTTCTATATGTTATTGTTCATTGAATGCTATTATTTATGATGCACAGATACAAGCATGAGGATATGGAGACATGATATTTTTATTATTGAAAATATACTACACGAACACACGTCAAATACGATATTATAATCTAAAGATTACATATATTTATACAACCCAATTTATATGTATTTACATATCTAAAAACCAAACTTTGTTGTGTATATTTATTTATACCAATATTTTTTATATCGCATCTAAAATACCACTATTTAATTGAAAGAAACATGAAGTCCACATTTTCATCCATAAGTAAGGTAGCTTATATGTAAAAATTGAAGTTTTAAGTGTTTGATATGTAAATACATAAAATTGAGTGGTTTGTATGCAAATCTTCCTAATATAAATTATAAAAAATAGATAAAAATTAAATAAACAGAATATTAAGAACAATAAATGAAACAACAAAATTTAATAACATTAACTTCTAAAATTTAAGGAATTAATGTATGTTATTTTAAGATATAAAAAAATATGTAATAATAGTCTTGTGTTACATCAAGATAAGTTTAATTTTTTAATTAATATATAATTTTAAAATTTTAATCTTAAAAATATATTTGTGTAAAAAATTAATTTATTAATTTATAACACTCGTCTGACACACATGACTTTTTTTTAAAAAAATATTTTTTGAATTGGACACTTCTATATCATGCCCATCATGTGCCAGAGTTATGTGAGAGGCATGTCTGATACATGTTGAACATTGAGTTGCTTCTTAATTAGGAATGTTCGTCCATCGTAGGCTATTTTATTTGAAGTTTTTGAATATCGATCTATTTTGTTTTTTGCCTAAGAAAATAGAAAGTTCTGAAAAATAGGAATCCGTGTTTTATTTGAAGTTTTGTATGTTTGTATGGTTTTGTCAGAGTTAGATTAGTAAGAGTCAGCTAATGTTTTTCCTAATCTTTCTTTCATTATTTTATTTTATTTTTAGTGAAAATATTGTTGTAATATCAAAATGTTTGGTGTTTTGGTAAATTTTCATGTTAACGGAATATTTTAACTTGTTCTCAACTAAAAAAAAACAAAAACAGATATTTGAGTGAAGAAGGTTTATAAACTCGTAATTTATTTATTTATTTTTAACAAAATCGAACTCCAAACATCCATTTTATTGGTCTATACCACCTAGCCACAAGGCCAGTGGTAGCCGCAGAAAACTTATTTTGCCTATTTTACCGCTGATAAAAATATCTATAACATATGGGAGTAAATTTGTTCATTGATAAATATTTAGCTGAAGTTCTTTTTTACAATGTAAAATTTGCCACCTTGGGGCAGATTGCCACTTTGAAAATGATGAGATGGTCCGTAACCTGATAACGACTACCGTTTCCGTTCTATTTTCTGATGATTCCATTGTATTTATTTGAGGAATCCCATGAATGTGATACTTTTAATCTCGTTGCCATTTTATCAGTAATTGCTGTATCCACTGGTGAATTTTTGTTTATGGTACCCGACTAGCGAGCACAAAATGATTTCATGATTTTGTCGAGCAAGGTGCTTGGGTAGAAAGGTCTTATTTATCTGGGAAGATCTTTTGGCGAATAGTGAAAAATAAGTTGGGCCAACATCAATATATTTTTTGCTCTATCATTCGAGAAATGATTAACTATTTCATCATCATCATTGTAAAAATATTAATTTTTCTATATGTATTATGCAGCATAAACACGGTGTACTACATGGCACCCTTTGCCACCATGATATTAGCGTTGCCCGCTGTGGTGCTCGAGGGAAACGGTGTAATCAATTGGTTCTACACCCACCCATCTATTCATTCGGGACTGATAATTATTCTTGGCTCGGGCATATTAGCTTTCTGTCTCAACTTCTCAATTTTTTATGTGATCCATTCGACGAATGCAGTCACCTTCAACGTTGCCGGGAATCTGAAGGTAATGTCAATGCATGCTGGCAGAATCTTCAACAATTCCCTTTCTCGATTGGCTTATACTCTGACAAATGTTGTTGTCTTATTTTCTTTTCTGCGCTCACAGGTTGCCGTTGCTGTTCTGATTTCATGGTTAATCTTCAGAAACCCAATTTCTGCCATGAATGCTGTCGGCTGCATTGTGACGCTCTCCGGTTGCACATTTTATGGCTATGTGAGACATAAACTATCTCAGCAACAGTCAGGAACACCCCGAACTCCATGCACACCCCGAAGTAAGATGGAAATGCTTTCCCTCATAAATGACAAGCAGGATAAGGCCTAAGCTTCAGCATTCTCCACTACAGCAAATGCTGACGATACCTGATAAGCAAAAATTTATGATGCCTTCTGCTGTCCAAGGCCACTTGAAGACTTCTTACCTTGCTATTTATATGATACGAGAAATTGCCATGTAGTTTTAATACTATTTCTTCATATTTATATTAAAATGTTAGATTTGTTGATGTAGAAATTGCCATGTAGATTTTGCCACCTTGTGCTCACCAGATAGCCACTAACACCCTTGCTTTGCTTCCTCACAGCCACAGACAGGCAGTCTGCTTTTTTAATGCAATTCTCCACAAATTCCTCGCCTCTGCTACTATACAAGCTGCAGTCAGCAACAAACTCACTTATCTAAAAACAAAGGCACCTCGGTCATTGTGCACATCTAAATACGAGGGTTTAAGGAAGTCAAACCAACAGAGTGGAGAGGGCTTGGTCTAACCCAAGACCAACACTGATGTTTCCAGCTTCCGCACCTGAGTAAGTACACTTGCCAGCATTGGTCCTTGGATCACAAGAGCTTCCACTTCGCCTGCTAATCAGGAAACATAAAACACAAGTATTCAATGAAATAAAATGATTGATTTTACAAGAAAAAGCTTAACATGAAAATATTGCACACTTGTGTGGTGCTATAAAAATAAGTTGCTTTGCTATTGCAATGCGTATGCTTGTTTAAAATCATACAGTTCAGAGAATTCATCACTAAATTTTAAAATTTATCCAACATTATCACTTAAATCATCTTTTTTTTTAATTTTCAAATACGTATATATGTAAAAGCCCTATAACTATGAATAAAAATTTTTATTTTTTTTTAAATTAAAATTATGATTTTTCTAATGTTATAAAAATTTTGAATGGCATTGATACACCCTTAAAAATCTTTTTAATTTGGTACAAATCTTTTTAATTTGAGTGGCTGATGCCAACTATTGTGCTGTAATGAGTCTGTAGTCATGGATCTCTTGATTCCATTATTTGAAGCAACCTGATCCCTTGTTACCTCGGTTACATGTGAATTAGGTACTGAAAGCATGAAAAGTTTTGGAGAATCAAGTCAGTCAAATCACGTAATTATATATGTCAAGTAGTAATGTTATTAAAGAATATCTTGTATAGATTGCATGGAAAAGTGCTAAGAATTATTTCGGATGGTAAATTTTTAGTTTACTATAATTCTAAATCTTGTTTACATGTGATCACAAATAAGAGGTGATTTTTTAAAAAATTACTTGAAAGTAAAAATAAAAGATAACGAGGTGGGAGAATACAAGAAAAAGTGGTAAAAAAAAACTTACGGCTCTTTAAGATATGTTAGGCTCACACTCCTATGATTTAGGTGTGGTTATTCATGGATTTCTTAGACTCTCCTTGTCAACAATGATAGAAAGTTCTTATACTTATGTCTATCACAAAAGAAGGCTAAAATCCAAGAAGTTTAGGCTTCCTCAATTTCTATGACATCTCACAAATTTGTTCAAATTCTCTTTATTGGTTGCAAAACCCAGATAAAATATACCTATTATTTTTTCAGATTTTGTGGTTAATCATTTCCCTCTTTTGTACAATAAAGCAGGAGTCATAGATCACGAAATATGTTACCATCCTAATTGGCCAAATCAGGAGTAAAAGAAACTCTATAGTTAACACAATAATGAAAAGTTTTGATTCCCCATGATAGCGATACAGGGAAAGAAATCATCCAAGAAAACTACAAAAACTGCATACCATGAATAATAGAGGCATGAATGGAAATTTAGTTAAGTATATCAGAAAGAACAATGAAAATTTTTTTTATTGAAATCATTTTTGCAAGTAAAACAAGGTAATAAATTACCAAAAAAATTGTTTCCTCTTATACAACAACAAAATCCTCACTCATACAATAATTCTCTCAAAAAATGTAAGAAAATATAAAGCAAAAGGTAGGAGAAGCACTTAGGAACTCAACATCAATAGAGGAAGAGAAACTTAAGGAGGAAACTCTCCAAAACCCTTTATTTCTGCTCTCTAGCCATCTCCAATTCTCTCATCTTTCAGATGCCCTAAAGGTATGTTTTTGTAACTTAATCCATGAATTTAGTAAGAAAATTCTTGCCAAGACATATTCCCGCTCCAATTGGTGTGGTTGCTCCAAAATACGGTGTGGTCACGCCAGCTTTCTGGATTGGGCGGTGTGGTTACATCTGATCCTTGTGTAGTCACGTTGGCCCTCTATAAATTTTGCATGGTCACGCCAGTTTGAGGCGTGGTCATACTACTTATAACAATAAGATTGCATGGTCATGCCTCTTCCAGGTGCGGTAACGCCGCTTTAGGTCGCTTTTTCGCTTTTTCGTTAGTTTTTCTTGTTTGAAATACATGTATTCAACACCAAAGAAACATTCCACAAGTGTAAATCTATGATAAATAAGTTAAAATAATAAGTAATATACATGATAAAGAGTAGATAAAATAACATAAAATTGACTCAGGTAAATACCACCAAACTTATCTCATTACTTGCCGCCAAGTAATCTCATAGTTCAGTTGGGTACCTATGATAATATAGTAAGTACTCATGTAGGTTTTTCGATTATTCAACTTGTCTATCAAAGTCAAATAAAATTTATTAAGTGTAATTTCAAGTTCAATTATTCTTAATATTTAATAACCTGATCTTTTTCTTAAATTCTTTCATTCTGCCCTTAAGAAATCCCAAAGATTCCTAAATTGGTGATGTTTAAATAATCTTCACTGACCTCTAATTTTTTTGTAAAAAATAATTTCAATAGAACTAGCCAACTTAATACTACTTAGCTAGATGGGTGTCATTAAAGAATCATGAATAAGTCTTATCACTTAAGTTGTACTTGACTCGCATCTGGTTTCTTTTTTTCTTTAAATTTGTCGTGCCAACCTCAAACTTCCTCTCAGAGTTTTTTACTTTTTTACTTTATCTTTTCTTTCTTTTCTCCTATCTTTTCATTTTAACTTTCTTTATTTTTATTTTTCTTTTTATCATGAGAATTACTATATTTGGTTTGACGACAATTTTTTCTTCTTTCATATATGATGATTGCGTTTTTTCCTTAGTGATTGATCTAATAAAATAATTATTTAATGGCACGCCTTCATGTTATCCTTCAGTTAAAAGTTAAGACAACATTAATTGGCTATATAAAAATTGAAAAGACTTGAGACTTAAAATATATTTAATTTGCTACTTAATATTTAAATTATACTTATTTAATATTCTTGATATTTCCTTAAATACATTTAGAAGTTATTAATTCTGAAATTCATTATTAAAAAATTAAGGTTAATCTTTTCTTAATGACATCTATCCCATTTAACAAAACTTTTGATAAACACATTGGATTAATTAGAATTCCTATCAGGAGTTACCATATTCATACTTCATGTTTTACTGAGTTATGTAAACTTTTTCAGGTTTGTAAAAAGTTATAAATTTTCTCCAAACTTGCTCTTTTCCACAACATGAGTGACATGCAATAATAATAAATTGGATAAAAACAGATAAGTGTAGGAAAAAGTAAATGTGTGTAGTCTCATGAATCTCATAAAATATAGTATAGGAAATCAACAGGCCTGGAACATGTGCAGTAGTGTATCATCCAGAAAAAGTAAGAAAATATAACAGAAAAAACCAGGTTTCTTGACTTCTACCCCACCAACTGAGACCAACTGCTCTGTAGAGGGACAATACTCAAAACTAAAGACCCCAAAGCACAAGATGACAAACGATGCAACTTAACTCCTAAGATAAGAATTGGGTTGCCTCCCAAAATAGCGATTGGTTTAAGGTTCTCAGCCAGACAATGTCGATCTATCATTCAATGATTCCAATGTTAAGGCTTCCTAAATATCTCTATTCTCTCCTCTTATGTACAATTTCAACCTTTGTCCATAACCTTGATGGTGTTGTTTTTTCTTTTATCCTGAATTTCTACAGCCCCAAATAGGTACATCTTTACCACAGTGAATGGCTTGACCATCTGAACTTTATTTGTTTTGAACATATTCTCAATCTCAAACTATATAACATCACATCAAGTCCAGTTTGGAATTCCTTCCTAACGAGCCCTGTTCATGCCACAATTTCAATTTTTTCCTTATATATCTTGGCATTATCGTAGGCTTCTAGTCCAATCTCATCCAGTTCATTCAATTGTAATAATCTTGTCTCTGCCCAATCATTCAAGTTATAAATGAATTTCATAATTTCCCAGTAAGCCTTATGCTCCAATTCTACTAGCAAGTGACAGACATCCAAAAAACCAATATATATGATAATAAACCTATCGGGTCTTAAAAACCGTCATGTATGGCCATAAATCTTCATATAACTTAAGGTAACAATTTTTACTACTCGTGTTCATTGTCTTTTCCAAAATTATTTTAATCTTCTTATTATAAATCCACTAAACAATGGTACGCAGTAGTAACTTTATGTTTTATTCTAGACTTTGAAGCCAATGCCCCAATCCTTTTGTTATAAAAATGACTGTCTTTATTAGTAATGATCACCGTTGGTGTTAAAATCAACTAAAAATATACTTTATTAAGAATTTCAGAACATTCTTTCCTTCATAATGACAGTGCTACAATTTTAAAGCACTTGGAGATATAATCTACTGATACCAAAATAAAAGTGTTCCTTTGGGAAGATACAAAGGGTCCCATAAAATCTATTTCACAAATATCAAATATTTCAACTTCTAATGAAAAATTAAGTGGCATTTCTTCTGTCTTTAAAATTTGCATACCCACTAGCATCTATCGTATGTTTTCACATACTTATTCACATCCTTCACTGAAGTTGGTAGTGGCAATTTTTCTATCACTTGCGTTCCAATAATATCCCCACAGTCGCCATAAATTGACTTTTCTCCCCATCATGTACTAGATTCTTTTTTTTCATATCTTTGTGATACATTAGTGAGATAGTTGAGGCATGCACGAATGATGTGTCAAACATAAATAAATCATCCATGAAAACTTCTATGCTCATTTCAATCAAGTAAGAGAAAATGAACATCATGCAATGTTGAAAGATGGCTAGCACATTACATAATCCAAAAGGCATTCTCTTAAAGGAGAAAGTTCCGTAAGGGATAGTGAAGGTGGTCTTTTTCTAGTCCTTATGAGCAATGGGAATCTGATAGTACCTTAAATATCTGTCAAGGAAGTAATAAAATGAATGTCTAGCAAGGCAATTCAACATTTGGTCTAGAAATGGTAAGGGGAAACAATTCTCCCTTGTGGCCGTCGTGTTCAGCTTCCTATAATCAATACAAATCCTCTATCCCGTGATAGTACTAGTGTGTATTAACTCATTCTTCTCATTTTATACTATTTTCACTCCCTCTTCCTTGGGCACACAATCAATTGGACTGACTTAAGTGCTATCTAAGATGGGATAGATAATGTCCACATTAAGCCAATTCAAGGTTTCCTTCTTTACCACTTCCTTCATAATAAAGTTTAGTATTCTCTAGGGGTTAGTGTTTGGCCCATGCCTTTTTTCCATCAAGATTCTATGCAAGCAAAAGTATCTACTTATGTCTTTTATGTCAATTATGGTCCATCCAAATCCCTTATTAGAGTTCCTAAGCACCCTAAATAACTTCTCATCTTGCTCATTACTTAAATATGTTGATACAATCACAGGAAAAGCTCATGATTCTCCAAAATAAGTATACTTGAGGTGACTATGCAGGGCTTTTAATTCTAATTTAGGTGCTTTCTTGTTGGAGGGTACTAAGGGTGTGGAATCTTTGGTGGTGTCTAGCATCTAAAATATTTCTTTATAGACTCCAGTGTCTACCCTTAGTATTTAAACAGATTCCTCCCGTGGAGTCATCTCCTCATCCTCAATGTCTATTTTCTCTTTTCTTAGTGTCTCCATTAATTTACAAGCCACTAATCTCTCAACTACTTCAACTCTATTACCATGGTCCTCAGCCCGGTCTTAGGGAAATTTCATGGATCTCACTTATCAAAGTTATTTCCTCATCATTCACTCTTATAGTCAACTTCTACATATTAATCATTACTCATCCAGTGACTAGAAAGGTCAGCCTAAAATCAAAAGTATCTCTTTGTATTTTTTAATGTTCAAGAGTATAAAGTCAACAAGGAATATGAACTTATCAATATTTACTAAAACATATTCTATAACCCATAGGAAAAATGAAGGATTGGTATGTGGTGTGACTTTTTAAATTTCCAATATTTATGAACTCAGATATATATATATTGATTTAGTTTTCTATTGAGTCACACAATTAAACACAAGTATACGTATCACTCAAGTAATACAGGGCTTTAGTGGAGTCCTGGATATCGATCCCATAGGGAGGCAATTAATTTTATAATGTAGCACAGAAATCACTTCTCGAATCACAACACAATTGCAAGTAATTACTAATATTAAAATAGAAACAAACAGTTGTAGTTACTAATTCTACCAAAGTACGTTCTAACTTCTAGCAAGTTAAACTAACACAAGACTAAATTTAGAACAAAGTTCAGTTGTAAGAAAGAATCTTCCTTCTCTCTAATAATAATATGATGATTATTGTTACATAGATCAGTGATGCAAATGTATTGTGCGAAATAGGAGCATTCATATTCTTTACCCTTTTCCAAGCGCAAAAAGAACATTGGCTAATCCTAAGTTCAGTCCCCAAATCGGTGGTTAGGCTGGGAGGATACCGGCTCTCACTCCAGAGCTCCCATTTACCTTCCTCTGAAGGCTAACTCTCGCTTTGGTTTCCAAACCCTAGGACCAAATTGGGGATTTCAGCCTGTCACACATTGAAATCTCTAATTTTACGCCTATCAAAGTATATTTCCCTATTTATTAGCACTCAACCCCCATAAACTACATCACTCATTCATGGACATTAATTGTGACGTTCACTTTTGTTGTGGAACTCATAATCCTTTCGGAACATATGATTCCCAATAAGTTTTAACAATTCAATTGGCCAGATCAAAAAGTAAATGAAGTTCAAAGCAAAAAGGTCATAAAAAATTCTCCATAATAAATCAGCACATCATTTCCATATCACAACATCAACACATCACATGAAAAGGAGGAATACAAAGAAACCTACTCAAGACTCATGAGGAAAGGATGACAAAATATGGTTTTTATATATAAAAGCAACGTCATACAAACAGAGTAAAGAAAAGACAACTTATCTCAAACTCTTCCCCAAGCGAATCTTAAGGAATTCCTTTGACTCCTCTTCTTTCTTCACATAACACACAATTCCCTCTTTAGATAAGTAAGGAAGAAGAAATCTCTCACTTTCCCTCTCTTCTTACACTCCTTAAAAGAGAACACACAAAATCTAGATTTCTTAAACAAATTGAAAGACACACTCACTCTTTACTCCCTCACACTCTCTCTTCTCTTCTCCTCACTAAATCTTCCCCTAAAATATTCTAAATGAGGCCATAACTGATTTTCTAAGAGTTTCTTCAAGCGTCCCTCCAAAATCCAGCCAAATACATTAAATCTAGTTTGAAATCGGGATAGGACGAGGTCCGGCGTAGGATAGGGCGTCGTCCGGTGCTATTTTCCGCCTTCTGGTTCAAATTCTCTGTAAATTGGTGCCGTCCTTCACTGGTGACAGCGTCGTTCAACGCTAGTTCAATAAATGCACTTTTGCTCCTTGTTGCTCCAAATTTGCTCCTTTTCGCTTCATTTTACTCCAAAGGCCTAAAATCATGGTACCTGCATGAAATTGTGAAAAATACCTTTCTTTAAAGTGTAATATCATCAAAAGCATGTATGAAATGGATAGTAAAAAGCTATCAAATTTTTAGTGGATCAAGATCCCCAAACTTAACTATTACTTGTCCTCAAGTAATTTTAATTAATACATAAAATAATGATCCACAACAATGAACTTTATTTCTAGAATACCATAATTTTGACTTAGATAAGTACAATAGTACAATTTTTAGAAAGATCTTTGAATAATTCAAGTAAATTTTGTAGGTGTAAGACTATTCAGTAATCAAGTCTAAGTGTTCTAGCCTTCTATTCATTTCAAAAATGACTGTAGATTGTCCTATTAATGCTCTTAAAAGGATTACATGAAAAGAAGTTTATGAGAACACTACTAGTAAAGATGCTAATCCATACATATAAGTTCAGGAAAGTAATTAAGTTTTTCCCTTTATGTAGGTCCAAGTGAAGCTAATTTTTTATTAGGAATCTCCTCAAGCTTCTCCTCTCTTTTTCTTTTCTTTCTTTCTTTTTCTTTTTTCTCTTCTTTTTTTTATTTTGCTTTTTACTTTTTTAAATGAGGATTACTATATCTGGATAGCCTTTAATAATTTTGAACTTCTCCCTTTTCACCCTAAATTTGAGACTTACCACAATCCTTTACCTTATATGCATTTCTTTAGCTTAATATTGATTCATCATAGAGTCCCAATCATTTCCTTTCACATAAAGTTTTAGGATTCTTATTATTTCAAACATACATTTTTTCTTACTTTGAATAGTTGACTATAGTTCCTATTATCTTATACCAAATATCTTAGCCTGCAAAATTACTTTTCATTACCAAATACTTTCATTCAAATCCATAAAATACTTAATCAAAATCAAAATACAGTTATCTAAAATTGAGTTCTATCACAGGAAATCATGTTAATAATTTTAAAAATATTTTTAAATGAGAACAATTAAAAGTTAATTATTTCCCTCCCCTAAACTTAAATTTTTGAATATCAATACAATTACATGGGAAGAAAGAAAAGATATAAACATATATAACTCATACCTCAATATGCTGGGCTTTTCATACCTTTGAGTTTAAGCAGATTTTCTTCTTAATTTAGAAGAGTAGGCCTGAAATATATAAGAGCATTTTTACACACAAATATGGGTTATAAATTTGCAAGGAAAGAAGTTTAAAATTTTAAAACATAAAAC
Source organism: Papilionanthe hookeriana x Papilionanthe teres (assembly GCA_022702705.1). Taxonomy (NCBI): domain Eukaryota; kingdom Viridiplantae; phylum Streptophyta; class Magnoliopsida; order Asparagales; family Orchidaceae; genus Papilionanthe; species Papilionanthe hookeriana x Papilionanthe teres. The sequence goes on from CM040426.1 coordinate 115,758,299, forward strand.
ATCAACTAAGCACATAACATTAACATCCAACTGTTATTATCACATTCATCACAATTAAATATAAAGTTTGCTACAACACAACCAAATTTAAATTACATCACAGATACAAATCACAGTCTCAGGTACATCACAAATACAACACAAATAAAAATTACAATGAAAAATAAAAATACATAAACTACCAATATTCATCTGTAGGAGCTCCACCATCATCAGGTTCATCAGGCTGGTATGGAGTGTACTGAGGATATGTAGGAAATACAACACTATTTTCTCCCCTGAAGAATCTCATCTGTGCGTCATGATAAGCTATCTCATATTCACGCTACCGCATTTGATAATCATCATTTATCTTATTCCTTGCTTCTAGTCCCTCTACTCTGGTGTTCAACTTCTCTAACTGATCCATAACATCATGCAGAGTAGGTTCCCTAAATGTAGATGGTCTCTTGTGACTATAAGATGGTTCATCAGCTCTCTTACTCCATTTTCATCTTACATGAGCTTCATAGGTTTTCAAATTTAATTTACTAATGGGCTTCAGGGGATGGACTACCTCATCATTATCTTCAGTTGCTACACTTGACTGAATACCCAAGGCATGAATTAGTCTGGGGTGTCCTAGTCCACCGGTAGTCTCCTCTTTTGAATTTGTCAAAATACTCTTATGAATAATAGCCCCAATGTTGATATTTTTCATGTTCTGAATACAGTAATTCAGAACAACTCTTTCTACAGTAACCTCGCTGTGATGGTTGGTGGGCATAAGTCTTGCAGAAATGAAATAATGTCAGACTTTCAATACAGGATTCAAAGTAGAAAGGGGGAACTTAACTTTTTGCCTCTATTTAATCTTCTAATCCCCTTTTCCGTCAGCCGAATAGTTCATAACCACATCCAATGCTTCATTAGTAACAGGAAAATTTTTGTATTCACATAAGAAATGTTCTCTCAATTGATAAAATGCATTGATGCGAGCGGGGGTAAATTCAACCATTTGTCCTCTAACCAGAATATATTCACTCTCAGAATAGTATAAATTTGCATAAAATTCCCTCATAATCCCCAGAATCGCTTCAGTAGTAAAATAACATAAAATTTCCCATTGATGATTTGCAATCAATTCTTCAATCACACCTTTAGGATTTTCAATGGCCTTTTCTTGAGTACATTTCTTATTGCTAAGAAATGTACTAAAGCGAGAATAAGCCTTGAAATTCACAAATTTACTCTCATCGTACTCAATTTTTCTCTTCCCCTTAGCCATTCTTGGAGCCATTTATCTAGAAATATCAAATTTATCCAAATCAATTTCAAAATTGCAATATAATGGACTCCAAAGTAAATTTAAATAGATAAGAACTCCAATGCCATGGATAATCTCCAAATTTTCTCTAAAATCCTCAAAATTTCAAATCTTCCTAATGTAGGAGATTTCCACGGTCAAAATAAAAAAAATTTAGTTTAAAGTGTAGCTCTTACCAAGAGAAGATGAAATCCAAACTTTTCCGGCCATGAAATTGCTTTCAATCCAAATGCAAGTGAGCCTTAGTTGCGAAAATCGGCCTTGGTTGGAGGTAGAAGATGATAGTTTGGGTAAAAATGGCGGGTCCCAGGGTTATATCGCAAAATTTTGGGGTTTAAGGCCTTTTTGTCGGTTGAGCGCGGTCCAGCGCTGGTGACAGCGCCGTTCGGCGCTATTTTTTGCTTAATAGGCCAAACTCTCTGTCTTTTGGCGCGGTTCGGCGCTGGTGACAGCGCCGTTCGACGCCAGTTCAAAAATTGGGCTTCCAACTTTCTTTTGCAATTTCGATCTTTTCAAGTCCGCTCTGACATCTAATTAATCCATTTAAGCATTGAATAACATACTAAAGCCATGGCAAATGATTTTTTTTTAACACAAACAACACAAAACATTACTTTTATATATAAAATCCAATTTACAAACATGCATAAATAACACTAAAGTCTACACATCATCAAGCCATAAAATACTAAAATTCAGTGTCACTCACAACCACAACACAATAACGATGAAAACTAAACAAGAAATCAAGTCTAAATGTAACATCCAGGCAAAACAAAGCAAAGTAAAGTAATCAGTTCAAATACATAAACATAACAACACAATAATTAAGTCTTCATTATTCCTCATAACTATCATCAACTCTTAAATCTCCAATTGATTGAACGTGAACAAACAGATTGTAGAATGGACAAAAAGGGAATTCTTCTGTAGAATCCTCCTCAATCTAACCTTTTATTTTCATCAAACGTATCAAACTCTCTTCAAGATACCTAGAATGATGAAAGTGTTTCTTCATTCTCCAATCCAGATGATTAAAGAAGTCAGATAAGTTGTTGATTGCATTCATCACGTGTTGAATTTCCTTCTCAAATTTTTTAATTTTCTTCAAAATGATATGTGAACTTTCAGGAAAGTAAGGAGGAATAGGTGTCGAACTCTGAGATTGTTAATCTTCAATGATACTCATGTCATTCATATCACCAACTGCCTGGTTACTATGTTCATCTGTTGGGTCTATAGGCTTCTAAGGTATAAGTACTCTTTCCCAATTTTCATATGACACTTGTGATTAACTGTAGAGGAGAAATATGGTGGAAGGATGTCCAAGCCCATACTTTGATCCATGAATAATCAATCCCAAAATAGATTTAACAATTATAGAACCAACATCAATAGTCATCCCCATTTGAATACACTAGTTCAAAATAGCACACTCCTTGATTACTTTACTGATTTTCATGGTTGGGAGCAATTTTGCACATATAAAATAATGTAAGTGCTTCGACCTAAGATTTAACAGTGTGGTCGAAAACTTACATACCTGTTATCTCTTATCTCCCAATCATCACTCTCTTTTGTCAAATATTTGTATATATCATTTATGTTGTCCTTTGTTGAGGCAAAGTTTGAATAGTGGCAGATAAACAGATTCTCAATCATGTATAAATCATTAATCTTTACAGGAGTAAATGTGACAAACCTACCTCACACATAGACTGATCCTTGGTTGATTCCATGAAGATTTGCATAGAACTCTTGCACAACCTGGACAACTACGGTGGCAGTAGTATAACATAATACTTCCCAACATCTCTGAACAATAATTTCTTCAATTTGAGTAGTAGGAGAATTCGTACCGCGATTCACAAAGCCTCGCTCCTTAATCAGCCTCATCTTTGAGATATTCTTGTTGAATAGACATTGTGCTTCGAAACTGATGAATTTTCTACAGTTGAAAACTTGAAATCTTGAAGTTTCTATTGAGTCAGAATCCATTTGGATGAGATTTGGGATCTTCCTTCTTGTTCCTCTGGTAGTTTTTACGTCTACAGCGGTTTTTGGGAGTTCAAGTGGAAGAATTGCTGCCTAGAACCGTAAAAATTTGAATTTAAAGATGAAAAATTATTTTCTGAACAGCGGCACGGTCTGGCGCTGATAACAGCGCTGTATGGCGCTAGTTCAATTTTTGCCAAACTTCATTTTGTCCAAATTCTTCAAAACTTCGATTTGATTCATTTTTTTAATATTTTTAATGATATTTAAGGAAGGTTAGGACTTAATTAAGTAACAAACAAACACAAATAACGCATCAAACAAGCAAGCACTTAATAACTGTGGGTCTCCCACAAAGCTCTTGGTTTAACGTAGTCAGCCCGACAAAACTTCCAGTTATTCAGGTTTATACAACATTAAAAACTCTTTAAAATTAGGTCTATTGCCTTCAAAGTATAGTTTTATTCTTTTTCCATTAATTTTAAATATTCTTCCAGAATTAGGGTCTTCGATAATCACAACTCCAAATTCATAGATTTTAATGACATTGAAAGGTACTGTTCATCTAGATTTCTATTTCCTAGGAAATAATTTCAATCTTGTATTATATTGTAAAACTTTTTGTCCTAGTTCAAATTCCTTTTTAACAATCTTTTGATCATGCCATATTTTTCTTCTCTACTTGTATATTCTATCATTATCATATGATTCATTTCTGATTTCTTTCAACTCATTCAATTGCAATAGTTTTTTCTCACCAGTGTCTTTCAAATTAAAATTCAATCTCTTTATGGCCCAATATGCTTTATATTCTAATTCAAATGACAAGTGAAACATATTTGTAAAGATTAATCTGTAAGAGGATATTCTTATAGGTGTTTTATAAGCAGTTCTGTATGACCATAAAGAGGTGTCTAATTTAGCAGACCAATCTAATTTCTCAGGATTTATGACTTTCTCCAAAATTCGTTTAATTTCACAATTAGATACCTCTGCTAAGCTATTAGTTTGGGATGATAAGCTGTAGAGATTCTATGCATAATATTATATTTTTCTACCAATCTCTGAATCATATTATTCTTAAAATGGGATCCTCCATCAGTGATGATTACTCTAGGCATTCCATATCTTGTGAAAATATTTTTTATTAAAAGCCTTGAAGCACTTCTAGCAACACACTTTGGTAAAGCTATTGCCTCAATCCATTTTGACACATAATCAACAGTAATTAATAAATATAAATTTCCAAATGAAGGTATAAATGGTTCCATAAAATCTAATCCTCAATCATAAAAAATTTCAACTTCCAAAGTAAAACTAAGAGGTATTTCATTACTTCTGGATATATTGCCTATTCTCTGACATCGATCACAAGTTTTGATAAATCTATAAACGTCTCTGAAAATAGTAGGCCAATAAAATCCAGATTGTAAAATCTTATGTGCAATTCTATCAATTCTTAAATGTCCTCCAAATTCAGAATCATGAAATTCTCGAATAATTCTTTCAGTTTCTTCATAAGGCACACATCTCCTAATAATAAGATCTTTACATTGCTTATACATATAATGATTGTCCCAAAAATAAAATTTAGCATCATGCTTAAATTTCTTCCTCTATTGCATTGTTAATTCAGGTGGTAAATATTACTAACGATATAGTTTACAATATCAGCATATGATCCATGAAAAAATACCTATTTTTATGTCTTGATTTTTATCAAAATTTTAAGGATATTATGCTTTAATGAAAGGCATTTTTGTGTTTTGGATGTAGGTGAAGCAAAAATGTCCAAGAAGGAAAAAAAGATGAAAAGGAGCAAAAAGGAGCAAAAATAGAGCCAAAATGTAAAATTGTCAAAATAAATACCAGAATCCGGCGCCTAGGCGCCAGAATCTGGCGCCTAAGCGCCAGTTCGATACAGAATTCTGTAAGATTTTTGACGACTTTTGGACGGTTATTTTGACGGTGTTAGCGGTTATTGGATCATCTAGAAGATTGGCAGTTATTCCTGGATTATAGGACATGTGATACATTGTATTTGGATGCTTGGAAACGGTTAGGATCACGAAGAGGTGCGATCCAAAGTGAAGAGGTGCGAAGAACTAGAGGCAGAGTCCGGCGCCTAGGCGCCATATTCCGACGCCTAAGCGCCAGACACACCTTCTAGAAGATTCAATGAACATGGACACATTTTGAAGAGGTGCCTCAAGGCAACCCTTGAAGCCTATAAATAGGAGGCTACTCCTTCTGAGAAAAACGCCCACAAACCAACCAAAAACTACCAACGCCCAACCTAGCCCCATAGTTCCATTTAGAGAGAGAAATTAGAGAAATATTTTAAGTGTCATATTTATAGTTTCTTTTATTAATTAGTGAGTTTATTTTAGATTTTGTATTAAGAGTATTTGAAGAGTCGGTGCTTTTGAAGTCTATTTACTTTGGAGTCAGAAGGATTCGTAGGTTCGACTGGAGAAACACTTGAGATAAGTATTTGTATTTTGATTCAAAGTTTTATTTATATGTTTTGTTGTTTAAATTCAATGTGTTCTGAGTAGTTACTTTACTTTCTTCTTTCAATTATGAAAAGATAAATACGATAATATAAAATTCGTTGGAGAATTAAAAAAATTATATATATTTTAAACATTGTGATGATATTAATACCGGATCTTAATTTACTATTTAAATTGGCCATTTAAATTGTTAAAATTTGTTGAAGAGTTTTGAGACCTAGAAGAAGATGAATTCTTAACTAGTAGATATCACATGAATCCTTGGGTAGTCGAAGGCCTTGTGCGGGTTATTCAAGGTGAAGTGTAAATAAATAGGAAGATATTATTTAATGGGCATAGAATTGATAAGTTTTTAGAGTAACAGGATAAATTCTTATAATTTGGTTTATAGAGAAGGAAAGGGTCACTAGTAGGCCGACCATACCACCGCTCGGACATCTAGTAGTGTGAGCTCTAGATTAACCCATTCTACTAACAATACATCCGGACTCGATCTATAGATTACCTAATGTTATTTATACTATCGAGCGAAGGTATAAAATAGAATGCTTCTATTCGGCACAATACCATAAATTTATATTCTCCACGAATATTACATTATCTAAAAAATCTTGGATTAATTGAAAGGAAGAAAGTTGTTTGCTTATTTTTATTTACATCAATCATTACTTTATCACTGCTTTATTTCTGCATCTAGTAAATTAAATATCAACTTTTTAACTTTAAAAGAAATACATAAAAATAAAATCAAAATATTTTTAAAAAAATCTATAATCCTCCTCGTGGGATCGATACTGAAGTCTTTATTTAAAGCCCTATATTACTTGAAGCGATACATATACTTGCGTAGTACCCCTAGTGTGTAAAATATTTTCTATAAAATTATATTTATATACACTAGCCGCTATTATTATTTGAGTCAAAGTATTGACTATAACATATTTTTGATAGCATTGTTTGGCGATTGCAAACTAAATTTTTGGTACATTGCTGCGGATCGAGGGTCAAGTTTTTGGCGCCGTTGCCGGGGAGGCAAAATTTATAGATTTTAAATATTTTATTTTATTTATTTCTTTTACTGTCAAAAATATAAAATACAAAAACATTAAAAAAAATAAAAACAAAAATAAAAAAATAATAATAATTTTATTTCTTGCTATTTTACTTTTTATTTACTTTTTATGCGTAGTTCTGGATCTGAAGGATTATTACCTTTAGATTCTGAATTAGAAAGAACTGTTAGAAGAATTTAAAAAGGAAAAAAAATTCAAAATTATCAAGAGATGGCTAATTTACATAATAATTTACAAAATCCAATTGAAATTAATGAACAAAATGTTTACAAACCATTAAGGGATTATGCTAACCCTACAGTTGATGAACTTCATAGTAGTATTCAAATACCTACTGTAGATGCTAATTCTTTTGAGCTTAAGCCTTCTATTATTCAAATAGTTCAAAATAATAAATTTGGGGGAACACCAAATGAGGATTCAAATTTACACCTTGCTAGTTTTTTAGAACTTTGTGCTTCCTTTAAATATAACAATGTTTCTTATGATGCTATTAGACTTAAACTCTTTCCTTTTTCTTTAAGAGATAAAGCAAAGATGTGGTTGAACACATTAGCAACAAGTTCTATTAAAACATGGGCTGAAATGACACAAAAATTTCTTGCTAAATATTTTCCTCCTCTAAAACTACTAAATTGAGAAATGATATTACTTCATTTAGTTAATTTGACGGGGAGACAATTTATGAAACTTGGGAAAGATTTAAAGAACTATTAAGAAAATATCCTCATCATGCTTTACCTGATTGGTTAATTATTCAAACAATTTATAACGGACTAATCGGATCACTTAAATCAATTATCGATGCTGTCACTGGAGGTTCTTTAATGGCTAAATCATTTTAAGAAGCTTATACTTTAATCGAAGAAATGGCCAACAATAATTTTCAATGGCCTTCCGAAAGGATTAATCCTAAAAGAATGGCAAGTATTCATGATAACGAAGCCTTTTCTATCTTAGCTTCACAAGTAGCTGCTATATCTAAGAAATTAGATAATTTTGCTATCAATATATCACATAACAACTCGCTAATATTGAAGATTCTCAAACTATTGAAACTTTACGAGCTATTGCTAGTAAAAATAACCCTTATTCTAATTATTATAATCCTGGATGGAAAAATCACCCTAATTTTAACTGGAATAATTCACAACAATAATGGGATAATAATCAATTTTATCCAACTGGAAATTGAAACAATCAAGTAAATTCAAACTATAAACCACCTGGATTTAATTATCAACAGAAAAAGTTATCTATAGAAGAATTAATTTTACAACTAAGTAATCAATTACAAAATCAAAACACCGCTATTCGTAATATTGAGAATCAAATAGGACAAATTGCTAATTTAATTAATTACAGACCTCCAGGAACACTTCCTAGTAATGTTAAAATCAATCCAAAAGAAACTGGAAAAGAACATGAACATGTTAAAGCTGTACAACTTAGAAGTGGAAAGGAATTAAAAGAAAGAATGCATTATGAAATTGAAAATGAAATTGAGGTCAAGAGATCGAAAACCTCAAGAAACTCCTTCTCCTAGCTTAAGATCGATCGTTATTCCCGTTAATGTGGAAGTTGAAAAACCACCACCACCTTTTCCTCAAAGACTAAAACAATGAAGCTTCGATCATCAATTTTCTAACTCTTTGAAATTTTTAAGAAACTTACCATTAACATACCTTTTGCTGAAGCTTTGGAACAAATGCCAACTTATACAAAATTTATGAAGGATATTTTAAGTAAGAAATGAAAATTTGAAGCTTTTGAAACTGTTGCATTAAGTGAAGAATGTAGTGCAATAATTCAAAAGAAATTACCTCAGAAACTTAAAGATCCTGGAAGTTTTACTATACCTTGTGCTATTGGAGAAAAAATTTATGGAAAAGCTTTATGTGATTTAGGAGCAAGTATTAATCTCATGCCATTTTCTATTTTTCGAAGGTTGAATTTAGGAGAGATTACTCCCACCATTGTAACCCTTCAGTTAGTTGATAGATCTATCATCTACCCTAAGGAGTTATAGAGGATGTTCTTGTTAAAGTGGATAAATTTATTTTCCCTGTGGATTTCATTGTACTTGATATGGAAGAAGATAAAGAAATACCAATTATTTTAGGGAGACCTTTTCTAGCTATTGGACGAGCTATGATTGATGTGCAAAAAGGAGAATTAACCATGAGAGTTAATGATCAAGAAATTAAATTCAATGTTCTTAAATCAATGAAGTACCCTAATAAAGAAAAATGCCATCGAATGGATATTATTGATTATATAATTGGAAAACATTATCAAGAAAGATGTAAAGTCATTTCTGAAGAAAAAATTGAATTATTAATTGATGAAAATGAAGAACTAAAAGAAGAAGAATTATCTAAAGAAAATCAATATATTAAAGATAACTGGGAAATTTTGGACATAACACAAAATGATAGACTTTTACCCTCAATTAAAAAAGCCCCTGAACTGGAATTAAAAATGTTACCGGCACATTTAAAGTATGATTTTCTTGGAAATTCATTAACTTTACATGTTATTATTTCTTCTAAACTAAGTTTAGATCAAGAAGAAAAACTGATAGGAGTGTTAAAGAATTATAAGAAAGCTTTTGGTTGGACTATTGTCGATATAAGAGGAATAAGCCCTTCCATTTGTATGCATAGAATTTTGATGGAAGAAGATTTTAAACCTACTATTGAACCTCAAAGAAGATTAAATCCTATCATGAAAGAGGTTGTTAAAAAGAAATTTTAAAATGGTTAGATGTCGGAATTATTTATCTTATTTCAGATAGCCAATGGGTAAGTCCTATTCATTGTGTTCCGAAGAAAGGAGGAGTAACTGTCATTGTCAATGATAAAAATGAACTAATTTCTACAAGACAAGTTACTGGATGGCAAATTGGCATTGATTATCAGAAATTAAATGATGCACTAGAAAGGATCATTTTCCTTTACCTTTCTTGGATCAAATGCTTGATAAATTAGCTGGACACTCATATTTCTGTTTTCTAGATGGATATTCTAGTTATCATCAATTACCTGTCGCTCCTGAGGACTAAGAGAAAACAACATTTACAAGTCCTTATGGAACATTTGCGTTTAGAAGAATGCCTTTCGGTTTATGTAATGCACCTGCAACTTTTCAAAGATGTATGATGTCAATATTTTGTGATTTGATTGACAAAGGAATTGAAATATTTATGGACGATTTTTCAGTCTTTGGAACTTCTTTGAATCTTGTTTGGAAAATATTTCCAAATTTCGAAAAGATGTGAAGAAACAAATTTAGTTCGAATCTGGGAAAAATGTCAATTTATGGTCACAGAAGGCATTGTACTTGGTCACAAAATTTCACAAAAAGGGATGGAAGTTGATCAAGCAAAAGTGAAAATTATTACTGATCAAGCAAAAGTTTTCTGGGTCATGCTGGATTTTATAGAAGATATATAAAGGATTTTTCTAAAATTGCTAAACCTCTTAGTCATTTATTAAAGAAAGAAGCTAAATATAAATTTAATGAAGACTGTATTAATGCTTTCAATATTTTAAAATAAAAATTAATAACTGCACCTATAATTATTGCACCTAATTGGAATAAACCCTTTGAATTAATGTGTGATGCAACTGATTTTGCAATTGGAGCTGTGTTGGGACAAAAATATGAGAAAATTTTCAAAGTTATATATTATGCTAGTAAAACTCTTTCTGAAACTCAAAAAAATTACACTACTACTGAGAAAGAGCTTTTAGCTATAGTCTATGCATTTGATAAATTTAGACCTTATCTTCTGGTACCAAATGCATAGTTCATACCGATCATTCCGCTATTAAATATTTAATGACAAAAAAAGATGCTAAGCCTAGATCGATAAGATGGGTTTTACTTCTACAAGAATTTGATTTTCAAATAGCGGATAGAAAAGGAACCGATAACCAAATTGTCGATCATTTATCTAGAATTAAGAATGATGTTATTACTGAGGAAAATATAAATGAGAAATTTCCTGATGAACATTTATATGTTATTCAAGGATGCCAAACACCTTGGTATGTGGATATAGTTAACTATTTAGTTAGCAATATTCTACCTTATGGATTGAATAACAAATATATTAAGAAATTTTAAAATGATGCTAAATTTTATATTTGGGAAGATTCTCATTTATTTAAATTAGGAAGAGATTTTTTAATTCGAAGATGTGTACCTTATGAAGAAACTTTTGTTATTATTCAAAAATGTCATGATTCTGATTTTGGAGGACACTTTGGAGTAGATAAAACTGCATTTAAAATTTTAAATTCAGGATTTTATTGGCCTAACTTGTTCAAAGATGTGAGACATTATGTGAAAACATGTGATCAATGTCAAAGGATGGGAAATATATCTAGAAAAGTTGAAAAGCCTTTAAACTATATATTGGAAGTTGAAATTTTTGATATATGGGGTTTAGACTTTATGAGACCATTTGTACCATCATCTGGAAAGATTTATATTTTATTAGCATTGATTATGTTTCAAAGTGGATTGAAGCTGTAGCTTTACCTAACTGTGATTCCAAAAGTGTTTCAAAATTTTTAAAGAAAATGATTTTTTCAAGATTTGGAATGCCTAAGGTAATTATCATAGATGGTGGAAGTCATTTTCGAAATATAAGAATTCAATTATTACTGGACAAATTTGGAATCAAACACAGAATTGCAACTGCGTATCACCCTCAAACAAGGAATGGCTAAAGTATCAAACAGAGAAATTAAAAGAATTTTAGAGAAGACTGTTAATCCTAAAATAACTGATTGGGTTGATAGATTTGATTCCGCATTATGGGCTTATAGAACGACTTATAAGACACCAATCGGAATGTCACCTTACCCGTTAATTTATGGTAAACATTGTCACTTACCCGTCGAACTTGAACATAAAGCTTATTGGGCGATAAAGGAGTTTAATTTTGATTTGAATACTGCAGGAGAAAAACAATTATTACAATTAAATGAGATGGATGAAATAAGAAATGAATCATATGAACATGCAAAAATTTATAAAGAGAAAATGAAGATGTTACAGGATAAAAAGATTTCAGGAAAAATATTCAAGTCTGGACAAGAATTATTATTATTTAATACTCGTTTAAGACTTTTTCCTAGAAAATTAAGATCTAAATGGATGGGACCATATATAATTGAGAAAGTATACTATTATGGAGCTGTGGACATTAAAGACCCCAAAACAGGAAAAATATTTAAAGTTAACGGATTAAGATTGAAGCCTTATTTGGGAGACATTAAAACGATTTATAAAGAGGCTTACGAGTTGAGTCTACTCGATTAAAGACTTAATTAGGTCGGGCTGACGATGTTAAACCAAGCGCTTTGTGGGAGGCAACCTATAATTATTTTTGTGTGTTTTTACAATTTTTTTAATGTAAGGTTATGCCTCGGTCTTGACTAATTTTATATAACTTTAGAAAATTGGATGCTAACAAGTCTTCATTGACTTTAGCTAAAAATTATCTCGAAGTATATAAAGTTTGGACTTTGGATCACTCCGTTTCATATGTGAGTAACAAGGAGATCAAGTTAACCTTCATTGTGATTGTTTATAATTTGTGTTACTAAGTCTATATTGATCTTACCATTCTAATTTACCTATTTTAGAAAACAAAAATTTGAAATTTGACGATAGGTAAAACGGAGTCGAACATGGTTCCGGCGCCTAGGCGCCGAAATTTGGCGCCTAAGCGCCAGAGTAAAACTGTGTATCGATGGGTCCGGCGCCTAGGTGCCAGATTTGGTGCATAAGCGCTACAGTTACTGGATCGTGTAAAAATTGAAAATTTTCAGTTTTTTACACGATTTTCTTCTTTAAATTACCCCATTTTTGTCCTCAATCCCTAAGAAATCAAAATTACGACCTAGACACTTCATTCTTGAGAGATTAGAGAGGATTTTTGAAGAAATGGAGAGAAAAAATCTTGGAGAAGAGGCTAGAGATAAAGATTCAAAGGATCCTCAACCCTACTTCAATGGTTTTTTCGCTATAAGTTTGGAGAAAATTTCAAGTCGTCTAGATAAATTTGAAGCAGAATTCAAAAGTATTGGAGATCGCCTCCATGAAATGTATCATCAAATTGAACATCTGGAATGGCAGGCGAAGCTTCAATTTGATCATCTAGTGGCTTATCAAGATGCTCAAGTGGAGATGTATGCGAAGAACAAATGGATCGACGAGAAAACGGCTACGGATTTTCCGAGGGCTTTAGTATTCTTCCTAAGTAGGCCTAGTAATCTTCCTTGTGAAGAGAATGGAAATTTCTAATTTGAAGATTAAATAGTTATTGTGGTGTGATCTAGACTTTTATTAGTGTGTCGTTGTATCGATTTAGTAAATCAAATGTATTGTTTGTGTGTTTGATTTATTGTTCAATGTGTGTTGTATTTGCTTTGAAATTGTGTAGTTTGATTGTTTGTTAGGACTTGAATCATATTACTATACTTATCTGTATTGTATTGAGCCAAAATTGAAGATTATGAATGGAATTAGAAGAGTTTAATTTAAACCTTGTGTTTAATTGGTGGATTTAATTTTTAATTTTTAAAATTTTTGGAAAATATTTTGGAAGTTGGAAACCGAAGCACTACTCTAATATGAGAAATTGGAAGTTGAATTTATGAGTTTTGGTAGAAAATAAAATTTTTAAAGTGATTTTTTTGAAAGGCGAGTCTGGAGCCTAGGCGCCGGTTCAGCCTGCTTATCAAAAATTAGCATTTAAACCCCATTAGCCATGGTTGACGCCTAAGCTTCATCCCCTTCCTCTTTTTCACGAAAATACACTGCCTAGATCCATCTTGAGGTCAATACATCAAGTTTTAGAGCCCGAAATCACTTGATTTCTTCATCTCGAGGTCAGATCTACCTTCTAATCCATTTATTTTTTATTCTTACCATAGTTTTTCCTTTTTTTTTTGCTAAAAACCAAAATTTTGAGAAAACTTTTGATTTTTAGAGTTTCTCCATGGATTTTTAAACTCATTTTAAGTTTCTCAAGCTTAAAAAGAGTTTAAATCTTTGATTCCTAAATTTATTTATGTTTTCTTTCACGTTTAGATGGCACCAAAATCTAAGTAAGGAAAGCACAAGAAAATTTTGACGAAGAACGAAGTTTTCGATCAGCATAGCCGCATTTTCATTATCACGAATTTGCGACGTCAAGAAAGTTTATCTTGGAGCGCAGTTTTTACAATCCTGGTGAAATGATCGAGAACACGATCGTTGCACACAACTAGCAATGATTCTGTTATTTCACTGTTGTTGCCGTTATTCCCATTGTACATGAGTTTTATGCTATCTTTTTTGGATGCTGAAGACTACGAAGTCTTCGTTAGAGGTGTCGGAGTAGGATTTACTCCGGAACAGATCAATATTTTCTACGGCCTGCCACCTACCATCAAGTGCTACTATTCTGGTTTATCTCCATCTGAGGGAGATCTCGAGATGATTATCGCATATCCGATCGATGGCACTGGAACTTGGAAGATCCGGAACGACAAACGGGTAGACTTCAAATCTTCTAAGCTAAATAGTATTTCAAAGGCATGGCGTTATTTTATTTCTGCTAGACTTCTACCTTCCAACCACCCGAGTGAAGTTACCAGAGATCGAGCTATCCTGAACTACTGCATTCGTGAGAGGAAGCCGATAGATGTTGGCAGTATTATTTATGATTCAGTGGAATCAATTGCTAGATCCAAGACTTCGCGGGATTAGGATTCCCATCCTTGATTTATTCTTTATGCATGAGCATCGGAGTTTCGCCGATATATCGGAGGAGAAGTTGAAGACTACAAAGCCAATCAGGCGGGAGAGTGTTAGCATTTATGATCATCTTCGAGGGAAGAGATCTACTGGTCCTTCTACTTCTGTACCTACTCCAGGTAGAGCTGAGCCACCATCTAGTTTCTGGGAATCGATGAATGATCAATTTCTGGAGCAGCAGAATGAGTTATTTCTAACTCACTGTAGAGTAGATACTATAGACAAGAAGATTGATCATTTATCTGAGTATACCCAAAGAAAAAGTGAGTATGATGCTGAGTATTTAGAGTCTTTAGTGAGATTCTTGAAGGGTGAGCATGATGTTCAGTTTCCTACCTATTCAAATTTTTCACCGTATGTTGATCCAAAGGATGTGGAGTTTCTTTTGATGATGACGATGGAGAGGCTACAGAAAGTGATTAGTAGCTTGATTTACCTCTGAGATGTGCTGATTCTGTTGTTAGTTTATTTCTTGTTTGCTAGTGCTGTTTGTTGTTTGATGTTTGTTAGTGTAGATTTATTTATGAAACTTTGTGTGGATTGTTTGATGTTGAGGCTGTTTTAAATATTTAGTGTTTTGTGTTGAAGACCAAAATTTGGATGAATTAATGTTTATTTCTGTTTCAACCTACTGTTTAGTATTCTTAAATAGTTAGTAATGTTGTTCTGTTTCTGTTACTATTAGTAGTATAGTCATTTAATTCAGCCTACTAATATAAAAAAAAATGATGATCCCGCTTACTTTTATATATGCTTCGTTATTTCAAGTAATATTCATAAAAAGCATGTGTAGAAGTAAATTTTTCTTTTTAGACTGTTTTTACATACTTATAAAAATTCCTTTTTAAATTATACCTTTCTTTCTCTCATACTTTAATTTTTTTCATGATATACCAAAACTTAAGTTTGGGGGAAAGGAAAATACATGCAAATTTAAATTTTATTTGTCCTTAATAAACTAATATTTTCTAAAAAAAATATTAACATAACATAAGGAATGAAGAATCTATTTAAGATAATTAAAATTTTTGAAATTATAAATAATTTTACAGACTTAACCAAAATTGTAATAACTTTGATTGATTTTAAGAATAGAATTATTCAACTTAAAGAAGAGTAAGATTAAGAAATTTTTTTATTCATAGTAGAAATAATTGAACATTAGAAGTATTAAGAAATCAAAAATTATAACTTGAAAAAGAAAAGATTGAAATTATTTTTAAAATCTATTCATGTTACAGTAATTAAGTAAAAATGTATAAGTTTGAAAATATAAGTTAAGGATAGCGAAGTTCAAAACCATTAACAGGTTATCCAGAAATAGTAATCCTCTCTGTAAAAAAAAAAATAAAAAAAATAAAAAATAAAAGAGAGAGGAGAAGCTTGAGGAGATGCCTAATCAAAAATTGGCTTCACTTGAATTAGCTTATAAGAAAAAAAAAATGTTTACATATTTTACTTAATTTTTATGCATGTATCTTTATTAGAAAAGATTTTTATGAAGATCTTTTTCTTGTAAATAATTTATGTGATCTTAATATAATAAACTACAATTATTTTCGAAGTGAATGAAAATTTTTTGAAATCTTATGATATGGTAGTTAAATATTCTTTAAATTCTTAAAATTAAACTTAGTTAGTTAAATTTGGTTAATGATTTACTAAAGCCTTTATAAAATAAAAAATTATAAGAAATCTTAAATATTTACATTTTATTCCAAATGTTATACATTTTATATAGCAAAAAGAGTTACTTGAGGACAAGTAACGTTTAAGTTTGGGGGATTTTGATCCATGAAAAAAAATACTTGTTTTTATGCCTTGATTTTTATCAAATTTTTAAGGATATTATGCTTTAATGAAACCTATTTTTGTGTTTTGGATGTAGGTGATGCAAAAATGTCCAAGAAGGAAAAAAATATGAAAACAGAGCAAAAAGGAGAAAAAATGGAGCCAAAATGCAAAATTGTCAAAATAATTGGCTCGGCGCCTAGGCGCTGAGATCCGGCGCCTAAGCGCCGCTCCGATGACGCACTCGTAAGATTTTCGACGACGTTCGGACGGTTATTTCGACGGTGTTAGCGGTTATTAGACCATCTAGAAGCTCGACAGCTTATTCTTGGATTATAGGACATGTGATACATTGTATTTGGACGCTTGGAAACGGTTAGGATCGCGAAGAGGCGCGATCCAAAGTGAAGAGGTGCGAAGAACTGGACGCAGAGTCTGGCGCCAGATTCCGGCGCCTAGGTGCCAGATTCCGGCGCCTAGGTGCCAGATTCCGGCGCCTAGGTGCCAGACACATCTTCTAGAAAATTCAATGAACATGGACACATTTTGAAGAGGTGCCTCAAGGCAACCCTTGAAGCCTATAAATAGGAGGCTACTCCTTCAGATAAAAACGCCCACAAACCACCAAAAACTACCAACGCCCAACCTAGTCCCATAGTTCCATTTAGAGAGAGAAATTAGAGAAATATTTTAAGGGCCATATTTATAGTTTCTTTTATTAATTAGTGAGTTTATTTTAGAGTTTGTATTAAGAGTATTTGAAGAGTCGGTGCTTTTGAAGTCTATTTACTTTGGAGTCAGAAGGATTCAGAGGTTCTGTTAGAGAAACACTTGAGATAAGTATTTGTATTTTGATTCAAAATTTTATTTATATGTTTTGTTGTTTAAATTCAATGTGTTCTGATTAGTTACTTTACTTTCTTATTTCAATTATGAAAAGATAAATAAGATAATATAAAATTCGTTGGAGAATTAAAATCAATATATATATTTTAAACATTGTGATGATATTAATACCGTATCTTAGTTTACTATTTAAATTGGCCATTTAAATTGTTAAAATCTGTTGAAGAGTTTTGAGACCTAGAAGGAGATGAATTCTTAACTAGTAGATATCACATAAATCCTTGGGTAGTCGAAGGCCTTGCGCGGGAGGTGAAGTGCAAATAAATAGGAATATATTATTTAATGGGCGTAGAATTGATAAGTTTTTAGAGTGAGAGGCTAAATTCTTATAATTTGGTTTATAGAGAAGAAAAGAGTCACTAGTAGGGCCGACCATAGCCACCCTTGGACATTTAGTAGTGTGAGCCTAGATTAACCAATTCTACTAACAATACATCCAGACCTGATCTATAGATTAGCTAATGTTCTTTATACTTTCGAGCGAAGGTAAAGAATATGAATGCTTCTATTTGGCACAATACCATAAATCTAAAAAGTCTTGGATTAATTGAAATGAAGAAAGTTGTTTGCTTATTTTTATTTACATCAATCATTACTTTATCACTGCTTTATTTCTGCATCTAGTAAATTAAATATAAACTTTTTAACATTAAAAGAAATACATAAAAATAAAATCAAAATATTTTTAAAAAAAATCTATAATCCTCCTCGTGGGATCGATACTGGAGTCTTTATTTAAAGCCCTATATTACTTGAAGAGATACATATACTTGCATAGTACTGTCGGCATATTTTTTAGATTTGTGTTTTAAAAAGGGGTCTCCTACAGAAATTGTCAGCGAATTTTTAGATTTAATTTAAATATATATATAATTTGAAAAGTAACATTTGATTTTGAAAAAAATTTTAAGTATAAAAATTTTAAGATATGAAATCAAACCGATCTCATATCCCAAATAGTTTATATAAACGAGCACCACACCACAAACCGTGTATCTATCCCGAAGAATAGACACACCGCTTGATGATGGGGCTCGATTAAATAAACTAGAAGATTTATGACATCCGTTTGGTCTGCGAACCAATTTTATAAGTCGACAAGTTCCCCTGCTTAATATAAAGGAATTAAGCAGGGTTTATATTATCCGGGTTCTTAAAGTTCCCTATAAGGGCAAGCCCCTATAGTTAATTACATCTTAAATGACGAAAATCACTTAAGAAAACTCTCGATAATGATCAGTGGTTTTGCTCTCAAGAATTTCAAAGTTTAAGGTTTTCAAAGGATTGAATTTTGGAATTTCAAAAGGGATTAGCTATATTCGAATGCTTAATTTCGTGAGTACAAAGGAAGAGAAGTAGAGAAGCCGAGGATCCAAGAAGAATCTTGCGACTTTCCCAAACTATCATAATTGTTTGGCTTCAATTTAAGAGTATTATTTAATGTTGTAATCCTGCCAATTTTAATTAATTAGGACTTATATTTGTATGATAAAATCACAAAAACAGCCTCGAAGATGTGAGGGTTTATGTCGTACCAAACAACTACCTCGGAGTCCTAAGACCGGTTAGGGCTTAATTTGCATAACATAATTATGCAAATGCCTAATGAAAAGTTTAGGACTTATGTTGCACTAAGCAAACTACCTCGAAATCATATGGCTTGGTTATTTAAACTAAGAAAGGTTTTGTTGATGTAGATTCCAGTTTTGCTGACGACGATGGCCATGCTACCCACTATGCTCCAAGCTCTGTATTGTTGCAGAGGTTTAGTTTTAGAAAGTGAAAATCAGGAGATGAGAGAAGTTTTTTGGTTTAGAAAAGTCTTAAAGTCCATATGTTTTTAATGTTTTAATTAAAATAAATCTTAAAGATGGTTAAATAGAACGATTAAGATCCCACGGTTCCTCATCCCGACACTATTATTTTCATCGGATTCACTTAGTCCAGATGAATTTGCTAAACTCAACTGAATGAGTTCCACACTTTCATTTAGACCATGGGAAATCCCGTTAGAAACACGTGGGTTACATCATCCGAGGTATTCCCGATCATCCAACGAGACGTTTTAATTTTAGTTGTAATTGCAGTTTTGTTTTGTTGGAGATTAAATTTTGAGTTGTTTAAATATGCTGGGTTTGATCATTTTCATACATTTGTAAGTACAGGAAAGTAAGACATTTAATGAATTGCAGAATGTAAATTGTAATAAACTTAAAAGCATACCTGGTGGGCACTTCTGTCATTTTCACCTGCACTTGAAACACATGTTAAGACATTTATATATTTGTAGCAAGCACCTAGGTAAAGCTAAGGGAAGGTTCTGGTTGTCTACCAAAATCCTAATCCTA
Source organism: Papilionanthe hookeriana x Papilionanthe teres (assembly GCA_022702705.1). Taxonomy (NCBI): domain Eukaryota; kingdom Viridiplantae; phylum Streptophyta; class Magnoliopsida; order Asparagales; family Orchidaceae; genus Papilionanthe; species Papilionanthe hookeriana x Papilionanthe teres. Next base: position 115,778,052 of record CM040426.1, read on the forward strand.
TTGCTAGTCACTTCCTATGACGTCTAGGTTCTTGTGTTTTGTTAAGGATGATTGTCTTCACCAAAGAACAATTAAGTTCAATTGTTCTTCTAAAACATTTCATCATATTGAGAAAGTGCTTAGGACGAATCCTAAACATCTTTTCAATACTTCTGAGATTATTTTGAGTCCAAATGAATTTTATTGTACAGGTAAATTAATTATCCAAGAATTTAGTTAAGTTTTATTTCTTGCTCGGTGAACTAGAATGTTTGATTATCCTTGTGAGTAAGGTGACATTTCATTTAATGCTTCATTTAAGAGTTATGATAATGAAAGCCTTTAGGGGCAAATTGGTTCATTAAAGATTTTAACCATTCTTAATTGAAGTTTGAGTTAATGGTTTAAAGTGATTTAATTTAGTTATAAGGCTTTAGTTGGTCTTTTTAAATGTTTTAAATTGTTTTAAGTTTGAAAAAGTGTTCAAATCGTTTAATTCAATTAAGTTTTATTATTTCACATGGTCTTGACATTTTAAATTAATTTTAAATATTTCAATTATGGATTGTTCCGAGTTAACATTAATGTTTCAAATTTATTTTAATTTAAGTTTTAAACAATTTCAGATTAGTTTTGATATTTTAAGTTACCTTTAATTTGATTTTCTTACTTCAAATTGGTTTTAATGTTTTAAGTTTTAGTTTAATTATGAAATTTTTAGATTATCTTCCTTTCATTAGTTTGAATTATCATTTTATAGCTTAATTAATTAATAAGAATTTAATGATATTTAATTAAATCATTGATTAGGTATTCAATTTCAAAGTATTAGAATCTTCTTATATCAAAATCCCTTAACCTTAATGGTCTATTTCTTAATTATCTTCCAAAGTTTAATGATTAGATTCATTAAGGCTTCTTCTTTTAAATGTTCAAGGTGATTAATGGGTTTCTACCCTTTTACTCCCTAAGTTTCAATCATTCAAGAGAAAATTAAGATCAGGTATTTTACCCTCCCTTTTGATTAAACCTAAAGTATTAATTAGGGTTAAAACCCTTTATTTACCTTTATGCCCTTTTAGGCTTATTTATTTCATAACTCATCAAATTAAGCTCAAATGAATTTAAATTTTTATGTCACTTCACTCATATGTCAATTAAGACACTAGAGGAGAAAATGTGATTTTTCTAAATTTAATTTAATTTATATATTTATTTTTGTGAGAAAATGAGGGTTTTCAATGAAAATTCAACAACATGACCAAGGTGAGGTTTCTATCCTTAGGAAAATTGTGGGATGTCCCTACTGACCAGAGGACCACCTAGACCAATTTTAGTGATTTTTTTGAATTATATTTTATTTATTATAATTATTTTGAGTTTTATGGTATTAATTAATTATAAAATATAATTAAAGTTGAAAAATGAATTTTATATTTTTCATAAATCTCTCTGACCTCAAGGAGTCCAGAGAAACAAATTTTATATTTTTTTTATTCTTCTTTGATTTACTAGAATTAATTTAGTGAAAATGTGGGGAAATTCATTTTTTAATATTAAAAAATTGTCTTAAGCCTCTAAAATTCAATTTCTTAACCTATAGACTTGAGAAAAAATATTTGGTTTGTTCCTAAGTGATTAGGAGGCAAGATGTGACATTTTTATGATTTTTAATATTTTTGTGATTTTTATTATTTTTTAATTATTAAAATATTAGAAATATGGTTAAAAATGAATTTTTTTAGAAAATTCCAATTTTAATTTTCCTAAATTCCTCTGATATCAGAGAGCCCACAAAATCATTTTGGTGAATTTTTGAAGTGTATTTTAGGTTTTATGAATTTTTTAATTTTAAAAATAGTCATACAACTTAAATAATTCATTTAATGGGTTAAATTATTTCCAATTGACTTCAAATTTTTATATGAGGTTCTCTGCATCCTAAGTGACAGTGGAGATTTATTTTCAAGTAATTTTGATGTGTGGTTAATCCTAATTAATTAAAATTCAGTTTTGGGTGTTTAGGTCAATTAGGGTTATTCTTAAGGAGTTAAACCAAACCATAATTTTCCTAGGGTCTTCTAGTCATAAGCTACCTCCCCTAATTTTCCTAGAATTTTCTATGCAACATGCTAATTACTGGAATTTAAATATCAAAACAGACACATAAATTTGAAAAATCAATATCTTGCCACACAGATGGCCTCTAGCCTTGGAAAATTCAGGGAATGTTCCCAAGAACAGAGGCTACAAAAGCCCTATGGTCTCATGCCATGGTGAATTGTATGCATGCATGGAGAATTAAAATACTGAAATCAGCAAATAATTAATTAAAAATAAAATACTCATCAAAATAACTTAATTCTTTTTCCACATTGTTCTCCTCTGTTCACTGAGCTTATTTTATTTTTGTGATTTTTCTACACAGAGATATGAATTTTTGAAGTTCTGGGTAATTAAATAAATAAAAAATACCCTATTTATCTATTTAAACCAGTCAGCGCCCCGTCATCCTACGGCGGATCGAAAGCCCACGCGGCGCGCTCCTATTTGACGCCGCCATCTGACTGGGATGCCACGCGGCCCACGGTTCCGTCTCTTATCTTGATCCAGCGTGATCCTGGACGTGCATCCTATACACGCGTGATCTGATGGCTGCTGGTCATCGTCTCCGTCTGGTGTGTCCCGACAGCCGTCCACACTAAAACCCTAAGATCTCTCTCATTTCTCCACCAAATTTCATGTTCTTATACTCTATGGATTTGTCTCAACAAGACGCACACATCTATATGACTAACATGCTATGAAATTGAGCCAAACAAAATGGAGAATTCACAGAAGCTCAGGAGGAAGATGAGATCTATACCTTTGCTCTGAGAAGTGAAACTTCAATCAGAGAGTTGTGGAACCTTTGATTGATCCCAAGAAAGCTCCAGATGATGTCTCTGGCTCTGAGGAATTGTCCAGATATGAAAGTGACCAGGGCCGATTTCAAAGCTTGGCCGACAGGGAGAATGGCTGGCCCGGTGAGGGGGCTTTTGCTGGGGAGCTTCTTCTCTTAGTCTGGTGAAGGTGTAGGGCTGCTCAATTTGGAGTTTGGTTCATAGTGGAGAAGTGTCCTGGTTTTGGGCTCAAAATTGAACTCAGAAATTGAGCTCACAGAGGGGGTTTTAGGGCTGGATTTCAGTGGGGATCAAATGCTCTATGTTTGGAGAAGGGTCTAGAGTAATTTTGGCAGAGTTTTGTTAGGGTTTTGTTCAGCACCTTCTTTGGCCGAGAGGTTGTGGTGTTTACATAGAGCTGGTTAGAGGGCTTCCCAGGGGGGTTTGAAGGCTGGGATTTGCTGCCTAGGGCAAGAGAAGAACAACCACAATGGCCATTGGCCATGGGACAACTCAGCCAATTCAATTTGAATTTTTGAATAAAATGGGTGCTCTCGGCCATGGTGTTTTCCGGCAACCCAGGCGGCTGACCGGCCAGGCATGGGTCGTTCTCATGGTCAGGGGAGTCAGGGTTGAGTTTTGATGCAATCAATCAGCCATGGGCATGTGTAAAGAACTTGGCTTTAAGTGGTATGGTGAGGGGGTCATTTTAGGTTCAATTTGGTCAAGTCATGGGTTTAGGTTGAGTGCACCTTTCCAAGTTCTGATTTGGGCTGAGGGAGGTCAGGTGAGTTAGCTAGGAAAGGGTTGTGAGGTCCCCATCCAAGAATATTTGGATTAATTTTGGGTTAAGGGGAGTCATGTGACTTTTAAGGGGTGCTTAAAGGCTCTCCTTCTCTTTCCATAAATGGGTTGATGACAAGTCCAAGATTTCCATGGCTTTCATGTGGCTTGTGCATGTCTCCAAGGCTTGCTCATGGCTTGGCTTGGCTCAATTTCATGTAAATAGTCTTTTTGGGATTTTGTCATTTTTGATGAATTTAAGGAAAATTGGCATGAAGCTTGATTTGGATTTATTTGATGGTTGACTTAGGACTTAGGGAATGATTTTGATTAAATGGATGACCAATGAAGATGTCAAATGGGTTTTGAAATAGGGTTTGGGCCTTTGAAATTGTTTTGGATGGGCTTTTAAAGTGTCTTAAAAAAGGTGGGCTTTTAGGTTTTAAAACAAGTTAGTAGATGAAAGTTTTGTAAAAGATTGTGCCAAATAAATGTTGGGTTTAGTTTAGGGATGTGTCATGAGAATTTTAGAAAAGGTTTGGTGTCATTTAGGGTTGAATTGGATTTAATTTGGGCTTTTTGGTAATGATGCCAAAGTGGATTAAATTGGGCTAACTTGGGTTAAGGTTTGGCCAATGTTGGGTTTGATGTAAAATTAATGTTGAAAAATGTTTATGGGAGTATAACAAAGAGTTTTCAATTTTGGTTGGGCTTTGATTTTGGGATTTGGGCCTATTTGGGTTCATGATTGGTTTAGGCCAAATTGGGGATTTTTAGTTTGGGTTAGGCTTGGGTGAAGTTTGGGTTAAAATTTTGGGCAAATCAAGTTAGTGTTTTGTTTGTGGGGATGTTAGAAAGGTTTTAGAAAAGATTTGGGGCTAATTGGAGTTGAGTTGGGTTGGTTTGGGCTAAGTTTAGGTCATGGGCCAAAATTGGGCTTTAAGCTTCAAATTGAAATTGGATTCACATGTTAGTCAAATTGGGCTTGTATTTGGTCTAAATTGATATTGGGGATATTAAATGGAAGCTTAGGATTGAATTGGATCAAAATTGAGGTCAATTGGAGTGGTTTGGTTGGTCATTGGGCTCTCTTAGGTTAAAAATAGGTCAAATTGAGGGTTTTGGTAAAAGTGGGCTAAATTGATAAAATTAGCTTATGGTGTAGTTGAACAAATGAAATTGGGAATATTTGGGATTTTCATGAATTTTTTGGGAATTTTCTAAATTTTTGGAATTTTTGGGTTAAAAGGGTATTTTGGGTATTTAGAGGTTATTGGGGGGGGTATTTTGAAAATTTTGGTATATTTGACCAAGGATGATCAATTTGAGTGGTGGGAAATGTTTAGGACTGATTTTGAGGAATTTTGGGTAATTTAGGCAATTTTGCAAATTTTGGACAATTTCAGAGGCATTTGTGCAGTTTGCGGGTTTAGAGTCCCGGGGTTAAAAATTGAAATTTTGGAAAATGAAGGTTGATCAAGTGTGAGTGAAATGAAATCATTTTGGTTGAGCCATGAAACCAGGTTAAGCTCACAAGAGCCATGAGAGGACTCATTTTAGACATTCACTATGTTGTTCCTAACCCTCTTAGCCAGGGGCTTAGGGGTTAAGGTCCATCCATATGAATTATATACATGAGTCAGGAAGTCAAATTGGGTATAGGTGTGGTTTTAGGGTTTTGGAATGTATTTGAGAGAGTGGGGTGTGTGCAAGTCAACCCTCACCAGACCAGGCCATCTAGGGTACTCCTAAGGTCAAAGAGCCCTATAGAAAACTCATCCTTTAAACCTCCACATATTGGTATTAACCCTCCAAGTGGTTTAGAGGTTTACAATCAAACTTCGTGGCTCAAGGAGTCAAGAAGTTGTTTGAATTTCTAAGTGGTGGTGGGTTCCAGTTCTAGTCCTCTAGGATAGTCAAAGGAAAAAACTATGGCTAGATCCTAAGCACTAAGGAGAGAGAGGACCTCACAAAAAATGAGGTCAACAAATGGACCCCAATAAGTATGGTGGGCTAACCAAGCACACTGCGCGTATTGGCGTTGACCAAAGGGATCAACAAAACCAACACAGACGTCTAAGTGACAAACTTAGAACAGAGCGTAGAATATTTTCGCTGGGGAGTATCGAGTATATCTCAAAGACTGGAGATCCTTGAACTCTCACTGGGGAAAAAGGAGGTGAATTCCAAATCACAAGATCTGGGGAGATTCGATTTTAAATTTGTTTTTTTCAAGTTTCAATTTCAAGTTTCTAATTTTGGAGTTTGAGTTTTAATTTAATCAGAGTTCTGAATACGATTGAAGTTCGATTTAAGATTAATTTCAAGGTGGATCTCGTTGAGATTCATAATTTGGAATGAGAATTGGAACCTAGGTTCCAACTTCGGGATTATAAAGAAGATTGGAGATTTAGGCTCCAACCTCAAAAATTTGGAAGAGAGCTAGAAGTTAGGCTCTAGCCTCGAAGATTTGAAAGAGAGCTAGAAGTTAGACTCTAGCCTCGAAGATTTGAAAGAGAACTAGAAGTTAGGCTCTAGTCTCGAAGAGAACTGGAAGTTAGGCTCCAGCCTCAGGAAGAGAACTGGAAGTTAGGCTCCAGCCTCAAAAGTTTGAATGAGAACTAGAAGTTAGGCTCTAGCCTCGAAGAGAACTGGAAGTTAGGCTCCAGCCTCGAAAGTTTGAATGAGAACTAGAAGTTAGGCTCTAGCCTCGAAGAGAACTGGAAGTTAGGCTCCAGCCTCGAAAGTTCGAATGAGAACTAGAAGTTAGGCTCTAGCCTCGAAGAGAACTGGAAGTTAGGCTCCAGCCTTGAAAGTTTGAAAAAGAGCTAGAAGTTAGGCTCTATCCTTAGGAAGAGAACTGGAAGTTAGGCTCCAGCCTCGAAAGTTTGAGTGAGAACTAGAAGTTAGCTCTAGCCTCGAAGAGAACTGGAAGTTAGGCTCCAGCCTCAAAAGTTTGAATGAGAACTAGAAGTTAGGCTCTAGTCTCGAAGATTTGAAAGAGAGCTAGAAGTTAGGCTCTAGCCTTGAAGAGAACTGGAAGTTAGGCTCCAGCCTCAGAAATTTGGAAGAGAACTAGAAGTTAGGCTCTAGCCTCAGGAAGAGAACTGGAAGTTAGGCTCCAGCCTCAGAAATTTGGAAGAGAGCTAGAAGTTAGGCTCTAGCCTCGAAGAGAACTGGAAGTTAGGCTCCTGCCTCAGAAATTTGGAAGAGAACTAGAAGTTAGGCTCTAGTCTCGAAGAGAACTGGAAGTTAGGCTCCAGCCTCAAAAATTTGAAAGAAAACTAGAAGTTAGGCTCTAGTCTCGAAGATTTGAAAGAGAGCTAGAAGTTAGGCTCTAGCCTCGAAGAGAACTGGAAGTTAGGCTCCAGCCTCGGAAATTTGGAAGAGAACTAGAAGTTAGGCTCTAGTCTTGAAGAGAACTGGAAGTTAGACTCGGAAATTGATCTGTATGAAGAGGGACCCAGTCCCATGCCATCTGAACCAAATCGAACAAAGTTTGTGGCTCCGTGTCAATAGAACTAGTTGATCCTCTAAGAAACAAAAGAAAGAGAATTGACAGGAGTTGGTAAGTGTACCAAGCTGAAAAGACTCGACCTAGCAATAAGGCGAGGAAAATATTTGAATTACAGAAGAGTTTCAAATGGATTTCGATTTGAAGAATAATCGAAGGATTCAGATCGAAGGATTCAGATTGAAGGATTCAGATCAGAGGATTCAGATCGAAATTCAAATCGAGATTTAGATTCTTTTCATTTGTTTTGGTGATTCAATTTCATTTTTTTTTTGTTTAATTAGAGTTCGTGTTTATTTGCAGTTTGTTTTGACATTCAGATTCTTAAGAAGAAATCTTATTCATTTTCTTTCTCTCTCCCTTTTTCTTTTTGTCTTCATTTTCTTTTTTATTTTCTTTTCCATTTTCTTTTTATTCTCATTCATTTTTTTTATATTCTCTTTTCTTTCCATTCTTTGTTCAAAGTTTATTTAACTTAATGGCGTTTCCCAGTCAACTTGCACAAAAGAGGTGAAGGCAGAACATGACATAGTCGTTTCCATTTCAATTTGTTGAAAATACATCACATAGTCTGATCCAAAACACGATGATATCTTCCTTGAAAATTCGGTATCTCATACAATCCACATAAATCCAAAATGGATTGTGTAAGATTCTTGTTGATTCTTCCAAAAGCATCTGTCAAAATCCATGTCTGAATAGTAAGATACATGGACAATAACATCACCTTCCAAGCCAATCTTGGCAGGAATGTCGTATGGATGTGCATTGGAGGTGTGCTATCTCACATGTAACTTACGTACTCGTCTGGATCTGGCTGAAAGTGGAAAGGTATTTTTCTGTCGTCGATCCTCCTTAAAGTGACGGAGATCCACTCCACAGGCACTCCTGGGATGCAATGTTTTGCTACGTCGGCTCCGTTTCCTTTTAACACCAAGACGGAACCTACCGGTAGTGGTATCTCCACCGGCCCTCGGAATTCACCGGGCCCTGCTATCCGGAGGTCAGATCCAAAAATGATGTTACACTGGTTGACGAAAGACACTGTGCAGAAACGACTGACGAAGTCATGATGATCTATATGTGGAGGTATGCAGTCGCCCTCCCTGTATATGTTAATGATGCAGCTATTAGGTATGCAATCTGCAGGCAATACCCTCAATGTTACCATCCTTTTTACCATTCTCTTGATAATTCTTGGAATCGGATCCACCTCACTACGATGGAGTATCCCTGCAGGCAATATCCTCGGCGAAGTTGTAGCAACACCCGCACTGAATCGTAACTCTTCCTTTTCCTCTCATCCACTTTCGAGGTTCTGAGTAGGTCTTTTCTCTTAAACGACCGGCTCGACCCATTTTCTGAAGCTCAGCGACGCAGTCCACAATTTGCTGCTGCTCGTAGTCTGAAAATACATTTGTATGCAGCTCGAGGCCTTCTAGGATGTTGATCCTCCTACCTCGAATCCTTTCAAAATATTCAAAAGTTTTCTTTTCAACATTCTGCATCTTTTCTAGCTCATATTCCAGAATTATTTACAATCGGTGAGGCCTGGTGACATACTGGGGAATGTATGGTTCAACCCCAGCACGCTCTCCTGCATGTCTTTGCTCCTCAGGGATAGTCCCTGTCGGGACATCCTCCGGGGTTGCTTTCGCAACAAGACTCTTCGAACCGGTACATCCGCTCGGCGTCGAGGCGCTGATTCTATTTCTGCTCTTTTTAGAGTTTCTTTCATCCTTTATGCTGTTCTTGGAATTGCTTTCATCCTTTCTGCTATTCTTGGAATTGACTTTCTCTTTTCTGGTTCCTGATGAACCGATTTCTTTGGAGTATTTGCATTGACTGTAGCAACTGTCTCTTTTTGTTGATCTCCTGCCAGCTTGGTCAGCATCTTGCGTATGCGGCGATTCTTGTTTCTTCGTTGGGTAGGAGTGAGGGTTGCTCTCCTTACCTCTTGAACTTCTGTGGGCATGGCGCTGACAAGCTTGCCCTCTACTGTAGCAACCACGGATTTTATTTTCTTGTCTTCTCCCGTTGCATGAGCAGTGTTTGGTTTTCTTTTCTTACTAGTAGACGGCTGACTTGGGTCACCCAATTTCATCACTGTATGGCTGCGGAGTTCTTCCCCATCAATCGGAGTCCAATCAGTTTCTTCATATTGTAGCCCAGCTGGTGTGAAATCGGAGTCGATCTCAATCACGGCTCCATCCCTCACCCTCTTTTCATCAAATGCTAGACTCACACCATTTCTAAAGTTCAGAACCAACCGCCCGTTCGACATTTCCCTGCGAAAAACAAGGAAAGGATCAGGGGCTGTACTAAGAACAAGACAATAAGAAAACATTTTTTATTTATTTCTTTTAAATTTTAAAGAAAGTAGGAAGAAATGAGGAAAGATCAGGAATGAAATGATTTAAAAGAAAAGATCAACATTTTATTATTACGATTTCACATGTTTTCTTTTAACACATTTTTGTTAATGATTTTTTTTTTATCATCCATTTTTATGTTTTGGGTTCGGACCCAGTTACAAATGATTACTTCACCCGTGATTCTAGGATTGAGACTCCATTTTTTTTAAAGTTCATCCTTCGAAACATCAGGTTAAGTAATACTTCTTCAAATATCGTCCATTGATTGGAAGCATAGGTCGTTCTCCGCGGCAATTCATGAGTTGGTAGGAACCTCTAAAGTAGACTGTCTCGACCACGAATGGCCCCTCCCAAGTCAGTTCAAATTTACCTCCTATCTTGCGATGTGCAAGAATAGGCCTCTTAAGAATTAAAACCAAGTCACCGACTTTGAACGTCCTCGGGCGGACCACTTTATCGTGGGCCTGGATCATCTTAGCTTGATACAGTTCCAAATTCTGCTGTGCTGAAAGTCGTTTTCCTTCTAAGCTTTCCAATTCTTCTAGTCGTAATTTGGCATTTTCTTCTATAGTGATCTTGTTTGCAACTGCAATTCTGAGTGAGGGAAGCTGTACCTCCAAGGGTAATACGGCCTCGGACCCGTACACTAGAGCGTAGGGCGTAGACCGAGTAGGAGTTCTGAAAGTTGTTATGTAGGTCCATAAGGCTTCTAACAACTTCTCGTGCTAATTTCTTTTGTTATCGTCCAAGGTTTTCTTTAGAATTTGGACGAGAGTTTTACTAAAAGCTTAGGCCAGGCCATTCGCTCTTGGGTAGTAAATCGTCGAATAGCGCCAGTCAATCCCGTGCCTTTTGAAAAAATTGTTGATTTTCGTGCTTCTGAATGCAGACTCGTTATCTAAGATAATCCCGCGTGGTACCCCGAAAAGGTAAACTACTTGATTCTTGAAGAACTATAGCACGTGGTGTGCTTTCACTTCTCTGAGCAGTACTGCTTTTGCCCATTTGGAAAAGTAATCTGTAGCTGCAAGAATGAAGCGATGTCCTCTTGAAGAAGGTGGTTCTATCGGACCCAGTATATCTATGCCCCAACACTCAAATGGCCATGACGCGATTGTCGGATGTAGCACATTTGGAGGTTGATGTAGAACCACTCCATGCACTTGGAACTGATAACAACTTTTGGCAACCTTCATGCAATCGGTCATCATCGAGGGCCAGTAGTACCCTAGTCTCTTAATCTTCATCTTCATTTTGGGACCCGACTGATGAGCGCCACAAAGTCCTGAGTGCACTTATTTAACAATTTCACGAGCCTCGGACTCACTCAGGCACCTTAGCCACATCTGATCGAAAGACCTTCTGTGTAATGTATTGTTTATTAATGCGTAAGAAAGAGTTCTTTTCTTGATCTGATGAGCTAATGACTTATCGTCCGGTAGGTTTCCTGTTTGCATGTATTCTATGAGCGGTTGACGTCAGTCTTCTGCATTTTCTGTTACTGCCGCAATTGATTCTTTTTCTTTTCCTTCTGATTTGTGTATTGTATCCATGTCGAGCTGTGATAGGACCTGTCGTCCTTGAACTGACATTTCAACTGATTCATCCTGCAAGCAGGCAAATTCCTTTGCAAGGCGGGCTAACGCATTTGCGAGAGCATTTTCTCTTCTGGGAATCTTATAGATCTTTACATTCGGAATTTGCTCCAGCAATTTTATTGCATATTGAAAGTACTGCTGGAGTCTTGGCTTTAGAATTCTGTACTCTCTGGCAACCTGTGAATGATCAACTGAGAATCCCTATAGATGTTGATGTCTGTTATCCCCGTCTGAATGGTTAACTCCAGTCCATTTATGAGAGCTTCGTATTTAGCCTCGTTGTTCGTACATGGCTCTGTTAAATGGTAGGAATACCTTAACATTCTCCGCTCCTGTGTTATAAATATTAGTCCGATTCCTGCCTTACCGGGCACTATCATTTGCGATTCTTTATCTTTTTGTGCTGAAGATGCTCCATCGAAGTACAGCTCCCAACGTTGATCATCGGGGTCTTCCAGGCTCATTATCTGCTCGTCAGGCAAGTCGTCGTTAAGTGGATATTCTGCCGGTAAAGGGTGTGCTACGAGGAAGTCTGCTAGGACTTGTCCCTTTACGGCACGAAGAGGAACGAAAGTTATATCAAATTGCAATAGTATCATCGACCACCTGTCAAGTCTGTCGAAAAGCATCGGGCGGGTCATTAAGTATTGCAACGGATTAAACTTTGAGATAAGGTTGATATGAGAAATCATGTAGTGCCTGAGCTTTTGAGCGGCGAAGATCAGGGCTAAACAATGCTTCTTAATCGGGGGGTACTTTACCTCCGTCAGAATTAGACGAAGGCTCAGGTAGTAGAGAGCATTTTCCTTACCCTCGTCATTGACCTGGGCTAGCAGGGCTCCAAGGGAGTCGTCTAAAGCCGCGGTATAAATTATTAACGGTCGACCTGAGACTGGGGCTGCTAAAACAGGAGGTGTCATTAAATACTGTTTAATGTCTTCGAAGGCCCGCTGGCATTTCTCTTCCCAAAAGAATTTGGCATCCTTTTTAACCAATGTCGAGAAGGGCTGACACCTACCTGACAAGTTCGAGATAAAGCGTCGAAGATATGCCAACTTCCCTTAAAAGGATCGTAGTTGTTTCAAAGTTTTGGGAGGAGGCATTTCTAAGATAGTTTTAATCTTCTCTGGATCGATTTCAATTCCACAATGTCGGACAACAAATCCTAAGAATTTCCCAGAGGCGATGCTGAAGGTGCATTTCAAGGGATTCATCTTAAGGTTAAATTGTCTTAATCGCTCGAAAACAATTCTCAAATCATACAAGTGATCTTGTTTTAGTTTGCTTTTAATGACTACATCATCCATGTAGCATTCAACTTGGTTGTGAATGAGATCATCGAAAATCCTTGTCATAGCTCTTTGGTATGTTGCTCTTGCGTTCTTCAACCCAAAAGGCATTACTATGTAGCAATATATTCCGATCAGTGTTCTGAAGGCTGTGAGCTTCTCATCTTCCGGTGCCATTTTTATTTGATTGTATTTTGAAGATCCATCCATGAAAGAGAAGATTTCATGTGTTGAAGCAATGTCGATCATCTGTTCTGGAATTGGTAGTGGGAATTCGTCGTTTGGACATGCTTTATTCAAATCTCTGAAATCCACACAGATTCTGATCTGTCCATTCTTCTTTCTGACTGGTACCACGTTGGCTAGCCAAGTCAGGTATTGTTCTTCACGGACAAATTTAGCGTCTAGTAGCTTCTTAACTTCAGCTATTACTTGTTGTTCAATCTCTAGACGCATTCTTCTGGAAGCTTGCCTGACTAGAACGGAAGTGGGATCCACTCCTAGCCTGTGAACTGCCACCTCTGGAGCTAATCCTGGCATTTCGTCGTAACTCCAAGCAAAATAGTCCATGAATTCCATTAGTAGCCTGATCATGTTTTCGAAGTCTTCTTTATTGAGCAAGGAGCTAACAAAGGTCGGCCTAGGCTCTTCGCTAGTACCTAAGTTAACTTCCATTAACTCGTCTATTGTAGATTTAATTTCTTCTTCAAATTCTGGCGGAGCATTTCCAATTTGCAGATCTTCGAGATTATCTGAGGCTTCTAAGCAGACCTCATTAGGCTCACAAGTGACAACCAAGCAAAATCCCGTGTCATCAACTGATCCTACTGTGCCGAATCCGAGACCATATTTTGAATTGGGAGGCCGACTGGCATTATTCCATAATTTTTCAAAGTGTTGTGATTGACCTTTTGTCCATCGTCAATGTAAGACACCACGTTGAATTAAATTTTGAACATAAAGAGAATAGCACTTAAAAGGTAGTTCCATTAATTCAGAATAAGTAACATCTTCAAATTGTACATCATTTTCAGTTTTGGAAGAAGAAGCACCACGGTAGAATTTGATCGGTTTAGTTCTGCCACCATGCACTTCCTTGACCACCATACCCTCGACCTTATTAGAATGGATCGGGGTCAGGGTCATGGTTTGTACATAGTGGTTAATCTTCTCGTACATTGATTTGTATTCTTCATTCTTTTCGTCTTCGAGAGAGATCTTGAACTGTGGTTTCTTTTGACTTATCACCGCTGCTTCTTTCTTGATTTCTTCCACTTTAGAACTGTTCTCCCAATCAACGTCGATGACCGGTTTCTTCTGTCCAACTGTTCCAATGTCTCTTCCTCGACCCCGTCCCCGGCCACGACCTCGGGTGCGAGTTCTGGAGAAACCTTCACCATCTCGCCGTAAGGGAGTGGTGAGTAACTGTTGAACTAGAATTTCGAGCTCTTCGTCGTCTCGAACTTCTTTTACTTCATTTGGTACGGTGTTTCTAGAGAAGATTGTTTTCTTCGGAGGTGCGTAGTAGGCTGCATCTTCATGAATTCCAATCTCGTGTACGGAGAATGGTTGCAAGTCACCCTTAATACATTATTCTCCTCCTTCGTAATACTTTATGCATTGGTGTAGAGACGACGGTACCATCCGGTTTTCATGGATCCATGGCCGACCCAGTAGAGCATTGAACGATGTCTCAGAATCAATTATATGGAACTTTGTGGTTGTCTTTTCTAAGTCACCGGTCTTCATTAATAGTGTAATCGATCCAAGAGCTCTTTCTCCTTTCTGATTGAACCCTCTTAATAACATCTTATCTGCTTCAAGATCGCGAGCAACAATTTCCAAATATGCCAACGTCCGAAGATTCATTATGTTGATTGATGCTCTCGGATCAACCAACACTCTGGAGAGCGTAAACTTTCCAATAGTGACTGAAATGTATAACGGTCGGTTGTGATCAGCTGTTCCCAGTAGTAGATCATTGTCCGTGAAGGTAACACCTCGCTGTTCTTTTAACGAGCAAACCTCGTCGAAGGAATTACCGACCATTTGAGCTAAGAAAATTTCTGGATCAAGTAAAGCCTTGATCAAAGTTTCCCTCATCTCCTTTGACAGGATCAAAGCGTCGTAAATGCTTAGTTTGGCTGGTAGCTTCCTAAGATGGGCTAACACGTTATAATCCACTTTATTACCATGTTCCTCAGTTTCTTCCCGAACGGGCAATTCTTCTGCTGGGGTTGGCTCCTCCTGAGCAACCACCTGCTTTCCTTTATCCTTTGGACCCATTCTCGGAGGTAGAACTTTTCCGCTTCTTAGGTTGACTTCAGTTACTTGTTCTGAATCTGGTGGTGAATCTACCGGTGTCTCCTCTTGAATCAGAACTACCGACTCTTCTGGAGTTGCTTCGGAATCTTATAACTCTAGTTCTATCTTGATTGGAGCTCCTCGAAATTCACAAATAGACTCGTTGCTTGTTGAGCTTTCTTAGCCATCTATGTGAGCGTCTTCTCTTTCGTTGTGGTCATCGAGGTTCAATATAATTTGAGAATCATTATTTATATCGAAATCAAGATCCGGATTAGGTTGGTTGTCGTTAGTTACGTAATCATTAGAAATAGTCAAAACGTAGCCAACACCAAAACTCTTATCATTATAAGATCCCGCCGGGGCGAGCAAATAATTATACAGAGTCAGAGGTCCGAGGGATTTCTCCCCCGAATCAGAAACAACCATCCTAGGATAAGCAGCTCCTAGTCTACCCTTTAGAGCCATGATTTTCTTTTCTTCTACGATCTTCTCCTCCTTCTGGGGCGGTTCTTCAATCGCAAGCTATAGTGCAGACTCGGCAGGTTTCGAACTTTGAGTTGAAGCGCGCACCAAAGTGGTCTGGATGTGACCCAAAATTTTCTTCAAGGACTTTGTCCAGCAGTACTCCATCCATCATCGATCGTGTACGGGTCTATCGGAACAATAGGATCCATTGAAATAACATTGATGGAACCTCCTTTTTGGGGTTCCTTCATGTATTCCTTCGGGATTGTTATGTTCCCCCTTCAGAGATTATCTTCGAGCCAAGTCTTAAAGGTGAAGCAGTCTTCGATCTTGTGTCCGAGCATCCTTTGGTAGGGACAGTAGTTCGGATGATCCTTCTTGTTGACTTCTTCTGGCCTCCTGGGCTCTGGCAACTGAAAATTGGGTGTCTTCATCAAATTGCAAAACATTTTAGCCACTGCTTCAGTTTTGAAAGGATATTCCTTGTTCAGAAGTTCCTTCAGGGGACGTGACGAACGAGGCAGTGGTTGATCATGCTGTCATGGCTGATAGCTCGGTTGAGGCTGTTGATAGCCCTACTAAGGTTGCTGATA
The DNA here is from genome assembly GCA_022702705.1 of Papilionanthe hookeriana x Papilionanthe teres. Lineage (NCBI taxonomy): Eukaryota > Viridiplantae > Streptophyta > Magnoliopsida > Asparagales > Orchidaceae > Papilionanthe > Papilionanthe hookeriana x Papilionanthe teres. The sequence continues at coordinate 115,793,837 of CM040426.1, forward strand.
AATCTGTTGTGGTTGTTGGTAAGTTCGTTGCAGTGGTTGATAACTGGGCTGTGGCTGCTCTGGCCATATTTACACTGGTTGCTTTCCCTTATTGACTGCAGCGACAATCCCGGATTTCTTTTCAAATGCTTTCATGAGCTTCTGTTTATCAGTCTTATTGATGAAACTTAGCTGCTTTGCCTCCTCTTGCAAGCTCCCGGCCTTGCTAAGAAACTTCTCGAAAGTCTTTATTGTAAATACTTTAAGGAGAAGCGCTATCGGGCCGTGAATACTCTTAAGCAGGATACTGACTGCATGCTGTTCCTGAAGCTGTGGTTCACACTTCATGCTTAACTTCCTTCATCGAAATATGTAGTCCACTAAAGTTTCGTTCGGTTTTTGTTGCTCCACCACTAGATCACCGAACTGACGGAAGAGTAAAGCATCACTTCCACCGGCATTGCAGCAACTAGCACGAAAATGTGCGACATGCTGCCGGGGGTTTCCCGTACCATCAAAAGTCTTGAACAGAGGTGGTACGAAGCCTTTCGGGTATTGGACCTCATCAAATTCTTCAGATTAAGGTCTACCCGTTTGAATAGATGTCCCATTCTTAGACTGTGCTAAGGCTTCTCGCACCTGCTGTTCCACCATGTTCTTGATATCCTTCTCGGGAATCATGCTTTGCGCAGAATCCTTCTTCGGCTGTTCATCGCCATTGACAGACGTAATCTCTTTCCCTCCATCTGCAATGTGGATGATCTCCGGGGGTGTTTCCTTCTGTGGTTGAAGCTGACGCTGGGGGGTGGCTAAAGCGGCAACCATCTCTTTCATCCTCTTTGCCATCTGAGAAATCGTATCATCTTTCTCTTGAAGACGTGCTCTCATTACTTCTGGTTCATCTCTTTCTGAGGCTGATGGAACTCCTTGCAGAGCTGACGACGCTCGGGTCTCAACCATATTGATCTCGGCATACTCGTCATCCATGGACTCTGATGAATCTACTTCATTTTCTAATTTTTCTCCTCTTTCTTTTGCCAACCGTCGGATGTCCATCATTAGCTTTCCTATGGCATCCTCCAGTGGCCTCTTCTAGACGGTCTCGCGGTTATCACGTGATGATTGTTGAATTTCTATATCAGGAGTTTCTTTTAATGCAGTGGCACTTTCTTCTGATTTAGGCTCTCTGACGAGGCTTTTCTTCTCGGGACATTGTGTTGGTATCGGCTCGGCGATAATAGGTTGCCACACCATCCTTCTTACAGCAGAAAACCTAGGACCATACGGTCTGTCGGCTATATGCTGGTAGGTGGTGTCCTCCCTAATATGGTGACCCGATACAACAACAGGCGAACTAGCTCGCATCTTCTTCCTTGGTTTCTCTACAACAGTGACAGGCTTTACTCGCAGTCTGAGGCGGGATTTAGCTGGTATCTTCCCATTTTTCTTAGGATTTTTGACACGGGGCATCTCTCTTTTTTGGCCAATTTCTCTACCATAGCTTGCAACCGGGCAAATGGCGTAGTTCTGACCCTTTTTCTTTTGTAGTCATTATAGTATGCAGGTCGGGGTAATGCAACGACGATCCTCCGAACATCTTCTTCATCCGATGTAGCAGAGAGAGGGTGAAACCTACTTCCCTCCAACAGAGGTGAATACTCGGGCAGTTCTTCCTCTTTCTCAGAAATCTTTTCCAGAAAGGCAACTTCAGCAGCCTTGGCCTTCTCGATCCTGGCGATCTTTCTGCTTCTATTTCTCCTTTGAGTCCGAGTTAAGGGTGCAACTCTTGAACTGGACCCTATCTCGAAGACAGAAGGTATTGTAGCAAAATCTGTACCCTCCACGGTGACAGGCTCATCACAGATTTGGATTTCCGTCCCCTTCAGTTTGGCAAGAGCCGGGGTAGGTGCAGAGATGACTAGACCGGTGGGGGTAGAGACAACAGTCCTCCTACGAACAGCAGTACTTCTTTCAGCTGGAACCCTTTGCAGGGGAGGGAACTCTTGAGTCGATTTCAGGCTGAACTCAATTACGGGTTCCTCAGTTTCTGGTACTTTGTCCATTAGTGCGAAGAGAGTGACGTCAGCGAACTTGATGTCTGTATTATCGAATCCTTGTCCAAAACGGATGATCCAATTGTCAGGCAGTTCATCCTTGTAGACAGCTAAGTCCAGTCCTTTGGTGAAGGAGAAAATTAACTTTGGTGCAAACATTTTCTACAGGGTAGATTCTGAAAGTCAGTCCTGAATTATACTTCCTTTTGTCGCAATACTTAGGACAAAAAAAGAAAGAGTCCGAACACATTTTCCTTTATCTTAATGTATTTGTGATTTTTAAAAGAGTTTGTTTATTAGACGGTTGTTTATTAGAGGATTTGTTTGTTAGGAACAAAACGATAAAAGGAGGAAGGTTATAGAAAATGTAAATGATTCGATTCAGAATTGGAAAGGAAGAGAAAGTCTCGTAAGACTTCTCAACTCGAAAGACCGCTCCTAGGCTAACATCTATTGGGGGTCCACCCCATTTTTGGGAGGCGGAAGGATTCTGGAACCTCTCTGTTTATGAGTGTCTAAACAGTGGCTCCCGAATCCAAAAGGAGTTGACTATACCCGTTCAAGACAGAAATGAACGTGGTATGCCAACGGAAAGAATGGTAGTTTGGTCCACAAGGGGTATGGACTCATTACCGATCTATGAAAGCAAAACCATTTGATTAAAATGGAGAGAGGAACTTTTCCCCAGCGGAGTCGCCAGAAACTGTTGGCATATTTTTTAGGTTTGTGTTTTAAAAAGGGGTCGCCTACATAAATTGTCGGCGAATTTTTAGATTTAATTTAAATATATATATAATTTGGAAAGTAACATTTGATTTTGAAAATAATTTTAAGTTAAAAAATTTTAAGATATGAAATCAAACCGATCTCACATCCCAAATAGTTTATATAAACGAGTACCGCACAAAAAACCGTGTATCTATCCCGAAGAATAGACACACCGCTTGATGATGGGCCTCGATTAAATAAACTAGAAGATTTGTGACATCTGTTTGGTCTGCGAAACAATTTTATAAGCCAACAAGTTCCCCTACTTAATATAAAGGAATTAAGCAGGGTTTATGTTATCTGGGTTCTTAAAGTTCCCTATATGGGCAAGCCCCTATAGTTAATTACATCTTAAATGACAGAAATCACTTAAGTAAACTCTCGATAATGATAAGTGGTTTTTCTCTCAAGAATTTTAAAGTTTAAGGTTATCAAAAGATTGAATTTTGGAATTTCAAAAGGGATTAGCTCAAACTTGGAACAGTTAATTTCAGGAGTCCAAAAGAACAGAAGTAGGAGAAGCTGAGGATCCAAGAAGAATGTTGGCAGCTTCCCAACCTATCCTAATTGTTTGGCTTTAATTTAAGAGTATTATTTAATGTTGCAATCCTACCAATTTTAATTAATTAGGACTTATATTTGTATGATAAAATCACACAAACAGCCTCGAAGATGTGAGGGTTTATGTCGTACCGAACGACTACCTCGGAGTCCTAAGACCGGTTAGGGCTTAATTTGCATAACATAATTATGTAAATGCCTAAATGTTGAGGATTTAAGTTACACTAAGCAAAATACCTCAAAATCCTATGGCTTGGTTATTTAAACTAAGAAAGGTTTTGTTGATGTAGATTCCAGTTTTGCTGACGACGATGGTCGTGCTGCCAACTATGCTCCAAGCTCCGTATTATTGCAGAGGTTTAGTTTTAGAAAGTGAAAATCAGGAGATGAGAGAAGTGTTTTGGTTTAGAAAAGTCTTAAAGTCCAAATGTTTTTAATGTTTTAATTAAAACAAATCTTAAAGTTGGTTAAACAGAACCGATTAAGATCCCACGGTTCTGTCATCTTGGCACTATTATTTTCATCGGATTCACTTAGTCCAGATAAATTTGCTAAACTCAACTGAATGAGTTCCACACTTTTATTTAGACCGTGAGAAATCCCGTTAGCAACACGTGGGTTTCATCATCCGAGGTATTCCCGATCATCCAACGAGACGTTTTAATTTTAGTTGTAAATGCAGTTTTGTTTTGTTGGTGATTAAATTTTGAGTTGTTTAAACATGCTGGGTTCATTCATTTTCTTGCATTTGTAAGTACAGGAAAGTAAGACATTTAATGAATTGCAGAATGTAAATTGCAATAAACTTAAAAGCATACCTGGTGGGCACTTCTGTCATTTTCACCTGCACTTGAAACACATGTTAAGGCATTTATATATTTGCAGCAAGTACCTAGGTAAAGCTAAGGGAAGGTTCTGGTTGTCTACCAAAATCCTAATCCTATTGCTAGTCACTTCCTATGACGTCTAGGTTCTTGTGTTTTGTTAAGGATGATTTTCTTCACCAAAGAACAATTAAGTTTAGTTGTTCTTCTAAAACATTTCATCATATTGAGAAAGTGCTTAGGACGAATCCTAAACATCTTTTCAATACTTCTGAGATTATTTTGAGTCCAAATGAATTTTATTGCACAGGTGAATTAATTATCCAAGAATTTAGTTAAGTTTTATTTCTTGCTCGGTGAACTAGGATGTTTGATTATCCTTGTGAGTAAGGTGACACTTCATTTAATGCTTCATTTAAGAGTTATGATAATGAAAGCCTTTAGGGGCAAATTGGTTCATTAAAGATTTCAACCATTCTTAATTGAAGTTTGAGTTAATGGTTTAAAGTGATTTAATTTAGTTATAAGGCTTTAGTTGGTCTTTTTAAATGTTTTAAATTGTTTTAAGTTTGAAAAAGTGTTCAAATCGTTTAATTCAATTAAGTTTTATTATTTCAGATGGTCTTGACATTTTAAATTAATTTTAAAAATTCCATTATGGATTGTTCTGAGTTAACATTAATGTTTCAAATTTATTTTAATTTAAGTTTTAAACAATTTCAGATTAGTTTTGATATTTTAAGTTACCTTTAATTTGATTTTCTTACTTCAAATTAGTTTTAATGTTTTAAGTTTTAGTTTAATTAATCTTCCTTGCATTAGTTTCAATTATCATTTTATAGCTTAATTAATTAATAAGAACTTAATGATATTTAATTAAATCATTGATTAGGTATTCAATTTCATAGTATTAGAATCTTCTGATATCAAAATCCCTTAACCTTAATGGTCTATTTCTTAATTATCTTCCAAAGTTTAATGATTAGATTCATTAAGGCTTCTTCTTTTAAATGTTCAAGGTGATTAATGGGTTTCTACCCCTTTACACCCTAAGTTTCAATCATCCAAGAGAAGATTAAGATCAGGTATTTTACCCTCGCTTTTGATTAAACCTAAAGTATTAATTAGGGTTAAAACCCTTTAATTAGCTTTATGCCCTTTTATGCTTATTTATTTCATAACTCATCAAATTAAGCTCAAATGAATTTAAAATTTATTATGTCACTTCACTCATATGTCAATTAAGACACTAGAGAGAAAGTATGATTTTTCTGAATTTAATTTATTTTATATATTTATTTTTGTGAAAAAATGAGGGTTATCAATGAAAATTCAACAACATGACCAAGGTGAGGTTTCTATCCTTAGGAAAATTGTGGGATGTCCCTACTGACCAGAGGACCACCTAGACCAATTTTAGTGATTTTTTTAATTATATTTTACTTATTATAATTATTTTGAGTTTTAAGGTATTAATTAATTATAAAATAAAATTAAAGTTGAAAAATGAATTTTATATTTTTCATAAATCTCTCTAACCTGAAGGAGTCCAAAGAAGCAAATTTTATATTTTTCTAATTTTTCTTTGATTTACTAGAATGAATTTAGTGAAAATGTGGGGAAATTCATTTTTTAATGTTAAAAAATTGTCTTAAGCCTTTAAAATTCAATTTCTTAACCTATAGACTTGAGAAAAATCTTTGGTTTATTCCTATGTGATTAGGAGGCAAAACATGACATTTTTATGATTTTTAATACTTTTGTGATTTTTATTATTTTTTAATTATTAAAATATTAGAAATATGGTTAAAAATGAAAATTTTTAGAAAATTCCAATTTTAATTTTCCTAGATTCTTCTGATATCAGAGAGCCCACAAAATCATTTTGGTGAATTTTTAAAGTGTATTTTAGGTTTTATGAATTTTTTAATTTTAAAAATAGTCATACAACTTAAATAATTCATTTAATGGGTTAAATTATTTCCAATTGACTTCAAATTTTTATATGAGGTTCTCTACATCCTAAGTGACAGTGGAGAATTATTTTCAAGTAATTTTGATGTTGGTTAATCCTAATTATATAAAACTCAGTTTTGGGTGTTTAGGCCAATTAGGGTTATTCTTAAGGAATTAAACCAAACCATAATTTCCCTAAAGCCTTCTAGTCATAAGCTACCTCCCCTAATTTTTCTAGAATTTTCTAAGCAACATGCTAATTACAGTAATTAAAACATCAAAACAGACACATAAATTTGAAAAATCAGTATCTTGCCATAGAGATGGCCTCTGGCCTTGGAAAATTCAAGGAATGTTCCCAAGAACAGAGGCTACAAAAGTCTTATGGTCTCATGCCATGGTGAATTGTATGCATGCATGGAGAATTAAAATACTGAAATCAGTAAATAATTAATTAAAAATAAAATACTCATCAAAATAATTTAATTCTTTTTCCACATTGTTCTCCTCTGTTCACTGAGCAAGAGGATATTTTTATTTTATTTTTGTGATTTTTTACACAAAGATATGAATTTTTGAAGTTCTGGGTACTTAAATAAATAAAAAATACCCTATTTATCTATTTAAACCAGTCAGCGCCCCGTCATCCTACGACGGATCGAAAGCCCACGCGGCGCGCTCCTATTTGACGCCGCCATCTGACTGGGATGACACGCGGCCCGCGGTTTCGTCTCATATCTTGATCCGGCGAGATCCTGGCCGTCCATCCGATACACGCGCGATTCGACGGTTGCTGGTCATCGTCTCCGTCTAGTGTGTCCCGATAGCCGTCCACACTAAAACCCTAAGATCTCTCTCATTTCTCCACCAAATTTCATGTTCTTATACTCTATGGATTTGTCTCAACAAGACACACACATCTATATGGCTAACATTATATGAAATTGAGCCAAACAAAATGGAGAATTCATAGAAGCTAGGGAGGAAGAAGAGATCCATATCTTTCCTCTGAGAAGTGAAGCTTCAATCAGAGAGTTGTGGCACCTTCGATTGATCCCAAGGAAGCTCCAGATGAAGTCTCTGGCTCTGAGGAATTGTCCAGGTATGAAAGTGACCAGGGCCGATTTCAAAGCTTGGCTGAGAGGGAGAATGGCTGGTATGGTGAGGGGGCTTTTGCTGGGGAACTTCTTCTCTTGGTCTGGTGAAGGTGTAGGGCTGCTCAATTTGGAGTTTGGTTCACTGTGGAGAAGTGTCCTGGTTTTGGGCTCAAAATTGAACTCAGAAATTGAGCTCACAGAGGGGGTTTTAAGGCTGAATTTCAGTGGGGATCAAGTGCTCTATGTTTGGAGAAGGGTCTGAAGTGATTTTGGCAGAGTTTTGTTAGGGTTTTGTTCAGCACCTTCTTTGGCCGAGAGGGTGTGGTGTTTAAATAGAGCTGGTTAGATGGCTTCCTAGGGGGTTTGAAGGCTGGGATTTGCTGCCTAGGGCAAGGGAAGAACAACCACAATGGCCATTGGCCATGGGACAGATCAGCCAATTCAATTTGAATTTTTGAATCAAATGGGTGCTCTCGGCCATGGTGTTTTCCGGCGACCCAGGCAGCCGGCCGGCCAGGCATGGGTCACTCTCATGGTCAGGGGAGTTAGGGTTAGGGTTTGATGCAATCAATCAGCCATGGGCATGTGTAAAGAACTTGGCTTTAAGTGGTATGGTGAGGGGGTCATTTTAGGTTCAATTTGGTCAAGTCATGGGTTTGGGTTGAGTGCACCTTTCCAAGTTCTGATTTGGGCTGAGGGAGGTCAGGTGAGTCGGCTGGGAAAGGGTGGTGAGGTCCATATCCAAAAATATTTGGATTAATTTTGGGTTAAGGGGAGTCATGTGAAGGGTTAATGACTTTTAAGGGGTGCTTAAAGGCTTTCCTCCTCTTACCATAAATGGGTTGATGACAAGTCCAAGATTCCCATGGCTTTCATGTGGCTTGTGCATAGCTCCAAGGCTTGCTCATGGCTTAGGAGTGGCTTGGCTCAATTTCATGTAAATAGTCTTTTTGGGATTTTGGCATTTTTGATGAATTTAAGGAAAATTGGCATGAAGCTTGATTTGGATTTATTTGATGATTGGCTTAGGACTTAGGGAATGATTTTGATTAAATGGATGACCAATGAAGATGTTATATAGGTTTTGAAATAGGTTTTGGGCCTTTGAAATTATTTTGGATTGGCTTTTAAAGTGTCTTAAAAAAGGTGGGCTTTTAGGTTTTAAAACAAGTTAGTGGATGAAAGTTTTGTAAAAGATTGTGCCAAATAAATGTTGGGTTTAGTTTAGGGATGTGTCATGAGAATTTTAGAAAAGGTTTGGTGTCATTTGGGGTTGAATTGGATTTAATTTGGGCTTTTTGGTAATGAGGCCAAAGTGGATCAAATTGGGCTAACTTGGGTTAAGGTTGTTCCAATGTTGGGGTTGATGTAAAATTAATGTTGAAAAATGTTTATGGGAGTATAACAAAGAGTTTTTAATTTTGGTTGGGCTTTGATTTTGGGATTTGGGCCTATTTGGGTTCATGATTGGTTTAGGCCAAATTAGGGATTTTTTGTTTGGGTTAGGCTTGGGTGAAGTTTGGGTTAAAATTTTGGGCAAATCAAGTTAGTATTTTGTTTGTGGGGATGTTAGGAAGGTTTTAGAAAAGATTTGGGGCTAATTGGAGTTGAGTTGGGTTGGTTTGGGCTAAGTTTAGGTCATGGGCCAAAATTGGGCTTTAAGCTTCAAATTGAAATTGGATCCACATGTTTGTCAAATTGGGCTTGGGTTTGGTCTAAATTTATATTGGGGATATTAAATTGAAGTTTAGGATTTAATTGGATCAAAATTGAGGTCAATTGGAGTGTTTTGGTTGGACATTGGGCTCTCTTAGGTTAAAAATAGGTCAAATTGGGGGTTTTTGTAAAAGTGGGCTAAATTGACAAAATTGGCTTATAGTGTAGTTAAACAAAATGAAATTGGGAATATTTGGGATTTTCTAGAATTTTTTGGGAATTTTCTGAAATTTTGAAATTTTTGGGTTAAAAGGGTATTTTAGGTATTTGGAGGTTATTGGGGGGGGGGTATTTTGAAAATTTTGGTATATTTGACCAAGGATGATCAATTTGAGTGGTGGAAAATGTTTAGGACTGATTTTGAGGAATTTTGGGTAATTTAGGTAATTTTGTAAATTTTGGGCAATTTCAAGGGCATTTGGTAGGTTTGGTGTGTTTAGGGTCCCGGGGGTCAAAAATTGAAATTTTGGAAAAATGAAGGTTGATCAAGTGTGAGTGAAATAAAATCATTTTGGTTGAGCTATGAAGCCATGTTAAGTTCACAAGTGCCATGAGAGGACTCATTTTATACGTTCACTATGTTGTTCCTAACCCTCTTAGCCAAAGGCTTAGGGGTTAAGGTCCATCCATATGAATTATATACATGAGTCAGGAAGTCAAATTGGGTATAGGTGTGGTTTTAGGGTTTTGGAATGTATGTGAGAGAGTGGTGTGTGTGCAAGTCAATCCTCACCAGTCCAGGTCATCTAGGGTACTCCTAAGGCCAAAGAGCCCTATAGGAAACTCATCCTTTAAACCTCCACATATTGGTCTTAACCCTCCAAGTGGTTTAGGGGTTTACAATCAAACTTGTGGGGTTTGAAGGGAGTCAAGAAGTGGTTTGAATATCTAAGTGGTGGTGGGTTCCATTTATAGTCCTCTAGGATAGTCAAAGGGAAAACCTATAGCTAGATCCTAAGCACTAAGGAGAGAGAATACCTCACCAAAAATGAGGTCAACAAAGTACCCCTAGTGTGTAAAATATTTTTCATAAAATTATATTTATATTAATTAGCCGCTATTATTATTTGAGTCAATGTATTGACTATAACATATTTTTGATAGCATAAATTACTGCATTGTTTGGCGATTGCAAACCAAATTTTTGGTGCATTGCTGCGGATCGAGGGTCAGCATACCACGATATATTTTCTTCAATGATATTATATAATTACTCATCAGGAAAATTTTCTATTATTTCCTTTTCAAATTCAGCTAAATTAGATTGTTCAAGTCTAGATAAATGACCAGCTATTTGATTATCGACCCCTTTTCTATTGACGATCTCAAAATCAAATTCTTGCATTAAAAGTATCCATCGAATCAGACTTGGTTTAGCATCCTTCGTTTGCATTAAATATTTAATAACAGAATGATCAGTATACATTATACATTTAGTTTCAATTAAGTAAGATCTAAATTTTTCAAAGGCATAAACGATAGCTATTAACTCTCTTTCTGTAGTAGTGTAATTAATTTAAGCATCAGTAAGAGTCTTACTAGCGTAGTATATAATTTTAAAAATTTTCTCGTGTCTTTGCCCTAGAACCACTCCAATAACATAATCGTTCGCATCACACATTAATTCAAATGGTTTCTCCCAGTCAGGTGAAACTATTATAGGAGCAGCGATTAATTTTTCCTTTAATAAATCAAAAGCTTTTAAGCATTCATCATTAAAATCAAACTTCTTATCTTTTTCCAAAAGTTGGCATAGAGGCTTAGTAATTTTTGAGAAATTTTTAATATATCGCTTGTAGAATCCTACATGTCCCAAAAAGCTCCTTACCCCTCTCTCTGTTGTTGGAGGTGGTAATTTTTCTATAATTTGAATCTTCGCAGGATCCACTTCCATGTCATTTACATATATATTATGCCCAAGCCCAATTCCTCCTGCAACCATAAATTGACACTTTTCCCAGTTTAGGACAAAATTTATTCTTTCACATAACTCTAAAACTTTTTCTAAGTGGCATAGGCATGCATCAAATGAATCTCCAAATACTGAGAAATCTTGCATAAACACTTCTATTCCATCATCTATTAATTTGCTAAATATGGACATCATACATCTTTGAAATGTTGCAGGTGCATTACATATTCCAAAGGGCATTCTTCTAAAAGTAAAAGTTCCATAAGGGCTAGTAAATGTAGTCTTCTCTTGATCCTCGGGAGCAATAGGTATTTGGTGATAGCCAGTATATCCATCCAAAAAGCAATAATACTTGTGTCCAGCAAGTCTGTCTAGCAATTGGTCTAAAAAAGGTAAAGGGAAGTGATCTTTTCTGGTGGCGGCATTTAATTTTCTATAACCAGTACTTTTTCACCAACCAGTGACTTGTCTTGTCGGTATAATTTCATTTTGTTCTTTTAAGTCAATAGTCACTCCTCCTTTCTTAGGAACACAATGAGTTGGGCTTACCAAAACACTATTAGAAATATGATATATAATTTCAGCATCTAACCACTTTAAATTCTTTTTTTAACCACATCTTTCATTATTGGGTTAATTCTCCTTTGTGGATCAACTCTAGGTTTATATTGTTCATTCAACAAAATTTTGTGCATACAGATCGGTGAACTAATTCCTTTAATATCTGTTAAGGACCAACCAAAAGCCTTTTTGTATCTTTTTAAGGTGTCCAATAATTTTTGTTCTTGATATTCATTTAAATCTGAAGATACAATGACTGGTAAGGTAGATGATTCTCCTAAAAACACATACTTCAAATGATTAGGAAGAATTTTCAGCTCAAGTTCAGGGAGTTTAATGATAGATGGAATTAAACTTTTATCTATATTTTCCGTAGTATCCAATCTTTCAAATCTTTCCTGAACAAATTCTAACTTTTCATTCTTCATATCATCCACATCATTTTCACTTTAACGTTCATGTTCATCCTCACATTCCAAATTCTCTTCAAATACTTCTTTAAAATGATATTCTCTCAAATAATCACAGATTTCCATTCGAAAGCATTCATCATCTTTTTCAGTTGAAGGATATTTCATAGACTTCAAAATATTGAAATTTACTTCTTGATCATTAACTCTCATAGTTAATTCTCCTTTTTGAATATCAATCATAACTCTCCCGGTAGAAAGAAATGGTTTTCCCAAAATAATTAGAATTTGTTTATCTTCCTCCATATCTAATACAATAAAGTCCACAGGAAAGATAAATTTACCAACCTTCAATAACACATCTTCCACAACTCCTTTAGGATAAGTGATAGAACAATCAGCCAGTTGAAGAGTCACAGATGTAGGTGAAATTTCTCCTATTCCCAATCTTTTGAAAGTTGATAAAGGCATCAGATTAATACTAGCTCCCATATCACATGAAGCTCTTCCGAAAAATTTCTCACCTATAGCACACAGGATAGTGAAACTACCAGGTTCTTTAAGTTTTTCAGGAAGCTTCTTCTGAATAATTACACTACACTCACTGCTAAGTGCAATAGTCTCGTGGTCTTTAAAATTTCTTTTCTTTTTAAGAATATCTTTCATAAACTTTGCATAATCAGGCATCTGCTCTATTGCTTCAACAAAGGGAATATTAATTTTTAATTTTTTAAGAATTTCCAAAAACTTTACAAATTTATTATCCTTCTTCTGTTTTTTTAGTCTTTGAGGAAAAAGAGGTGGTGACTTTTCAACAGTTATCTTCATCAGTTCAATCGGTTATTCCAAGTCTGAATATATCCTATTAGAACCTTTCTTAATGTTCACTTCCTCTCTTTTAACTTCAACTTCTTTTTGTACTCTTGTTTCCAATTATTTTCCACTCCTTCATTGAATAACCTTAATTTACTCTTGTTTTGATCTTTTGGGTTAATCTCAACATTGCTAGGAAGATTTCCCGAAGGTCTATTAGTAAGCACAGTAAAAAAATGTCCCAATTGATTCTCAATGTTCTTCATCGCAACATTTTGAGCTTGAATTTGATTACCTATATTCAAAATTATTTCTTCAGTAGACAACCTTTTTTTCCTTAAATTGTGGACTACTATTAAAACCAAAAGGATAAGAAGGTCTATAATTGGTATTTCTTTGGTTGTTTGGATTTGCAACTGGATTCATAGAATTGTTTCCCCATTGCGAGTTAATAACAACATTGTTATTATTCCAGTTGAAGTTCGGATGATTCTTCCAACTAGGATTATAATAATTTGAATAAGGATTATTGACTTTGTTATTTATAGCATTCAAGGTTTCATAAGGTGTTTGAGAGTTCATTATCTGTCTTGATGAATTTTCTTCTAACACTGGGGGTGTTGGAGAATAATTCATTCTATATTGATCTATTTTCTTAGAAAATGCAGCAATTTGAGAGACTATCATATTTATCACATCACAATCATGAATACTAGCTACTTTTTTAGGATTTACCCGCTTAGAGCGCCATTGAAAATTATTATTAGCCATCTCGTCAATTAAATAATATGCTTCATCAAAAGGTTTTGACATTAATGATTCACCACCAGCAGCATCGATAATCGATCTCAAAGATCTCACTAATTTATTATAAAATGTTTGAATTATTAACCAGTTTGATAAAGCATGATGTGGACACTTTCTCAGAAGATCTTTAAATCTTTCCCAAACTTCATATATGGATTCTCTATCAAACTGACTAAAAGATGTGATATTATTCCTCAGCTTAGCAGTTTTTGAAGGAGAGAAATATTTTGACAGAAACTTTTGTTAAAGTTCTTCCCAAGTTTTGATAGATCCAGGTGCTAACGAATTTAACCACACCTTAGCCTTATCCCATAATGAAAAAGGAAAAAGTCTAAGCCTAACAACATCGTTAGACACTACATCGTATTTAAAGGTAGCACACAGTTCTAGAAAACTAGCGAGATGTAAGTTAGGATCTTCATTAGGTGCTCCTCTAAATTGATTATTTTGTACCATTTGGATAATAGCAGGTTTATGCTCAAATGAACTAGCAGCAATATCAGTATTTTGAATAGTTAAGTGAATTTCATTTGTTGTTGGATTAGCATAATCTCTTAAAGGTCTTGGTATATTTTCATTTTGATTGTTTAAATTATTCACGTTGTTCGCCATTTTGTGAGGATTTTCAGATTGATTTTTTTGTTTTTGAATTCTTCTAATAATACGCTCTAATTCAGAATCGTAATGCACTAAACCTATAGATCCGATAATACGCATACAAACACAATAAGC